>CAWUFW010003906.1:10000-1210000 GCA_963921515.1 Calotriton arnoldi
GGAGGTGATGGGAAGTCAAAAGGACTTGTAGCCATAGTCTTTTTCTTCAAGGGAATCTTGTAATAAGTGTCCTTCTCTTCTTGAAGCTTGCGTTTGTGAGATGGTTTTATGTGGATATGGCCAGTATTAGGGTTGATATGCAGTCTTTTCTGCTTTGGATCGGGCGCTAATGGAATAATGTCCATTTTCGAATCCGAAGGGGTATCTTTAGGTTTCGGTGCCAGTGCTTTCGGCGTCGAAGGAGGCTGACCTTTCGGTGCGGAAGGTTTCGGCTCCGAAGGTTGCTTGGTCTTGGGTGCAGTGGATTTCGGCTCAGAGCTGGACTTATGCTTGGAACCGGAGGCTTCGTCTCCGAGGAGGGTTTTAGTCGACTCGGTACAGAGCCTGAAGGCTTGACAGGTGGTTTCGGTGCCGGGCCAGAGGGCGGGGTGCCTAAAACTTCGTCTCAGTGCCGACCTTGGGCAGAGGTGGTGCCCAAGCTTTGTTTTTTCGAGACAGTTTGTGGGGGCAAGGGGTCTTCGGTACTCACGTCACCTTGACCCTGCAGCAGCTCCTCGGCGTCAAGGTAGATCTAGAGTTCGGAGCCTGAGTCATGTTCAGAGAAGGCCTCCTTGTCTTCTGCCGCCGATGCCTCGATATCTTCCTGGCCAGAGTCTTCACCGAAGATGTCCTGAATACTTTGACGCTGCATATCCCGACGTAGAGCCAGACAATCGCGAAGAGTCTTCTTTGATCGAAACGATCTGCAAGCGTCACAATTCTCTTCTTTGTGCTCGGGTGATAAGCACAAGTTGTGCACTTCGTGTGAGTCGGTGCGCGGATACTTCGCGTGGCACCGAGGGCAGAATTTAAACGGAGTCCGATCCATCGATGGAGAGCTACAAAGCGCGGTTAGGCTTTGAAGGCCGTCCACGAGGCTTCCCGATCGAAGGTAGATTCCGAACTTGAAAACGATACGTGAAGAAGTGGGAATGCGTACCGAAACAATACCGTCGAGGTAGAGAGGATTGCGCGTCGAGGGGAACCAGAGAAACTGTTTCGAACCGGAGCGCAGCAATACAGATCCGAACCAGATGGCGGAAAAAAACAATCTAACAATGGAGTCGATGACTATGCGCACCATCACTGAAAGGAGCAGTCACCTTACCTCGTGACTAGGAAAGACTTGTTCGAAGAAAAACAACTTGCAAACATCTGGAGCCAACATTAGATGGCAGGAATATGCAAAGCATGTGTATCTACACACACACACACACACACACACACACACACACACACACAGACCACTACAAATACATTCTAGTAATATTTGTGTTGACAGAACTCCCCAGCTAAAGGGGGGAATGGTGGGGGGTTTATCTTAGTATTTTACGTATAATATACAATGAAGAGAATAGTGAAGTTGTAATCGAAGCCCACGCTTTAAAGATGGTAGCACTGCCAATTCATGCTAAAGTTAACTAGGGTGCAAGCTTCTTTACTGCTGAACAATTCTTACAATTTATCTTAAAAAGAGAACGATGGTGCACTCAGCAGTCCTCCAATCGCATTGTCCTGATGGTGCTCTATGACATGATGGTGTGACAACACGCAGCTCTGTATAAAATATTAAGAGGTACATTTGTGCTTTTTGGCCTGCATTTCAATAATTTCAGACAAATCATGCGACGGGGTTTTAATTTAGCATATTCCTCAATATTACTTGTATCGCAATACTTTGGTGGTGATCTGTGTTGTAGTTGTGGGTTTGAAATGAAAATGTGCAGGTGTTACAATTAAAGGATGCACATCATAAATGGAACTGCATTTCAGCATACAAGCAACTACATGTAAGTAAGCTAACAGTCATTTAATTCTCAATAGATATTTTGAATAAATACTTATGCAATGGGAAAAACTACTATCTTGCATCCCGGAAGACGTAGAACATCCTTACCCCTTCTTTTTTGCCTTGCCAAAGCATTTTCCGCTTCTTTTCTTGCTCAGCAAACCTCATTGGATTTACTGCTGCAGGGTTATAATAACTGGGTACTGCTATTCCAGTCTCTGCCAATGCCTTTGCTTGAAGTGCAGCCATTTGGGCTGCCATTGCTATTTGAGGAGTTACTTGGGTTCCAGAGGCCAAAAGTGCAGCGACATTGAGAACAGAGCCTCCACCTGCAGCTGCCATAACAAAAAAAAAAAGGAGAAAATAAAAATAAACTTTATATTAGAAAACAGTCTTTTGTAGCTGTGGTACAGAATAATCACACATCCACTGAGGTCAATAAAGTAAGGTTCAGTATATCAACATCCAAATGCAAGTCCGAAATACAACCCATTTCTTAAAGGTGCACTAGACCGTGTCCTAATCGCCTACCACCATTAATGTGGACAAATGATTGTAAACGACATTAAAAAAACAAACACTCTGACACTGGAACATATAGTACATTGTTCATCATTAATAGTTTTTCATAGGACCTGTCCCTGCCTTTTCTTGTTTTCGTTATTTTCACCACTCCAAGTGTTGTGGATAATCTTGATTGGAAAGTGCAAGCGTTCAAAAACATCAGGCAACCGACATGTATTTCGCCTATACAAAGACTTTTTCAAGGCTGCAATATTAACAAAATACTAATCTAATAAAAACAAGTATAAATCGAATCATATTGAGTGACCACAAAAACCCGAGCAAGAAGCAAAAGGCTTTAGAAATAAAATCCAGCCACAATCGAGTGAAACCAAGTGTGATAGTAAGAAGGAGTGAGCATAACGTAATGGAAAAAAAAAAACAGTAGCCTGGTGAATGGTATAAGTATGAAGCTCATGCATGGGTCTGATAAATATCTATCCATTGCTCTGTGGATAAAAGCAAACACCGAAGACCAAACACCCCGAGAGAATCCTAAAATAGTATAGTGCGCATCCCTAGTCAATTGTGAAAAAACTGTAACCGAGTGTTCATGAAGGGCAATACCTCAAATAATTCCAGCTGTTGACAAGTCCAATAGATGTCAGAGATCCTATTTCAAATCTTTCCTTAGATTCTAAAAAATATAAAGTACAAAGACATTTCGGGAAGATTGCTAAATCTAGTATTAAAGAAAGGGGGGGGCGGGGGGGTTTCCAACTAAACATTTGCTATGAAGAATCCCCTTACTTATCGCACATTTTTAAAGGTAAAGTGCTGGGAAGAAAAAGGTATTCTGTTCCATCTCTTTTAGTTACCAAATAAAAAAAAGCCCTTAGTTTCGGCTAATATAAATACGAAGCCATGATAAGCTGAAAGGATAGGCAAATGATAATATTCGATATTCCTTTCTGTACAAGAACCCAAACAAGAGGTTTCATAGAAATAGGCTCCCCTTTAATTCTTACTAACTTTGAGAAGGTCAGCGAGCAAGAAGTTAGCTTTGTGTCCCTGTAACAAACTGCCAAGACGCTAAGAAACCTACAACTGTATCAACACGTCGCTTTACCCTTTTGTACAGCATAGAATGTTATGTGTATGTACTCTCTTACACAGTAACTTATAAAAGCAGAAATACATACAGATATAGTATTTGTAAAGTTGTTTGATATATCATATAGTGATCTATCTCTATATACAGAATCTAATGCAAAACGTATAGTTTACCTGTCAGTGTAGTTTTGCAGCTTGAAGAATTATCTGGATTCACACGTTGTGCATTATTCCGCCATCTAGTGGTTGGGTCTGGAATTGTAGTATTTCTTCTCTTTTTTTGTTGTTGTTGGTGGGCGTCGACATACCACCATTTGGTGTCCCTCTGTGACGTCGACGTGCATCCTCCGGAAGCTCCCACCTTTGGTCGCCAGCTTCGGAATCTCCCCCCCCCCCCCATTTCCCCGTGTGTCATCTTTCTGGTGGAGGAGGGTGGGTTGGCTAGCGAATCCAGAAAATTCTTCAAGCTGAAAAACTACACCGACAGGTAAGAAACTACGTTTTGCAGCGTGAATCTTTTCTGGATTCATATGCTGTGCATAGACTTTGTAGCGGTTTGCTAGTTTTGTGGTGGTTAGCTGGAAGAGGACCGCTGGTTTGTGAAAATATGTTGTAAGACCTTTTGTCCTACTTGTGCCTCCTTATTCTTTTGAATGTCCACACAGTAATACTTAGTGAACGTGTGCACTGAAGACCATGTTGCAGCTAGGCAAATGTCTTGAATGGGAGTATTTGCTAGAAAAGCGACTGTTGCTCCTTTCTTCCTTGTTGAGTGAGCCCGTGGGGCTCCTTGTAATGTTTGACCTGCTTGTTTGTGGCATAACTGTATGGTTTGTGCTATCCATCTTGCAATGGTGTTTTTGGTCACTGGTCATCCGAGAAAACTATTGGCAAAAGATACAAAGAATTTTGATTTCCTGTATTCCTTGGTCTTTTCCATGTAATACATAACTGCCTTTCTGGCGTCAAGAGTGTGCAATGCTTTTTCTGCTTGAGACTTTGGTTTCTGAAAGAAGCTTGGAATTAGTATAGTTTGGTTCATGTGGAACTTTGATACCACCTTTGGCATAAAGTGTGGATCTGTTCTCATGACAATTCTGTCATTATGTATTTGGAAGTAGGGCTCTTGTAGTGTTAGTGCTTGTAATTCACTTACTCTACGTAGCGATGTAATTGCTACTAAAAACACTGTTTTTAGTGGGAGCATTTGTAGCGTTGCTTTGTGTAGTGGTTCGAATGGGGCTTTCATTAGCTGTGCAAGCACTATATTGCAGTGTTTTTAGTAGCAATTACATCGCTACATAGAGTAAGTGAATCACAAGCACTAACACTACAAGAGCCCTACTTCCAAATACATAATGCCACAAACAAGCAGGTCAAACATTACAAGGAGCCCCACGGGCTCACTCAACAAGGAAGAAAGGAGCAACAGTCGCTTTTCTAGCAAATACTCCCATCCAAGACATTTGCCTAGCTGCAACATGGTCTTCAGTGCACACGTTCACTAAGTATTACTGTGTGGACATTCAAAAGAATAAGGAGGCACAAGTAGGACAAAAGGTCTTACAACATATTTTCACAAACCAGCGGTCCTCTTCCACCTAACCACCACAAAACTAGCAAACCGCTACAAAGACTATGCACAGCATATTAATACAGAAAAGATTCACGCTGCAAAACGTAGTTTTTACCTGTCGGTGTAGTTTTTCAGCTTGAAGAATTTTCTGGATTCACTAGCCAACCCACCCTCCTCCACCAGAAAGATGACAGGAGGAAATGGAAAAAAAAAATAAAAAGATTCCGAAGATGGCGGCCAAAGGTGGGAGCTTCTGGAGGATGCACGTCGACGTCACTGAAGGACACCAAATTGTGGTATGTCGACGCCCACCAGCAAAAAAAAAAAAAGGAAAGAAATACTACAATTTTGGACCCAACCACTAGATGGCGAAATAATGCACAGCATGGTAATACAGAAAAGATTCACACTGCAAAGCCCCAAGATTAACCATTGAAGGGAGAAGACTGGAGGTGGTGGACACCTTTTCCTATTTAGGAATACTTTGATTAAAAAATACATGGCTAAATATGGTGTCAAACAGAGCTCTTCATATGTAAAGAAGCATAGGAGCTCTTTTGTTTCAAAAAGAAGCTTGGCTCTAAACCCATAGAAACAGTAAAAAAGATCTATGAGGCTAAATCTGCTTCTGTGGCCACTTATGGGGCAGCCGTATGGGGGAATCGTTTTTTTAAATTTTTTTAAATATATCTAATATACAGCGAGTCGAGGATAGTTTCTTAAAGAGGTTTGTAGGTGTCCCCCAATCCTGCTCTACTCTTATTGGTCATTCCAAATTGAATGTGCCTTATATTTCAGAAAAGATTCGCACTGCCCGGTTCTCTTATGGCACTCAATCTGGAAAAGAGAATCATTAAAATTAACTCATGAGATTGTGCAGGACTGTTTATCCCTAAATGGTATAAGATAAAATGGATTCAATATGTAAAGAACATCTTACATTCAATTGGTATGGGTAAATTATTTGACAGCCCAGTAACATGTTCTTCTGTATCGAAGGCTGATTTGAAAGAACTACTATTAGGAAAAACCATGAGAGATAGATGGGATTTTAATTGCACTAAGACTAGGGTGATGCAATACAATTTAACACCCACATTAAATAACACGGATTCTAATTATTTAACTTTTGTTACAAGGGCCCAACACAGACCTCTTTTATCAAGGTTTTGTTTGAAATTCATACCTTTTATGCTGGGTTTTCCCTTAAATGTTTATTCCTTCGATGCGTTTCCAGCATGTCCCTGTGATGGAAGCTCACGTCAGGGGGAACTACATTTGCTATGTTTGTGCAGGTTTTACTCTGAGGAAAGGAAAAAATATATTCTCCCACTTATGCGCACTCTTAATTTTAGACAATGTCGTCCTGCTCTTTATTATTTACAATCATTATCTGATCCCTTAACTTGTTATTGTATGGCCTCGTTTTTATGTTGTGCTCTTAATTATGCTGTATTTAATTATTTAATTAAGGTATTTTTTAATGAGATTTTTAAACAATCATGATTTGATTTATGTATTTGTAGAGCGCAACGAATGCCCGTGGGCGTCTTGGCGCTAGGACGGTAGTTGCCAGGATTTGACGGGAAACCAGGAAGATCAAGCTCAGTTGTTAAAAAGCCAGGTTTTCAGTGCCTTTCTGAAAGACCAGAGTGATGTGCTGCTCTTTATGGAAGTGTGGAGCTGGTTCCAAATCTTAACTGTCCCTAACAGGAAGCTTCTGCCACCCCATCGGACCGTTTTACATTTAGGTATCTGCAGAAGTTTAGTATGGGCTGACCTTAGGCTTCTGGCCGGCACATACCATTTTAGATGCGCCCTCAGAAAGTGCGGCCCTATACCATGTAAAGCTTCGAAGGCTAGACATTGAGATTTAAACTCAATCCGTTTTTTCATCGGGAGCCAATGAAGGGCTCTTAAACCGAGAGAAACTGATTGAAACCTAGGGATGTCTAGTACCAATCTCGCAGCAGCATTCTGCAAACGTTGCAGTATTATTAGATGCTGGGATTGAATTCCCAGGTATAGTGCATTCCCATAGTCCAATCTCGAAAGGGCCAATGCTGTGACCAAGGTTTTAATTGCATCAGGAGGGATAAATGGGCATATTTTTCTAATCATTTTTTAGAATGAACCAGTTAGTGGAGGAGAGCTTGTTAATCTGATTACTGAATGTTAACTTGTCAGCGAAGAGGACTCCAAGGTTTTTAACGGACACTGGGGTAGGACAATCTCCCAGATTAGCAGGCCACCACCTGGGCGACCAGAAGGTTGTATCGGCACCCAGCAGCAGGACCTCGGTCTTTCCGCCGTTCAATTTCAAGCAGTTAGACTGCATCCATTGGTTGACTTGTGACACAGCTCTTAAACGGTCGGCAGTCTCCTCCACATTGCTTGAGACTGACACCACCAGCTGTGTGTCGTCTGCGTAAGACGACAGAAAACCCAGACTGCCGTATAATTGAAGCGAGAGGAGCCACATATACATTAAATAAGGTAGGGCTCAGAGACGAGCCCTGAGGCACCCCACAAGGCAGTTTGAAGGGTTTGGATGCGAAGGCTCCTAATTCAACGGAGAAGGTTCTGTTGGCAAGATAGGACAGTAACAGTGAGAGGGCAGAATCTTGGATCCCAAACTCCGCAAGTCTACCGGCTAATATTTCGTGGTTCACCGTGTCAAAGGCCGCCGATAGATCTAATAAAATTAGGGCAGCCTTGCCCCCTGAATCTAGTATTGTCCTAAGTTCTTCTGCTGCCATAACCAAAGCTGTCTCCGTTCCGTGTCCTTCCCAAAACCCATATTGTGAGTGATCCAAAAGATTGTGAGGAAATATGTGCTGTAAGTTGTGCGTTAAGAAGTTTCTCAAGTACTTTTACTATATTGTATGTAAAATACTTTTTCTGCCCCTCTTTTGTAATGGCAAAACAAAGTGATATTTGATTGATTCAGTCAATCTCCTTTCACATGGTCTCTCCTTAAAGTAATTCCATGTACACATTTGTACGGGTATATATGAACTTGAAAAAATTATTTGTTGCAGTAGGACAAATGCTCAGACCTTTGTGTAACACATTTATTTGGTATGGAGTAGAAAGGATAATAATGGAAATGCCATTTATAGATGAATTTGTTTAATCAGCACTCTTTAGGATGAATTGCCCCCTTAGTCCATAGATTACATTTTTCTTGTTTCTGGAGGCTGCTCGTGTCAGCGCGCCTTCCCTTGTGTTCTGGCCTGGCCCTGATTTGGCCCCTTCTTATGCTTTTGCCGTTTTTCTATTTGCCTTTGTATCCAGTATCGTTCCACTTTCACTAAAAAAATGAAGATGTAAGAGTGCCAATCGGTTCTACATTGCATGTCCCACTAGAGGTGCCCTCCCTGGGGCCGCTACAAATACTGGAAAAGTCGGATTCTCTCATGGAGATAATTGTTTATTTATTTTGTTGTTTACCAGTAGTTTTTTCATTTTGTTTTTTAAATTTGATTGAATAGGTGAGTGAACACCCTTCTTTTATAGTCATTCTCGTACCTTTTTAGTTTACCCAATGTTTTGTCCTTTATATAATGTTGATGTTAAGAAAGGGGAACTTTCAGAATGATCTAGTTTTTAGTGGTTGCTTCTGGTAAATTAAGGCTCTTAATTTCCTTCTCTAGTTTGCCTATTTGAAGCAACAATATATTACACTTTCATTCCGCATGGCGTATCAAGATATTCATTTACATTAGCCAAAAAGGAGTGCTTTTGTGACTTGGGTACTAAAAGAGATGAAACCGAATACCTTTACTTCCTAGCACTTGACCTTTAAACATATGTGATAGGTTAGGGGATTCTTCGTATAGATTAATCCCCTTCCATTATTACTGGAATTAAAAATCATCCAGAAATGTCTTTGTACTTTATATTGTTTAGACGCTATGAAAAGTTTTGAAATATGATCTCTGACATCTGATGGACTTGTCAACAAAGAACTATTCAAGGTATTTCTCTTCATGAACACTCAGTTATAGTTTTTCTATAATTGACTAGCGATGCACTTTACCTTTGTAGGATTCCCTCTGTGTTTGTGTAAGAAACTGGCTCTATATATACTACACCAAAATGAGATAGTGTGTATAGGCTCCAAGTGACTCCAGAGGTAGGCAGAGGTTAAAGTTAGATAGAACCTTACCCTCTAATAGTGGTAGCTTGGTCGAGCAGCAAGACCGTATCAGAGGACAGTGTTAAGCATTTGATGTACACACTCAGTCAGCAAATGAATTCACACACAAGAACTGAACTCTAGGCCAATTGTTTTTGTATAAAAAATATACTGTTTATTTTAGAACCAAGCAAGCCTGGCACAGGTAAGCATAAAATACTTTGTAGTAATAAGTTACTGAATGTCGAACAGTTTGAAAATGCAATGGAAATTGTACTTTGTTTGATTTACAGGGGAGCAGTAGTACATTGGAATGAATAGGCTTTTTCAGTAAATTGCAGGTAAGTTACTTGTACGTTACTTTTTCTAACTCGGTGCTGGATGCCTGGATTCAGCACTGGGACATTTCCTGGAAACAGGTGAGTAAATGCGTTTGTTATTCGTGCGATTTTTAAAGAATATTTTCACATTTCAAAACTCCACACTTAGAAACTTTTTGGAGCAGTACATTGAAATGAATGGGCTGTTTCAACAAATTGCAGGTAAATTACTTTTACGTTACTTTTTCTAACTCAGTGCTGGATGCCTAGATTCAGCACCGGGACATGTCCTGCAAACAGGTAAGAAAACACGTTTTGGTTAATTGTACGATTTTTAAAGAATATCTTTAATTTTCAAAACTCCACACTTAGTCGTTTTTTCGAAGAAAAATTGTCAATGTTATACTATGGAGGAAAAACAGGTTATCGGTTTGCAGGTAAGCAAACGACTGTGGGAGTTAAGGTTCTGGGGTTAGAACAAGGGTTCCCCCAGGGTCAGTGATGCACTGTTGTTGCACCCTCAGCGGCACTAGGGCGGCCGGGTGCAGAGTGTTGAGGCCCAATGTTATCCTATGGAGGATAGGGGGTCTCCGGTTGGTGGCTGCTGGCAAGCAGGCCACTGGGTTGTGGGAGCAAAGCTCCTAGGGTTTAGGTCAGGGCAAATGGGGAAACAAGTAGGCACAAAAGGTGCACCCTCAGCAGCACTGGGGCGGCCGGGTGCAGAGTGCTGTTTCGACGCCGGACGCCCTGTTGTCTTCTATGGAGAGCCTCCGGTTTGAAGAAGCACTGCAGGCTCGGGGACGAGGACCTTCTGGGTGCGACCACCACTTCGAGGAGTAAGTTGGGATGTCTTGGGTTGGTTAGGCACTGTTGGTTTGGGCACACAAGGCCGTGGGGCGTCGGGTGCAGGGGTGCCTTTTAGGGTCGGCTTTTCTTACCCGCTCTGGTCGCGGTAGAGGGGAGCCTCTGGATTGAGGCTGCAGCCGTCGTCTGGAGGCAGGTCAGGAGTCGCCGGATCTCGGGGTGACCTCCTCGTGGTGTTTTTCCACTCTAGCTCGGGCTGGGTTCGGCGGGTGCAGAGTGGGCTGGATTCGCGGTGTCCTGCCAGAGCCAGAAGCTGCAGTTTAAACACGACCGGTGTTCACGGGAGAAACAGTCTTGGAAGTGAAGGCAGGCAGGTCCTCCGGGGTTTGTGAGGCTTCTGGACACGCCGGGATTTCGCAGAAGCAGGTTCGAGGGGAGACAGGCCTGTAGGGCTGGGGCCAAGTCAGTGGGCGTCGTCCTCTTGTTAGCTCTGCACGGCTCTTCGTCCTTTTCTTCTTGTTGGTAGGCTGGATCTGAGGGAGGAAAATGCTACTTACCAGTATGTATCTGTTCTTGGCATGTAGAGCTGCAGATCCTCACACTGTGCATTAGATCGCCATCTGGTGTTGGGCTCGGATGCTTGCACTTTGTTGTTGTCTTCGAAGAAGTCTTTTGTAGTCAGGTGATAGGTGACTCCTCCTTTGGACGATAGTGCGCATGGGCATCGACTCCATCCTCAGATTGTTTTTCGCCATAATGGGGAGTGATGGAGTTAGTAGAAAGGAAAAAGATGTCCATGTGTGTATATCTAAATAAGATAGGACTGGAACACATACAGGTCCCGGGGAGGTGGGTGGGCGTGTGAGGATCTGCAGCTCTACATGCCAATAACAGATGCATACTGGTAAGTAGCATTTTCCGTTCGAGGCATGTGAGCTGCAGAGCTCACACTGTGCATAGACTGTACAGCAGTATCTCCCCTAGCGGTGGTCGCCTGTATGTGTTGCAGTAGTTTGAAAGAGTGTTCTAAGAACAGCTTGGCCCACAGAAGCTTGTTGCTTGGCTTGCACATCAACACAATAGTGTTTAGTGAAGGTGTGTGTTGTAGACCATGTGGCTGCCTTACAGATGTCTTCTAGGGGAACGTTCCCTAAGAATGACATGGAAGCCCCTAGTTCACGTGTTGAGTGCGCTCTAGGGGGAATTGATAATGTGCGCTTGGCTTTTTGGTAGCATATTTGGATACATTTAATGATCCACCTTGCAATCCCAGCTTTTGAGATGGGGTTACCCTTATGTGGTGGAGAGAAAGCTACAAACAATTGTTTTGTTTTGCGAAATGACTTGGTTCTGTCAATGTAATACATTAGAGCTCTTTTGACGTCTAGGGTGTGGAGAGCTCTTTCTGCTACAGAATCCGGGTTTTGAAAAAACACGGGTAGTTCCACAGATTGGTTAAGGTGGAAAGGAGAAATTACTTTAGGAAGGAATTTTGGGTTTGTCTTGAGAACTATTTTGTTATGATGTATTTGTAAGAAGGGCTCTTGTATGGTTAAAGCCTGGATCTCACTCACCCTCCTGACAGAGGTGATTGCAATTAGGAACGCTACTTTCCATGTAAGGAATTGAAGTTCACATTTATGCAGGGGTTCAAATGGGGGTACCATGAGCCTAGTAAGCACGATGTTAAGATTCCACACTGGAGAAGGTGGTAATCTGGGAGGTATGACCCGTTTAAGGCCTTCCATAAAGACTTTAATTGCGGGGACCCTAAAGAGTGATAAGTGTTGCCTGTTCTGTAAGTAAGCAGCAAGTGCTGCTAGATGCAGAGGTATAGATGAGTATGCTAAATTACATCTTTGCAAATGTAGTAAGTAGCAAATGATGTTTTGCGTGGAGGCCTGTAGTGGCTGGATATGATTGTTAGTGCAGTAAATAGCAAATCTTTTCCATTTTGCTGCATAGCAAGCTCTGGTGGTAGGGCGTCTGGCCTCTTTAATGATGTTCATACAGTCCGGTGGTAGGTTAAGGTAACCGAACTCTATGACCTCAGGAGCCAGATCGCAAGGTTCAGTTGAGATGGATCGGGGTGCTTTATCTCTCCATGGCTCTGCGTTAGTAGTGATGGGGAGAGGTGTAGTTTTTGGTGTGGGACTATTGACAGTTCCATCAGTGTGGTGAACCAGGGTTGGCGTGCCCATGTGGGAGCTACTAGGATCATTTTTAGAGACTGTTGTCGGAGCTTGCGTACTACAAGCGGAATGAGTGGGAGTGGCGGAAAAGCGTACGCAAATCTGCCGGACCAATTCATCCATATCGCATTGCCCTTGGACTGCGGGTGTGGAAACCTGGCGGCGAAGGTTGGGCATTTTGCGTTTTGGTGTGTGGCGAACAGATCTATGTCTGGCTGGCCCCACATCTGGAAAAAAGGTAGAAGAACTTGTGGATGTAGTTCCCATTCGTGAATCTGTTGTGTGTCGACTTAACAGATCGGCAATCTGAATGTGAACTCCTGGTAGGTGTTCGGCGAGAAGGATAAGTTACTTACCTGTAATCCTAGTTCTCTTCCAGGGGTATCCTCATCAAAGTCATAAGCACTGAATATTCCCGCCCACGTGCGGGGACCCGGAAATATAAAAATTATATATGGAAATCACATATATACAGCTCTACATATATGCATATACATATATCATTTTTTCTCATACCAATGCAGCTCTCAATAGGAGGCTAAACAATGTAATTACACACATAAAAAACTACATTTGCCAATATATAAAAACACCAGAGGACAATTAGTACTTGAACTCTGTTTTTTAATGAGCAAAACACTCATAAAGAGTAAAAACTGCAAAATAAGTAGACATTGTTAGCCTTCAGGCTGCATTGTAAACCAATAGCATAGAAAATGAAAACATTTTCAACAAAAAAACTGGCACCGTGCCTTTAAGGCAGCCATGACCCCTAGCTTCCCATCATGCCTCAGGGGTGACAGTTAGGTCAGTTGTTCTTTGCATAACCCTGAAGGTCAGGGCACAAAGATATCCTTTAACACTTTAGAAATCCCTCATTTACCTGGGGAGGTGGGTGGGTTGCTTATGACTTTGATGAGGATACCCCTGGAAGAGAACTAGGATTACAGGTAAGTAACTTATCCTTCTCTTCCAGGGGATCCTCATCAATAGTCATAAGCACTGAATAGAATAGCAAGCCCATCAACCACCTGCAGGTAAATGAGAGTAAAGTGACCAAACACAAAGAAACATAACAGCCGAAATCAGCTGTTGAACAGATTCCTCAAGGAGGCCTGGCCTACTTGGGTGTCTGCTCTGGTGTCTGATTCCAGACAGTAGTGCCTCGTAAATGTATGGACGGACCTCCAAGTTGCCGCCTTACAGATTTCAGACATGGGCACATTCTGAAGAAAAGCAGTAGTAGCCGCCTTTCCTCTAGTAGAATGCGCTCTGGGAGTAAACCCCAGGAGCTTCTGCGCTAATTGATAAGCAAGCTTGATACATGAAACTATCCATCTGGAGATGGAGCGCTTTGAAGCTGCGAACCCAGATCTGATCGACCCATAGTTAACAAATAGTTGATCAGATTTTCTTATAGATTTGGACCGATCCAGATAGAATTTTAAAACCCTTTTGAGGTCCAGAGAATGCAAAGCCCTCTCAGCTGGAGTGGAGGGATTGGGAAAAAAGGTGGGTAGAGAGATGGTCTGATTCACATGAAAATCCGACACCACCTTTGGAAGGAAAGAGGGGTGCGTCCTCAACACAACCCTGTTAAGATGGAAGACTGTATAGGGTTCTTTGGAGCAGAGCGCCTGTATTTCACTCACTCTGCGAGCTGACGTGATCGCTACCAAGAAAGCCGCCTTCCAAGAAAGATGCTGTAAGGTTGCTTTGTGTATGGTTTCAAAAGGCGGACCCATCAATTTTGATAGCACCAGGTTAAGCTCCCAGGGTGGTGAAGGAGGCCGTACCGGAGGATAGACCTTTAAACCCTGCAAAAAATCCTTAACAGCCTGTAACTGGAAGAAGGAAGGTTGAGAAGCTGAACGCCTATATGCAGTTATAGCTGCTAAATGCACCTTAATGGAAGAAAACTTCAAACCTGCTTTCGCCAGATAAAGTAGGTAAGGAAGGATGACCTCTTCCTGACCTTTGATTGGGTTACAATTGTTCTGCATACACCACATGTAAAACCGTTTCCACTTGCATGCATACGAATGCCTCGTGGACGGTCTTCTTGCTTCCTTCAAGATGGACATGCAGTCCTGCGGTAGTCCTAAGTGGCCATACTGGAGGACCTCAGGAGCCATGCCGCCAAGTTCAGTGAGGGAAGGTTGGGATGATGAATCCTCCCGTTCATCTTGGACAGCAGGTCTGGTCTGCACGGCAGCCTCTTGTGAGGACACTCTGATAGGTGCAGAAGGTCCGGGTACCACCATTGTCTCGGCCAGTCCGGGGCAATTAGTATCATCCTCGTGCACGAATGGGACAGCTTGGTCACCACCTTCGGGATCAGCGGAAGGGGTGGAAAGGCGTACACAAATGCCCCTGACCAGTCTATCAAAAGGGCATTCCCTTTCGATCCTGGTCGGTAGAACCGTGAGGCGAAGTCTCGGCATTTGGCATTTTCGTCGTCCGCGAAGAGGTCGATGGTGGGACGACCCCATGTCTGGAAGATGTCTTCGACGACCTCGTCGTTGAGTACCCAGTCTTCTCTGTCTTCGAAGTGACGGCTGAGTGCATCCGCTCTCACGTTCTGTTCTCCTGGCAGGTGGACTGCTGTGACTGCCAGATTCCGAGCCAGGGGCCAATGCCAGAGTGCTTGAGCTTCCAGGGAAAGTGTGCGTGAGCGAGTTCCCCCTGTTTGTTCAGGTAGTACATGGTGGTGGTGTTGTCCGTCTGTACTAACACTGAGGTTGCCTGAATCGAGGGGAGGAAAGCTTTGAGGGCTAGGTGTACTGCTCTCAGCTCTAGCATGTTGATGTGATAGGATCGCTCCTTTGGAGACCACAGTCCTTGAGTCTGGAGAGAACCCATGTGGGCTCCCCAACCCTGCAGCGAGGCGTCCGTGATCAGTGTCTGAGCAGGCGGAGGTTGATGGAAAGGAACTCCGACTTGCAAATTTTGTTTTCTCATCCACCAAGGTATGGAAGCTCGAGCTGCGTTTGATGGACTTATTTTTCGTCCCAACGAGCGGTCTGCTGGTCCCACTTGTCCTCCAGATCCTGCTGAAGAGGACGCATTCGTAGTCTGGCATTGGGAACCAGGAAGATGCAGGATGCCATCGACCCTAGCAGGGAGGCAATCCGACGCACAGGCAGTTTTCTGTTGCGCAGAACCAGCTGGCATTTCTGTATGAGGGAACACTGTCTCTCCTCCGAAGGAAACACTTTTCCTACCGTGGAGTCTAGCAGAGCTCCTAAAAATGTATTTTCTGTGTTGGCTGTGAAGTTGATTTGACGAAATTCACATGCAGGCCCAGTCGGTGACACAGCTCGAGACAGCTCAAGAAATGAATCCTCACACTGTCTGGGGAAGGACCTTTCAACAGCCAGTCGTCCAAGTACGGGTATACGAAGACGCCCCTGCGGCGCAGTGCGGCTGCCACCACCGCCATGCACTTCGTGAACACTCTGGGGGCTGACTTCAACCCGAAGGGTAGAACCTTGAACTGGTAATGAGCGGATCCCACTAGGAATCGCAGGTACTGTCTGTGATACTGATTGATCGGAACGTGAAAATATGCATCTTGCAGATCCAGCGAACACATCCAATCCCCCTGCCTGAGATGTGGATATATTTGATGGAGAGCCAACATGCGAAACTTTTCCTTTTTTATGGATAGGTTGAGTGACCGCAAGTCCAGAATGGGTCTGTACTCTGCTTTTTGGCCTTTTTTCTTTACCCAAAAATATCTTGAGTAAACCCCTTTTCCTCTTTGAGATACTGGGACCCTCTCGATGGCTGACTTTCTGAGAAGGGTGGCAACCTCTTTCTGCAAGAGTTTTAACTGATGACACGACGGAGGAACTGGAGGGATTGATGGTGGGCGATGTTGAAAACGTAGAGAGTACCCATTCTGCAACGTGGCTAGTACCCACCGATCCTTTGTGATAGCTCGCCACTCTTCGAGATGATTTGCGATACTTCCCCCACTGGAGTGGTGAACGGCGACAGGGGAAGTGAGTGCTCATTGTTTTGATTGCGTCTTGGCGGAATTGTTGCCTTGTTGCTGGTTTCTTCCTCCTCTGGAGGAGCGTCTGCCCGATACTGCGTTTTTGCTGGCCTTGCTGATCCTGATTTTTTGCCAATGAGGGGTTTGAACCCTCTGTTGGGAGGATCGTCTATTGTAAGGACGGAATCTCTTACGGAATTCCTTTCTTTTCTCCAGGCCCACCGCTTTAAGCGTGTCCAGTTCCGTTTTCATCCGCGTCATCTCTTCATCCGTGTGAGTCCCGAACAAAGAGGAACCAGAGAACGGAAGATTGAGGATGCGTGACTGCGCTTCTGGCTTGAGTGCTGTAAGACGTAGCCATGATGTTCTCCTTGCGCATACCCCATGAGCATAAGCATGTGCCGAAAGGGTAGCTCCATCCGCCGCAGCACTGATGACCTGGTTAGACACCTGACTGCCCTCTGTTAAGATTTCTTCAAAATCTTTACGGTCTTCCTGCGGCAACTTTTCAGTGAATCTCTGTAGTGAGTCCCACAGAGATCTGTCATAGCGGCCCAGGAGTGCCGCTGCATTGGAGACCTTCAACATGGAGGCCGAAGTGCCACAAACCTTCTTTCCCCAGGAATCCTGCACCTTGCTCTCCTTGTCTGGTGGGACAGTAGAGGAGGATGCCACTGCATGGGTCTTCTTTGCCGCCGCAATTACGACTGAATCCGGAGGAGGGTCAGCCCTGAGGAAGAGCGGATCGTCCTCTGGTGAACGGTACTTTTTAAGATCCTCGCTGGGGCGGTCTTAACACTCGCTGGCGTGAGAAAGATATCCATCACTGGCTCTATGATGCCTGGTACCAAGGGAAGCAGAGGTTTAGCTGCTGCTCTTTGGTGTAGAGTCTCAAAAATCACAGAGGACTTGCTTTGACGAGTTGGCATAGGGATACCCAGCTTTATAGCTCCTCTGCCAAGAATGTCCTGAAACGTGTAGATGTCGTCCACCGGAGAGACTCTTGACGGTGGACTGTTCGTCAAAGTAGGCGAATAGTCTCTATGGGATGTATGAGTGGAAGAAGAGGACGGAGTAGGCGATCTGTGTGCTCTCCTCCTGCTTCTTGATCTAGACCTCCTCCTGTGTGAGTGCACCGGTGTGCGGCTGCGAGCTCTTGTTCTTGAAGGAGATCGCTCTTTATTCTGAGTTAAACGAGCCAACGGGGATCTGTTCTGAGGGCTCGAGTAATTCCTGTCCGTAGCCCAGTGATGTAGAGGCCTGTGCCATCGTGGCGATAAATGGATGGAAGGCGATCTGTGGCTCTCTCTTTCCTTAGGAGACTGAGCCGGAGGCGTGAAGCTCAGCTCTTCATGCCTTGTTGGAGAATCTTGGTGACCCCCTGACACTGGGCTGCTGGACGTCGAGATAACCACCTCCGGGGATCTGGACGAACCTGAGGGTGACGAAGACAGGCTCACTGGAGGTGAGGCGTCTCCAGAAGGGCGCTTTGACGTTGATCTGGAGCGTCTAAGTGTCGACTGCCCTCTCAACGGAGACGTATGTCTCGACGTTGACTTTCTTCTTTTAGAAAGTGGACCTCGACGACGAACGTCTCTCCAACACTGGTGCAGTGTCATGCTTTGACACTGCCTGCACCCTTTCAGGAGATTGCTGTCTCGACGTCGACCGGCGTTGGACTGCCGGTGACGGAGGTCTTGGTCTCGACGCCGAAGATCCACTCGGTGGAGTCATCCGCCTCGACGGCGTGGAATGATGGATAGACATTAGAGTCTGCTTCGACGCCGAAGATCGTTGCTTTGATCCCGGCGGGGATCTGTGTCTCGACGTCGATCGCCGATGAGGAGGCGACGACGGAGAGATGCGCCTCGACGTCGATCGCCGCTGATGAGACGGGGAGATGTGCTTCGACGTCGATCGCCGTTGATGAGGCGACGACGGAGCGCTGTGCCTCGACGCCGATCGCGCCTGCGGCGACGGAGCGCTGTGCCTCGGCGTCGATCGCGCCTGCGGCGACGGAGCGGTCTGCCTCGGCGTCGTACGCCCACCCGGCGCCGACGGAGACCTGTCTCTCGGCGTTGAGCGCCGCCTGGTTGACGTCAACGGAGGACCTGTTACCTTCGTCGACGAAGATTTCGTAGTCGAATGATGATGCGCCGGCATCACCGAAGTCTTCAACGCCGATTTCTTCGTCGCCGATTTCTTCGACGTCGATACCGACGGAGAACAGGTCGGGACTTTTCCTCTCGACGTCGGCCGAGTTCTCCTCTTCTTCTGCCTCACAGGAGACCTACCTCTTTCAGAGAGGCCATAGAGACGGATCCTGTCCCTCTCCTTGATAGTCCTTCTTGATAACTTCTTACAATGCTGGCAGTTGTCAGAAGAGTGGGACTCGGGGAGGCAGAGAATACACACAGGATGTGTATCTGTTCTGGCCTTCTTGCCACAGGACGGGCAAGGATCGAATAAAGAAGGCATTTTATCCAAAAATAAACCTTTTCTGTAACACAAAAAGGAGTTACTTGCACTCTAGGACCAAAAGACGTCGAGTGAAAGTAGAAAAAACTAGATTTATATAGATATTTTTTGACAGAGTCAAAAAAACAAGAGCTGAAAATCCAGGGTCCTGACTGAAGGAGCCGGAAAGAACAACTGACCTAACTGTCACCCCTGAGGCATGATGGGAAGCTAGGGGTCATGGCTGCCTTAAAGGCACAGTGCCAGTTTTTTGTTGAAAATGTTTTCATTTTCTATGCTATTGGTTTACAATGCAGCCTGTAGGCTAACAATGTCTACTTATTTTGCAGTTTTTACTCTTTATGAGTGTTTTGCTCATTAAAAAACAGAGTTCAAGTACTAATTGTCCTCTGGTGTTTTTATATATTGGCAAATGTAGTTTTTTATGTGTGTAATTACATTGTTTAGCCTCCTATTGAGAGCTGCATTGGTATGAGAAAAAATGATATATGTATATGCATATATGTAGAGCTGTATATATGTGATTTCCATATATAATTTTTATATTTCCGGGGTCCCCGCACGTGGGCGGGAATATTCAGTGCTTATGACTATTGATGAGGATCCCCTGGAAGAGAAGGTATATGTTTTGTGGAATGGCCCACCTCCAAATGTTCTGTGCCAGTTGGGACAGTTGTAGAGTGTGTCCCCCCCCCTGTTTTTGTATATAATACATGGCCGTGATGTTGTCTGTTCGGATCAGGACAGCTTTGTTTTGTACCTGGAGTTGAAAGGATTCGAGGGCTAGGAATATTGCTCGTAGTTCTAGATGATTGATGTGGAGCAGTCTTTGTGTAGTGGTCCACTTGCCCTGTGTTGTATGATCTAACAGGTGTGCTCCCCATCCTGTGAGTGATGCGTCTGTTAGTACTATTTGCGGAACAGGCTCGATGAACGGCCGCCCTTTGGACAAGATTTTTGTGTTCAACCACTGCAGAGAGCGATGTGTGCGGCTGTCCACCAACACCAGAACTGCAAGTTGTCCGTGAGCCTGATTCCATTGGTGTGCTAGCACTCTTGTAGGGGACGCATTTGAAGTTTTGCATGAGGTACGATGAAAATGCAAGATGCCATCATGCCGATTAGTTGCATGAACACTCTGGCTGGGAGAGAGTGTTGAATGTGAAACTTGGCGATGAGGGTTTGTATACTGGTTATCCTGGCTGGACTGGGATAAGCTAGAGCTGTGGAAGTGTTTATTGTGGCTCCCAGATATTGATGTATATGGGAGGGCTGGAGGTGCGACTTGGTGTAGTTGATTGTGAACCCCAAGTTGTGTAGTGTTTGAATGGTCTGATGAGTGTGTTGGACACACTGGTTGAATGATCTGGCTTTTATGAGCCAGTCGTCCAGGTATGGGAAGACACGTATTTGCTGTCTTCGTAGGTGTGCTGCTACTACTGCAAGGCATTTGGTAAACACCCTTGGAGCAGTGGTGACTCCGAATGGAAGGACTTTGAACTGGTAGTGTTGTCCATCGAGTACGAACCTTAGATACTTTCCGTGAGCAGGATGTATGGGAATGTGGAAGTAGGCGTCCTTGAGGTCTAGTGTGGCAAGGAAGTCTTCCTTTTGTAGTAAAGGAAGCACTTGTTGGAGAGTGATCATGTGAAAATGATCCGAATGTATATACTGATTGAGGGGTCTGAGGTCTAGAATTGGCCTTAGGGTCCCATCTTTCTTGGGGATTAGGAAATACAGGGAGTAAACCCCTGTTCCCTGGTGTAGTAGAGGGACTGGCTCTATGGCATGCTTTTGAAGCAGTGAAAGAACTTCTTGCTTTAAAAGTGTAAGATGGTCTGCGGACATTGGACGCTGCTTGGGTGGTATGTTTGGTGGGGGGCAGCTGTAAGTTCCAGGCAGAACCAAATTGGATAATTTGTCTCACCCACCTGTCTGTTGTAATGGAGTTCCAGACAGGTAGGAACTGTGCTAGTCGTCCCCCGACAGGAGTGGAATGGTCGGGGGGGAAGTGGAGGGAAGTCACTGTTTAGGAGTGGGGGAGGTACGGGTGTTGGTACTACCTCGGCCTCTGCCCTTACTGTTGTTGCCTCGATAACCACCTCTAAAGTATCCTCTATTGGGAGATGTTTGGGTGGTGTTTTTGAAAGAAGATGAATTGTCTGTGTTGATGTTCCTGGAGGCTCCTCTGTAGAAGGAGCGACGAAAGGAGCCACGCGGTTGCGGAGACTGCAATGCTCCCATTGATTTGGCAGTTTCGGTGTCCTTTTTCATTTTCTCAAGAGCAGTGTCTACAGCCGGTCCAAAAAGTTGGTTGTGATTGAACGGCTGATTTAAAATGGTGGTTTGAACCTCCTGCTTGAAGCCTGAAATGCGCAGCCATGCATGTCTTCTGAGCAGTACGCTAGTGTTGACAGACCTAGCGGCAGTGTCAGCTGCATCAAGGGCACATTTAATGGACGCATTGGTGATTAGTTTGCCCTCTTGAATTAGGTCATTTGCCTGAGTTTTGTACTGGTCAGGCAAGTGTTGTAACAGGGTTTCTAACTGGTCATAGTGGGCCCTATCATATCTGGCCAGCAGTGCCTGAGTGTTGGCTATGCGCCAGTGTGAGAAAGTGCCATCTTTCTTACATGGTATGCCCCCACTTTTTGCTGAATGGCTGATGTACTTTGACTGAGTGTGCCCTGGGCTCCTGCCAACCAGGTACCCAGGGCCTGTGTTCCTTCCCTAAAATTGCATTGATACCTACACCCAATTGACATCCCTGGCCACAGGTCAGCCCCTGGTAAATGGGACCATGGGTACCCAGGGCACTGTGACCAGGGAAGGCCCCTAAGGGCTGCAGCACTTGTTGTGCCACCCTTAGGGACCCTGCACCTTTACACACACACACACTGCCTTTGCAGGCTGCGTGTCTTGGTGCAGAACAAAAGTGAAGAGTCGACATGGCTCACATCCCTGTGTGCCATGCCTACAAGCCACTGCCCTGGCCTAGGTCAGCCACCCCTCTAGCTGGGTGCACTATGCCAGTGGTGAGGGCATAGAGGCATGAGCCCTGTGCCCCTACAGTGCCCAAGTCCATTCTTGGGCATTGTAAGTGCAGTGCTGCCATTAAGAGTATATGGTGCTGGGAGTCTGTCATTACGAACTCCACAGCACCATAATGGCCCCACTGAAGACTAAGAAGTTTGGTATCAAACTTCTCAGCACATTAAACCCCCACTGATGCCAGTGTGGGATTTAATGTAAACGCACTCAGAGGGCATCTTAGAGATGCCCCCTGAAACCAACCCGACCTCCAGTGTCCGGACTGAGTGGCTGCCCAGGCTGCCACCACCAGACATGTTTCTGGACCCCTGGGTCGAGAGCCTCTGCTCTCAGGGGCCTGAAACAATGCACATCCCGGGACGAGGTGCCAAAGCCTCCTCCCCCAGGATGGGCAGGGGGAGCTTCAAGGCCTGCCGCCTTTGGAGTTTCCCCAGACCATTTGCTGCTTCCAGCAAACTGGTCCCCACTGGTTCTACCCCCACTCCTGGCGGGAGAACCGGCGGGAAAACCAGAAGCAGGAAATGGGTTGTGCCCACCTCTGCCAACTCCACCCCTAAGGTGGGGGAGGCGAGGTGAAGCACAAACTCGAGTCCCCGCCATCTTGAGGATGGGGGGACCTGGCCAACCAGGGACAGGCTCCTGCCCCCTCCCACTGGAGAGGAACAGAATAGGGGGTGTACCCACCCCAGGGAAGGGACCCATTGGTCCCTGCCCTTACCTACCTGTAACCACCCCTAAATTTAGTATTTAGGGGCTCCCTGAACCTTCCTTCCGGAGTTCCCAAATCCGAAAACAAGAAGAGAAGACGAAGCAAGAAGACCAGCCGTGCAGCTGCTAAAAAGGAGGCGACAACAACTGACTTGGCCCCAGCCCTACCGGCCTGTCGACCTCTGAACCTGCTCCTGCGGAATCCCGGCCTCAGCAACCTCACAAACCCCGGAGGACCTGACTTCTGTGCTACAGCCTTCGACCCAGGGACTCCCACGAGCAGTGGTACTGCTCAAAAGAAAACCTACCAAAGACCCGGCCCTGGCACGGAGCCGCGAAACCTGCACACTCTGCACCCGCCGAGTCCAGCCTGTGCCTGAGTGACCAAAGACCTCGAGGACGTCCCCCGGCGATTCTGACCTGGAATCCAGTGGCCAAGGACCCTCCTCGACGACCCAGAGCGACGCCTGCAGCCTCAGGACAAGGGACCCCTCCAACCGCGACCAGCAGGGGTAAGATTTCCCGACCTCAAAAGACACCCCTGCACCCGGCGCCCCACGGCCCCTTGTGCCCAACTCCTGGGTGTCTACCTATCCTCCAAGACCCCAACTTACCTCCTGAAGTGTTGGTCGTCCCTGAAGAATCACCGTCCCCGAGCCTGCAGCCTTTCTTCACCTTTCACGACCTCTATTGTTTAACATTGAGCGCCCGACGGCTCAAAAGCACCCTGCACCCAGCCGCCCGAGTGCCCCTGGAAGTGCAACCTCTATCCTAACCTACTTCCCTACTTGCCCTGAGCAAGTGACCAGGAGCCCAGCTCCCACAGTCGCGTGGCCTGCTTGCCAGCAGCCACCAACCCGGGGCCCCCCGCCTGCCATAGGATAACATTGGGCCTTCTCACTCTGCACCCGGCCGCCCCTGTGCCGCTGAGGGTGTAAAAACTGTACTTACCTGATCCTGGGGGACCCCTGAGTCTTACCCAGAACCTTAACCCTGCCAGTCAAGTACTTACCCGAAATCCGATAACTCACTTTTCTTCCATAGGGTTCCATTGACTGGTTTTCTGCGAAATTTCTTCTAAGTGTGGAGTTCTGAAACTTTAGAATATTCACCAAAAATCAACCGAGACACGAAAACGAAAATACTCACCTAGTATTAGAAGGGGCCTCAGTGCTGGACCCGAGTGCCCAACACTGGCCCTAAAAAGTAATCGCAACGTTACTTACCGCTAACTCATTTTTCTTTCATAGGGATCCATTGACTGGTTTTCTGTGAAATTTCTTCTAAGTGTCGATTTCTGTATTTTACAAATATTCTTTAAAAATCGAACAAACTACAAAAACGTAATTACTTACCTGTTTTAAGTAAATGTCCCAGTGCTGAACCTAGGAGTCCAGCACTGGATTACAAAAGTAACGTAAACATACTTTGCTTGCACACTGTATTTCCTTTCATAGGATAACATTGGTAATTTTACCCAGAAAAGTTTCTAAGTGTCAGCTTTTGAAATATAGTAATATTCTTCAAAAATCACTACAATAACCAAAACGCTTTTTCTTACCTGTTTACAGGAAGTGTCCCAGGACTGAATCCAGGATCCAGTCCTGTGGTTAGAAAAGTGCTCTGCAAAGTAATCAATTGTAATTAAGCATAATTTTCCATTGAGCTCAATGTTGCATTGAATTGACCCTGTGTTGCCTCTTGCACCAACTGTGATAACCACTATCAAAAAGTCTACTGCCTATCTGTAAGGTGAATAACCAAAGCATCTCATACTGAGAAAGTATATTTTGATCCTATTGTTGGTTCTAAAATAAAACAAGCATATATTTTTTTATATACAAACCATTGGCCTAGAGTTCAGTTCTTGAGTGTGTGGCTTCATTTGCTGACTGAGTGTGTACAACAAATGCTTTACACTGTCCTCTGATACTGCCTTACTGCTCGACCAAGCTACCACTTTGGAGAGTAAGGTTATATCTAACTTTAGCCTCTGTCAACCCTCTGGGGACTGTGGACTCTGTACACCCTGAACCTTACTTGGGTACAGTATATACAGAGCCACTTTCCTACAGCCAGTGATTGGCAGCCTGCGCAGCTACTCTTTTGCCTGATGCGTCTAGCAATTTTGACTCTTTATCAGGGGGCGGAGCGTCTCCTGAGGTTTGTGAATTAGCCCGTTTGAGCATTGGAGACTACTAAGGAGTCTAGAGGGAGCTGGCCTTTAATGTACGCAGGATCGTCAGGGGCAGGTCTATATTTTTTTATCGATCCTGGGGTTAAGAATCCTGGCGTGTACAGGATCTTTAAATATGTCAGGAGCATGCTTCATGACTCCTTTAATCATAGGTAAAGTTTGTACAGTTTTGAGGGACTGTTCAAAAGTGTCTAGTAGGAAATCTTCCTCTGGTGCATTTGTGTGCATGTGTACCCCATGAAAAACAGCAGCCCTGTTGATGAGTTGCCCAAACCCAATTTTATCATCTGGAGGAGAGGGTTTTGTTGGGTATGGTAGAGGGCTTGGGAGGTCTGGGGGATCTATTGGATCGTTGCAGTCCCAATCATCCTGTGGTGGGTCATCTGGGTCAGTGAATGGGTCATCAGGGTCACCACCGTCCCCTATGTCATCTAGATAATCATGTGGTGGAGATGTTACGGGCTGAGGCGGTGTAACAGGTATGTGGAGAGGAGGGGTGTTAGATGGAAGGACAGGGGAAGAAGGAGGCATAGGTGAAGTGGCACAGTCCTTTTCCACAGGTACGGGCTTGTGGCGTGGTACAGCTGAGAGATGTCCTGTTTTGGGGTTAATGTGGATCTTTGTTTGGTTATGATCAACAGGATCCGGGTGAAAAAGCTCCTCTTCCTGGATAACCGGTTTCGGCGCAGACTTTTTCGGTTCCGAACGGGGTGGTGGCTGATTCTTATGGTCTTTGGCCTTAGGAGGCGTGGAAGAATCCTTAGGCTTAGAAATCGGCTCCGAAGGCTTTGGCTTAGGGGCTGTGGCGTGATGTTTGAGTTTCGACGCCGGCTTATCCCCATGCTTCGATGTGTTCGAGGCGGGTTTGATTTTAGAGGTGGACGGAATAGGTGTGGATTTTGGAGCCGAGTGTTCTTTCGGCTTCGGCGCCGAAGGTGCCGGTGGAACTAGTACATGCGGCTTGGTCGGTGCCGAGGTACCGGAAGGCTTAAATTTTTTCTTCGGCGCCGGGCTCGAAGGCGGGGCGTCTGAAGCGTGTTTTCAGTCGCGACTGGGGCCAACAGGCGAAGTCTTGACCGGTGCCTTCTGCTTTGGTGGTGGGGTTGGGGTAGGGGCAGTAGTACTCACTCGTTGCCCAGGAGTGATGGGATCATCCGAGTCTTCTGCCTCTGACACGATCTGGAGATCTTCTGAATCTTCCTCAGGGACATCGGGGCCTTCGTCGAAGATGTCCACCGGTTCTGGAGCGGATCTCTGAGCCATGACGTGCCTTTGAGCTCGACGATCTATAATCGTTTTCTTCGAACGGAAGGAGGCGCAAGCTGGACTCGTTGTGGTCGGGCGAGAGGCACAGGTTACAGACCTCGTGATGGTCACTGTGGGGGAACTTTGCTCCACACTGGGGGCATTTCCGGAAGGGCGTCCTTTCCATGAGCCGTAGGCCTCACGGCGTCGATGGGCCCGCGTCGACGGCTGGAAAAGGAATGGATGAGAGGCGCGTCGAGATTTCGATGTCGATAGAAGGTTGGTGGCAGTTTTGCACGATGAAAAGGTTGAAAATTACAGTTTCGAAACGGTGCGCGAAAATTGCATCCGAACCTAATGGCGGAAAAAAACAATCTGAGGATGGAGTCGATGCCCATGCGCACTATCGTCCAAAGGAGGAGTCACCTATCACCTGACTACAAAAGACTTCTTCGAAGACAACAACAAAGTGCAAGCATCCGAGCCAAACACCAGATGGCGATCTATTGCACAGTGTGAGCTCTGCAGCTCACATGCCTCGAACGTAAGGTTCAGGGTGCCCCTAAATACTAGATTTAGGGGCGGTACAGGTAGGTAAAGAGCAGGGACCAATGGGTCCCTTCCCTGGGGTGGGTACACCCCTATTCTGCCACTCTCCAGTGGGAGGGGGCAGGAGCCTGTCCCTGGTTGGCTGGGTCCCCCCATCTTCAAGATGGCGGGGACTCGAGGTTGTGCTTCACCTCGCCTCCCCCACCTGAGGGGTGGAGTTGGCAGAGGTGGGCACACCTCCCTTCCACACTTGTTTTTCCCGCCGGTTCTCCCGCCCAAAGTGGGGGGTAGAACCGGTGGGGACCAGTTGCTGAAAGCAGCAAATGGTCTGGAGAGGCTCACAAAGGCGGCATGCCTTTGAAGCTTCTCCTTCGTGAACCCTGCCCATCCTGGGGGAGGAGGCTTGGCACCTCATCCCAGGATGTGCATTGTTTCAGGCCCCCGAGAGCAGCAGGCTCTCGACCCACGGGTCCAGAAACATAACTGTTGGTGGCAGCCTAAGCAGCCACTCAGTCATCACTAGAAGTTGGTAGAGTTTCAGGGGGCATCTCTAAGATGCCCTCTGGTGTGCATTTTACATTAAATCCCACACTGGCATCAGTGTGGGTTTAATGTGCTGAGAAGTTTGATACCAAACTTCCCAGTCTTCAGTGTAGCCATCATGGTGCTGTGGAGTTCGTAATGACAAACTCCCAGCACCATATACTCTTAATGGCAGCACTGCACTTAGTGCCCAGGAATGGACTTGGGCACTGTAGGGGTACAGGGCTCATGCACCTGTACCCTCACCACTGGCATAGTGCACCCAGCTAGAGGGGTGACTGATGTATGCCAGGGCAGTGGTTTGTGGGCATGCCACACAGGGATGTGTGCCATGTCGACTCTGTTTTGTTCTGCACCAAGACACGCAGCCTGCAAAGGCAGTGTGTGAGTGTCAGGGTACAGGACCTGTAAGGGTGGCACAATAAGTGCTGCAGCCCTTAGAGGCCTTCTCTGGTCACAGTGCCCTGGGTACCTGTGGTACCATTTACCAGGGGTTGACATGTAGCCAGAGATGCCAATTGGGTTTAGGCTTCAATGCAGTTTTAGAGAAGGAACATAGGCCCTGGGCACCTGATTAGCAGGAGCCCAGGGCACACTCAGTCAAAGCACATCAGCAATTCAGCAAAAAGTGGGGTCATACCATGCAGAAAGAGGGCACTTTCTCGCAGTTTGCTATTATTCTCAGGGCAATAAATAGATATTGATCAGAGACATGCACGAGTTGCATGATGGGCATACTTCTATTATTTACAACGACAGTTTTTTTTAAGTACTTTCTGCTCACTCCTTACTAATTCACTTGGCTTCACTTGACTGAGGTTCTATTTCATGTTTAAGGACTTCTTGTTTCTTGCTCAGGTTATCGTGGGCATACAATATGATTGGATTTATACTTTTTATTAGATAATGTAAGAATTGCTCACTGTTTTGTTAATATTGCAGCCTTGATAAAGTCTCTGTAAAGACAAAATGCTTCGGCTGCCAGATGTGTTCAAACGCTTGCACTCTCCAACCAAGATTATCCACAACACTTGGAGTCGTGGAAATAAAGGGAAAAGAAAACGCGGACGGGTCCTTTGGAACAGTATTAATAATGAACAGAGTTCTGTGTGCTCCAGTGTATATCCTTACATAGGTAACATTATAGGATCCAAAACTACTAAAATGCTAATTTTTTTAGAACATAAAACTGGATTACCTGTAACTACAATTCACCAGCACTGGAATCTTCCATATATTCACATTCTCATCATGTTGGACTCTTGTGAGCAGCAGTATTAAAATCATTCCCATTTAATAAAGTATAGTCAAGAAGCACATCCACCTGACTAACATCTACAACGCAGATGAGGTGGATGAGTTCTCAACTCCACTTCTCAGAGTCTACCATCCCCTCAGATCTGCTTAGCACAACTGCAAATCATCACTGGGGAAAGTTACAAGCAAGTCTAAGAAAGATAGCAATGTTGGACAAGGAAAAAGGTAATTATCCTGTAAGCAACTATTCGTAGGGTGTAGTACTGTAAATTCACATGTTCTGAATACTATCGTCTAGTTTTAGACTCTGATGTTTGCAAGTTGTTTTCCTTCGAGTCATAAGATGTGCTATATCTCTTCCCTTAGTGTAGAATATGCATCGTGTAGGAAGCTGGATCTGTATATACTATACCAAAATGAGGTATAGTGTGCACAGAGTCCAGTGGAACCCCAAAGGTAGGCAGAGGTAAAAGTAGATAGCACCTTATTCTCTATTTGTGGTAGTGTGGGCGAGCAGTAAGGCTTTATCAGAGGGTAGTGTTAAGCATTTGTTGTGCACACTCAATCAGCAAATCATGTCACACACTCAAAGACTGAACTCAGACCAATTTGCTCCCACAACCTGGTGGCCTGCTCATGAGCAGCCACCAACCGAGGCCCCCTATCCCCATTGGATAACACTGGGCCTCAGCACTCTGCACCCGGCCGTCCTAGTGCAGCTGAGGGTATTTTGAGAGTGCATCTGTGACCCTGGGGGGGAACCCTGGTTCTAACCCCAGAATACAAACTCCCACAACAAAGTACTTACCTGTTAACCGATAAGGAAAAGGAAAATGCTACTTACCCAGTATGCATCTGTTCTTGGCATATAGAGCTGTAGAGTCATATGCTATGCATAGATCGCCATCTAGTGTTGGGTCCGGATGTTTGCACTTTGTTTTTCTTCGAAGAAGTCTTTCCAGTCTCGAGGTAGGTGACTCCTTTCGGTGATAGTGCGCATGGGCATCGACTCCATTGTTAGATTGTTTTCCCGCAGAGGGTGATAATGGAGTTAGTAAGAGTAGTAAAAGGAGATGTCCATGAATGCATGTATCTGAGTAAGATGTTACTGCAACAGGTATAGGTACCCGGGGAGGTGGGTGGGCGCATATGACTCTATAGCTCTATATGCCAAGAACAGATGCATACTGGGTAAGTAGCATTTTCCATTCGAGGCATACGAGCTGTAGATCATATGCTATGCATAGACTATATAGCAGTTATCTCCCAAAGTGGTGGCTAACCTGTTTCTGTTGCAGTGGTCTGAAATGGTGTACGTAAAACTGCCTGGCCCACTCTAGCTTGTTGTCTTGCCAACACATTTACACAATAGTGTTTTGTAAACGTGTGAGGTGTAGGCCATGTTGCAGCTTTGCAAATGTAATCTATCGGTATATTTCACAAGAATGCCATAGAAGCCCCCAGTTTGCGTGTAGTGTGTGCTCTAGGGGGAACTGTTAACATTCGTTTAGCTTTTGCATAGCATATTTGAATGCACTTGACTATCCACCTTGCAATACCTGATTTTGATATGGGATTGCCTTTCTGTGGTGGAGCAAAAGCGACAAAAAGTTGGTTTGTGTTACGGAAAGGTTTTGTCCTTTCTATGTAATAAAGCAATGCTCTCTTCACATCTAATGTGTGTAGTGCACGTTCTGCCACTGAATCTGGTTGAGGGAAGAACACAGGTAACCTCAACAGATTGACTGATATGAAAAGCAGAAATGAATTTAGGAAGGAATTTAGGATTAGTCCGAAGAATCACTTTATTTTGGTGCATTTGTAAAAAGGGTTCTTCTATAGTTAATGCCTGAAGCTCACCCACTCTGAGTGATGTGATAGCAACGAGGAAAGCAACTTTCCATGTGAGAAATTGCAGTTCACATTTGTGCAATCGCTCAAGGGGTGGACCCATTGGTCTGGTGAGAACAATGTTGAGATTCCATATTGGAGCAGGTGGACATCTCGGGGGAATGACTCTTTTGAGTCCCTCCATAAAGGCTTTGATAACAGGCACTCTAAAAATATAGATGTTATCTATTCTGGAGGTATGCAGCTATTGCAGCGAAATGTAAGCATATGGAAGTGTACGCTAAATTGGAACGTTGTAGATGTAACAAATAATGTTTTGTACAGAAGCATCAAGCGGGTTGATGTGGTTATTACAGTATATCACAAACCGCTTCCACTTTGCTGTATAGCAGGCTCTTGTGGTAGGACGCCTAGGCTCTTTGATAATATTTATGCAGTCTGGCGGTAGATTAAGATAGCCAAACTAAGACTTCAGGATCCAGATCGCCAGATTGAGTTGACTGGGGTCTAGATGTCTTATGTCTCCATGGCTCTGTGTGAGAAGATTGGGTGTAAGACGTAGTTTTTGATGAAGAACTACCGAGAGTTCCAATAGGGTTGTGAACCAAGGTTGACGTGCCCATGTGGGAGCAACTAGGATTAGTGTCAGGGACGCTTAGTTGAGTTTCCGAACCACTAATGGAATGAGTGGGAGAGGCGGAAAAGCGTAAGCAAATATCCCCGACCAATTCATCCATAGTGCATTGCCTTAGGACAATGGGTGTGGATACCTGGACGCGAAGGGGCATTTTGCGTTTTGGTATTGGCGAACAGGTCTCTGTGAGGGACTCCCCAACGTTGAAAGTATGGAAGGAGGACCTGAGGGTGGAGTTCCCATTCGTGTATTTGCTGTCTCTGTCTGCTGAGGAGATCTGGAATCTGGTTGTTGACTCCTGGGAGGTGTTCCACTAGGAGATAAAGTTTGTGGTGAATGGCCCACCTCCAGATGTCTTGGGCTAAGTGGGACAATTGGAGAGAGTGTGCCCCCCCCCGTTTTTGTATGTAATACATGGCTGTCATGTTGTCTGTGCGAATTAGGACAGCTTTGCCCTGTAGGTGAGTTTGAAACGCCTCGAGTGCTAGAAATATTGCAAGCAGCTCTAGGTGGTTGATGTGGAGCAACTTTTGTTGTTGGCTCCACAAGCCTTGCACTGCATGCTGTTGTAGATGAGCTCCCCAGCCAGTGAGGGACGCGTCCGCTGTCAGTAATATTTGTGGAACCGGGTCTATGAACGGCCGTCATTTTGATAAATTTTGTGTGTTCCACCGCTGCAGGGCGCGACGAGTACGCCCGCTTATCAACACTAGATCGGTCAATAGACCTTGTGACTGGTTCCACTGACTGGCTAAGCATTCTTGAAGTGGACGCAAATGCAGTCTGGCATGGAGAACGATCATGATGCAGGATGACATCATTCCCAGTAGCTGCATGTAAGTTCAAGCTGGAATCCAATGGTTGGGTTGATCGCGGAGAACTAAAGCCTGAATATTTCTTATTGTGGCTAAGCTGGGAAAAGCTAGAGTTTTTTGAGTATCTATTGTGGCTCCTACGTAGTCCATTGTATTGGTTGGTTGGAGATGTGACTTTGGTACATTGATTGTGAACCCTAGTTGATGCAGCAACCAAATTGCCCTGAAAGTGTGCTGCAGACATTGTTGGTACGTGTTGGCTTTGATGAGCCAGTCGTCTAAGTACGGGAATACATGGATGCTCGGTCTCCTTAGGTGAGCAGCTACTACGGCCAGACACTTTGTGAAGACTCTGGGGGGCGGGGTGACACCGAATGAGAGTACCCTGAACTGATAGTGTTGACCTGCTACCACAAACCTGAGGAATTTGAGATGAGCAGGGTGAACTGGTATATGAAAGAAGGCGTCTTTTAGAAACCAGAGTAGATAGAAAGTCGCCTTTCTGTAGCAGAGGAAGTACCTGTTCTGAGAGAACAGTCTTTTTTCGGAATCAGGAAATAAAAGGAGTATACGCCCGACCCGTGATGTTGAGGCGGCACAGGCTCTATAGCCCCTTTTAGAAGTAGAGAATGAACCTCTTGTTTGAGGAGGTATAGGTGGTCTGGTGATAGTTTGTGGGGCTTTGGTGGAATATTTGGAGGAGTGTTGATAAATTCCAGGCAGTAATCAGAACTGATAATTTGGAGTACCCAATTGTATGTTATTGATTGCCAGATTGGTAGAAAATCTGACAGACTTCCCCCGACAGGTGTTGAGTGGTCGGGGGGGAAGTGAGGGCAAGTCACTGCTTTGTGTTGGTGGGGGAGTTGCGTGTGTTTGAATCCCGGCCCCTGCCCTTACCGTTGTTAACCCTGTAACTTCCCCTGAAATAACCCCTAGATGGAGAGGGTTGGTTATTGCCCTTATAGGTGGAGGTGGCTTCTGATGAGGTACTTTTTGAACCTCCTCGGTAAAAGGAGCGTCGAAAGGAAGCACGACCCTGTGAGGACTGAAGGGCTCCCATAGATTTGGCTACCTCCGAATCTTTCTTCATTTTCTCTAGTGAAGAATCTACCACTGGGCCAAATAAATGTTCCTTATCGAATGGGGTATTTAAAATGGAGGTTTGAACCTCAGGTTTAAAACCAGATATACGGAGCCAGGCATGTCTCCTTAAAAGGACACTAGTGTTTATAGCTCTAGCAGCAGTGTCTGCAGCATCTAAAGAGCATCTTATTTTATCGTTAGCAATAAGTTGCCCTTCATGAACCAGATCTTGTGCTTTTGATTTGTGTTCCGGGGATAAATATTGGATCAGTTGTTCCATTTCATCCCAGTGTGCACGGTCGTATCGCGCTAACAGTGCTTGAGTGCTGAAGACGCTTCAGAAATTGGCTGCTTGAGAAGCTACCCTTTTCTCAGAAGCGTCAATAAGTTTTGATTCCTTATCAGGAGGTGGAGCCCTTCCTGTTGTCTGGGAGTTGGCTCTTTTTCTTGCATTGGACACAACCAGGGAGTCTAGTGGCAATTGTCCCCTTATATATACTGGGTCCGATGGTGCTGGCTTGTACTTTTTGTCCACTCTAGGGGTAAGAATACACGCTCTGACTGGGTCATAAAAAATGTCATCTACATGCCTGACCAGCATGGGTAGTGAATGTGATGACTTCTGTGTGGTGCTGAGGGTTTCAAAGAGGAAATCGTATAGTTTCTTACCTGTTGGTGTAGTTTTGCAGCTTGAAGACTTTCTGGCTTCACTATGCTGTGCATTATTCCGCCATCTTGTGGTTGGGTCCGGAATCGTAGTATTTTCTCTTTTTTTTTCGTGGCCCAGGTGGGCGGCGACGTCCCACCATTTGGTGTCCTTCGTGACGTCGACGCGCTTCCTGCAGAAGCTCCCACCTTTGGTCGCCATCTTCGGATTTTTTTTTTTTTTGTTATCCGCTTTGCTTGATCCCTTTAGCTATGTATGCAATTGAGCCTCCTTTGTCCTCATGTCTCATCTTTCTGGCGGAGGAGGGTGGGATCGCTAGTGAATCCAGAAAGTCTTCAAGCTGCAAAACTACACCGACAGGTAAGAAACTATACGTTTTGCAGCGTGAATCTTTCTGGATTCACTATGCTGTGCATAGACTTAGTAGCGGTTTTTTCCTTATTGCGGTGGCTGGGTGGAAGATGAGCATTGGTTACTGAAAATGTGTTGTAAGACCTTCTGTCCCACTTACGCTTCCTTGTTCATTTGAATATCCACACAGTAGTGCTTAGTGAACTTATGCACTGAAGACCATGTTGCAGCTTGGCAAATGTCTTGGATAGGTGTGTTCGCTAGAAACGCAATTGTTGCTCCCTTCTTCGTTGAGTGAGCTTGAGCTGCTCCTTGTAACTGTTGTCCTGCCTGCTTGTGGCAGAGTTGAATTGTCTGCGCAATCCATCGTGCAATCGTATTCTTGGTGACTGGTCGTCCCAGAAAACGAATAGTTTCTTACCTGTCGGTGTAGTTTTGCAGCTTGAAGACTTTCTGGATTCACTATGCTGTGCATTATTCCGCCATCTCGTGGTTGGGTCCGGATTCGTAGTCTTTTCTTTCTTTCTTTTGTTGTTGGCCCAGGTGGGCGGCGACGCCCCCACCATTTGGTGTCCTCGGTGACGTCGTCGTGCTTCCTGCGGAAGCTCCCACCTTTGGTCGCCATCTTCGGATTCTTTTTTCTTTTCCTATTATTGTTTTGTCGTCTATGTCTTTCTTTTATCCTTTTATTTTTGTTTTGATCCCTCTAAACTCTGTATGTAGTCTAGTTTTACCCTTAACCTCCTATGTTATCTTCCTGGCGGAGGCGGGTGGGATCGCTAGTGAATCCAGAAAGTCTTCAAGCTGCAAAACTACACCGACAGGTAAGAAACTATTCGTTTTGCAGCGTGAATCTTTCTGGATTCACTATGCTGTGCATAGACTTTGTAGCGGTTTTCTGTTATTGCGGTGGTTGGGTGGAAGATGAGCATTGGTTGCTGAAAATGTGCTGTAAGACCTTCTGTCCTACTTGTGCCTCTTTGTTCATCTGGATATCAACACAGTAGTGTTTGGTGAACGTGTGCACGGAAGACCATGTTGCCGCTTGGCAAATGTCTTGTATAGGTGTGTTCGCTAGGAACGCAACCGTTGCTCCCTTCTTCCTTGTTGAGTGAGCCTGGGCGGCTCCTTGTAATTTTTGTCCTGCCTGCTTGTGGCAGAGTTGTATTGCTTGTGCAATCCATCGTGCTATGGTATTTTTTGTTACTGGTCGGCCCAAGAAACTGCTTGCGAAGGAAACGAAGAGTTGTTTTGTTTTCCTGCATTCCTTCATCCTTTCTATGTAGTGCATCACTGCCCTTCTGGCGTCTAGCGTGTGTAGCGCCTTTTCTGTGGGCGTTGATGGTTTCTGGAAGAAACTTGGTATCTGTATTGTCTGGTTAATATGGAACCGCGACACCACCTTTGGCAGGAAGTGTGGGTCCGTTCTCATGACAATTCTGTCCTTGTGTATTTGCAAGTAGGGCTCTTGTAGTGTAAGAGCCTGCAGTTCACTGACCCTTCGCAGTGACGTGATAGCCACCAAGAATGCTGTCTTTAGTGTGAGCATGTGCAGTGTGGTCTTGTGTATGGGCTCAAATGGTGATTTCATCAACTGTGTTAGCACCGTGTTGAGGTTCCAACTTGGGGCTGGCATCCTTTTTGGGGGGGGCTATTCTTTTAGCTCCCTCCAGGAATCTTTTGACCACCTGCGAGGTGAAGAAACTTTTCCCCGCTTCTCCCCTGGTGTAGGCCACTATGGCTGCTAAGTGAACCCTTAGTGACGAGTAGCTTAGCCCGCTGTGTAGTAGGTGCGTTAAGTATTGTAGTACCGTTGATTCTTTTGTGACCTTTCGTTGCAGTCCCTCTTTAATGCACCCATTGCGAGAACCTTTTCCACTTTGCAATGTAGCATTTTCTTGTAGTGGGTCTCCTTGCTTCTCTGAGTACTGCCATGGTGCTTGGTGGTAACTTGAGGTGTGCGAATTCTAGGTCCTCAGGAGCCATGCTGCTAGGCTGAGGCTCTCTGGTTCTGGGTGGAGCTCTTTTCCTTCTTGCATTGTTAGGAGGTCTTTCCTTCTGCTGAACCTGTGCGCTGGTTCTTGTGCCATTTCCATTATTTGTGAGAACCATGATTGTCTGGCCCACTGAGGTGCCACCAGTATGAGTGTCATGCTGCTGCTCCTGCATTTGCTGAGTACCTTGTGCAACAGTGGTATCGGGAGAAAAGCGTATGCAAATTCGTTCGACCAACTTATCCATAGCGCATTCCCTAGGGACCTTTGGTCCGGTTGCCTGGATGCGTAATGTTGGCATTTTGCATTCTGGAGTGTTGCAAACAGGTCTATCCGTGGTGTACCCCACTTTTGGAACAGCCGCTGCACCTCCTGTTGGTTGAGTTCCCATTCGTGGGACGCAGACGTCTGCCTGCTGAGTCGGTCTGCTTCTACATTGTCTATTCCTGGAAGGTGTATTGCCAGTAGGTCTATCCTTAGAGGGATGGCCCATCTCCAAATCTCTTGTGCCAGGCTTGATAGCGGTGCTGACTGTGTTCCACCTTGCTTGTTGATGTAGAACATGGTGGTTGTGTTGTCTGTTTGTATCAGCACTCGCTGTCCGTAAAGCTGCTTCTGAAAGGCTTTTAAGGCTAGGAACACAGTTTTTAGTTCTAGGTAGTTGATGTGTTTCACTGCATCTTGTTGTGACCACAGCCCCCTGATGCGGAGTCTGTCCATGTGCGCGCCCCAGCCCTGCTGTGAGGCGTCTGTTGTGATGGTCACTGTTGGAGTTGGCTGTGTGAATGGCTTCCCTTGTAATATGTTCTCTTCCTTCCACCACGCTATTTCTTGCTGCACTGCGTGTGTGACAACCACTAGATCTTCCCAACTCCCTGTCGCTTGTGACCACTGCTGCTGTATCCATTCTTGGAACGGTCTCATGTGTAGCCTGATATGTGGGACTAGGTGGATGCATGATGCCATCATTCCCATTAGTCTGCTCACCGTCCTCACTGTCAGAACTTGCCCCTTCTGGTAATGACGTGTTTCCCGCAGGAGCGCTATAGTCCTCTTGTCGCTGGGGAACACCTTGGACTGTGTGCTGTCGATTTGTGCCCCTAAGAATATTTTGATCTGCTGAGGTTCTGTTGACGATTTCTCCCAATGTATTGAGAAACCTAGTCTGGACAGTGTTTGTATGACTTGTTTGATGTGATCCTTGCAGTGTTTGTATGATCCTGCTTTCACAAGCCAGTCGTCGAGGTAGGGGTATACATGTATGCCCTTTCTCCGTAGGTGCGCTGCCGCTGCTGCAAGGCATTTTGTGAAAACCCTTGGTGCGGACTTGAGCCCGAAGGCTAGCACTGTGAACTGGTAGTGATTGTGGCCAATTACGAATCTTAGTAGACGTTTGTGTTTGTGGTTGACTGGTATGTGTAGATGCACAAGTTACTAACTTGTGTAACGATATATCTGTAAGAGACAGTAGTTAGTGACAGATTCCTTACCTTAGAATATCCCCAGGCGTCAGGCTGGATCCGGAAAGTTTTTGCGTAGCAGTACCCTTGCGCGTCGGTAGGCGGCGTCGTGCGGCTCCGCGTCCGTCGTCGTGATCGCCGGGATGACGTCGCGGGCAGTACTTAGGCGCCGCCCCTGCGCGCTGACGTCAGTTCTGTACACGACTTTCCGCGCCAGGAACGCAGAGCCATGCAAGAAGCTGACATAGGTGTCTGAAAAATACTAGGGCCCTGAAAGGGATGTCCTTAACCCTAGAAATCAGTTCGCAGAACGGGGAGGATGGGTGGGGCGGTAAGGAATCTGTCACTAACTACTGTCTCATACAGATATATCGTTACACAAGTTAGTAACTTGTGCATCTGAAAGAGACACGTTAGTGACAGATTCCTTACCTTAGAATAGATACCCCAGCAATACCAACCCCGGTGGTGGGTCTGCGAACAAAGATCAGACAAGGAAGTCCTGGAGGACAGAACGGCCAAAGAAGCCGTCCCTCCGGACCTGACTGTCAAGGCAGTAATGTTTTGTAAACGTGTGCAGCGAGGCCCACGTAGCTGCCTGACAGATAACCGGCAGCGGAACACCGCGGCCCAAGGCCGTGGTAGCAGCCGTTGCCCTGGTGGAATGGGCACGCAGCCCAACAGGAGGCTCCTTCTTAGCCAAAGAATAGCAGGTCTTGATGCACAAGGTAACCCAGCGGGAGATGGTTCGCTTGTGCACCGCCCGACCTTTTTTGGCGCCCACGTAGCCAACAAAGAGCTGGTCAACCACCCGGAAGTGTTTTGTGCGGTCGATATAGAAGGAGAGCGCACGTTTTGGGTCCAGACGGTGGAGCCTCTCTTCCTCTCTGGAAGGATGCGGAGGCGGAAAGAAGGTAGGCAAAGTGATGGTCTGCCCAATGTGGAAGGCAGTAACCACCTTTGGCAAGAAGGACGGACGCGTCCGAAGAACAACCTTGTCTGGATGAACAGACAGAAAGGGAGGTTTGCAAGATAGAGCCTGGAGCTCATTCACCCGCCGAGCGGAGGTGATGGCCACCAGAAAGGCTGTCTTCAGAGAGAGAAGACGAAGAGGACAATTATGTAGAGGCTCAAAGGGAGCGCACATTAAAAAGGTAAGAACCAAGTTCAAGTCCCACTGAGGCATCACAAACGGAACAGGAGGGAAGAGGTGAGTAATGCCTTTTAAGAACCTGTTAACAGGGGACTTGAAAAGGGAGGGCTGATCAGGGAGCCTGAGGAAGGCCGAGATAGCACAAAGATAACCCTTGATGGTACCCAGGGCAGAACCCTGTTGGGCCAGAGAAAGAAGGAACAGAAGGACCTCAGAAAGAGGGGCAGAAAGGGGAGTCACAGCCTTTGCTGTGCACCATGCCACAAATTTGTTCCACCTGCAGGCGTATACCACCTTAGTGGAGGGACGCCTGGCTGCCAGAATTACATCACAAACTTCGGGAGGCAAGTCGAAAGGAATCAACTGCCGCCGCTCAATCTCCACGCAAGCAGGTGTAGACTGGACAGGTTCGGGTGGAGGACCGTCCCCTGCTGCTGCGACAGAAGATCCTCCCGAAGAGGCAGACGGATCGGGGGATCTACGCTCAGATTGAGTAGCTCGGGATACCAAACTCTTCGAGCCCAGTCCGGAGCCACAAGAATGACTTGGGCCCGGTCGTGCCGAATCTTCTTCAACACTCTGGATAGAAGTGGTATAGGCGGAAAGGCGTACAACAGACCGCAACTCCACTCGCGACGAAAAGCGTCGCCGGCGAGTGCCGCCTTGGAAATTCCAACGCGCAGAACTGATGACATTGCGCGTTCTCTTCGGTGGCGAATAGATCTAACCAAGGCTCTCCCCATTGTAGAAAGAGTCCTTGCGCCACTTCCGAGTGAAGACGCAATTCGTGATCCATCATGCACCTGCGGCTGAGGTTCGACCGCCCTGGCGTTCAGGGAACCTGCCAGGTGTTGAACCATCAGGAACATGCCCTGATGTTCCAGCCATGTCCAGAGGCGCAGAGCCTCCTGACAAAGGGTCCAAGACCCCACCCCGCCCTGTTTGTTGCAGTACCACATGGCGGTGGTGTTGTCTGTGAACACCTGCACTACCTTCCCTTTGACAGAGGGAAGGAATGCCTTTAGTGCAAGTCGGATCGCCCGAAGCTCCAGAAGGTTGATATTGTATTGTATTGTAATTGCATACCGCTTACTACCCCAGATTGTATAGCGCTTACTACCCCAGACGAGGCGTCGAAGCGCTTTTTCGGCGAGTAGCACGCTACTCCAGGACCCATAGAGGATTAGTGTTGAATTAGTATAGTGAAACATGCAAGTAAATTTTAAGTGGTGGATATGTTAGTCAGTTATTTGGATTCAGAAGGATAGCGGAGGGATAGAAGAGGGAAAAAAGGTTTGCATATAGCGCTTCTAACCCCTGATGGGGTGTTGAATTGCTTTTTTTTTTTTTTTGGGCGAGTAGCACGCTACTCCGGAAACCCATAAAGGATTAGTGGTGAATTAGTATGGTGAAATATGAAAGTAATTTGAGTGGTGGATATTAGTCAGTTATTTGGAGTGAGAAGGATAGTGGAGGGATAGAAGGGAAAGAAAGGTTTGCATTCATATAGCGCCTGTTACCCCTGGTGGGTGTTGAAGCGCTTTGTTGGCGAGTAGCACGCTACTCTGGAACCCATAAAGGATTAGTGGTGAATTAGTATAGTGGAATATGGAATTAGTGAAGTGAACATGCTAGTCTGTTATTTTGATTGAAAAGGATAGTTGTGGGATAGAAGAGTGAAGGATTTCTTTTTGTAGGTCATAGCAGTAGGAGGAGGCTTTTTGATGAGTAAAAAGGGTTTTTGGAGGGGAAGAGTCAGAGGGAAGAGTTTAGAAAGGTTTGCCTTGGGCATTGGTACAGTAAAGGAGGTGTCAGAAGATACAAGGAGGGGTAGAGTAGGAGAGAGTCAAGAAAGTGTTATTTTGGGGAACATAGTAGTGGTATGGCGTTTGCGATAAATGAGAGAGTGGGTGTAGAGGATATAGTGATAGATGTATAGGGTGAGATAGGGTAGTGAATTGGAAAAAGTATTAGAAAGAAGTTTGAGATGAGTCAAAAAGTTGGGCTAGAAGATATATTGAGGGAAGTATAGGCTGAGAAATAGGGTAGTGCATCGGAAATGCTAAATTAGAAGAAAGTGATAAATATATAGATCCATAAGTACATTGAGAGTATATAGATGCATAAAGGAGGTAAGTATATGCAGATTAAAAATATTGATAGAGGTAGCGGATGTGAAATAGGGTAGTGCATTAGATATGCTTTTTCAGGAGAAAAGTAATAGACATTAATTAATGGGAAGATGGGCAGCATTCCTGGCCCTGGCCCGTCTCGAACAGGCTCAAACAGGCACTCACCCTTGTCCTCTCTGCCCTTAACAGGCTCAAACAGGCACTCACCCTTGTCCTCTCTGCCCTTAGCCTCGACGCCCGGGCTGAGACGCCCTAACCCTGGCCTTTGATACCCCTAGTAATCAGGTGACCCCGTCAGCCAATGGGAACCCTAGCCCTAATACTATCCAATCACAACACTAGCCCTAAAAGCTAGAACCAATAGGAGATCAGGACCTTACAGCCAATCTTAGCCCTACTCCAAGCATCCAATCAGTTCAAAAACCCTGATCTCTATGTCCAATAGAGGCCCTAGCCCTACCAGTAGTCCCAACCCTAGTCCAGCAACCAATAACACCAGAAGCCCTAATCGCTACTTCCAATTAAAGGCCTAACCCTATGGAGCCGGGACTCCGCCGGAGACCAGAGGCCTCTGATCTCCGCCTCTCCCATGTGACCGCCCCATCCCAGAAGGGACGCGTCCGTCACAACTGTATGCTCTGGCTGGGGAAGGGAGAGGGATCTGCCCATGACCCATTGCCGGTTCGAGAGCCACCACTGCAACTGTTGTGCAGTCCCCTCCGAGATCTGGACGTGATCGGACAGGTTGCCCTGGTGCTGCGCCCACTGGAACTTCAGGTCCCACTGCAGAGCCCGCATATGCCATCTGGCATGATTGACCAACAGGATGCAGGAGGCCATGAGGCCCAGCAGCCTCAGGGTCATCCGTACCAAAACCCAGGATAAAGGCTGAAAGATCGGAATCATAGCCTGAATATCCCGGACTCGCCGTTCGGGAGGATAGGCCCGAAACTGCGTCGTGTCCAGAACTGCTCCGATGAAAAGGAGCTGTGGAGAAGGAATCAGATGCGACTTCGGCACATTGATGGAGAACCCCAGCGAGTGCAGGAGTTCGGCCGTAGTCTGGAGGTGGGAGACGACTGCCTGGGACGAGCCCGCCTTCAGCAGCCAGTCGTCGAGGTAGGGGAAGACTGAAACCCCTGCCCGGCGCAGATGAGCTGCGACCATCGCCATCACTTTCGTGAACACCCGAGGGGCACTGGTAAGGCCAAAGGGGAGCACGGTGAACTGAAAATGCTCGGGGCCTACCGTGAACCGAAGGTAACGCCGGTGGGCCGGCAGGACGGGGATGTGGAAATATGCGTCCTGCAAGTCCAACGCTACCAACCAGTCTCCAGGGTCGAGGGCAGTCAAGACCTGAGCTAGGGTGAGCATCTTGAACTTCTCCTTCCGGAGGAAGCGATTGACGTTCCGGAGGTCCAAGATAGGACGCATGTCCTTCTTGTCCTTTTTTGGCACCAGAAAGTAGTGGGAGTAGCAACAACGCCCTACTTCTGGGGTCGGAACACGCTCGATGGCCCTCTTGGCCAAGAGGGCCGTGACTTCCTTCTGCAGAAGTACCAAGTGATCCCCTGACATGCGGTGGAATTGAGGTGGCATGGCTGGGGGGGTGGTCTCGAAGGGGAGGGAGTAGCCCCTTCGGACAATGTCCAAGACTCACCTGTCCGAGGTGATGGTACGCCAGTGGGGAAGGTGATGGCGGACCCTGCCCCCTACTGGCATGCTGTGCACCTGAAAGGAGGGACTAGGAGGGCTTGGAGGCCGCGGACGGGTTGGAGGTGGTGGCCTGACCCACACGCTGGTTGCCCGATCCGCCACGGCGGAATCCACGTCCTCAGCCACGCGAAGACGCCTGCTGCGCGGGCCGGTGGCTGGGCTGCTGACGTGAAGGGGCGCCCCTACCGTGGCCACGATAGGGGCGAAAAGCATAAGTCAGCGGAGGGCGTGTAGCAGAAAGGCCCAGGGACTTGGCAGTAGCCCGTGAGTCCTTAAAGCGCTCCAACGCATGGTCTGCTTTGGACCCAAAAAGACGGACTCCATCAAAGGGCATGTCCATGAGAGTATTCTGGACATCCCCTGAAAAACCAGTGGTTCTCAGCCAGGCGTGGCGTCGTAGCGCCACCGTCGTTGCAATAGACCTGCCCAGCAAGTCGGCGGTATCAAGGCCACATCGTATCGTGTATTTGGCCGCATCCCTTCCTTCCGCAATGGCGCGGGAAAGCAGTGTCTGGACCTCCTCAGAACACTGGGGCAAAACATTCGCCACCGAATCCCACAAGGAGTGGGTATATCGGCCCAAAAGACATGCGGTGTTGATGAGCCGGAAGCCAGCACTGTAGGAAGAAAAACCCTTCTTCCCAAATTGATCCAGGATTCCCTATCCGGAGGGGCGGTAGGGAAGGCGGTTTGGGAAGCGGAGGCTTGGACAACCAAGCTCTCAGGAGTGGGGTGGACAGAGAGAAACAGGGGGTCGCCCGGAGCTGGGCGATGGCGTCGGGACACGTTCCTATCCACAGGAGCCCCTGTGTTGGGCTTGGACCAGGCGCCCAAAAGAACGTCAGTGAGGGCGTCGTTAAACGGCAGCACAGTCTCCGAAGAGGAGGCTGCCGGCTGAAGCACCTCGGTCAAGATATTAGTCTTGACCGCCACAGTAGGGAGTTGGAGACGTAAGGCCCCAGCCGCCCTACGCAACACCGTTGCAAAATTGGCTCCCTCCTCCGTAGCCACGGGAGGAGACAGCATGCCAGTGTCAGGGGAAGTATCTAGACCACTGGCATCCCCTAGACCCTCTGTCCAGTCCTCATCGTACTGACACTGTTGTGTCAGAGGGTCATCAGACCCCTCCCAGTCCTCCTGGTCCTCCTCTGGTTCAAAATAAGGAGGAGGAGGGACATTTGGGACCCAAGGTCCCATGGGCGCCGGAACCGGCGTCGATCCGGGTCCATGTCCGGAGCCGGAAGGAACTGGGGGACGCCGCCGCCCGGAGCCCCAGGCGGCGTCGAGAACGGCACCGGAGACATCGGCGCCGGTGTCGTTAGGTCGACCGGCGTCGATGGGGGTTGTGGAGCCGGGATCGAGGCCGGGATCGAGGCTGGAGGCACGGGCGACGCCGGAGCCGTCGGCGACGCCGGAGCAACCCCATCAGGGCCCGCGGGGCCCGAAGGCGCACCGGAAGGACCTGGAAGCCCGAAGAGGCGGGCCATGGCCGACAGGAATTACTGTGCTTGGGCCGGATCCGCCCCCGAACCCGGGAAGGACGGGTATTGCGGGGCGACTCCACAGGCATGTCCGGGGCCGCGGGGACGGTGCCGGGAGGGGCCTCAGCCGAGTCGCGAGACCGGCGAGGCGAAGTCCTAGAGCGACGATGCTTTTTGGACTTTTTGTGTTTGGACTTACCGGACGAAGAAGACTTCGATGCCGACGACCGGTGTGGACTCCGCGATAGACCCCTGGACCTCTCACGCGACCGGGGCTTGCGCGGAGCCGAATGCCGGGCCTCGAGGAGCTTTCGAGACCGCTCTCGCAAAGCTTTCGGGTTGAGGGCCCGGCAGTCGGAACAAGACTCCGTGTCGTGGCCTCGGCCGAGGCAGAAGAGACACTCCCGATGCGTTCTGTGATGGACATCATCCGAGCACAGGTGCCGCAACGTTTAAACCCGGGCATCCCTACGACACCTTGAAGTCGATTCGAAGAAAAACAGTGAAAAATTCATCAAAAAAGTTTAGTCAAAAAATGACTAGGGCACTGCTCTTCCCGGATCTGCGCTTGCTGGCGCGGAAAAAGAAGAACTGACGTCAGCGCGCAGGGGCGGCGCCTAAGTACTGCCCGCGACGTCATCCCGGCGATCTTCGACGCCGACGACGGACGCGGAGCCGCACGACGCCGCCTACCGACGCGCAAGGGTACTGCTACGCAAAAACTTTCCGGATCCAGCCTGACGCCTGGGGATATTCTAAGGTAAGGAATCTGTCACTAACGTGTCTCTTTCAGATATGCGTCCTTCATGTCTATGGTCGCCATGTAATCCCCTTCTTGGATTTGGGGTATTACTTCCTGTAGTGACGTCATTTTGAATTTTTGAGTTTTTACAAACTTGAGGAATCTGAGGTCCCGTATTGGCCTTAGTGTTTCGTCTACCTTTGGCACTAGGAAGTACGTTGAGTAGACTCCCTTGTTCCTTTCGTTTATTGGAACTGGTTCTATTGCTCTTTTTTGTAGCAGCTCCTCTGCTTCTAGACGTAGGAGGGCGAGCTCCTTTGCGGGAATTGCCCGGTGTCTTGGTTTTTTGCTCGGGGGGGTTTCTTTGGAGTTCTATGCAGTATCCGTGCTGTATGATGTTTAGTATCCATTTATCCGTGGTAATCTCCCTCCATTGTGTGAGGAAGTTTCCTATTCTGCCCCCCACCGGGGTTGTATGCTCGGTGGTTATTTGTTTGCTGTGTGTGTTTTTTCTTTTGTCCTTTTGTTGACTTCTCCTCTCCCTTGGTGTTAAAAGGGGAGGGTTTGGTTTGTTTGTGGAGTCACTTTGAGGTGGGCTGCTGACCCCCTCTTCGGGATTGTCCCCGTCCTCGAAAGGACCGTCCTCTGGGTTGATATTGCCAGTTTTGCTGCTGTTGTCCCTGTTGGCTCTGGCCTTGGTTGTTCCCCTGGTATCCTTGTTGGGGAGATTGGTGGGAAGTGGCGGGTGCATTGCCCCCTCTACCATTGGGCCGCCTTGAGGGTGTTCCTCTTCTCATCCCTCTGAATTGCAGTGCTCCCATGGACCTCGCAGTTTCATTGTCTTTCTTGAGCTGCGTTAACTTCTCGTCCACTGGGGCTCCAAACAGTTTCTGGCCGTCGAATGGCGTGTTCAGGATGTTGCTTTGTACCTCAGGTTTGAAACCTGAGATCCTGAGCCATTCGTGTCTCCTTTCGGTCACCCCTATCATCATTTGCCTGCCGGAGTTCTCTGCTGCGTCCAAGGCTGATTTTAGGCAAGTGTTTGCCATAGCCTTGCCCTCTTCCACCAGGTGATTAGCCCTTTGTTGGTGTTGTTGTGGTAGGTGTGTTATGAGCTGGCTCATCTCATCCCAATGCTGGTATGCATGCCTGCTGATGAGGGCGTTTGAGTTGGCGATGCGCCAGTGTATGGCTGCGTTCCTCTCCACCTTTCTTCCTGTGAGGTCCATTCGTTTGCTCTCCTTGTCTGGAGGTGGACCTGTGTTAGTGGGCACATTTGCCCTTTTCCTTGCCGTTGCAGTGATAATGGAGTCTGCTGGCACTGACCCTTGTATGTACGCAGGGTCTTTAGAGGAGTGCTTGTATTTCTTTTCGCTCCTTGGTGTAACCGCCTTGCAGACTGCCGGTTCTTTGAAGGCCTCCCTTCCCTGGTCCAGGACGCTAGGGAGCATGGGTAGGAACTGGGATGTTGTTTGTTGAGGAAGTAGGGTTTCCAAAAGGAAACATGCCTTTGCCTTCTCCTCTTGCATTTCGACGCCATACGTTGCTGCAGCCCTTTGGACGACCACATTGTAGGCTCCAATGTCGTCTGGCGGCGAAGGCCTCGAGGGATAAGAGTCTACCCCTTCTTCTGGTGATTCTGCGTCGAGGTCTTGCCAGTCTAGGTCTTGTTCTTCTGAGGGCGCCGAGTCCCGGTAAGACTAACTCTTCTTCGCCTTCGGCTTCGAAGTAGTAGTCTTCTTCGCCCTGTTCGTCGAGCGGTTCGGGGGTTTTAGGGGGCTCGATGTCTTCGTTTTCGTCCTCCGCGAGTGTTTCGCGTGTTGGCTTCGACGGAATGGCGTATTGCTTCATTTTTTCGTCGAAGTCTTTTTTCCTTTGCAGGATGCTTGCCATCTCTGCTTCGAGCCTTCTCTTCTTTTTCTCCATCTCGTGGACCCTTTCGGCGTCGACGGATGAAGCGCCCCTCTTCGCGGTCTCGGACGTCGAGGATGACGCCGGGCCTTCCTTTCTGGGTGTCGAGGCTTCCTTATCGGAGGTTACCTTCGACGCCCTTGGTTTTTCGGAGGGTTTTGCCGATTGGGAGTCCTTCACGAAGGATCCGCTCGGTTGTTTGTCCTTGGTTGCTGTTGCTTTCGTCGAGTGTTTCGGCGGCAACGCTCCCTTCGAGGACTTGGCTTCACTTCTGAGAGTGTCGCTCGGGGCCTTAGCTTCACTCCTTCGAGCGTCGCTTGGGTGCTTCGGGGTCGACGTCTCCCTTACCTCCTTCGAAGTTTTCTTGTGGACCTCGACGACTGAGCAGTCCTCCGGTCCCTCTGCGATGTTGTCTTCCTCTCCACTCGAGAGGCCCAGGTCTTGGAGCGATGGAGGTGCTCCCTGGCCCTGCATGCTGTGTTTCGCCCTTCTTTGCCTCTCTCTCACCCGGATGGTTTTCGGGGTGAACGCCGAACACGCGTTGCAGTCGTCGCTGATGTGTTCGAGCGGCAAGCAGATGTTGCAGACTGGGTGCTGGTCCTTCTGGGCGTACTTGTGGTGACAATTTTGGCAAAACTTGAACGGTGTCTTGTCCATACCCGCGCTCAGGGGGCCCCCTGTGAGCGCATTCTCTGTAGGCGTCGAGATTTTGGTCGTGGACCTTCTACCTTGTAGTCCTTCTCGTCGCCACCTGTACTCGTCTCCTCGTCCGGTGTCCTCAGGAAACTATCTTTTCGTGAATATTTCGCCCTCGAGATTCTTCGTCCAACTTTCTGGAACTTCTCGTCGACGATCCAGACCCCACGGCGGAAAAAAATCTGAAGATGGCGACCAAAGGTGGGAGCTTCCGCAGGAAGCGCGACGACGTCACCGAGGACACCAAATGGTGGGGGCGTCGCCGCCCACCTGGGCCAACAACAAAAAAAAAAAGAAAGAAAGAAAAGACTACGAATCCGGACCCAACCACGAGATGGCGGAATAATGCACAGCATAGTGAATCCATAAAGATTCACGCTGCAAAACTGCTGGCAAAGGAGACAAAGAACTGTTTTGTTTTCCTGCACTCCTTGTCCTCTCTATATAGTGCATTACAGCCCTTCTGGCATCTAGTGTGTGCAGGGCCCTTTCTGTTCGTGTGGAAGGTTTTTGGAAAAAACTTGGTATTTGGATTGTTTGGTTAATGTGGAACCGAGACACCACCTTTGGCATTAAGTGTGGGTCCGTCCTCATTACAATCCTGTCCTTGTGTATTTGCAAGTAGGGCTCTTGGAGTGTCAGTGCTTGCAACTCACTCTTCGTAGTGACGTGATAGCCACTATGAAGGCTGTCTTTAGTGTGAGCATGTGCAGTGTAGTCTTGTGAATAGGTTCAAAGGGTGCCTTCATCAATTGAGTTAGCACTACGTTGAGGTTCCATGCTGGTGCTGGCATCCTCTTTGGGGGTGCGATTCTTTTCGCCCCTTCCAGAAATCTTTGCACAACTTGAGAGGTGAAGAAACTTTTCCCCGTCTCTCCTCTTGTGTAGGCCACTACCGCAGCCAAGTGCACCCTCAGGGATGTGTAGCTTAATCCGTTTTGTAGCAGGTGTGTTAAGTATTTTAGTACCGTTGATTCCCTTGTGATCTTCAGTTGTAGATTCTCCTTGATACACCATTGGGAGAACCTTTTCCACTTTGCTACGTAGCACTTTCTTGTGGAAGGTCTCCTTGCCTCCCTGAGTACTGCCATGGTACCCTGGTGGTAGTTTGAGGTGTGCAAATTCTAAGTCTTCAGGAGCCATGCTGCTAGGCTGAGGCTCTCTGGCTCTGGGTGTAGCACCTTTCCGTTCTGCATTCTTAACAGGTCCTTTCTTCTTGGGAACCTGTGTGCTGGTTCTTGTGCCATTTCCACTATCTGTGAGAACCAGGATTGTCTGGCCCACTGAGGTGCTATCAGTATTAGTGTCATGTTGCGGATTCTGCATTTGCTGAGTACCCTGTGTATCAGTGGTATCGTGGGGAAAGCGTATGCAAATGTCTTTGACCAACTTATCCATAGCGCATTCCCTTGTGACCGATGGTCTGGTTGTCTGGATGCGAAGTGTTGGCATTTTGCATTCTGGTGTGTTGCAAATAGGTCTATTTGCGGTGTACCCAATTTTTGGAATAGCTTCTCTATTTCCTGTTGTAGGAAAGTGGGTTTCTGTTGCAGTAACCCCCCCACTTTTTGCCTAACTGATGCACTTTTCCTTGGTGTGCCCTGGGTCCCTGCCAATCAGGTACCCAGAACCTGTGTTCCTTCCCTAAAACTGCATTGAAGCCTAAACCCAATTTACATGTCAGCCCCTCGTAAATGGTACCATAGGTACCCAGGGCACTGTGACCAGAAAAGGCCTCCAAGGGCTGCAGCACTTATTGTGCCACCCTTAGAGGCCCTGTACCCTGACACACACACGCTGCCTTTGCAGGCGGAGTGTCTTGGTGCAGAACAAAACAGAGTCGACGTGGCACACATCCCTGTGTGCCATGCCCACAAACACACTGCCCTGGCATACCTCAGTCACCCCTCTAGCTGGGTGCACTATGCCATTGGTGAGGGTACAGGTGCATGAGCCCTGTACCCCATACAGTACCCAGGTCCATTACTGGGCACTGTAAGTGCAGTGCTTCCATTAAGAGTATATGGTGCTGGGAGGTCGTCATCACGAACTCCACAGCACCATGATGGCTTCACTGAAGACTGAGAAGTTTGGTATCAAACTTCTCAGCACATTAAACCCACGCTGATGCCAGTGTGGGATTTAATCTAAGATGCACGACAGAGGGCAACTTAGAGTTGCCCCCTGAACCTAACCCACAATCCACGTCCTGCCTGAGAGGCTGTCTAGGCTGCCACCCAGCAGACATGTTGCTGGACCCCTGGGTAGAGAGCCATTCGCTCTCCTGGGGCTGCAACAATGCACGTCCTGGGCGAGGTGCTAGGTCTCCTCCCCCAGGATGGGCAGGGGGAAGCTTCAAAGGCATGCCGCCTTTGTGAGCCTCCCCAGACCACTTGCTGTACTCAGCAACTGGTCCCCACCGGTTCTAGCCCCCACTCTGGCGGGAAGACTGGCAGGGAAACCCCAAGGGAGGAAAGGGGGTGTGCCAGCCTCTGCCAACCCCACCCCTCAGGTGGGGGAGGCGAGGTGAAGCACATCTCCGGACTCTCGCCATCTTGAAGATGGGGAGCCCTGCCCAATCAGGACTAGGCTCCTGCCCCCCTCCCACTGGAGAGTGGCAGGATAGGGGGTGTACCCACCCAAGGGAAGGGACCCATTGGTCCCTGCCCTTTACCTACCTGTAACGCCCCTAAATTTAGTATTTAGGGGCACCCTGAACCTTCCTTCCTCAGATCCCGAATCCGAAACAAGCAAGAAGAACAAGAAGCAAGAAGACCTGCCGTGCAGCTGCTAACAAGAGGAAGACACCAACTGATTTGGCCCCAGCCCTACAGGCCTGTCGACCCTCGAACCTGCTCCTGCTAAACCCCGGCGTCTCCAGTGGTCGGCAACCTCGAAAACCCCGGAGGATCTGACTGCCTTGTGACTCTAAAAGACTGGGACTCCCACGAGCAGTGGTTCTGCTCAAAGCAAGTAACAAACCCCTGGTGCCAGCCAGGAACCGCGACTCCTGCCCACTCTGCACCCGCCGAGCCCGGCCTGTGCCTGAGTGGACAAAGACCACGAGGACGTCCCCCCGGCGACTGTGACCCAGAATCCAGCACCCAAGGACCATCCTTGACGCTCCTGACGACGCCTGCAGCCTCAGAACCAGTGACCCCTCAAACCACGACCAGCAGAGGGTAAGATTTCCCGACGCGAAAAGACACCCCTGCACCCGGCGCCCTGCGGCCCCCTGTGCCCAAATCCGGGGTGCCTACCTAACCTACAGCTTCCCAACTTACCTCTCGAAGTGGTGGTCGCACCTGAAGAATCTCCGTCCCAGAGCTTGCAGCCTTTGTTCGCCTGGTATCTTCTCCATTGAAATCCATTGAGCGCCCGACGGCTCAAAAGCACCCTGCACCCAGCCGCCCGAGTGCCCCTGGGAGTGCAACACCTATCCTTTTCTACTTCTCCACTTGCCCTGTGTAAGTGACCAGGAGCCCAGCTCCCACAGCCGCGTGGCCTGCCTGCTAGCAGCCACAAACCAAGGGCCCCCTGCCCGCCATAGGCTAACATTGGGCCTAACTAATCTGCACCCGGCCGCCCCTGTGCCGCTGAGGGTGTACCAACTGTACCTACCTGACCCTGGGAGACCCCTGAGTCTATGCCCAGAACCTTAACTCTGCCAGTCGAGTACTTACCTGAAAGCCGATAACCTACATTTTCTCCATAGGGTAACATTGACTGGTTTACACTGAAATTTCTTCTGTGTCGAGTTTTGAAACTTTAAAATATTCACTAAAAATAGTCTGATCAACGAAAACGAAATCACTCACCTGTTATCAGGAGAGATCCCAGTGCTGGATCTTGGTGCCCAGCACGGACCCTGAAAAGCAATTACAACTGTACTTACCGATAACTTGATTTTCCTCCATAGGATAACATTGCCTGGTTTTCACCAGAAATTCTTCGTTCGAAGTGTCGATTTTTGAAACAAACAAATATTCCTTAAAAATCGCCGGTGTAACAAAAACGATTTCTTCCAACTGTTTACAGGAAATGCACCAGGGCTGAATCCAGGATCCAGCCCTGAGTAAGAAAATCATACGCAAAGTAATTGATATTGCATTTACTTAAAAATCCCCATTGAGCTCAATGTTATAATTGTGTTGGAATTGTGTTGCCTATTGCAACAACTGCAGCTATTGCATTTAAAAGTCTATTGTGTATTGAAAGTATATAACTAAAGCATCTCATTCTGAGAAAGTATTTTTATACCTACTTGTGGTTCTAAAATAAAACGATATATTTTTATATACAAAACAATTGGCCTAGAGTTCAGTTCTTGAGTGTGTGAGACCATTTGCTGACTGAGTGCGTACAACAAATGCTTTACACGGTCCTCTGATACTGCCTTACTGCTCGACCAAGCTACCACTTTAGAGACTACGGTTATATCTAACTTTAGCCTCTGCCAAACCTCTGGGGACTGTGGACTCTGTGCACACTGAACCTTACTTTGGTTCAGTATATACAGAGCCACTTTCTTACATGCGCCCCACCCCAGCTGGGAGGCGTCCGTTGTGATGGTCACTGTTGGAGTTGGTTGTGTGAATGGCTTCCCCTGTGATATGTTTTCCTTGTTCCACCATGCCATTTCCTGATGCACTGCGTGTGCGACAACCACAAGATCTTCCCAACTCCCTGTTGCCTGTGACCATTGCTGCTGAATCCATTCCTGGAATGGTCTCATGTGTAGTCGGATATTTGGGACTAGGTGGATGCATGATGCCATCATACCCATTAACTTGCTCACCGTCCTCACTGTCAGAACTTGCCCCTTGCGGTAAGGACGTGTTTCCTTCAGTATCGCCAATGTTCTCTTCCTTCTGGAGAACACTTTGGCCTGTATGGTGATGATCTCGGCCCCTAAGAATATCTTGATCTGCTCCGGTTGACGATTTTTCCCAATGAATTGAGAAACCCAGTTGGCTCAGTGTTTGTACGACCTGCTGGATGTGTTCTTTGCAGTGGCTGTACAAGCTTGCCTTTATGAGCCAGTTGTCGAGGTAGGGATGTACGTGTATTCCTTGCCTTCGTAGGTGCGCTGCTACTGCTGCTAGGCACTTTGTAAACACCCTTGGTGCGGATTTGAGTCTGAATGCCAGTACTGTGAACTGGTAGTGAGTCTGGTTGATCACAAACCTTAGTAGACGTTTGTGCCTGTGGTTGATGGGGATGTGGAAGTACGCGTCCTTCAGATCTATAGTTGCCATGTAATCCCCTTGGTGTATTTGTGGTATTACCTCCTGTAGGGAAGTCTTCTTGAATCTTTGAGTTCTTATGAATTTGTTTAAGAATCTCAGATCTAGGATAGGTCTTAGTGTTTCGTCCACCTTTGGCACGAGGAAATAAGTTGAGTAAACCCCTTTGTTCCTTTGGTTGTGCGGTACTGCCTCTATCGCCTCCTTGCTGAGCAGTTCCTTCGCCTCCAGTTGCAAGAGCGAAAGTTCCCTTGCTGAGTGAGCCTTGTTTCTTGGTTTTCTTTTTGGAGGTTGTTTTTCCAGCTCTATGCAATATCCGTATTGTATGATGTTTAGTATACATTTGTCTGTAGTGACCTTCCTCCACTGCTTGAGGAAGTTCTTTATCCTGCCTCCTACCGGTGTTGTATGTTCGAGGGACTGTTTCTTGTGGAACGTCAGGTTTTTGTTTTCCTCTTTGTCCTTGCCCCCACCCCGAGGTGTTGCTAGGGTGGTTGTTGGCTTGATGGTGAAGTCACTTGGAGGTGGGCTGTTGGCCTCCTCTTCGAGTCTGTCCTCGTCCGTTTCCGCGCCCTCGAAAGGACTGGCCCCGGGGCTGGTACTGCCAGTTTTGCTGCTGCCGTCCTTGCTGCTGCTGGCCTTGGTTGTTCCTTTGATAGCCTTGCTGGAACGTTTGGTGCGATGTGGCAGGCACGTTGCCTCCTCTACCACCCGGCCTTCTCGTGGGTGTCCCTCTTCTCATCCCTCTGAACTGCAGCGCTCCCATGGACCTTGCTGTCTCGTCCTTTTTGAGCTGCGTTAACTTGTTGTCAACTGGTGTGCCAAACAGTTGCTCGCCGTTAAAGGGTGTATTCAGGATGTTACTTTGCACCTCTGGCTTGAATCCAGAAATTCTGAGCCATGCGTGTCTCCTCTCGGTCACCCCTATCATCATCAGTCTGCTGGACGTCTCTGCAGCATCCAGGGCTGATTTCAAGCATGTGTTCGCCATGCTTTTGCCTTCTTCTACCAGGTGAGCTGCGCTTTGTTGGTACTGATCTGGTAGATGCTTTAGGAGCTGCCCCACTTCATCACAGTGTTGGTATGCGTGCCTGTTGATCAGGGCGTTGGAGTTTGCGATGCGCCAATGGATTGCCGCATTTCTCTCCACCTTTCTCCCTGTAAGATCCATCCTCCTACTCTCCTTGTCTGGAGGTGGTCCGGCATTGGTGGGCACATTGGCCCTCTTCCTAGCCGTTGCTGTAATTATGGAGTCCGCTGGCACTGATCCTTGTATGTATGCAGGGTCCTGTGAAGAATGTTTATACTTCTTCTCCGTTCTTGGAGTCACAGCCTTGCATACTGCTGGTTCCCTAAAGGCCTCTCTTCCTTGATCCAGCACACTAGGGAGCATGGGCAGGAATTGGCTCCTGGTTTGTTGAGGCAGTAGAGTCTCCAGGAGGAAACATGCCTTGGGCTTCTCCTCTTCCATTTTTACTCCATAGGTTTGTGCAGCCTTTTGGACGACTATGTTGTAGACCCCAATGTCGTCTGGCGGCGAGGGCCTCGAAGGGTAAGTGTCTACCCCTTCTTCTGGCGATTCTGCGTCGAGGTCTTGCCATTCCAGGTCTTGTGCCTCCGAGGACGTCGAGTCCCGGTAGGATTGCAGATCTTTGTCGCCTTCTCCCTCGAAATAATAGTCCTCGTCCCCCTGTTCCTCGACTGGTTCGGGTGTTTTCGGCGGTTCGGCGTCCTCGTCGTCTATTTCGAGCGCGGGTCTTGATGGGATGGTGTATTGGCTCATCTTGTGGTCGAAGTCCTTCTTCCGCTGCAGGATGCTCGCCATTTCGGCCTCGAGCCTCCTCTTCTTCCTCTCTATCTCGTGTGCCTGTTCGGCGTCGAGGGCTGGAGCGACTCTTTTCGGGGCCGTCGATGTCTGCCCTTCCTTTCTCAGCGCCGAGGTGGTCTTTTCGGGGGCAACCTTCGACGCCCTGGGTTTTTCGAGGGCTCCTGCCGATTTGGAGTCCTTTTCGAAGGATCCGCTCGTCTGACTGTCCGTGGTTGCTGTTGCCTTCGTCGAATGTTTCCGCGGCAATGCTCCCTTCGAGGACTTTGCTTCACTTCTACGAGTGTCGCTCGGGGCTTTAGCTTCACCCTTTCGAGTGTCGCTCGAATGTTTAGGGGTCGACGACTCCCTTACCTCCTTCAACGTTTTCTTATGGGCCTCGACGACTGCGCAGTCCTCCGGCGACGTTGTCCTCTTCTCCACTGGAGAGGCCCAGGTCTCGGAGCGATGGAGGTGGTCCCTGCCCCTGCATGTTGTGGTTCGCCCTTCTCTGCCTCTCCCTCACTCTGAGGGTCTTGGGTTTAAACGCCGAGCACGCGTTGCAGTCTTCGCTGCTGTGGTCGAGCAGCAAGCAGAGGTTGCAGACTGGATGCTGGTCCTTCTGGGCGTACTTGTGGTGGCAGTTGGTGCAAAACTTGAACGGTGTTTTGTCCATACCCACGCTCAGGGAGTCCCCTGCGAGCGCATTCTTCGTAGAACGTCGAGATCTCGGTCGTAAACCTTCTCCCTCGTCGTCCCGGTTACCTGACCTGTAGTCCGGTGTAGTTGAAAACTGATTTGTCGGTTTTCTTCAATTTTCATTGATTCCTCTTCCAAAACTTCTGGAACTCTTCGGCAACGATCCAGACCCAACGGCGGAAAAAAGAATCTGAAGATGGCGACCAAAGGTGGGAGCTTCCGCAGGAAGCGCGTCGACGACACGAAGGACACCAAATGGTGGGACGTCGCCCACCTGGGCCACGAAAAAAAAAAAAAAAAAAAAGAGAAAATACTACGATTCCGGACCCAACCACAAGATGGCGGAATAATGCACAGCATAGTGACTCCAGAAAGATTCACGCTGCAAAACTTCTGACTCCTTATGTAGCAGCACCCCATGGTAGTTGGCAGCTCTACCCAGTAACTCAATGTAGCCTACACTATCATCTGGCGGAGAGGGTTTGGTAGGGTACAAATCGGGATCATTGCCCGTGGGCGAATTGGTGTTATAATCGTCGCCTGGGTCTTGTAATGGCTGATCATCCCTATCCTGAGCATCATCCTGGTTGTCAGGTGTATGTGGTAGTGAATGTTCAGGCGAAATTGGTTGAATCTGATGGGAAGGTGGTGATGAAGGAAGAATAGGTGGAGGAAGAGGAGGAGGGGCAGGGTTAGTTTCAACAGATCTCTTCTTTAAAGGGACGTGGTATTCTTCTGCATCAGTCCTTTTTAGAGTCACTTTAGTGGTGATATGACCAGTCTGTGGATGGATATACCAAAGCTTTTGTTTCGGATCCGGTTCGTCAATTGGGGCATCGAAACCGCGCTTTGTAGTTGTTTTTGCACTTCTGTCTGTTTCGGCGCCGAAATTTCCGGTGCCGGAGTCGAAACCGTTGATGTCTTCGGATCAGACGATTTTTTCGGGGCCGAAGCCGGACTTATGTTTCGACCCCAAAGGTTTGGGCTCCAAAATGGGCTTGGATGGAGTCTTTTCGGAGCCGGAAGGCTTTTTGGTAGGCTTCGGTGCTGAGCCAGAGGGTGGGGGCGTCAGAAGCGTGATCTCGGTGCCGACCGGGGCCCGAGGACACGGGTTGGACCGGAGCCTTCTTTTTAATTGAAATGGTCTCTTGGGATGAGGGGGGAGATGTACTCACGGTACGTTGACCATGTGGGATGTCCTCCTCTTGGTCGTTGTCGAGCTCCGAGATGGACACCGGCTGCTGCTCCTCCTCCTCGGTTCCCATGGCCTCGCCGTCCGACTCGAAGATGTCCGGAATGGAGCTTATGTGCTGGCTCTGCATGTCGCGACGTCGAGCCCAACTGTCGCGAAGTGTTTTCTTCGAGCGGAAAGCCTTGCACGCGGTGACAAACACAGATTACACACTTTGTGCGAGTCTGTGCACGGTTATTTCGCGTGGGACCCAGGGCAGAATTTGAAGGGGGTTCGTTCCATTGACTGCAGGTCGACCCGACGTGGGTAGGCCCGACGGCCTTCCACGAACTTTCTGTTCAAAAGATTATTTTAAGTAATTACGATACGCGATAGAAAGGGAGACACGATCGAAAACAATACCGTCGAGGGCGAGTATCTTGCGTACCGAGGAAAACCAAAGGAACGGTGTCGAACCGGAGCGCACCGATGGCGGAAAAAAAGAATCCAACAATGGAGTCGATGCCCATGCGCACTATCACCGAGAGGTGTCACCTACCTCGTGACTAGAAAGACTTCTTCGAAGAAAAACAGTGCAAACATCCGGACCCAACACTAGATGGCGATCTATGCATAGCATATGATCTACAGCGCATATGCCTCGAACTGTTACTTACCCAGTAAGCATCTGTTCTTGGCATGTAGAGCTGTAGATTCACATGCTTTGCATACTCCTGCCATCTAGTGTTGGTTCCGGATGTTTGCAAGTTGTTTACTTCGAAGTCGTCTTCCCAGTCACGAAGTAAGGCGACAACTCCTTTCGGTGACATTGCGCATGGGCATCGACTCCATTGTTATATTGTTTTCCTGCAGAGGGTGAGAATGGAGTTAGTAAGTGTAGAATAAAGAAGTCCATGCGTATCTATACGAGTAAGAAACTGCAACAGGTATAGGTACCCGGGGAGGCGGGTGGGCGTATGTGAATCTACAGCTCTACATGCCAAGAACAGATGCTTACTGGGTAAGTAACATTTTCCGTTCGAGGCATGTGAGCTGTAGATCACATGCTTTGCATAGACTATACAGCAGTATTCTCCCAAAGCGGTGGCTAACCTGTAGCTTTTGCAGTTGTTTGAAAGAGTGTTCTAAGAACTGCCTGGCCTACATAAGCTTGTTGTCTCACTAACACATCTACACAATAGTGCTTGGTGAATGTGTGCGGTGTAGACCATGTTGCAGCTTTACAGAGGTCTGCTATGGGGATGTTTCCTGAGAAAGCCATAGTAGTCCCTAGTTTGGGGGTGGAATGCGCTCTAGGGGGTGAGAAAGTGCAGTTTACATTCATGCAATGGCTCGGAGGATGGACCCATTAGTCTGGTAAGGGCATTGTTAAGATGCCACACTGGAGCTCGTGGAAGTCTTGGTGGAATAACTCGAGTCCTTCCATAAAAGCCTTGATAACAGGTACTCTGAAAAGGGACAGATGTCTATTTTCAAGGTATGCAGCTATTGCAGCGAGATGTAAGCGTATGGATGTGTAAGCCAATCCTGACTGCTGCAAGTGTAGTAAGTAGCAAATGATATTTTGAATGGAAGCATCTAACGGGTTGATATGGTTATTACAATATACAACAAACCGCTTCCATTTAGCTGCGTAGCAAGCCCTTGTAGTAGGCCTTCTGGCCTCTTTAATGATGTTTATACAGTCTGGTGGAAGGTTCATATAACCAAACTCAGGTGCCAGATCGCTAGGTTGAGTTCTTTGGGATCTGGATGTCTTATGTCTCCATGGCTCTGTGTGAGGAGACTGGGTGTGAGATGTAGTTTTTGATGAGGAACTACTGAGAGCTCCAATAGGGTAGTGAACCAAGGTTGACGGGCCTGTGTGGGAGCTACTAGGATAAGTGCGAGGGATGTTTGTCTGAGCTTCCAAACCACTAGTCGAATGAGTGGGAGAGGCGGAAAAGAGTAGGCAAATATCCCTGACCAGTTCATCCATAGTGCATTGCCTTTGGACAATGGGTGTGGATACCTGGAGGCGAAGTATGGGCGTTTTGGTGTGTGGCAAACAGATCTATCTGTGGAAAACGCCACATTTGAAAGAATGGGAGGAGAACTTGAGGGTGAAGTTCCCACTCGTGAATCTGTCGTCTCTGCCTGCTGAGAGGGTCTGCAATTTGATTGTTTACTCCTGGGAGGTGTTCTGCCAGGAGAGAAATATTGTGAATTATGGCCCACCTCCAAATGGCTTGAGCAAGGCGTGGCAGCTGGAGAGTGTCCCCCCCCCCCATTTTTGTATGTAATACATGGCTGTCATGTTGTCAGTGCGGACTAAGACAGCTTTGCCTGCAAGCTGAGTCTGGAAGGCTTTGAGTGCTAGAAATACTGCTAGCAGCTCTAGATGATTTATATGAAGTTGCTTTTGACTCCATAAACCTTGAACTGTGTGAGTTTGGAGATGAGCTCCCCAACCAGTGCCCTCACCACTGGCATAGTGCACCTAGCTAGGAGGGGTGGCTGACCTAGGCCAGGGCAGTGGCTTGTAGGCATGGCACACAGGGATGTGTGCCATGTCGACTCTTGGCTTTTGTTCTGCACCAAGACACGCAGCCTGCAAAGGCAGTGTGTGTGTGTAAAGGTACAGGGTCCCTAAGGGTGGCACAACAAGTGCTGCAGCCCCTCGGGGCCTTCCCTGGTCACAGTGCCCTGGGTACCCATGGTACCATTTACCAGGGGCTGACCTGTGGCCAGGGATGCCAATTGGGTGTAGGTATCAATGCAGTTTTAGGGAAGGAACACAGGCCCTGGGTACCTGGTTGGCAGGAGCCCAGGGCACACTCAGTCAAAGCACATCAGCATCTCAGCAAAAAGTGGGGGCATACCATGCAAGAAAGATGGCACTTTCTCACAGACAACACTACCAGTTCAATGCTTCCATTCGGAGTCACTACTGCTCCCAGAGTTCACCAAATGCCTGGCAGTAGTCTCTGCTCACCTGCGAAAACAGCATATTCATGTCTTCCCATACTTGGACAACTGGCTCATCAAAGCCAGCTCTTACCCAAAGTGTCTCCAGCGCACTCCAATAACACTGCAATTACTGCACGATCTGGGGTTCACAGTGAATGTGTTGAAGTCTCATCTCCAACCCTCCAACACAAACATATTTGGGAGCCACTCTCAATACTCAAAAACCTCTAGCCTGTCCCAATGCAGCCAGAATCTGCAATATTCAGGCTCTAATCTCACAGTTTCAGCCCAACCAGTCACTACCAGCTCGAGTATACATGCAGCTACTGGGAATGATGGCGTCTTGCATCATGATAGTTCCCCATGCAAGACTTCAAATGCGTTCCCTTCAAGAATGCTTAGCACGTTAGTGGAATCAGTCTCCGGGTCAATTGTCAGATCTAGTGTTGGTAGACAGCCGCACTCATCGCTCTCTGCAGTGGTGGAATCCACAAAGTGTGCCCCTACAGTGCCCAAGTCCATTCTTGGGCATTGTAAGTGCAGTGCTGCCATTTAAGAGTATATGGTGCTGGGAGTCTGTCATTACGAACTCCACAGCACCATAATGGCCCCACTGAAAACTAAGAAGTTTGGTATCAAACTTCTCAGCACATTAAACCACCACTGATGCCAGTGTGGGATTTAATGTAAACGCACTCCAGAGGGCATCTTAGAGATGCCCCCTGAAACCAACCCGACCTCCAGTGTCCGGACTGAGTGGCTGCCCAGCCTGCCACCACCAGAAATGTTTCTGGACCCCTGGGTCGAGAGCCTCTGCTCTCAGGGGCCTGAAACAATACGCATCCTGGGGCGAGGTGCCAAAGCCTCCTCCCCCAGGATGGGCAGGGGAAGCTTCAAAGGCCTGCCGCCTTGAGCTTCCCCAGACCATTTGCTGCTCCCAGCAAACTGGTCCCCACTGGTTCTACCCCCACTTCTGGCGGGAGAACCGGCAGGAAAACCAGAGGCAGGAAATGGGTTGTGCCCACCTCTGCCAACTCCACCCCTAAGGTGGGGGAGGCGAGGTGAAGCACAAACTCGAGTCCCCGCCATCTTGAGGATGGGGGGACCCAGCCAACCAGGGACAGGCTCCTGCCCCCCACCCACTGGAGCGTGGCAGAATAGGGGGTGTACCCACCCCAGGGACGGGACCCATTGGTCCCTGCCCTTACCTACCTGTAACCACCCCTAAATTTAGTATTTAGGGGCTCCCTGAACCTTCCTTCCTCAGTTCCCGAATCCAAAAACAAGGAGAGGACGAAGCAAGAAGACCAGCCGTGCAGCTGCTAACAAGGAGGCGACGACAACTGACTTGGCCCCAGCCCTACCGGCCTGTCGACCTCCGAACCTGCTCCTGCGGAACCCCGGCCTCAGCAACCTCAAAAACCCCGGAGGACCTGACTTCTGTGCCACAGCCTTCAACCCAGGGACTCCCACGAGCAGTGGTACTGTTCAAAAGAAAAACTACAAAAGACCCGGCCCTGGCACGGAACCGCGAAACCTGCACACTCTGCACCCGCCGAGCCCCGCCTGTGCCCGAGTGAACCAAGACTTTGAGGACGTCCCCCCGGCGATTCTGACCTGGAATCCAGTGCCCAAGGACCCTCCTCGACGACCCAGACGACGCCTGCAGCCTCAGGACAAGGGGCCCCTCCAACCGCGACCAGCAGGGGGTAAGATTTCCCGACCTCAAAAGACACCCCTGCACCCGGCGCCCCACGGCCCCCTGTGCCCAACTCCTGGGTGTCTACCTATCCTCCAAGACCCCAACTTACCTCTCGAAGTGTTGGTCGCTCCTGAAGAGTCACCGTCCCCGAGCCTGCACCTTTTTTCACCTTCCAAGATCTCCATTGGTTAACATTGAGCGCCCGACGGCTCAAAAGCACCCTGCACCCAGCCGCCCGAGTGCCCCTGGAAGTGCAACCTCTACCCTAACCTACTTCCCCATTTGCCCTGAGCAAGTGACCAGGAGCCCAGCCCCCACAGCCGCGTGGCCTGCTTGCCAGCAGCCACCAACCCGAGGCCCCCTGCCTGCCATAGGATAACATTGGGCCTACTCACTCTGCACCCGGCCGCCCCTGTGCCGCTGAGGGTGTAACGACTGTACTTACCTGATCCTGGGGGACCCCTGAGTCTATGCCCAGAACCTTAACTCTGCCAGTTGAGTACTTACCCAAAGACCGATAACTCACTTTTCTTCCATAGGGTAACACTGACTGGCTCCCCCTGGAATTTCTTCCAAGTGTGGAGTTTTGAAACTTTAAAATATTCACCTAAAATCAACCGAGTCACGAAAACACTCACCTGCTATTAGAAGAGATCCCAGTGCTGGATCGGGGTGCCCAGCACTGATCCTAAAAAGTAATCACAACGTTACTTACCGCTAACTCAATTTTCTTCCATAGGGATCCATTGACTGGTTTTCTGTGAAATTTCTTCTAAGTGTCCACTTTTGAAATACTAAAATATTGTTTAAAAATCACAACAGTAACGAATTCCGAATTACTCACCTGCTAGCAGGAGAGAAGTCAGTACTGCATTTTTTTAGTCCAGCACCAACCATGTAAAGTAATTTTAACCGTACTTACCGGTAACTTGCAATTCCTGCCATAGGATATCATTGCCTGATTTTTACTGAAAAAGTTTCTAAGTGTCGATTTCTGAATCTTACAAATATTCTTTAAAAATCGTGCCAACGATACAAACGTAATTACTTACCTGTTTTAGATAGATATCCCAGTGCTGACTCTGAGAACCCGGAGAACAAAAAACAAGGGAACCCTACTCACGGGGAGCCTGGGTAAGTAAGTTAATGGGGAAACAATGGCTCCTGTGGAATAATAATACAGTATTTCTGATGCAATTCTGCACAATGGCAATATACAGGGTTAGTAGGATGTCAAAAAGAAAGCTGGCCACTGACACTGAGGGAATAGTCAATGTGATTTTTTTTTTTTTCCCGTTTATATAATAAATAAATGAAATAAACAATATATACATAGGGCTTGAGAATCACAATATGATTATACAACAAACAATGATTACAAATAGTGAACGGTGTCCCAGTGAAAAAAACATTGGAACCTAAACTAATAGTGACATAATACGTGACATATGTACAAGGTTTCACTTGAAAACATTTTGGCGACCATTAAATAATTCAAAATCAATTGGACAACACTTTATACAATCTAAGTGTTTGATTATAGTTCGCCTTTGTTAATTGTCGACGACGTTTCGACCCTATCTGAGGTACAGGGTCTCTTCAGGACCTAAAGGATGTAGGGACACCTGAGGGGAGGCCTGCACTGCCTAATGTGAAAAGCAGTGTCACCGTGAAATAAGTGAAGAAAAAACTCACAGGGACCCGGCCGGGCACCCTTGTGAGGGTAGTGTTAGGCAGAAAGGATGGCAGGGCCTGGATATCTCAGCGTTACTCGGGGCACTTGATATTCACAAGGTACAATAACCATGTGGGTTTCTCTGGCTGATCAGCAGAATGGCCGATCTAAGCTGCAGGCGATTGCTTCGTATATGGGCAATGAACGCCAAGGAAATAAGTGGAGCTCTTGGATACCATAGGTTAGGTTATCGCACCAAACAGGGAGACGGACGCTCCACTGTTCCAGCAGCACTCGGGGGACAAACACCGGCTATTTCAGCTTATCCAAGAGCTCCACTTGTTATTTCCTTGGCGTTCATTGCCCATATACGAAGCAATCGCCTGCAGCTTAGATCGGCCATTCTGCTGATCAGCCAGAGAAACCCACATGGTTATTGTACCTTGTGAATATCAAGTGCCCCGAGTAACGCTGAGATATCCAGGCCCTGCCATCCTTTCTGCCTAACACTACCCTCACAAGGGTGCCCGGCCGGGTCCCTGTGAGTTTTTTCTTCACTTATTTCACGGTGACACTGCTTTTCACATTAGGCAGTGTAGGCCTCCCCTCAGGTGTCCCTACATCCTTTAGGTCCTGAAGAGACCCTGTACCTCAGATAGGGTCGAAACATCGTCGACAATTAAAGGCAAACTATTATCAAACACTTATGATTGTATAAAGTGTTGTCCAATTGATTTTGAATTATTTAATGGTCGCCAAAATGTTTTCAAGTGAAACCTTGTACATATGTCACGTATTATGTCACTATTAGTTTAGGTTCCAATGTTTTTTTCACTGGGACACCGTTCACTATTTGTAATCATTGTTTGTTGTATAATCATATTGTGATTCTCAAGCCCTATGTATATATTGTTTATTTCATTTATTTATTATATAAACGAAAAAAAAATCACATTGACTATTCCCTCAGTGTCAGTGGCCAGCTTTCTTTTTGACATCCTACTAACCCTGTATATTGCCATTGTGCAGAATTGCATCAGAAATACTGTATTATTATTCCACAGGAGCCATTGTTTCCCCATTAATTGACTGAGAACCCAGCACTGAATTACAAAAGTAACGTAAACCTACTTTGCTTGCAAACTGCATTTCCTTCCATAGGATAACATTGGTAATTTTACCCAGAAAAGTTTCTAAGTGTCAACTTTTGAAATACAGTAATATTCCTCAAAAATCACTACTATAACCAAAACGGTTTTTCTTACCTGTTTACAGGAAGTGTCCCAGGACTGAATCCAGGATCCAGTCCTGTGGTTAGAGAAGTAATCTACAAAGTAATTAATTGCAATTAACCAAAACTGTCCATTGAGCTCAATGTTACATTGTGTTTGAACTTGTGTTGCCTCTTGCACCAACTGTGACTACTATCATCAAACAGTCTATTGCCTATTTGTAAAGTGGTTAACCAAAGCATCTCATTCTGAGAAAGTATATCCTGATACCTATTGTTGGTTCTAAAATAAAACAAGCATATATTTTTATATACAAACCATTGGCCTAGAGTTCAGTTCTTGAGTGTGTGGCTTCATTTGCTGACTGTGTACAACAAATGCTTTACACTGTCCTCCGATACTGCCTTACTGCTCGACCAAGCTACCACTTTAGAGAGTAAGGTTATATCTAACTTTAGCCTCTGCCAAACCTCTGGGGACTGTGGACCCTGAACCTCCCTTGGGTTCAGTATATACAGAACCACTTTCCTACATTGTCCTGCTACCACAAACCTGAGATATTTGTAATGAGAGGCATGTATTGGAATATGGAAGTATGCGTCCTTTAAGTCTAAAGTGGACATAAAGTCGCCTTGCTGTAGGAGTGGGAGCACTTGTTGAAGAGTGACCGTATTAAAGTGATCTGAGTGAATATATTGATTTAGCTCTCTGAGGTCTAATATAGGCCTGAGAGAGCCATCCTTTTGGGATATGAGAAAGTATAGGGTGTACACGCCCGATCCTTGATATTGCAATGGTGCGGGCTTCAAAGCTCCCTTTTGCAGAAGAGAGTGAACCTCCTGTTTGAGAAGGTGTAGATGTTCTGGTGACATTTTGTGTGAACGTGGAGGAATGTTTGGGGGATTGTTGGTAAGCTCCAGGCAATAACCTTGATTGGATAATTCCTAGGACCCATCTGTCTTAAGTTATTGTATGCCGGACGGGGAGGAATTGAGCGAGACGTCCCCCCCCCCCGACAAGTGTGGAATGATCAGGGGAGGCAAGTCAGCTTGTTTGTTGAGGGGTAGGTGAGGGGTGTGGAACCTTTACCTCTTCCCTTGCCATTATTGCCTCTAAATCCGCCTCGAAAGTAACCTCTTGAAGAGGATGACTAACAGTTACCTTTATACGTTGTAGAGATGTTGTCTGTAGATATGTTTTAGAGCCCCCCCTGTGGAAAGAGCGACGAAATAACTCCGATTGGATGGGGACTGTAGGGCTCACATAGATTTTGCAACGTCTGTCCGTCATCTTCTCTAAGGAAGTGTCTACAACAGGACCAAAGAGATGCTCTTTATCAAAAGGTAAGTTCAAGATAGAAGCCTGTACTTCGGGTTTAAACCCTGAAATTCTAAGCCAGGCGTGCCTTCTTAGCAATACACTGGTGTTGATTGCACGAGCCGCAGTGTCAGCTGCATCTAAAACGCATCTAATAGATGTGTTTGAAATTAGCTTTCCTTCCTGAACTAGGTTGTGTGCCTTAGACTTATGTTCATCAGGTAGAAATTGAAGCAATTGTTCCAATTAGTCGTAGTGCGCTCTGTCGTATCTAGCTAAGAGAGCCTGGGTATTGGCAATACGCCAGTGATTGGCTGCCTGTGCAGCCACTCTTTTCCCTGAGGCGTCTATTAGTTTAGATTCCTTGTCTGGAGGAGGGGCATCCCCCCGATGTTTGCGAGTTTGCCCATTTACGGGCATTAGAAACCACTAAGGAATCTAATGGTAATTGACCCGTGATGTTAACTGGATCTGATGGTGCAGATTTATACTTTTTAGATACCCTTGGTGTCAGAATTTGTGCGCAAACCAGATTTTAAAGATGTCCGCATGTTTAAGCATACCCTTAAGCATAGGCAGTGTGTGAGTGGATCTTTGGGAAGAGCTTAGTGTCTCAAAGAGAAAATCCTCCTCAAGTGACTCTTTATGAAGCTGAACTACATGATATTCAGCAGCCCTATTAGCTCTATGTACCCTACATTATCATCAGGTGGAGAGGGTTTTGTAGGGTATAGATCTGCATCGCTATCTGTGTTTGGATCTGTGTTATAATCGTTCCATGGATCAGGACTATTCGCATCTACCCCGTCCCCGTCATCCTGGTTGTCAGGTGTTTGTGGTCGTGGTGAATTTGTAGGTGTTATCAACAAATTTGGGTTAGATGGGGAAGGAGGTGTTAGAAGAGGGGTAGGTTGTAAGAAACTGGCTCTATATATACTACACCAAAATGAGGTATAGTGTGTATAGGGTCCAGGTGACTCCAAAGGTAGGCAGAGGTTAAAGTTAGATAAAACCTTACCCTCTACTTGTGGTAGCTTGGTCGAGCAGTAAGGCAGTATCAGAGGACAGTGTTAAGCATTTGATGTACACACTCAGTCAGCAAATGAATTCACACACAAGAACTGAACTCTAGGCCAATTGTTTTTGTATAAAAAATATACTGTTTTATTTTTAGAACCAAGCAAGCCTGGCACAGGTAAGCATAAAATACTTTACAGTAATAAGTTACTGGATGTAGAACAGTTTGAAAATGCAATAGGAATTGTACTTTGTTTGATTTACAGGGGATGCAGTAGGTTGTAACACTTAGCAAATGCAGTACATTGGAATGAATAGGCTTTTTCAGTAAATCACAGGTAAGTTACTTTTCTAACTCAGTGCTGGATACCTAGATTCAGCACTGGGACATTTCCTGCAAACAGGTAAGTAAATACGTTTTGGTTAATCGTATGATTTTTAAAGAATATTTTCAGATTTCAAAACTCCACACAGTCGTTTTTTGGGAGAAAAACAGTGCATTGAAATGAATAGGCTTTTTCTGTAAATTGCAGGTAAGTTACTTTTCACGTTACTTTTCTATCTCAGTGCTGGATACCTAGATTCAGCACTGGTACATTTCCTGCAAACAGGTCAGTAATTACTTTTTGGTTACTTGTATGATTTTTAAAGAATATCTTTAGTTTTCAAAACTCCACACTTGGTAGTTTTTTGGAAGAAAAAGTGTCAATGTTATCCTATGGAGGAAAGTAGGTTATCGGTTCATAGGTAAGTTATCGACTGTGGGAGATAAGGTGCTGGGGTTAGACTCGGGGGTCCCCCAGGGTCAGTGATGCACTTTTGCTTCACCCTCAGCGGCACTAGGGCGGCCGGGTTCAGAGTGTTGAGGCCCAATGTTATCCTATGGAGGATAGGAGGTCTCCGGTTGGTGGCTGCTGGCAAGCAGGCCACTGGGTTGTGGGAGCAAAGCTCCTAGGGTTTAGGTCAGGGCAAATGGGGAAACAAGTAGGCACAAAAGGTGCACCCTCAGCGGCACTGGGGCGGCCGGGTGCAGAGTGCTGTTTCGACGTTGGGTGCCCTGTTTTCAATGGGGATTTTCGGTTTTGGTTTTTAGCTGCAGGCTCGGTCCAGGAAGACTTCCGGGAGGAACCAACAGCAGGGCAGGTAAGTTGGAGGGCTCGGGGACGTAGGTGCACCTAGGGTTCTTTTCTCCAGTGCGCAGGGCGGCTGGATGAAGGGGTATCTTTTGAGGTCGGATTTCACCTTACCGGGCCACTCGCGGTTGGGGGGGTCTCCGCGCAGAGGCTGCAGGCGACGTCAATGAGTCCTGGAGGGGTCAACCCACGGTGGACTCGGACTCTGGGGCACCTCGCTGGAACAGGTGGGCAACTCGAACTCAGGCCGTTTTATCTTTCAGTGCCAATATTTTTGGAGCAGAGGTTTTCGGCACCAAAGTATTTGGATCCGAAGATGGTTTCAGTTTTCGTACCGAATGTGGCAGACTCGATCCAGAGCCAGATGGCTTTAATATTTGTTTTGGTGCCGGGCCCAAGGCGGGGCGTTGAAAACGTGTTCTTGTGCCGACCCTGGCCCGAAGACAGAGGAGGGACCAGGGCCTTTTTCTTGGGCAAAGTTGGAGTTTGGGGCAGGGGAGGATCGGTACTCACAGGACGCTGACCCTGCGGAATCTCTTCATCCATGTCTGAGTCGGCTTCTGACACGGAAATGAGCTTCTCTTCCTAGTCTCCTTGCACGTGGCCGTGGAGCCGCTGTGTTGGTGTTGCATTTCGTGACGTCTAAACCGGACGGTCACGGAGAGTCTTCTTGGATCAGAACGATTTGCACGCGTCGCAGTCTTTTTCTTCGTGCTCCGGGGAGAGGCTCAAGTTGCACACTTCGTGCGAGTCGGTGCGCAGGTTCTTGGCGTGGCACCCAGGACAGAATTTAAATGTAGTCCGTTCCATCAACTGCGAGATGGCCCTTCCACAAAGTTTCCGATCTAAAGAGATTTTCCTGAACCCAATACGATATGCGGAGAATGGGAAACGCAGTCGAATAACAATACCGTGAGGGTAAGTGAATTGCGCACTGAGGGGAACCCAGGGACAGTTTCGTACCGGAGCGCAGCAATACACGTCCGAACCCGATGGTGGAAAAAAACTAACAATGGAGTTGATGCCGATGCGCAACGAAAGGAGGAGTCACCTTACCTTGTGATTGCAAATTGTTTTCTTCAAAGAAGTCTTCCCAAACATCCGGACCCAACACTAGATGACAGGAGTATGCAAAGCATGTGATCCACAGCTCACACGCCTCGAACCTTCTTTTCTCTCCAGAGGAATACATCAACTGTTTTTCCTTGAAAAATGTTCTAAGTGTGGAGCTGGTTTTGTATTGAACTTTGAAAAACTGCAAACTACTAAAAATGGCTTACTTACCTTTTCTCTAGGAAAAGTCACAGTGTGATATCTAGGTGTATCACACCGAGTAGAAAAAGTAATCCAGAAAGTAATCTGCAAAGTAATTCCAAGTAATCTAACTGTATTGAAAGCATTTACAAACATGTTACAAAGTCATTTTCATTCAGCTTGCTTGTATTGGTCAACATGCCTTGAAAATGATCAAATACACTTACCTGTGCCAGGCTTGCTTGGTTCTACGAAATAATACTTTTATACACATCAAATTGGTCTGAGTTCAGTCTTGGTGTGCGACATCATTTGCTGAGTGTGTACAACGAATGCTTAACACTAGCCTCTGATAAAGCCTTACTGCTCGCCCACACTACCACAAATAGAGAATAAGGTGCCATCTACTTTTACCTCTGCCTACCTTTGGGGTTCCACTGGACTGTGCACACTATACCTCATTTTGGTATAGTATTAACAGAGCCAGCTTCCTACAGATAGGCTATGTAAAACATAGCGGGCCATTATAGCCTATGGCATTAAATACTGCTTTATTATGTTACCGCGGGACTCCCATCTCGACGACGGGGAATGATGCAGGTATGTGAATCTATGAAAGATACCCGAATACTGGATAAGCCTACAAATACACAAATTCTGACGCCCTCCATAAACTGATTGGTTGGGGGTGGCAGATGGCCCCTCCCTTTGAATAAGACGACTCTCCTGGCCTGGGGTCCCATCTAGCTAAATTGAGGAGATGGAAATCATTTCAGAACTTCTGAAAATTATCTTCATAGATAGTGATTACGGAAATATTGTTGGTTTAAGCGCTAGTAAAGACCCTTTTCCAGATCAATACCCAACTGTCACAAAGAAATGTATCAAAAGCACATTCCCTAAATGTATGCAAAAAGTAAGTAATTGTAAGTGTACAATATAAATAAGCATACGAACTTTAGCTGGTCACCCCATAATTTGAGGAGGTGGTGTTGGTTGGGGAAAGGAGGATGACAGTTATGAGAGGTTGGACTAAGGTGGACTAACGCTTTTCAGTCAGGCCCCTTTCCTCTTCAACAGCCTGCCCAAACTACTCTGCCATATCCAATCGGTGAAGCAATTTAGGATAAACTATTTGTCTTGCCTACTCCAATCCCCTAAACCAATAATCATCTTTTTTAATCAACTGTTTATAAACCTGTGCTCCTTTATTTCTGCCTCTATTGCAATGTCTCACAGACAACAAGCAGACGCCACAACCAAAACAGGTCCAGCTATTTACTGTTACGTACAGGTATCTAGTCAAAGTAAGGAAAATGATACTTATCCAGTATGCATCTGTTCTTGGCATGTAGAGGTGTAGAATCTCATGCTATGCATAGATCGCTATCTAGTGTTGGGACCGGATGTTTGCACTTTGTTTTTCTTAGAAGAAGTCTTCTTAGTCACGAGGTAGGTGACTCCTCCTTTCGGTGATAGTGCGCATGGTCATCGACTACATCTTCAGATTGTTTTCCCGCAGAGGGTGAGATAATGGAGTAATAGTAAAGAAAAGAGATGTCCATGCTTATGTATGTATAGTGACAAGAGAACTACAGCAGCTACAGGTACCCAGGGAGGCGGGTGGGCGCATGAGATTCTACAGCTCTACATGCCAAGAACAGATGCATACTGGTTAAGTAGCATTTTCCGTTCAAGGCATGTGAGCTGTAGATCACGTGCTATGCATAGACTATACAGAAGTCTCCCCTAAGCGGTAGCTATCCTGTAACTGATATGTCTGAAACAGCGTTTTAAGTACTGCTTGGCCCACATTAGCTTGTTGTCTTGCTAACACATCTACACAATAGTGCTTGGTGAATGTGTGGTGTGGACCATGTTGCAGCTCTGCAGATATCAGTAATAGGGATGTTCCCCAAGAAAGCCATAGTAGCCCCCATTTTACGAGTGGAATGAGCTTTAGGGGGTACAGTTAGAGTCCTCTTGGCTTTTGCATAGCAAATATGAACACATTCAACGATCCACCTAGCAATTCCTGATTTGGAGATAGGCTTGCCCTTATGAGGTGGTGCAAAAGCGACAGTTGTTTGGTCTTACGAAATGATTTTGTTCTTTCCGTGTAGTACAATAGTGCTCTTCTAACATCTAAGGTGTGTAGAGCTCGTTCTGCAACAGAATCAGGTTGAGGGGGAATACAGGTAATTCTACCGACTGATTTATGTGAAATGCCGATACTACCTTAGGTAGGAATTTGGGATTTGTACGAAGAACCACTTTATCTTTGTGTAGTTGGAAAAAAGGTTCTTCTATGGTTAGTGCCTGTAATTCCCCAACTCTCCTTAATAAAGTGATTGCAAGGAGGAAAGCTGTCTTCCAAGTGAGGAACTGTAGTTCACATTTGTGCATGGGTTCAAATGGTGGGCCCATTAATCTTGTGAGGACTATGTTAAGATTCCATACTGGGGCAGGTGGAATTCTTGGTGGTATAACTCTTTCTAGTCCTTCCATGAAGGCTTTGATTACAGGCACTCTAAAGAGGGATAGATGTTGCGTATTTTGAAGATACACAGCTATCGCAGCGAGATGCAGTCTGATTGACGTTTAGGCCAATGCTGACTGCTGTAAATGTAACAGGTAGCAGAGAATATTTTGAATGGATGCATCAAGAGGGTTGATGTGATTGTTATTGCAATAGATAACAAAACGCTTCCATTTGGCTGCGTAGCAGGCTCTTGCGGTAGGCCTTCTGGCCTCCCTAATAATGTTCATACAGTCTGGTTGGAGATTCAGATAACCAAACTCTAGGACTTCAGGAGCCAGATCGCGAGGTTCAGTTGTTCGGGATCTGGGTGTTTGATTTCTCCATGGCTCTGTGTCAGGAGATTGGGAGTTAAATGTACTTTTTGATGCGGTACCAGGGAGCGCTCCAACAGGGTTGTGGAACCAGGGTTGACGTGCCTGTGAGAAAGTGCCATCTTTCTTGCATGGTATGCCCCCACTTTTTGCTGAGATGCTGATGTGCTTTGACTGAGTGTGCCCTGGGCTCCTGCCAACCAGGTACCCAGGGCCTGTGTTCCTTCCCTAAAACTGCATTGATACCTACACCCAATTGGCATCCCTGGCCACAGGTCAGCCCCTGGTAAATGGTACCATGGGTACCCAGGGCACTGTGACCAGGGAAGGCCCCTAAGGGCTGCAGCACTTGTTGTGCCACCCTTAGGGACCCTGTACCTTTACACACACACACTGCCTTTGCAGGCTGCGTGTCTTGGTGCAGAACAAAAGCCAAGAGTCGACATGGCACACATCCCTGTGTGCCATGCCTACAAGCCACTGCCCTGGCCTAGGTCAGCCACCCCTCTAGCTGGGTGCACTATGCCAGTGGTGAGGGCATAGAGGCATGAGCCCTGTGCCCCTACAGTGCCCAAGTCCATTCTTGGGCATTGTAAGTGCAGTGCTGCCATTAAGAGTATATGGTGCTGGGAGTCTGTCATTACGAACTCCACAGCACCATAATGGCCCCACTGAAAACTAAGAAGTTTAGTATCAAACTTCTTAGCCCATTAAACCCCCACTGATGCCAGTGTGGGATTTAATGTAAAACGCACTCCAGAGGGCATCTTAGAGATGCCCCCTGAAACCAACCCGACCTCCAGTGTCCGGACTGAGTGGCTGCCCAGGCTGCCACCACCAGACATGTTTCTGACCCCTGGGTCGAGAGCCTCTGCTCTCAGGGGCCTGAAAGAATGCGCATCCTGGGGCGAGGTGCCAAAGCCTCCTCCCCCAGGATGGGCAGGGGGAGCTTCAAAGGCCTGCCGCCTTTTGAGCTTCCCCAGACCACTTGCTGCTTCCAGCAAAATGGTCCCCGCTGGTTCTACCCCCACTTCTGGCGGGAAGACCGGCGGGAAAACCAGAGGCAGGAAATGGGTTGTGCCCACCTCTGCCAACTCCACCCCTAAGGTGGGGGAGACGAGGTGAAGCCCAAACTCGAGTCCCCGCCATCTTGAGGATGGGGGACCCAGCCAACCAGGGACAGGCTCCTGCCCCCCTCCCACTAGAGAGGAGCAGAATAGGGGGTGTACCCACCCCAGGGAAGGGACACATTGGCCCCTGCCCGTACCTACCTAAACAACCCCTAAATTTAGTATTTAGGGGCTCCCTGAACCTTCCTTCCTCAGTTCCCGAATCCAAAAACAAGAAGAGAAGACGAAGCAAGAAGACCAGCCGGGCAGCTGCTAACAAGGAGGCGACGACAACTGACTTGGCCCCAGCCCTACCGGCCTGTCGACCTCTGAACCTGCTCCTGCGGAACCCCGGCCGCAGCAACCTCAAAACCCCGGAGGACCTGACTTCTGTGCCACAGCCTTCAACCCAGGGACTCCCACGAGCAGTGGTACTGCTCAAACGAACAAACTCCAAAAGACCCAGCCCTGGCACGGAACCGCGAAACCTGCACCCTCTGCACCCGCCGAGCCCGGCCTGTGCCCGAGTGAACCAAGACTTTGAGGACGTCCCCCCGGCGATTCTGACCTGGAATCCAGTGCCCAAGGACCCTCCTCGACGACCCAGACGACGCCTGCAGCCTCAGGACAAGGGTGTGAGAAAGTGCCATCTTTCTTACATGGTATGCCCCCACTTTTTGCTGAATGGCTGATGTACTTTGACTGAGTGTGCCCTGGGCTCCTGCCAACCAGGTACCCAGGGCCTGTGTTCCTTCCCTAAAATTGCATTGATACCTACACCCAATTGACATCCCTGGCCACAGGTCAGCCCCTGGTAAATGGTACCATGGGTACCCAGGGCACTGTGACCAGGGAAGGCCCCTAAGGGCTGCAGCACTTGTTGTGCCACCCTTAGGGACCCTGCACCTTTACACACACACACTGCCTTTGCAGGCTGCGTGTCTTGGTGCAGAACAAAAGTGAAGAGTCGACATGGCTCACATCCCTGTGTGCCATGCCTACAAGCCACTGCCCTGGCCTAGGTCAGCCACCCCTCTAGCTGGGTGCACTATGCCAGTGGTGAGGGCATAGAGGCATGAGCCCTGTGCCCCTACAGTGCCCAAGTCCATTCTTGGGCATTGTAAGTGCAGTGCTGCCATTAAGAGTATATGGTGCTGGGAGTCTGTCATTACGAACTCCACAGCACCATAATGGCCCCACTGAAGACTAAGAAGTTTGGTATCAAACTTCTCAGCACATTAAACCCCCACTGATGCCAGTGTGGGATTTAATGTAAAACGCACTCCAGAGGGCATCTTAGAGATGCCCCCTGAAACCAACCCGACCTCCAGTGTCCGGACTGAGTGGCTGCCCAGGCTGCCACCACCAGACATGTTTCTGGACCCCTGGGTCGAGAGCCTCTGCTCTCAGGGGCCTGAAACAATGCACATCCCGGGACGAGGTGCCAAAGCCTCCTCCCCCAGGATGGGCAGGGGAGCTTCAAAGGCCTGCCGCCTTTGGAGTTTCCCCAGACCATTTGCTGCTTCCAGCAAACTGGTCCCCACTGGTTCTACCCCCACTCCTGGCGGGAGAACCGGCGGGAAAACCAGAAGCAGGAAATGGGTTGTGCCCACCTCTGCCAACTCCACCCCTAAGGTGGGGGAGGCGAGGTGAAGCACAAACTCGAGTCCCCGCCATCTTGAGGATGGGGGGACCTGGCCAACCAGGGACAGGCTCCTGTCCCCTCCCACTGGAGAGGAACAGAATAGGGGGTGTACCCACCCCAGGGAAGGGACCCATTGGTCCCTGCCCTTACCTACCTGTAACCACCCCTAAATTTAGTATTTAGGGGCTCCCTGAACCTTCCTTCCGCAGTTCCCAAATCCGAAAACAAGAAGAGAAGACGAAGCAAGAAGACCAGCCGTGCAGCTGCTAAAAAGGAGGCGACAACAACTGACTTGGCCCCAGCCCTACCGGCCTGTCGACCTCTGAACCTGCTCCTGCGGAATCCCGGCCTCAGCAACCTCACAAACCCCGGAGGACCTGACTTCTGTGCTACAGCCTTCGACCCAGGGACTCCCACGAGCAGTGGTACTGCTCAAAAGAAAACCTACCAAAGACCCGGCCCTGGCACGGAGCCGCGAAACCTGCACACTCTGCACCCGCCGAGTCCAGCCTGTGCCTGAGTGACCAAAGACCTCGAGGACGACCCCCGGCGATTCTGACCTGGAATCCAGTGGCCAAGGACCCTCCTCGACGACCCAGACGACGCCTGCAGCCTCAGGACAAGGGACCCCTCCAACCGCGACCAGCAGGGGGTAAGATTTCCCGACCTCAAAAGACACCCCTGCACCCGGCGCCCCACGGCCCCCTGTGCCCAACTCCTGGGTGTCTACCTATCCTCCAAGACCCCAACTTACCTCCTGAAGTGTTGGTCGTCCCTGAAGAATCACCGTCCCCGAGCCTGCAGCCTTTCTTCACCTTTCACGACCTCTATTGTTTAACATTGAGCGCCCGACGGCTCAAAGCACCCTGCACCCAGCCGCCCGAGTGCCCCTGGAAGTGCAACCTCTATCCTAACCTACTTCCCTACTTGCCCTGAGCAAGTGACCAGGAGCCCAGCTCCCACAGTCGCGTGGCCTGCTTGCCAGCAGCCACCAACCCGGGGCCCCCCGCCTGCCATAGGATAACATTGGGCCTTCTCACTCTGCACCCGGCCGCCCCTGTGCCGCTGAGGGTGTAAAAACTGTACTTACCTGATCCTGGGGGACCCCTGAGTCTTACCCAGAACCTTAACCCTGCCAGTCAAGTACTTACCCGAAATCCGATAACTCACTTTTCTTCCATAGGGTTCCATTGACTGATTTTCTGCGAAATTTCTTCTAAGTGTGGAGTTCTGAAACTTTAGAATATTCACCAAAAATCAACCGAGTCACGAAAACGAAAATACTCACCTAGTATTAGGAGGGGCCTCAGTGCTGGACCCGAGTGCCCAACACTGGCCCTAAAAAGTAATCGCAACGTTACTTACCGTTAACTCACTTTTCCTTCATAGGGATCCATTGACTGGTTTTCTGTGAAATTTCTTCTAAGTGTCGATTTCTGTATTTTACAAATATTCTTCAAAAATCACTACAATAACCAAAACGCTTTTTCTTACCTGTTTACAGGAAGTGTCCCAGGACTGAATCCAGGATCCAGTCCTGTGGTTAGAAAAGTGCTCTGCAAAGTAATCAATTGTAATTAAGCATAATTTTCCATTGAGCTCAATGTTGCATTGAATTTGACCCTGTGTTGCCTCTTGCACCAACTGTGATTACCACTATCTAAAAAGTCTATTGCCTATCTGTAAGGTGAATAACCAAAGCATCTCATACTGAGAAAGTATATTTTGACCCTATTGTTGGTTCTAAAATAAAACAAGCATATATTTTTTTATATACAAACCATTGGCCTAGAGTTCAGTTCTTGAGTGTGTGGCTTCATTTGCTGACTGAGTGTGTACAACAAATGCTTTACACTGTCCTCTGATACTGCCTTACTGCTCGACCAAGCTACCACTTTGGAGAGTAAGGTTATATCTAACTTTAGCCTCTGTCAACCCTCTGGGGACTGTGGACTCTGTACACCCTGAACCTTACTTGGGTACAGTATATACAGAGCCACTTTCCTACATTGGTGGATCAGCGGTGGGATACAAACTTGCATTTGTTGGACTACTTGGTTACCATCTGATCACACGACAGAACTCTTAAATTGCCTTTAGAATTCTGATTTTTTAATTGGCATTTTTTTTTACCAAATTACTAAAAGTCTTGTTAGGGCCTTGCTTAAGTCCCTGTAGCATCTTAGAAAATAAAAAGTCACTATAGCCAAGGTTAGAGGGGTTAGAATTTTTTTTTAAAAAAATGTCTCAAGACAAGAACCCAGCTACTAGTGAAGATAATAATGACATACAGGAACTGGTTGAGGAGCTCGACCTCACCCCTTATCTTCATTTGTCTTTCAAAGAGATAAGGTCCTTATGCAAACTTAAAGATATACCAATGGGCCAGCATCCAACCAAACAAGGGCTCCAGGAGCTCCTGGCTGAGTATGCTAAAGCCCACCCCTCTGAGCATGGTGATGACCCAACAGAGGAGGAAAGGAATGAGGAGGATGGGGATGGTAACCCACCTCCATCACTTCCTAGGGAAGATAGGGTCCCTGCACCCTTAACTCCAAGAATAGACCTCTGGGGACCTAGGGGCCACCTAGGTGGTCCTGGTCCCAGAGAGGACACTGAGGATACCCTCAGTGAGGAGGACAACTTGTTAGCCAGGTTGGCCAAACGACTGGACCTAGAGACCAGACTCCTGGCTCTAGAGAAGGAAAGACAGGAGATGGGTTTAGCACCCATCAATGGTGGCAGCAATACTAAAAATAAGGATAGGGAGGAAACTTCTGAACCTAAAATCCCCAAAGGGATTGTCCCTAAGTTTGAGGAAGGTGATGACATCACCAAATGGTTCACAGCCTTTGAGAGGGCTTGTGAAATAAGAAGAGTAAAGAAACCTCTGTGGGGGCACTCCTGTGGGAACTGTTCTCTGGTAACTGCAGAGACAGGCTTCTGACCCTCTCTGGGCCAGATGCAGGGTCCTATGACCTCATGAAGAGTACTCTGATTGAGGGATTTGGGCTCACTACTGAGGAGTATAGAATTAGATTCAGGGGGCTCACAAAACCCAGACCCAGTCCTGGATTGACTTCGTGGACTACTCAGTAAAGACACTGGATGGCTGGTTAGCTGGACATAATGTGCATGATTTTTCTGGACTTTACAATTTGTTTATGAAGGAACACATACTAAGTAATTGCACAAATGAAAAGTTGCATCAGCATTTGGTAGACCTAGGTCTAATTTCTCCCCAAGAATTGGGAAAGAAGGCAGACCACTGGGTCAAGACTAGGGTGACAAGGACAACCACTGGGGGTGACCAAAAGAAGGTGGTCACCAAACCCCCCAGGGGAAAGGTGGTGAGAATCCCCAAGATAAAAAGTCTGAGTCTTCCAAAGGGCCCCAAAAACCTGTTCAGGGGGTGGGTCCCAAACTACTCCCTATGTGCCTCAACCCTATAGGGGGAAGAACTTTGATCCCTTGAAGGCCTGGTGTAATAACTGTAAGAAGTCAGGACACCTCACTGTAGACAAAACTTGCCCCCACAACAAAGCCCCTAAGGCACCCAGTACAGCTACTCCTGGGGCAGCAAGTTTACAGATGGGATCAGAAGTGTACCCTGAGCAAATCTGGGAACCCACTGAGGCAAGTCTGGTCTCCCTAGGGGAAGTGGAATTTGCCACTGTAGCTGTGTGGCCACCCAACTTAAAGAAGTATTTGCAATACCCCTGGGTGAATGGAACTAGAGTAGAGGCTCTGAGGGATACAGGTGCCAGTGTCACTATGGTGAGGGACACACTGGTTTCCCCTGAGCAATACTTGATTGGGAAAACTTCCCCAGTCACCAATGCTGACAGTGTCACCACTAGTCATCCCATGGCCATGGTGACATTAGGCTGGGGGGTTACTGGCCTGAAGCAGGTAGTGGTCTCTCCGAAGTTACCAGCTGCATGTCTGCTAGGAAATGATCTGGAAACCTCAGCCTGGGCAGAGGTGGAGCTAAAGGCCCATGCAGCCATGCTGGGCATCCCTGAATTGGTGTGTGTAAAAACAAGAGCACAGAGCAAAAGGCAGGGTGAAGAAATAGTGTTGGAGCCTGAAATGATGGCCCAGCCTACCAAGAGAAAAGGAAAGAAGACTGGCGGACCAGCTTCTACACAGTCACAAGAGCAGGACCCCTCTCCTCAGGGAGAGAACCTGGAAGCCCCAGAGGGAACTGAGCCCCTAGAGCTTGACCCTTACCAGGTTGAACTCTTGGGCCCAGGGGGACCCTCTAGGGAAGAGCTGTGCCAGGGACAGCAAGACTGTCCCACTCTTGAAAGCCTGAGGCAGCAAGCTGTTTCAGAAGCCAAGGGAGATGTCAGTGGTACCCACAGAGTCTATTGGGAAGAGGGATTACTGTACACTGAGGCAAAAGACCCCAACCCTGGAACCACCAGGAGAGTGGTAGTGCCCCAGAAGTACAGGGAGTTCCTCCTAACTTTGGCTCATGACATCCCCTAGCTGGACATCTGGGCCAAACCAAAACTTGGGAAAGGCTAGTTAGCCACTTTTACTGGCCCCAGATGCACCAAAAGGTGAAGGAGTTTGTCAGCTCCTGTGTTACCTGTCAAGCCAGTGGCAAGACAGGTGGCCATCCAAAGGCCCCCTGATACCACTACCTGTGGTGGGGGTTCCCTTTGAAAGGGTAGGTGTGGACATAGTGGGTCCACTGGAACCTCCCACAGCCTCAGGGAACAAATTCATACTGGTGGTAGTGGATCATGCCACTAGGTATCCTGAGGCTATTCCCCTTAGGACTACTACAGCTCCTGCAGTAGCCAAAGCCCTCATTGGTGTCTTCACCAGGGTAGGGTTTCCTAAGGAGGTGGTTTCAGACAGAGGTTCCAACTTCATGTCTGCTTACCTGACCCACATGTGGAAGGAGTGTGGGGTGCAGTACAAGTTTACTACACCCTACCACCCACAAACCAATGGCCTTGTTGAGAGGTTCAACAAGACATTGAAAGGCATGATCATGGGGCTCCCTGAAAAACTCAAAAGGAGATGGGATGTCCTACTACCATGCCTGCTTTTCGCTTACAGAGAAGTGCCACAGAAGGGGGTAGGTTTCTCACCCTTTGAACTTCTGTTTGGCCATCCTGTGAGGGGACCACTCTGTCTTGTAAAGGAGGGCTGGGAGAGACCTCTCCAAGAACCCAAACAAGATATAGTGGACTATGTGCTTGGCCTAAGGTCCAGAATGGCTGAGTACATGGAAAAGGCATCCAAGAACCTTGAGGCCAGCCAGGAGCTTCAGAAGCACTGGTATGACCAAAAAGCTGCACTGGTTGAATTCCAACCTGGGCAACAGGTATGGGTTTTGGAGCCAGTGGCACCAAGGGCCCTCCAGGACAGATGGAGTGGCCCTTACCCTATCCTAGAGAAAAAGAGTGAGGTCACCTACCTGGTTGACCTGGGCACCAGCAGGACACCCAAAAGGGTTATCCATGTGAACCGCCTAAAACTCTACAATGACAGGGCTGACATCACCATGCTGATGGTGACAGATGAGGAACAGGAAGCTGAGAGTGAACCTCTCCCTGATCTCCTCTCCCACAGCCCAAAAGATGGGTCAGTAGATGGAGTTGTCTTTTCAGACACCCTCACTGCCCAACAGCAGACTGACTGCAAGCAAGTCTTGCAGCAGTATGCTGGGCTCTTTCTTTGACCCCTGGTCTGACAAACTGGTGTACCCATGATGTGGACACTGGTGACAGTGCACCTGTCAAAAACAAGATCTATCGTCAGTCAGACCAAGTTAAGGAAAGCATCAGAGCTGAAGTCAGCAAGATGCTGGAGCTAGGGGTTATTGAGCCCTCTGAGAGCCCCTGGGCTAGCCCAGTGGTTCTGGTCCCCAAACCTCATCAAAAGGGTGAAAAGAGAGAGATGAGGTTTTGTGTGGACTATAGGGGTCTCAACTCTGTCACCAAGACAGATGCACACCCTATCCCAAGAGCTGATGAACTGATAGACAGATTGGGTGCAGCCAAATACCTGAGTACCTTTGACTTAACTGCAGGGTACTGGCAGATTGGCATGGCCCCAGGAGCCAAACAGAAAACAGCATTCTCCACACCTGATGGGCATTTTCAGTTCACTGTTATGCCCTTTGGTTTAAAGAATGCCCCTGCCACCTTCCAGAGGTTGGTGAATCAAGTCCTTGCTGGGTTGGAGTCCTTTAGTGCAGCTTATCTTGATGATATTGCTGTCTTCAGTTCCACCTGGCAGGATCACCTGGTCCACCTTGGGAAGGTTTTAAAGGCCCTGCAAACTGCAGGCCTAACTATCAAGGCATCCAAATGCCAGATAGGGCAGGGCACTGTGGTGTACTTGGGCCACCTGGTTGGTGGAGGCCAGGTACAACCCTTACAGCCCAAGATCCAGGCTATCCTGGACTGGGTAGCTCCAACAACTCAGACCCAAGTCAGGGCATTCCTTGGCTTGACTGGGTACTACAGGAGGTTTGTGAAGGGATATGGGTCCATTGTGACTCCCCTCACAGAACTCACCTCCAAGAAGATGCCAAAGAAAGTAAACTGGACAGTTTGTTGCCAAAAGGCTTTTGACACTCTGAAAGAAGCAATGTGCTCAGCACCAATTCTAAAAGCACCAGATTATGCCAAGCAGTTCATTGTGCAGACTGATGCCTCTGAGCTAGGGATAGGAGCGGTCCTATCCCAGACCAATGATGAAGGCCAAGACCAACCTGTTGCTTTTATAAGCAGAAGGCTTCTCCCCAGGGAGCAGCGTTGGAGTGCCATTGAGAGGGAGGCCTTTGCTGTGGTCTGGTCCCTGAAGAAGCTGAGGCCCTACCTGTTTGGAACTCACTTCCTAGTTCAAACTGACCACAGACCTCTCAGGTGGCTAATGCAAATGAAAGGAGAAAACCCAAAACTGTTGAGGTGGTCCATCTCCCTACAGGGAATGGACTTTGAAGTGGAACACAGACCTGGCACTGCCCATGCCAATGCAGATGGCCTTTCCAGGTTCTTCCACTTAGACAATGAAGACTCCATAGGGCAAGGTTAGTCTCATCATCTTTCGTTTGGGGGGAGTTGTGTGAGAAAGTGCCATCTTTCTTACATGGTATGCCCCCACTTTTTGCTGAATGGCTGATGTACTTTGACTGAGTGTGCCCTGGGCTCCTGCCAACCAGGTACCCAGGGCCTGTGTTCCTTCCCTAAAATTGCATTGATACCTACACCCAATTGACATCCCTGGCCACAGGTCAGCCCCTGGTAAATGGTACCATGGGTACCCAGGGCACTGTGACCAGGGAAGGCCCCTAAGGGCTGCAGCACTTGTTGTGCCACCCTTAGGGACCCTGCACCTTACACACACACACTGCCTTTGCAGGCTGCGTGTCTTGGTGCAGAACAAAAGTGAAGAGTCGACATGGCTCACATCCCTGTGTGCCATGCCTACAAGCCACTGCCCTGGCCTAGGTCAGCCACCCCTCTAGCTGGGTGCACTATGCCAGTGGTGAGGGCATAGAGGCATGAGCCCTGTGCCCCTACAGTGCCCAAGTCCATTCTTGGGCATTGTAAGTGCAGTGCTGCCATTAAGAGTATATGGTGCTGGGAGTCTGTCATTACGAACTCCACAGCACCATAATGGCCCCACTGAAGACTAAGAAGTTTGGTATCAAACTTCTCAGCACATTAAACCCCCACTGATGCCAGTGTGGGATTTAATGTAAAACGCACTCCAGAGGGCATCTTAGAGATGCCCCCTGAAACCAACCCGACCTCCAGTGTCCGGACTGAGTGGCTGCCCAGGCTGCCACCACCAGACATGTTTCTGGACCCCTGGGTCGAGAGCCTCTGCTCTCAGGGGCCTGAAACAATGCACATCCCGGGACGAGGTGCCAAAGCCTCCTCCCCAGGATGGGCAGGGGGAGCTTCAAAGGCCTGCCGCCTTTGGAGTTTCCCCAGACCATTTGCTGCTTCCAGCAAACTGGTCCCCACTGGTTCTACCCCCACTCCTGGCGGGAGAACCGGCGGGAAAACCAGAAGCAGGAAATGGGTTGTGCCCACCTCTGCCAACTCCACCCCTAAGGTGGGGGAGGCGAGGTGAAGCACAAACTCGAGTCCCCGCCATCTTGAGGATGGGGGACCTGGCCAACCAGGGACAGGCTCCTGTCCCCCTCCCACTGGAGAGGAACAGAATAGGGGGTGTACCCACCCCAGGGAAGGGACTCATTGGTCCCTGCCCTTACCTACCTGTAACCACCCCTAAATTTAGTATTTAGGGGCTCCCTGAACCTTCCTTCCGCAGTTCCCAAATCCGAAAACAAGAAGAGAAGACGAAGCAAGAAGACCAGCCGTGCAGCTGCTAAAAAGGAGGCGACAACAACTGACTTGGCCCCAGCCCTACCGGCCTGTCGACCTCTGAACCTGCTCCTGCGGAATCCCGGCCTCAGCAACCTCACAAACCCCGGAGGACCTGACTTCTGTGCTACAGCCTTCGACCCAGGGACTCCCACGAGCAGTGGTACTGCTCAAAAGAAAACCTACCAAAGACCCGGCCCTGGCACGGAGCCGCGAAACCTGCACACTCTGCACCCGCCGAGTCCAGCCTGTGCCTGAGTGACCAAAGACCTCGAGGACGACCCCCGGCGATTCTGACCTGGAATCCAGTGGCCAAGGACCCTCCTCGACGACCCAGACGACGCCTGCAGCCTCAGGACAAGGGACCCCTCCAACCGCGACCAGCAGGGGGTAAGATTTCCCGACCTCAAAAGACACCCCTGCACCCGGCGCCCCACGGCCCCCTGTGCCCAACTCCTGGGTGTCTACCTATCCTCCAAGACCCCAACTTACCTCCTGAAGTGTTGGTCGTCCCTGAAGAATCACCGTCCCCGAGCCTGCAGCCTTTCTTCACCTTTCACGACCTCTATTGTTTAACATTGAGCGCCCGACGGCTCAAAAGCACCCTGCACCCAGCCGCCCGAGTGCCCCTGGAAGTGCAACCTCTATCCTAACCTACTTCCCTACTTGCCCTGAGCAAGTGACCAGGAGCCCAGCTCCCACAGTCGCGTGGCCTGCTTGCCAGCAGCCACCAACCCGGGGCCCCCCGCCTGCCATAGGATAACATTGGGCCTTCTCACTCTGCACCCGGCCGCCCCTGTGCCGCTGAGGGTGTAAAACTGTACTTACCTGATCCTGGGGACCCCTGAGTCTTACCCAGAACCTTAACCCTGCCAGTCAAGTACTTACCCGAAATCCGATAACTCACTTTTCTTCCATAGGGTTCCATTGACTGATTTTCTGCGAAATTTCTTCTAAGTGTGGAGTTCTGAAACTTTAGAATATTCACCAAAAATCAACCGAGTCACGAAAACGAAAATACTCACCTAGTATTAGGAGGGGCCTCAGTGCTGGACCCGAGTGCCCAACACTGGCCCTAAAAAGTAATCGCAACGTTACTTACCGTTAACTCACTTTTCCTTCATAGGGATCCATTGACTGGTTTTCTGTGAAATTTCTTCTAAGTGTCGATTTCTGTATTTTACAAATATTCTTCAAAAATCACTACAATAACCAAAACGCTTTTTCTTACCTGTTTACAGGAAGTGTCCCAGGACTGAATCCAGGATCCAGTCCTGTGGTTAGAAAAGTGCTCTGCAAAGTAATCAATTGTAATTAAGCATAATTTTCCATTGAGCTCAATGTTGCATTGAATTTGACCCTGTGTTGCCTCTTGCACCAACTGTGATTACCACTATCTAAAAAGTCTATTGCCTATCTGTAAGGTGAATAACCAAAGCATCTCATACTGAGAAAGTATATTTTGACCCTATTGTTGGTTCTAAAATAAAACAAGCATATATTTTTTTATATACAAACCATTGGCCTAGAGTTCAGTTCTTGAGTGTGTGGCTTCATTTGCTGACTGAGTGTGTACAACAAATGCTTTACACTGTCCTCTGATACTGCCTTACTGCTCGACCAAGCTACCACTTTGGAGAGTAAGGTTATATCTAACTTTAGCCTCTGTCAACCCTCTGGGGGACTGTGGACTCTGTACACCCTGAACCTTACTTGGGTACAGTATATACAGAGCCACTTTCCTACAAAGGGACCCCTCCAACCGCGACCAGCAGGGGGTAAGATTTCCCGACCTCAAAAGACACCCCTGCACCCGGCGCCCCACGGCCCCCTGTGCCCAACTCCTGGGTGTCTACCTATCCTCCAAGATCCCAACTTACCTCCCAAAGTGTTGGTCGCCCCTGAAGAGTCACCGTCCCCGAGCCTGCAGCCTTTTTCACCGTCCAAGATCTCCATTGGTTAACATTGAGCGCCCGACGGCTCAAAAGCACCCTGCACCCAGCCGCCCGAGTGCCCCTGGAAGTGCAACCTCTACCCTAACCTACTTCCCCATTTGCCCTGGGCAAGTGACCAGGAGCCCAGCTCCCACAGCCGCGTGGCCTGCTTGCCAGCAGCCACCAACCCGAGGCCCCTGCCTGCCATAGGATAACATTGGGCCTACTCACTCTGCACCCGGCCGCCCCTGTGCCGCTGAGGGTGTAACAACTGTACTTACCCGATACTGGGGGACCCCTGAGTCTATGCCCAGAACCTTACCTCTGCCAGTCGAGTACTTACCCAAAGACCGATAACTCACTTTCCTTCCATAGGGTAACACTGACTGGCTCGCACCTGGAATTTCTTCTAAGTGTGGAGTTTTGGAACTTTAAAATATTTACCTAAAATCAACCGAGTCACGAAAACGAAAATACTCACCTGGCATTAGAAGAGGCCCCAGTGCTGGACCGGGGTGCCCAACACTGGCCATAAAAAGTAATCCCAACGTTACTTACCACTAACTTCATTTTCTTCCATAGGGATCCATTGACTGGTTTTCTGTGAAATTTCTTCTAAGTGTCTACTTTTGAAATACTAAAATATTGTTTAAAAATCACAACAGTAACGAATTCCGAACTACTCACCTGCTATCAGGAGAGACGTCAGTACTGCCTCTTTTAGGCTAGTACCAACCATGAAAAGTAATTTTTACCGTACTTACCAGTAACTCGAAATTCCTCTCATAGGATACCATTGCCTGCTTTTGTTGAAAAAGTTTCTAAGTGTCGATTTCTGCATTTTACAAATATTCTTTCAAAATCGTGCCAATGATACAAACGTAATTACTTACCTGTTTTGCTAGATACCCCAGTGCTGAACCCGAGAACCCAGCACTGGATTACAAAAGTAACGTAAACCCGCTTTGCTTGCAAACTGCATTTCCTTCCATAGGATAACATTGGTAATTTTACCCAGAAAAGTTTCTAAGTGTCGAAGTGTCGACTTTTGAAATACAGTAATATTCCTCAAAAATCACTACAATAACCAAAACGCTTTTTCTTACCTGTTTCCAGGAAGTGTCCCAGGACTGAATCCAGGATCCAGTCCTGTGGTTAGAAACGTAACCTACAAAGTCATTAATTGTAATTAATCACAATTTTCCATTAAGCTCAATGTTGCATTGTATTTGACCCTGTGTTGCCTCTTGCACCAACTGTGATTATTACCACCAACAAGTCTATTGCCTATTTTGTAAGGTGGCTAACCAGAACATCTCATACTGAGAAAGTATATTTTGACCCTATTGTTGGTTCTAAAATAAAACAAGCATATATTTTTTTTATATACAAACCATTGGCCTAGAGTTCAGTTCTTGAGTGTGTGGCTTCATTTGCTGACTGAGTGTGTACAACAAATGCTTTACACTGTCCTCTGATACTGCCTTACTGCTCGACCAAGCTACCACTTTAGAGAGTAAGGTTATATCTAACTTTAGCCTCTGCCAAACCTCTGGGGACTGGGGACTCTGTGCACACTGAACCTTACTTTGGTGCAGTATATACAGAGCCACTTTCCTACAGTGCCCATGTAGGAGCTGCCAGGATTAGTTTGAGAGATGTTTGCCTGAGTTTCCGAACCACTGATGGAATTACTGAGAGGCGGAAAAGCATAACCAAATATCCCTGACCAGTTCATCCATAGAGCATTGCCTTTGGATAACGGGTGTGGGTACCTGGAGGCGAAGCTTTGGCATTTTAGGGTGTTGCAAACAGATCTATGTGAGGGACTCCCCAAGTTTGGAAGTATGGGAGGAGAACTTGAGGGTGAAGTTCCCATTCGTGTGTTTGATACCTCTGTCTGCTGAGGAGGTCCGCAATCTGGTTGTTCACTTCTGGGAGGTGTTCTCCTAGGAGATAGATTTTGTGGTGAATAGCCCACCTCCAGATGTCTCGGGCTAAGTGGGACAGCTGGAGAGCGTGTGTTTCTGTATGCAACACATTGCTGTCATGTTGTCGGTTCAAACCAAGACAGCTTTGCCAGACAGGTGATCTTGAAAGGCTTTGAGAGCTAGAAAGATTGCCATCAGCTCTAAATAATTGATATGGAGCATTCTTTGTTGTTGGCTCCGGAGACCCTGTACTGTGTTTTGCTGAAAATGAGCTCCCTAGCCAGTAAGGGACGCGTCCGCTGTTAATACGGTCTGTGGAACGGGGTCTATGAAAGGCCGGCCTTTTAACAAATTTTGTGTTCCACCACTGCAGAGAGCAACGAGTACGGCAGCTTACCAACACTAGATGGGTTAATAGACCTTGTGACTGGTTCCACTGACTGGCTAAGCATTCCTAAAGTGGACGCATGTGCAGCCTGGCATGGGGAACGATCATGATGCATGACGCCATCATTCCCAGCAGTTGCATATAAACTCGAGCTGGAAGTGATATATTGGCTTGAAACTGGAGAACGAACGCCTGAATGTTTCGAATTCTGGCTGCGTTGGGAAACGTCAGAGCCCTTTGAGTATCTAAAGTGGCTCCTAGGTAGTTCTGAGTTTTGGCTGGCTGAAGATGTGATTTTAACACATTGACTGCAAACCCCAGTTGGTGGAGTAACTGAATGGTTATGGAAGTATGCTTGAGACATTGTTGGTACGTGCTGGCTTTGAAGAGCCAGTCGTCTAGGTATGGGAAGACATGTATGCTTTGTCTTCTTAGATGAGCAGCTACTACCGCCAGACACTTTGTAAAGACTCTGGGGGCAGTAGTAACTCCAAATGGGAGTACCTTGAATTGGTAATGTTGACCTGCTACGACAAACCTGAGAAATCTGCGGTGAGCAGGGTGGATAGGAATATGAAAGTAGGCGTCCTTCAAGTCTAGAGTAGCCAGAATGTCTCTCTTTTGCAAAAGAGGTAGTAACTGTTGAAGTGTTACCAGGTGAAAATGATCTGATTGTATGTAAAAATTTAGTTCTCTGAGATGTAATATTGGTCTGAGAGAGCCGTCCTTTTTGGGTATTAGGAAGTAAAAGGAGTACACACCCGACCCTTGATGTTGTGGTGGTACGGCTCATAGCTCCTTTTAATAGCAGAGACTCTACCTCTTGTTTGAGGAAGTGTAGGTGATCTGGAGAACGTTTGTGTGACTTTGTGGGGGATGTTTGGAGGAGTGTTGATGAACTCCAGGCAGTAACTGTAAGAAAGTGGCCCTGTATATACTGAACCAAAGTAAGGTTCAGTGTGCACAGGGTCCACAGTCCCCAGAGGTTTGGCAGAGGCTAAAGTTAGATATAACCTTACTCTCTAAAGTGGTAGCTTGGTCGAGCAGTAAGGCAGTATCAGAGGACAGTGTAAAGCATTTGTTGTACACACTCAGTCAGCAAATTAAGCCACACACTCAAGAACTGAACTCTAGGCCAATGGTTTGTATATAAAAATATATGCTTGTTTTATTTTAGAACCAACAATAGGTATCAAAATATACTTTCTCAGAATGAGATGCTTTAGGTAAATACTTTCAATAGGCAATAGACTTTTGAATGCAATCGTTACAGTTGTTGCAATAGGCAACACAATTTTAAAAACAATTATACATTGACCTCAATGGGAATTTCTAATTAAATGCAATAGATTACTTTTTGGATTACTTTTCTAACCACAGGACTGGATCCTAGATTCAGTCCTGGGACATCTCCTGTAAACTGTTGAGTAAAAACGTTTTGGTTACAGTTGTGATTTTTAAGGAATATTATTGTATTTTAAAAGTTGGCACTTAGAAACTTTTTCACATAGAATCACCAATGTTATCCTATGGGAGGAAATTCACTTAGCAGATAAGTAGTGTTATCGTTACTTTTTCTTACTCAGTGTTGGATCCTGGATGCAGCACTGGTGCATCTCCTGTAAACAGTTGAAAGAATGTGTTTTTGTTATACAGGCGATTTTTAACGAATATTTGTAAGTTTGCAAAATCGACACTTAGAAACTTTTTCAGCAAAAACCAGGCAATGTTATCCTATGGAAGGAGATTCAAGTTACCGGTAAGTACAGTTGTGATAAATTTTTAGGGTCAGTGCTGGGCACCAAGATCCAGCACTGGGATCTCTCCTGATAGCAGGTGAGTAAATTAGTTTTCGTAATTCGGCTGATTTTAGGTGAATATTTTAAAGTCTCAAAACTTAAAAAAATTTCCAAGTGAAACCAGTCAATGTTACCCTATGGAAGGAAATTCAATTCGCCGGTAAGTTACTTTAACGTTACTTTTGTAATCCAGTGCTGGACTCCTAGATTCAGCACTGGGACATTTACTTAAAACAGGTAAGTAATTACGTTTTTGTAGTTTGTACGATTTTTAAAGAATATTCTTGTATTTCAAAAGTTGACACTTAGAAACTTTTTCACAAAGAACCACCAATGTTATCCTATGGAAGGAAATTCAATTCACAGGTAAGTTACTTTTGTTACTCAGTGCTGGACACCTAGGTTCAGCACTGGGACCTTTCCTGCAAACAGTTGAGAAAATTCGGTTAGGTTATTTGTGCGATTTTTAAGGAATATTCTTAGTTTTCAAAAGTCGACACCTAGAAACTTTTTGGAAGAAAAAGTATCCATGTTATCCTATGAGAAAAAATGAGTTATCGGTTTTGAGGTAAGTAGTCGGTCTTTTGAGTTAGGGTTCTGGGGTTAGACTCGGGGGTCTCCCAGGGTCAGTGATGCACTGTTGTTGCACCCTCAGCTGCACTAGGGCGGCCGGGTGCAGAGTGTTGAGGCCCAATGTTATCCTATGGAGGATAGGGGGACTCCGGTTGGTGGCTGCTGGCAAGCAGGCCACGGGTTGTGGGAGCAAAGCTCCTAGGGTTAAGCTCAGGGCACGTTGGGGACCAAGTTAGCACCAAAGGGGCACCCTCAGCAGCACTGGGGCGGCTGGGTGCAGGGTGCCGTTTTGAGGTCGGGTGCCCTGTTGATTTCAATGGAGATTCTCCGGGACAAAGAAACACTGCAGGCTCGGGGACGAAGACCTTCCAGGAGCCACCACCACTTTGAGGGGTAAGTTGGGATGTAGAGGGTTGGTTGGGCACCGTTGGTTTGGGCACACAAGGCCGCGGGGCGTTGGGTGCAGGGGTGCCTTGGGACGTCGGATTTTCTTACCCGCTCTGGTCGCGGTAGGGGTGGGTCCTCTGGATTGAGGCTGCAGGCGTCGTCAGGAGGCTTGAGGCAGGTCAGGGGTCGCCGGATCTCGGGTCAGGATCGCCGGGGGGACCTCCTCTGGGTATTTGCCCACTCGAGCTCGGGCCGGATTCGGCGGGTGCAGAGTGTGCGGGATTCGCGGTTCCTGGCTGGCACCAGAAGCTGCAGTTCAAACACGTCCGGTGTTCACGGGAGAAACAGCTTGGAAAGTGAAGGCAGGCAGGTCCTCCGGGGTTTTTGAGGTTGCTGGCCGCTGGACACGCCGGGGTTTTGCAGGAGCAGGTTCGAGGGGAGATAGGCCTGTAGGGCTGGGGCCAAGTCAGTGGGCGTCGTCCTCTTGTTAGCTCTGCACGGCTTCTCGTCCTCCTTCCTTTTCTTGTTGTTGCTGGATCTGAGGAAGGAAGGTTCAGGGTGCCCCTAAATACTAGATTTAGGGGCGTTACAGGTAGGTAAAGGGCAGGGACCAATGGGTGCCTGCCCTGAGGTGGGTACACCCCCTATCCCGCCACTCTCCTGTGGGAGGGGGGCAGGAGCCTAGTCCTGATTGGGCAGGGCTCCCCATCTTCAAGATGGCGAGAGCCCGGAGATGTGCTTCACCTCGCCTCCCCCACCCGAGGGGTGGGGTTGGCAGAGGGTGGCACACCCCCTTTCCTCCCTTGGTGTTTCCCGCCAGGATGGGGGGGAAGAACCGGTGGGGACCAGTTGCCGAGTACAGCAAGTGGTCTGGGGAAGCTCACAAAGGCAGAATGCCTTTGAAGCTTCCCCCTGCCCATCCTGGGGGAGGAGGCCTAGCACCTCGCCCAGGACGTGCATTGTTGCAGGCCCGGGAGAGCGGATGGCTCTCTACCCAGGGGTCCAGCAACAGGTCTGCTGTGTGGCAGCCTAGGCAGCCCCTCAGACAAATGTGGATTGTAGGTTAGGTTCAGGGGGCAACTCTAAGTTGCCCTCTGTCGTGCATTTTACAGTAAATCCCACACTGGCATCAGTGTGTGCTTACTGTGCTGAGAAGTTTGATACCAAACTTCTCAGTCTTCAGTGCAGCCATCATGGTGCTGTGGAGTTCGTGCTGACGACCTCCCAGCACCATATACTCGGAATGGCAGCACTGCACTTAGTGCCCAGGAATGGACCTGGGTACTGTAGGGGCACAGGGCACATGCACCTGTACCCTCACCACTGGCATAGGGCACCCAGCTAGAGGGGTGACTGAGGTATGCCAGGGCAGTGTGTTTGTGGGCATGGCACACAGGGATGTGTGCCATGTCGACTCGGTTTTGTTCTGCACCAAGACACCCAGCCTGCAAGGGCAGTGTGTGTGTCAGGGTACAGGGCCTCCAAGGGTGGCACAATAAGTGCTGCAGCCCTTAGAGGCCTTCTCTGGTCAGTGTGCCCTGGGTACCTAGGGTACCATTTACCAGGAGCTTACCTGTGGCCAGGGAGGCCAATTGGGTTTAGGCTGTAATGCAGTTTTAGGGAAGGAACACAGGCCCTGGGTACCTGATTGGCAAGGACCCAGGGCACACCAAGGAAAAGTGCATCAGCTATCAGGCAAAAAGTGGGGGGGTTACTGCAACAGAAACCCACTTTCCTACAGTAACCATCTGTAGAACCCACTTGTCTGTTATTGACTGCCAAGTTGGTAAAAAATCTGACAGTCATCCCCCGACAGGTGTTAAGTGGGAGGGGGGAGTATGGGTAAGTCACTGCTTTGTATTGGAGGGGAGGTGCATGTGCTAGAACCTCTACCTCTGCCATTGTTTCCTCTGTAACCCCCTCTGAAGTCGCTTTTAGAGCCAGAGGGTTGGTTATTGCTTTTGTATGTGGATGCAGTTTCTGTTGAAGTATTTTTGGACCCTGCTCGATAGAAGGAGCGCCGAAAGGAACCACGGCCTTGTATGGACTGAAGGGCTCCCATTGATTTGGCCACTTCAGTGTCCTCCTTCATCTTTTCCAGAGAAGAATCTACCACTGGGCCAAAGAGATGTTGTTTATCATAGGGTGTGTTCAATATGGAGGTCTGAACCTCTGGTTTGAACCCAGATATACGTAGCCAGGCGTGTCTTCTTAAAAGGACACGTGTGTTTACCGCTCTGGCAGATGTGTCAGCAGCATCTACGGAACATCTGATTTGATCGTTTAAAATAAGCTGTCCCTCCCGTACTAAGTCTTGTGCTTTAGATTTATGCTCTTGGGGTAGAAATTGGATGAGTTGTTCGATTTCATCTCAATGCGCACGGTCGTATCTGGCTAATAGCGCTTGTGTGTTAGATATGCGTCAGTAGTTTGCTGCTTGTGAGGCCACCCGCCCCCCCCCCCCGACGCATCAAGAAGCTTTGATTCTTTATCTGGGGGTGGAGCATCCCCTGTAGCTTGGGAGTTTGCCCTTTTAAATGCATTTGAAACTACCAAGGAGTCTAATGGTAATTGTCCCCTTATGTACACTGGGTCAGATGGTGCTGGCTTATACTTTTTATCCACCCTAGGGGTAAGGATACGTGCCCCGACAGGATCGTTAAATATGTCATCTACATGCCTGATCATCCTTTTCAGCATGGGTAACGTATGTGTTGACTTTTGTGTACTATTAAGTGTTTCAAAAAGGAAATCCTCTTCGAGGGATTCTTTATGGAGCTGCACCCCATGGTAATTGGCAGCCCTGCCTAGTAATTCAATATAGCCTACACGGTCATCTGGTGGAGAGGGCCTGGTAGGGTATAAGTCAGGATCGTTGTCTGTGGGCGAGTTCGTGTTGTAGTCGTCCCATTCATCTATAGGTCCTGGCTGGTTATCATCATTACCATCCCCATCATCCTGATTGTCAGGTGTATGTGGTGGTGAGTGCTCAGGTGAAGTTGGCACAGTTATTGACTGAGGAGAGGGTGCTGCTGGAAGAGGAGGAGGGGAAGGGTTAGTTCCAATATTTCTCTTCTTTAAAGGAATGTGATATTCCTCTTCAGTATCAATCCTTTTTAGAGTCACTTTGGTGGTAATGTGTCCAGTTTTAGGGTGAATGTACAACACCTTCTGTTTCGGATACGGTTTATTGAGCAGATCGTCGAAACTGTGCTTTTTAGGTGATTTTGTTACATCAGTCTGTTTTGACGCCGAAGTTTTCAGTGCCGACGGCTCAGGGGTTGGTGTCTTCGGATCCGAAGTGTTTTTCGGTGCCGAGTGGTGATGTTCGGAGTCGGACTTGGGCTTCGACCCGGATGGCTTTGGCTCGGTGATCGACTTGGAGTGGGGCTTTTCAGAGCCGGATGGCTTTTTAGTAGGCTTCGGTGCCAAGCCGGAAGGCTGGGCGTCGGAAGCGTGGTCTCGGTGCTGACGAGGGGCCAGAGGGCGCGGGTTGGTCCGAAGCATTCTTTTTAGGTTGACTTGGGAGTTTGGGGAGGTAGGGACTGTACTTACAGTACGTTGTCCATGCGAAATGTCTTCATCCTGATCGGAGCCGTCCTCGGAAAGGGAGATCGGATCCGGTTCTTCCTCAGCCCCGATAGCATCGCCGGCTACTTCATCCGATGGAGGTCCGGAATGGAGCCTGTGTGTTGGCTCTGCATGTCACGGTGTCGAGCTCGACGGTCGCGAAGCGTCTTCTTGGAGCGGAAAGCTTGGCACGCGTCTCAGTCCTACTCACTGTGTTCTGGTGACAAACGTAGGTTGTACACTTCATGTGAGTCGGTGCGCGGGTATTTTGCGTGGCACCAAATGCAGAATTTAAAGGGAGTTCATTCCATTGACTGCGAGTCGAACTGAGGCGGCTAGGCCAGACGACCTACCACGAGCTCTCCGATCGAAAGAGGGTTTTTCCAAAATAAACACGATACACAAGGAATGGAATACGCGATCGGAAACAATACCGGCGAGGGTGAGTGTTCTACGCACCGAGGGAAACTGAAGGATTGGTGTTGAACCGGAGCGCAGCGAGTAATAGAACCCGATGGCGGGAAAAACCAATCTGAAGATGGAGTCGATGACCATGCGCACTATCACCGAAAGGAGGAGTCACCTACAACGTGACTAAGAAGAGTTCTTCGAAGAAAAACAAAGTGCAAACATCCGGACCCAACACTAGATGGCGAACTATGCATAGCATGTGTTCTACAGCTCACATGCCTCGAACCCACAGTTCGACTCAAACATGAATGCCGTTTCCCATGTCTCGCTAAAATAAACTAGATACCATCGATGGGACCATGACAAGGTAACAGACTGAAAGGAGACTGACAATTAACGACGGTCATTCCGCTATTTGCCAGCTTTTGTGTCTCGTCAATACTGACTAAGCACATCAATATAGCAATGATTAGCCCACCCGTGGCCTTCTCCAATTTAACCACAAACAGAGCCATCCATCACGGATTCCCAATTCTGTGCTCCAGCGCCTAGAAGCAACTGCTTTCCATTGTGCAAAATAAAACAACTTAGGAAAGATGTGAATGACACAATGTACTTGCAGATGAGCATATGTCATATGTGCACTATCAGAAAGCTACAAGTTCTTACCTGCAGCCAATTCCTGTTGCTTTTGTTTCTCAACCATCTCTTTTTCTCTCTGTTCTTGCAATTTCTTAGCTCTTTCCAACCTACAAAACAGTAATCTTTAGGTCAGAGAACTACAAACCTCCATTCTCATTAAGTCCTTCTTTAATATCACAATACAAAGCCAAATCCAGACTAAGCTAACAATACTGGTCATCAGCCAAAGATTTTCAAAGAAAAGACAACTAAGTCACAGAAGGTTTAATTACATCCAACTAGATACAAACTGTTTGAGCCAGGCAGAATATGCTAGAAGGAAAATGTTACTTACCCAGTAAGCATCTGTTCTTGGCGTGTAGATTTACATGCTTTGCATACTCCTGCCATCTAGTGTTGGGTCCAGATGTTTGCAAATTGTTTTTCTTCGAAGAACTCTTTCGAGTCATGAGGTAGGTGCCTCCTCCTTTCAGTGATAGTGCGCATGGGCACCGGCTCCATTGTTCGATTGTTTTCTGTAGGAAGCTGGCTCTGTATATACTATACCAAAATGAGGTATAGGGTGCACAGAGTCCATTGGAACCCCAAAGGTAGGCAGAGGTAAAAGTAGATGGCACCTTATTCTCCATTTGTGGTAGTGTGGTCAAGCAGTAAGGCTTTATCAGAGGGTAGTGTTAAGCATTTGTTGTACACGCCCAATCAGCAAATGATATCACACACTCAAAGACTGAACTTCAGACCAATTGGTTTTGTATAAAAATATTCTTTTAGTTATTTTATTTTGTAGAACCAAGCAAGCCTGGCACAGGTAAGCAATATGTACTTTACAGTAGTAATGCAGTTTGTAAACAGTTTGAATTGCAATTGTATATGCACTTTGATTTGATCACAGAAGAGCTACTAGTAATGCAATGCTTTTGATATACTGTACATATATTTTGTATTGGCTGTTTAGTAGAATGTCAAGTAGATTACTTTACAGATTACTTTTCTTACAGTGTAGTATACCTGGATACTACACTGGGACATTTCCTGTAAACAGGTGAGTAAAAGTGTTTTGGTTATTTAGTTTTAAAGGTTTTCATAGATTTTCCAACTCCACACTTAGAAACGTTTCACAGAAAAACAGTCAATGTTATCCTATGAAGGAAAATAGGGTTATAGGTTCAAAGGTAAGTATTAGGTTGTGGGAGTTGGTATTCTGGGGGTAGACTCAGGGGTCCCCCATGGTCAAGGATGCACTCTTGTTACACCCCTCAGCGGAACTAGGGCAGCAGGGTGCAGAGTGCTGAGGCCCAATGTTATCCAATGGGGGATAGGAGGCCTCCGGTTGGCGGCTGCTGACGAGCAGGCCACTGTGTTGTGGGAGCAAAGCTCCTGGACTTAAGCTCAGGGCAAATGGGGGTTCAAGCCAGCACAAAAGGTGCACCCTCAGCGGCACTGGGGCGGCCGAGTGCAGTGCTGTTTTGGCGTCGGGCGCCCTGTAGCTTTCAATGGGGTTTCTCCGGTTTGCAAACACACTGCAGGCTCGGGGACGAAGGTCTTCTGGGTGCGACCACCATTTGGAGAGGTAAGTTGGGATGCTAGGGGTTGGTTAGGCACCGTCAGTTGGGCCCCCCAAGGCCGTGGGGCATTGGGTGCAGGGTGCCTTTTAGGGTCGGATCTTCTTACCAGCTCCTGGTCGCGGTTGGGGGGACCTTCCGGATTTAGGATGCAGGAGTCGGCTGGAGGCTTGAGGCAGGTCAGGGATCACGGGTCTGGATCGCCGAGGAGACATCCTCGTGGTGTTGGGCCACTCAAACTCGGGCCATGGGTGCAGAGTGGTGCAGACTTGCAGATCCTGCTGGAGTCTGTGGGGTGAACAAATCTGGTGTTCACGGGAGGCAAAGTCTTTGGTTTGGAAGGCAGGGCAGGTCCTCTGGGTTCTTGAGGTTGCTGGCTGCAGGACACACCGGAGTTTCGCTTCTGCAGGTTCGAGGTGGGGACAGGCCGGTAGGGCTGGGGCCAAGTCAGTAGGCGTCGTCCTCTTGTTAATTTGGCACGGCTGTTCGGTCCTTCTTTTCTTGTAGTCTGTTCTGGTCTGAGGAGGCAAGGTTCGGGGTGCCCCCTAAATACTAGATTATGCCACCCTCCAGTGGGAGGGGGGGGGCATATGCCTAACTGGTTGGCTGGGTCCCCCCCATCTGCAAGATGGCGGGGACTGAGAGTTGTGCTTCACCTTGCCTCCCCCACCTGAGGGGTGGAGTTGGCAGAGGTGGGCACACCTCTCTTCCTCACTTGATTTTCCCGCCGGTTCTCCTGCACAAAGTGGGGGTCAGAACCAGTGGGGATCAGTTGCTGAAAGCAGCAAGTGGCCTGGGCAAGCTCACAAAGGCAGAAAGCCTTTGAAGCTTCCCCTTTGTGGACCCTGCCCAACCTGGGAGAGGAAGCTTAGCACCTCATCCCACGATGTGCATTGTTTAAGGGCCGCGAGAGCAGCAGGCTCTCGAGCCACGGGTCCAGAAACATGTCTGGTAGTGGCAGCCGAAAGCAGCCACTCAGCCTGGACACTAGTGGTAGGTCGTTTTTCAGGGGGCATCTCTAAGATGCCCTCTGTGTTCATTTTTCATTACATCCCACACTGGCATCAGTGTGGGTTTAATCTGCTGAGAAGTTTGATACCAAACTTCTCAGTTTTCTGTGTAGCCATTATGGTACTGTGGAGTTCGCAATGACAAACTCCCAGCACCATATACTCTTAATGGCTGCACTGCACTTACAATGTCTAAGAATGGCCTTACACACTGTAGGAACAAAGTGAAGAGTCGACATGGCACACCTCCCTGTGTGCGATGCCTACAACCCACTGCCCTGGCATAGATCAGTCACCCCTCTAGCTGGGTGCACTATACCAGTGGTGAGGGTGCAGGTGCATGAGCCCTGTACCCCTACAGTGTCTGGGGCCATTCTTAGACATTGTAAGTGCAGTGCTGCCATTAATAGTATATGGTGCTGGGAGTTTGTCATTACGAACTCCACAGTACCATAATGGCTACACTGAAAACTGAGAAGTTTGGTATCAAACTTCTCAGCACATTAAACCCGAAGCCAGTGTGGGATTTAATGAAAAACGCACACACAGGGCATCTTAGAGATGCCCCCTGAAAAACGACCTACCACTAGTGTCCAGTGTGTGGCAAACAGATCTATCTGTGGAAAACCCCACATTTCAACAAATGGCAGGAGAACTTGAGGGTGAAGTTCCCATTCGTGAATCGGTTGTCTTTGCCCGCTGAGAAGGTCTGCGATTTGATTGTGTTCTGCCAGCAGATCAATATTGTGACGTATGGCCCACTTCCAAATGACTTGAGCAAGGTGTGACAGTTGGGGAGAGTGTGCCCCCCCCCCCCCGTTTTTGTATGCAATACATGGCTGTCATGTTGTCGATGCAGACTAGGACAGCTTTGCCTGCAAGATGAGTCTGGAAGGCTTTGAGCGCTAAAAATACTGCTAGCAGCTCTAGATGACTTATGTTAAGTACATTTATGTTAAGTTGATTTTGCTTCTGGGTCCACAAACCTTAAACTGTGTGAGTTTGGAGATGAGCTCCCCAACCAGTGAACGATGCGTCTGCTGTTAGCAAGGTCTGCGGAACTAGGTCGATGAGGGTCCGACCTTTGGATAAGTTTTGTGGATTCCACCGCTGCAGAGAGCGATGGGTGCAGCCGTCTACCAACACTAGATCCGTTAATTGACCCCGAGACTGATTACACTGATGTGCTAAGCATACTTGAAGGGGACGCATATGAAGTCTTGCATGGGGAACTATGATGATGCAAGGCGCCATCATTCTTAACAGATGCATGTATACCCGAGCTGGTGGTGATTTGTTGGGCTGAAACTGGGAGATTAGAGCCTGAATATCTTAGAGATGCACACTGAAAAACGACCTAACACTAGTGTCCAGGATGAGTGGCTGCTTCCCAGCTACCACCAACAGACATGTTTCTGGACCCCTGGGTCGTGAGCCTGCTGCTCTCGGGGGTCTGAAACAATGTACATCCTGGGACGAGGTGCCAAGCCTCCTCCCCCAGGATGAGCAGGGTCCATGAAGGGGAAGCTTCAAAGGCTTGCCGCCTTTGTGAGCTTCCTCGGGCCTTTGCTGCTTCCAGCAACTGGCCCCCACCGGTTCTGACCCCCACTTTGAGTGGGAGAATCAGCTGGAAAACCAAGTGAGGCAGGGAGGTGTGCCCACCTATACCAACCCCACCCCTCAGGTGGGGGAAGCGAGGTGAAGCACAACTCTCAGTCCCCGCCATCTTGCAGATGGGGGGACACAGCCAACCAGAGTGAGGCATATGCCCCTCTCCCACTGAAGGGTGGCATAATAGGGGGTGTACCCACCCCAAGGAAAGGACCCATTGGTCCCAACCTTTTACTTACCTGGAACGCCCCATAATCTAGTATTTAGGGGCACCTATGAACCTTTCCTCAGACAAGAACCGACCAAGAAGAAGATAAGAAGGACCGAAGAGCCGTGCTGAAACTAAGAGGACACCCACTGACTTGGCCCGGAGCCCTACCGGCCTGTCCCCACCTCAAACCTGCTCCAGCGAAATCCTAGTGTGTCCTGCAGCCAGCAACCTCAAGAAACCCGAGGACCTGCACTGCCTTCCACAAGAAAGACTTTGTCTACCGTGAGCACCGGATTTGCTCCCCCACAGACTTTGGCTCCTGCCAAATCTGCTAGTCTGCACCACTCTGCACCCCCCCCCGACCTAACTCAATCCTCCTGACGATGCCTGCAGCCTCTATCTGGAGGGTCCACCCCTACAGCAACCGGAGCTGGTAAGGAAAACCCGATGCCTCAAGACACCCATGCACACGACGCCCCATGGCCTTGGGTGGCCCAACCGACGGTGTCCAGGCAACTCCCAGCATCCCAACTTAGCTCTCCAACTGGTGGCCGCCTCCAGGAAGCCTCCTTGCCCGAACCTTTAGTGTTTGTTCCGACCGGAGATCTCCCATTGAAAACACGGCACCCAACACCGATCCAGCACCTAGCCGCCCCTGTGGGTGCACCTTGTGTGCTAACTTGGATCCCCCTTTACCCTGAGCTTAACCCTCGGAGTTTTGTTCCCTCAACCCTGTGGCTTGCCCCTGAGCAGCCACCAATCGGCGGCCCCTAGACCCATAGGCTAACACTGAGCCTCAGCACTCTGCCCCCGGCCGCCCTAGTGCAGCCGAGGGTGCTTTTTGAGTGCACCCTTGACCTTGGGGAACCCTTGTTCTAACCCCAGAAACTCACCCCTCAAGACAGTTTACCTACCTGCAAACTGGTAAGCTCATTTTTCTCCATAGGATTACATTGACTGTTTTCCTCTGAAAACATCTAAGTGTTGAGGGTGTTTGTATGGAAACATAAGAAACTGGTTGTGTGAAAACTTTTACTTACCTTTTGTCTAGGAAACGTCCCAGTGTGATTTCTAGGCATACCACACCGAGTAGAAAAAGTAATCAAAAGTAATCCAAAAGTAATTTCAACTGTATATTAAATATTTTACAAACCTGTAACAAAAGTCATCATTCATACAGCTTGCTTGTTGATCAATCTGTCTTGAAAAGTACAATTCTATTTACCTATACCAAGTCCTGCTTGGATCTAAAAATAAAATACAACTAAAGAAATATTTTTTACTACAAACAATTGGTCTGAGTTCAGTCTTTGAGTGTGTGTGACATCGTTTCTTGCCTACGTGTGTACAATAAATGCTTAACACTACCCTCTGATAAAGCCTTACTGCTCGCTGTGAGAAAGTGCCCTCTTTCTGCATGGTATGCCCCCACTTTTTGCTGAATTGCTGATGTTTTTTGACTGAGTGTGCCCTGGGCTCCTGCTAATCAGGTGCCCAGAGCCTATGTTCCTTCCCTAAAACTGCATTGAAGCCTAAACCCAATTGGCATCTCTGGCCACATGTCAGCCCCTGGTAAATGGTACCACAGGTACCCAGGGCACTGCGACCAGTACCTAGGGCACTGCGACCAGAGAAGGCCTCTAAGGGATGAAGCACTTATTGTGCCACCCTTAGAGGTCCTGTACCCCAACACTCACACACTGCCTTTGCAGGCTGCGTGTCTTGGTGCAGAACAAAGTGAAGAGTCGACATGGCACACATCCCTGATCAGTTGACTGGGGGCGAGTACTTGCAATGTTCAACACTCCGTCCATCATCCCCTTTGGTTTTGCTATGTTCGCCCTAAGTTGGCAGGGTATGCCCAGACGTGGGTCCCTTGCTCACTTTGCCACTGGATTCAAGATAGCCTGGCTGATGACGGCTGTAAGCCAGAAACCGGTCCCAGAATGCTTGTTTCCGGTCCAGGGAAGACAAGGCTTGGCAGTTCGGGCTGGACTGTTCCCATGAGGCACAGGGTCAGACTGATTTGCATATGGCTATGTCTGAACTGGGGTGGCGGAGTGAGCTAAAGAATGATGATGGATTAAACCCAGATCAGTTGACTGGGGGTGAGTGCTTGCAATGTTCAACACTCCGTCCATCATCCCCTTTGGTTTTGCTACACATCCCTGTGTGCCATGCCCACAAACCACTGCCCTGGCATACATCAGTCACCCCTCTAGCTGGGTGCACTATGCCAGTGGTGAGGGTACAGGTGCATGAGCCCTGTACCCCTACTGTACCCAAGTCCATTCCTAGGCACTAAGTGCAGTGCTGCCATTAAGAGTATATGGTGCTGGGAGGTCGTCATCACGAACTCCACAGCACCATGATGGCTAAACTGAAGACTGAGAAGTTTGGTATCAAACTTCTCAGCACATTAAACCCACACTGATGCCAGTGTGGGACTTAATGTAAAATGCACACCAGAGGGCATCTTAGAGATGCCCCCTGAAATTCGACCAACTTCTAGTGACCTGACTGTAGGAAAGTGGCTCTGTATATACTGTACCCAAGTAAGGTTCAGGGTGTACAGAGTCCACAGTCCCCAGAGGGTTGACAGAGGCTAAAGTTAGATATAACCTTACTCTCCAAAGTGGTAGCTTGGTCGAGCAGTAAGGCAGTATCAGAGGGCAGTGTAAAGCATTTGTTGTACACACTCAGTCAGCAAATGAAGCCACACACTCAAGAACTGAACTCTAGGCCAATGGTTTGTATATAAAAAAATATATGCTTGTTTTATTTTAGAACCAACAATAGGATCAAAATATACTTTCTCAGTATGAGATGCTTTGGTTATTCACCTTACAGATAGGCAATAGACTTTTTTGATAGTGGTTATCACAGTTGGTGCAAGAGGCAACACAGGGTCAAATTCAATGCAACCTTGAGCTCAATGGAAAGTTATACTTAATTACAATTGATTACTTTGCAGAGCACTTTTCTAACAACAGGACTGGATCCTGGATTCAGTCCTGGGACACTTCCTGTAAACAGGTAAGAAAAAGCGTTTTGGTTATTGTAGTGATTTTTGAAGAATATTACTATATTTCAAAAGCTGACACTTAGAAACTTTTCTGGGTAAAATTACCAATGTTATCCTATGAAAGGAAATACAGTGTGCAAGCAAAGTATGTTTACGTTACTTTTGTAATCCAGTGCTGGACTCCTAGGTTCAGCACTGGGACATTTACTTAAAACAGGTAAGTAATTACGTTTTTGTAGTTTGTTCGATTTTTAAAGAATATTTGTAAAATACAGAAATCGACACTTAGAAGAAATTTCACAGAAAACCAGTCAATGGATCCCTATGAAAGAAAAGTGAGTTAACGGTAAGTAACGTTGCGATTACTTTTTAGGGCCAGTGTTGGGCACTCGGGTCCAGCACTGAGGCCCCTCCTAATACTAGGTGAGTATTTTCGTTTTCGTGTCTCGGTTGATTTTTGGTGAATATTCTAAAGTTTCAGAACTCCACACTTAGAAGAAATTTCGCAGAAAACCAGTCAATGGAACCCTATGGAAGAAAAGTGAGTTATCGGATTTCGGGTAAGTACTTGACTGGCAGGGTTAAGGTTCTGGGTAAGACTCAGGGGTCCCCCAGGATCAGGTAAGTACAGTTTTTACACCCTCAGCGGCACAGGGGCGGCCGGGTGCAGAGTGAGAAGGCCCAATGTTATCCTATGGCAGGCGGGGGCCCGGGTTGGTGGCTGCTGGCAAGCAGGCCACGCGACTGTGGGAGCTGGGCTCCTGGTCACTTGCTCAGGGCAAGTAGGGAAGTAGGTTAGGATAGAGGTTGCACTTCCAGGGGCACTCGGGCGGCTGGGTGCAGGGTGCTTTGAGCCGTCGGGCGCTCAATGTTAAACAATAGAGGTCGTGAAAGGTGAAGAAAGGCTGCAGGCTCGGGGACGGTGATTCTTCAGGGACGACCAACACTTCAGGAGGTAAGTTGGGGTCTTGGAGGATAGGTAGACACCCAGGAGTTGGGCACAGGGGGCCGTGGGGCGCCGGGTGCAGGGGTGTCTTTTGAGGTCGGGAAATCTTACCCCCTGCTGGTCGCGGTTGGAGGGGTCCCTTGTCCTGAGGCTGCAGGCGTCGTCTGGGTCGTCGAGGAGGGTCCTTGGCCACTGGATTCCAGGTCAGAATCGCCGGGGGACGTCCTCGAGGTCTTTGGTCACTCAGGCACAGGCTGGACTCGGCGGGTGCAGAGTGTGCAGGTTTCGCGGCTCCGTGCCAGGGCCGGGTCTTTGGTAGGTTTTCTTTTGAGCAGTACCACTGCTCGTGGGAGTCCCTGGGTCGAAGGCTGTAGCACAGAAGTCAGGTCCTCCGGGGTTTGTGAGGTTGCTGAGGCCGGGATTCCGCAGGAGCAGGTTCAGAGGTCGACAGGCCGGTAGGGCTGGGGCCAAGTCAGTTGTTGTCGCCTCCTTTTTAGCAGCTGCACGGCTGGTCTTCTTGCTTCGTCTTCTCTTCTTGTTTTCGGATTTGGGAACTCCGGAAGGAAGGTTCAGGAGCCCCTAAATACTAAATTTAGGGGTGGTTACAGGTAGGTAAGGGCAGGGACCAATGGGTCCCTTCCTGGGGTGGAGTACACCCCCTATTCTGTTCCTCTCCAGTGGGAGGGGGCAGGAGCCTGTCCCTGGTTGGCCAGGTCCCCCATCCTCAAGATGGCGGGGACTCGAGTTTGTGCTTCACCTCGCCTCCCCCACCTTAGGGGTGGAGTTGGCAGAGGTGGGCACAACCCATTTCCTGCTTCTGGTTTTCCCGCCGGTTCTCCCGCCAGGAGTGGGGGTAGAACCAGTGGGGACCAGTTTGCTGGAAGCAGCAAATGGTCTGGGGAAACTCCAAAGGCGGCAGGCCTTTGAAGCTCCCCCTGCCCATCCTGGGGGAGGAGGCTTTGGCACCTCGTCCCGGGATGTGCATTGTTTCAGGCCCCTGAGAGCAGAGGCTCTCGACCCAGGGGTCCAGAAACATGTCTGGTGGCGGCAGCCTGGGCAGCCACTCAGTCCGGACACTGGAGGTCGGGTTGGTTTCAGGGGGCATCTCTAAGATGCCCTCTGGAGTGCGTTTACATTAAATCCCACACTGGCATCAGTGGGGGTTTAATGTGCTGAGAAGTTTGATACCAAACTTCTTAGTCTTCAGTGGGGCCATTATGGTGCTGTGGAGTTCGTAATGACAGACTCCCAGCACCATATACTCTTAATGGCAGCACTGCACTTACAATGCCCAAGAATGGACTTGGGCACTGTAGGAGCACAGGGCTCATGCCTCTATGCCCTCACCACTGGCATAGTGCACCCAGCTAGAGGGGTGGCTGACCTAGGCCAGGGCAGTGGCTTATAGGCATGGCACACAGGGATGTGAGCCATGTCGACTCTTCACTTTTGTTCTGCACCAAGACACGCAGCCTGCAAAGGCAGTGTGTGTGTAGTAGGTGCAGGGTCCCTAAGGGTGGCACAACAAGTGCTGCAGCCCTTAGGGGCCTTCCCTGGTCACAGTGCCCTGGGTACCCATGGTCCCATTTACCAGGGGCTGACCTGTGGCCAGGGATGTCAATTGGGTGTAGGTATCAATGCAATTTTAGGGAAGGAACACAGGCCCTGGGTACCTGGTTGGCAGGAGCCCAGGGCACACTCAGTCAAAGTACATCAGCCATTCAGCAAAAAGTGGGGGCATACCATGTAAGAAAGATGGCACTTTCTCACACTGACTGAGTGGCTGCTTAGGCTGCCACCAACAGTCATGTTTCTGGACCCGTGGGTCGAGAGCCTGCTGCTCTCGGGGGCCTGAAACAATGCACATCCTGGGACGAGGTGCCAAGCCTCCTCCCCCAGGATTGGCAGGGTTCACGAAGGAGAAGCTTTAAAGGCATGCCGCCTTTGTGAGCCTCTCCAGACCATTTGCTGCTTTCAGCAACTGGTCCCCACTGGTTCTGACCCCCACTATGGGCGGGAGAACCGGCGGGAAAAACAAGTGAGGGAGAGAGGTGTGCCCACCTCTGCCAACTCCACCCCTAAGGTGGGGGAGGCGAGGTGAAGCACAACCTCGAGTCCCCGCCATCTTGAGGATGGGGGGACCCAGCCAACCACAGACAGGCTCCTGCCCCCCTCCCATTGGAGAGTGGCAGAATAGGGGGTGTACCCACCCCAGGGAAGGGACCCATTGGTCCCTGCCCTTTACATACCTGTAACGCCCCTAAATTCAGTATTTAGGGGGCACCCTGAACCTTACTTCCTCAGATCCAGCCTACCAAGAAGAAGGACGAAGAGCCGTGCAGAGCTAACAAGAGGACGACGCCCACTGACTTGGCCCCAGCCCTATCTCCCCTCGAACCTGCGAAATCCCGGCGTGTCCAGCAACCCCACAAACACCGGAGGACCTGCCTGCCTTCACTTCCAAGACTGTTTCTCCCGTGAACACAGGTCGTGTTTAAACTGCAGCTTCTGGCTCCGGCCGGACACCGCAAATCCAGCCCACTCTGCACCCGCCGAACCCGGCCCGAGTGGAAAAACACCACGAGGAGGTCACCCCGGCGATCCTGACCCAAGCTCCGGCGACTCCTGACCTGCCTCAAGCCTCCAGACGACGCCTGCAGCCTCAATACACAGGCCCCCCTCTACCGCGACCAGAGCGGGTAAGAAAATCCGACCCTAAAAGGCACCCCTGCACCCGACGCCCCACGGCCTTGTGTGCCCAAACCAACGGTGCCTAACCAACCAAAGACATCCCAACTTACCCCTCGAAGTGGTGGTCGCACCCAGAAGGTCCTCGTCCCCGAGCCTGCAGTGCTTCTTCAAACCAGTGGCTCTCCATAGAAAACGTATAGTTTCTTACTTGTCGGTGTAGTTTTGCAGCTTGAAGACTTTCTGGATTCACTATGCTGTGCATTATTCCGCCATCTTGTGGTTGGGTCCGGAATCGTAGCATTTTTTCTCTTTTTTTTTTTCTCTTTCTCGTGGTCCAGGTAGGCGGCGACGTCCCACCATTTGGTGTCCTTCTTGACGTCGACGCGCTTCCTGCGGAAGCTCCCACCTTTGGTCGCCATCTTCGGATTCTTTTTTCTCTTTTTCTGTTTTGTTGTCCGCTTTGCTTGATCCCTTTTAGCTATGTATGCAATTGTAGCCTCCTTTGTCCTTATGTCTCATCCTTCTGGCGGAGGAGGGTGGGATCGCTAGTGAATCCAGAAAGTCTTCAAGCTGCAAAACTACACCGACAGGTAAGAAACTATACGTTTTGCAGCGTGAATCTTTCTGGATTCACTATGCTGTGCATAGACTTAGTAGCGGTTTTTCCCTTATTGGGTGGCTGGGTGGAAGATGAGCATTGGTTACTAAAAATGTGTTGTAAGACCCTTTGTCCTACTTGCGCTTTGTTCATTTGAATATCCAAACAGTAGTGCTTAGTGAACGTGTGCACTGAAGACCATGTTGCAGCTTGGCAAATGTCTTGGATAGGTGTGTTCGCTAGAAACGCAATTGTTGCTCCCTTCTTCCTTGTTGAGTGAGCTTGAGCTGCTCCTTGTAACTTATCCTGCCAGTTTGTGGCAGAGTTTAATTGTCTGCGCGATCCATCGTGCAATGGTATTCTTGGTGACTGGCCGTCCCAGAAAACTGCTGGCAAAGGAGACAAAGAACGAATAGTTTCTTACCTGTCGGTGTAGTTTTGCAGCTTGAAGACTTTCTGGATTCACTATGCTGTGCATTATTCCGCCATCTCGTGGTTGGGTCCGGATTCGTAGTCTTTTCTTTCTTTCTTTTTTTTTTGTTGTTGGCCCAGGAGGGCGGCGTCGCCCCCACCATTTGGTGTCCTCGGTGACGTCGTCGTGCTTCCTGCGGAAGCTCCCACCTTTGGTCGCCATCTTCGGATTCTTTTTTCTTTTCCTATTATTGTTTTGTCGTCTATGTCTTTTTCCTTTATCCTTTTATTTTTGTTTTGATCCTCTAAACTCTGTATGTAGTCTAGTTTTACCCTTAACCTCCTATGTTATCTTCCTGGCGGAGGCGGGTGGGATCGCTAGTGAATCCAGAAAGTCTTCAAGCTGCAAAACTACACCGACAGGTAAGAAACTATTCGTTTTGCAGCGTGAATCTTTCTGGATTCACTATGCTGTGCATAGACTTTGTAGCGGTTTTCTGTTATTGCGGTGGTTGGGTGGAAGATGAGCATTGGTTGCTGAAAATGTGCTGTAAGTCCTTCTGTCCTACTTGTGCCTCTTTGTTCATCTGGATATCAACACAGTAGTGTTTGGTGAACGTGTGCACGGAAGACCATGTTGCCGCTTGGCAAATGTCTTGTATAGGTGTGTTCGCTAGGAACGCAACCGTTGCTCCCTTCTTCCTTGTTGAGTGAGCCTGGGCGGCTCCTTGTAATTCTTGTCCTGCCTGCTTGTGGCAGAGTTGTATTGCTTGTGCAATCCATCGTGCTATGGTATTTTTTGTTACTGGTTGTCCCAAGAAACTGCTTGCGAAGGAAACGAAGAGTTGTTTTGTTTTCCTGCATTCCTTCGTCCTTTCTATGTAGTGCATCACTGCCCTTCTGGCGTCTAGCATGTGTAGCGCCTTTTCTGTGGGCGTTGATGGTTTCTGGAAGAAACTTGGTATCTGTATTGTCTGGTGTGAGAAAGTGCCATCTTTCTTACATGGTATGCCCCCACTTTTTGCTGAATGGCTGATGTACTTTGACTGAGTGTGCCCTGGGCTCCTGCCAACCAGGTACCCAGGGCCTGTGTTCCTTCCCTAAAATTGCATTGATACCTACACCCAATTGACATCCCTGGCCACAGGTCAGCCCCTGGTAAATGGTACCATGGGTACCCAGGGCACTGTGACCAGGGAAGGCCCCTAAGGGCTGCAGCACTTGTTGTGCCACCCTTAGGGACCCTGCACCTTTACACACACACACTGCCTTTGCAGGCTGCGTGTCTTGGTGCAGAACAAAAGTGAAGAGTCGACATGGCTCACATCCCTGTGTGCCATGCCTACAAGCCACTGCCCTGGCCTAGGTCAGCCACCCCTCTAGCTGGGTGCACTATGCCAGTGGTGAGGGCATAGAGGCATGAGCCCTGTGCCCCTACAGTGCCCAAGTCCATTCTTGGGCATTGTAAGTGCAGTGCTGCCATTAAGAGTATATGGTGCTGGGAGTCTGTCATTACGAACTCCACAGCACCATAATGGCCCCACTGAAGACTAAGAAGTTTGGTATCAAACTTCTCAGCACATTAAACCCCCACTGATGCCAGTGTGGGATTTAATGTAAAACGCACTCCAGAGGGCATCTTAGAGATGCCCCCTGAAACCAACCCGACCTCCAGTGTCCGGACTGAGTGGCTGCCCAGGCTGCCACCACCAGACATGTTTCTGGACCCCTGGGTCGAGAGCCTCTGCTCTCAGGGGCCTGAAACAATGCACATCCCGGGACGAGGTGCCAAAGCCTCCTCCCCCAGGATGGGCAGGGGGAGCTTCAAAGGCCTGCCGCCTTTGGAGTTTCCCCAGACCATTTGCTGCTTCCAGCAAACTGGTCCCCACTGGTTCTACCCCCACTCCTGGCGGGAGAACCGGCGGGAAAACCAGAAGCAGGAAATGGGTTGTGCCCACCTCTGCCAACTCCACCCCTAAGGTGGGGGAGGCGAGGTGAAGCACAAACTCGAGTCCCCGCCATCTTGAGGATGGGGGGACCTGGCCAACCAGGGACAGGCTCCTGTCCCCCTCCCACTGGAGAGGAACAGAATAGGGGTGTACCCACCCCAGGGAAGGGACCCATTGGTCCCTGCCCTTACCTACCTGTAACCACCCCTAAATTTAGTATTTAGGGGCTCCCTGAACCTTCCTTCCGCAGTTCCCAAATCCGAAAACAAGAAGAGAAGACGAAGCAAGAAGACCAGCCGTGCAGCTGCTAAAAAGGAGGCGACAACAACTGACTTGGCCCCAGCCCTACCGGCCTGTCGACCTCTGAACCTGCTCCTGCGGAATCCCGGCCTCAGCAACCTCACAAACCCCGGAGGACCTGACTTCTGTGCTACAGCCTTCGACCCAGGGACTCCCACGAGCAGTGGTACTGCTCAAAAGAAAACCTACCAAAGACCCGGCCCTGGCACGGAGCCGCGAAACCTGCACACTCTGCACCCGCCGAGTCCAGCCTGTGCCTGAGTGACCAAAGACCTCGAGGACGACCCCCCGGCGATTCTGACCTGGAATCCAGTGGCCAAGGACCCTCCTCGACGACCCAGACGACGCCTGCAGCCTCAGGACAAGGGACCCCTCCAACCGCGACCAGCAGGGGGTAAGATTTCCCGACCTCAAAAGACACCCCTGCACCCGGCGCCCCACGGCCCCCTGTGCCCAACTCCTGGGTGTCTACCTATCCTCCAAGACCCCAACTTACCTCCTGAAGTGTTGGTCGTCCCTGAAGAATCACCGTCCCCGAGCCTGCAGCCTTTCTTCACCTTTCACGACCTCTATTGTTTAACATTGAGCGCCCGACGGCTCAAAAGCACCCTGCACCCAGCCGCCCGAGTGCCCCTGGAAGTGCAACCTCTATCCTAACCTACTTCCCTACTTGCCCTGAGCAAGTGACCAGGAGCCCAGCTCCCACAGTCGCGTGGCCTGCTTGCCAGCAGCCACCAACCCGGGGCCCCCCGCCTGCCATAGGATAACATTGGGCCTTCTCACTCTGCACCCGGCCGCCCCTGTGCCGCTGAGGGTGTAAAAACTGTACTTACCTGATCCTGGGGGACCCCTGAGTCTTACCCAGAACCTTAACCCTGCCAGTCAAGTACTTACCCGAAATCCGATAACTCACTTTTCTTCCATAGGGTTCCATTGACTGATTTTCTGCGAAATTTCTTCTAAGTGTGGAGTTCTGAAACTTTAGAATATTCACCAAAAATCAACCGAGTCACGAAAACGAAAATACTCACCTAGTATTAGGAGGGGCCTCAGTGCTGGACCCGAGTGCCCAACACTGGCCCTAAAAAGTAATCGCAACGTTACTTACCGTTAACTCACTTTTCCTTCATAGGGATCCATTGACTGGTTTTCTGTGAAATTTCTTCTAAGTGTCGATTTCTGTATTTTACAAATATTCTTTAAAAATCGAACAAACTACAAAAACGTAATTACTTACCTGTTTTAAGTAAATGTCCCAGTGCTGAACCTAGGAGTCCAGCACTGGATTACAAAAGTAACGTAAACATACTTTGCTTGCACACTGTATTTCCTTTCATAGGATAACATTGGTAATTTTATCCAGAAAAGTTTCTAAGTGTCAGCTTTTGAAATATAGTAATATTCTTCAAAAATCACTACAATAACCAAAACGCTTTTTCTTACCTGTTTACAGGAAGTGTCCCAGGACTGAATCCAGGATCCAGTCCTGTGGTTAGAAAAGTGCTCTGCAAAGTAATCAATTGTAATTAAGCATAATTTTCCATTGAGCTCAATGTTGCATTGAATTTGACCCTGTGTTGCCTCTTGCACCAACTGTGATTACCACTATCTAAAAAGTCTATTGCCTATCTGTAAGGTGAATAACCAAAGCATCTCATACTGAGAAAGTATATTTTGACCCTATTGTTGGTTCTAAAATAAAACAAGCATATATTTTTTTATATACAAACCATTGGCCTAGAGTTCAGTTCTTGAGTGTGTGGCTTCATTTGCTGACTGAGTGTGTACAACAAATGCTTTACACTGTCCTCTGATACTGCCTTACTGCTCGACCAAGCTACCACTTTGGAGAGTAAGGTTATATCTAACTTTAGCCTCTGTCAACCCTCTGGGGACTGTGGACTCTGTACACCCTGAACCTTACTTGGGTACAGTATATACAGAGCCACTTTCCTACATTGGTGGATCAGCGGTGGGATACAAACTTGCATTTGTTGGACTACTTGGTTACCATCTGATCACACGACAGAACTCTTAAATTGCCTTTAGAATTCTGATTTTTTTAATTGGCATTTTTTTTTTACCAAATTACTAAAAGTCTTGTTAGGGCCTTGCTTAAGTCCCTGTAGCATCTTAGAAAATAAAAAGTCACTATAGCCAAGGTTAGAGGGGTTAGAATTTTTTTTAAAAAAATGTCTCAAGACAAGAACCCAGCTACTAGTGAAGATAATAATGACATACAGGAACTGGTTGAGGAGCTCGACCTCACCCCTTATCTTCATTTGTCTTTCAAAGAGATAAGGTCCTTATGCAAACTTAAAGATATACCAATGGGCCAGCATCCAACCAAACAAGGGCTCCAGGAGCTCCTGGCTGAGTATGCTAAAGCCCACCCCTCTGAGCATGGTGATGACCCAACAGAGGAGGAAAGGAATGAGGAGGATGGGGATGGTAACCCACCTCCATCACTTCCTAGGGAAGATAGGGTCCCTGCACCCTTAACTCCAAGAATAGACCTCTGGGGACCTAGGGGCCACCTAGGTGGTCCTGGTCCCAGAGAGGACACTGAGGATACCCTCAGTGAGGAGGACAACTTGTTAGCCAGGTTGGCCAAACGACTGGACCTAGAGACCAGACTCCTGGCTCTAGAGAAGGAAAGACAGGAGATGGGTTTAGCACCCATCAATGGTGGCAGCAATACTAAAAATAAGGATAGGGAGGAAACTTCTGAACCTAAAATCCCCAAAGGGATTGTCCCTAAGTTTGAGGAAGGTGATGACATCACCAAATGGTTCACAGCCTTTGAGAGGGCTTGTGAAATAAGAAGAGTAAAGAAACCTCTGTGGGGGCACTCCTGTGGGAACTGTTCTCTGGTAACTGCAGAGACAGGCTTCTGACCCTCTCTGGGCCAGATGCAGGGTCCTATGACCTCATGAAGAGTACTCTGATTGAGGGATTTGGGCTCACTACTGAGGAGTATAGAATTAGATTCAGGGGGCTCACAAAACCCAGACCCAGTCCTGGATTGACTTCGTGGACTACTCAGTAAAGACACTGGATGGCTGGTTAGCTGGACATAATGTGCATGATTTTTCTGGACTTTACAATTTGTTTATGAAGGAACACATACTAAGTAATTGCACAAATGAAAAGTTGCATCAGCATTTGGTAGACCTAGGTCTAATTTCTCCCCAAGAATTGGGAAAGAAGGCAGACCACTGGGTCAAGACTAGGGTGACAAGGACAACCACTGGGGGTGACCAAAAGAAGGTGGTCACCAAACCCCCCAGGGGAAAGGTGGTGAGAATCCCCAAGATAAAAAGTCTGAGTCTTCCAAAGGGCCCCAAAAACCTGTTCAGGGGGTGGGTCCCAAACTACTCCCTATGTGCCTCAACCCTATAGGGGGAAGAACTTTGATCCCTTGAAGGCCTGGTGTAATAACTGTAAGAAGTCAGGACACCTCACTGTAGACAAAACTTGCCCCCACAACAAAGCCCCTAAGGCACCCAGTACAGCTACTCCTGGGGCAGCAAGTTTACAGATGGGATCAGAAGTGTACCCTGAGCAAATCTGGGAACCCACTGAGGCAAGTCTGGTCTCCCTAGGGGAAGTGGAATTTGCCACTGTAGCTGTGTGGCCACCCAACTTAAAGAAGTATTTGCAATACCCCTGGGTGAATGGAACTAGAGTAGAGGCTCTGAGGGATACAGGTGCCAGTGTCACTATGGTGAGGGACACACTGGTTTCCCCTGAGCAATACTTGATTGGGAAAACTTACCCAGTCACCAATGCTGACAGTGTCACCACTAGTCATCCCATGGCCATGGTGACATTAGGCTGGGGGGGTTACTGGCCTGAAGCAGGTAGTGGTCTCTCCGAAGTTACCAGCTGCATGTCTGCTAGGAAATGATCTGGAAACCTCAGCCTGGGCAGAGGTGGAGCTAAAGGCCCATGCAGCCATGCTGGGCATCCCTGAATTGGTGTGTGTAAAAACAAGAGCACAGAGCAAAAGGCAGGGTGAAGAAATAGTGTTGGAGCCTGAAATGATGGCCCAGCCTACCAAGAGAAAAGGAAAGAAGACTGGCGGACCAGCTTCTACACAGTCACAAGAGCAGGACCCCTCTCCTCAGGGAGAGAACCTGGAAGCCCCAGAGGGAACTGAGCCCCTAGAGCTTGACCCTTACCAGGTTGAACTCTTGGGCCCAGGGGGACCCTCTAGGGAAGAGCTGTGCCAGGGACAGCAAGACTGTCCCACTCTTGAAAGCCTGAGGCAGCAAGCTGTTTCAGAAGCCAAGGGAGATGTCAGTGGTACCCACAGAGTCTATTGGGAAGAGGGATTACTGTACACTGAGGCAAAAGACCCCAACCCTGGAACCACCAGGAGAGTGGTAGTGCCCCAGAAGTACAGGGAGTTCCTCCTAACTTTGGCTCATGACATCCCCCTAGCTGGACATCTGGGCCAAACCAAAACTTGGGAAAGGCTAGTTAGCCACTTTTACTGGCCCCAGATGCACCAAAAGGTGAAGGAGTTTGTCAGCTCCTGTGTTACCTGTCAAGCCAGTGGCAAGACAGGTGGCCATCCAAAGGCCCCCTGATACCACTACCTGTGGTGGGGGTTCCCTTTGAAAGGGTAGGTGTGGACATAGTGGGTCCACTGGAACCTCCCACAGCCTCAGGGAACAAATTCATACTGGTGGTAGTGGATCATGCCACTAGGTATCCTGAGGCTATTCCCCTTAGGACTACTACAGCTCCTGCAGTAGCCAAAGCCCTCATTGGTGTCTTCACCAGGGTAGGGTTTCCTAAGGAGGTGGTTTCAGACAGAGGTTCCAACTTCATGTCTGCTTACCTGACCCACATGTGGAAGGAGTGTGGGGTGCAGTACAAGTTTACTACACCCTACCACCCACAAACCAATGGCCTTGTTGAGAGGTTCAACAAGACATTGAAAGGCATGATCATGGGGCTCCCTGAAAAACTCAAAAGGAGATGGGATGTCCTACTACCATGCCTGCTTTTCGCTTACAGAGAAGTGCCACAGAAGGGGGTAGGTTTCTCACCCTTTGAACTTCTGTTTGGCCATCCTGTGAGGGGACCACTCTGTCTTGTAAAGGAGGGCTGGGAGAGACCTCTCCAAGAACCCAAACAAGATATAGTGGACTATGTGCTTGGCCTAAGGTCCAGAATGGCTGAGTACATGGAAAAGGCATCCAAGAACCTTGAGGCCAGCCAGGAGCTTCAGAAGCACTGGTATGACCAAAAAGCTGCACTGGTTGAATTCCAACCTGGGCAACAGGTATGGGTTTTGGAGCCAGTGGCACCAAGGGCCCTCCAGGACAGATGGAGTGGCCCTTACCCTATCCTAGAGAAAAAGAGTGAGGTCACCTACCTGGTTGACCTGGGCACCAGCAGGACACCCAAAAGGGTTATCCATGTGAACCGCCTAAAACTCTACAATGACAGGGCTGACATCACCATGCTGATGGTGACAGATGAGGAACAGGAAGCTGAGAGTGAACCTCTCCCTGATCTCCTCTCCCACAGCCCAAAAGATGGGTCAGTAGATGGAGTTGTCTTTTCAGACACCCTCACTGCCCAACAGCAGACTGACTGCAAGCAAGTCTTGCAGCAGTATGCTGGGCTCTTTTCCTTGACCCCTGGTCTGACAAACTGGTGTACCCATGATGTGGACACTGGTGACAGTGCACCTGTCAAAAACAAGATCTATCGTCAGTCAGACCAAGTTAAGGAAAGCATCAGAGCTGAAGTCAGCAAGATGCTGGAGCTAGGGGTTATTGAGCCCTCTGAGAGCCCCTGGGCTAGCCCAGTGGTTCTGGTCCCCAAACCTCATCAAAAGGGTGAAAAGAGAGAGATGAGGTTTTGTGTGGACTATAGGGGTCTCAACTCTGTCACCAAGACAGATGCACACCCTATCCCAAGAGCTGATGAACTGATAGACAGATTGGGTGCAGCCAAATACCTGAGTACCTTTGACTTAACTGCAGGGTACTGGCAGATTGGCATGGCCCCAGGAGCCAAACAGAAAACAGCATTCTCCACACCTGATGGGCATTTTCAGTTCACTGTTATGCCCTTTGGTTTAAAGAATGCCCCTGCCACCTTCCAGAGGTTGGTGAATCAAGTCCTTGCTGGGTTGGAGTCCTTTAGTGCAGCTTATCTTGATGATATTGCTGTCTTCAGTTCCACCTGGCAGGATCACCTGGTCCACCTTGGGAAGGTTTTAAAGGCCCTGCAAACTGCAGGCCTAACTATCAAGGCATCCAAATGCCAGATAGGGCAGGGCACTGTGGTGTACTTGGGCCACCTGGTTGGTGGAGGCCAGGTACAACCCTTACAGCCCAAGATCCAGGCTATCCTGGACTGGGTAGCTCCAACAACTCAGACCCAAGTCAGGGCATTCCTTGGCTTGACTGGGTACTACAGGAGGTTTGTGAAGGGATATGGGTCCATTGTGACTCCCCTCACAGAACTCACCTCCAAGAAGATGCCAAAGAAAGTAAACTGGACAGTTTGTTGCCAAAAGGCTTTTGACACTCTGAAAGAAGCAATGTGCTCAGCACCAATTCTAAAAGCACCAGATTATGCCAAGCAGTTCATTGTGCAGACTGATGCCTCTGAGCTAGGGATAGGAGCGGTCCTATCCCAGACCAATGATGAAGGCCAAGACCAACCTGTTGCTTTTATAAGCAGAAGGCTTCTCCCCAGGGAGCAGCGTTGGAGTGCCATTGAGAGGGAGGCCTTTGCTGTGGTCTGGTCCCTGAAGAAGCTGAGGCCCTACCTGTTTGGAACTCACTTCCTAGTTCAAACTGACCACAGACCTCTCAGGTGGCTAATGCAAATGAAAGGAGAAAACCCAAAACTGTTGAGGTGGTCCATCTCCCTACAGGGAATGGACTTTGAAGTGGAACACAGACCTGGCACTGCCCATGCCAATGCAGATGGCCTTTCCAGGTTCTTCCACTTAGACAATGAAGACTCCATAGGGCAAGGTTAGTCTCATCATCTTTCGTTTGGGGGGAGTTGTGTGAGAAAGTGCCATCTTTCTTACATGGTATGCCCCCACTTTTTGCTGAATGGCTGATGTACTTTGACTGAGTGTGCCCTGGGCTCCTGCCAACCAGGTACCCAGGGCCTGTGTTCCTTCCCTAAAATTGCATTGATACCTACACCCAATTGACATCCCTGGCCACAGGTCAGCCCCTGGTAAATGGTACCATGGGTACCCAGGGCACTGTGACCAGGGAAGGCCCCTAAGGGCTGCAGCACTTGTTGTGCCACCCTTAGGGACCCTGCACCTTTACACACACACACTGCCTTTGCAGGCTGCGTGTCTTGGTGCAGAACAAAAGTGAAGAGTCGACATGGCTCACATCCCTGTGTGCCATGCCTACAAGCCACTGCCCTGGCCTAGGTCAGCCACCCCTCTAGCTGGGTGCACTATGCCAGTGGTGAGGGCATAGAGGCATGAGCCCTGTGCCCCTACAGTGCCCAAGTCCATTCTTGGGCATTGTAAGTGCAGTGCTGCCATTAAGAGTATATGGTGCTGGGAGTCTGTCATTACGAACTCCACAGCACCATAATGGCCCCACTGAAGACTAAGAAGTTTGGTATCAAACTTCTCAGCACATTAAACCCCCACTGATGCCAGTGTGGGATTTAATGTAAAACGCACTCCAGAGGGCATCTTAGAGATGCCCCCTGAAACCAACCCGACCTCCAGTGTCCGGACTGAGTGGCTGCCCAGGCTGCCACCACCAGACATGTTTCTGGACCCCTGGGTCGAGAGCCTCTGCTCTCAGGGGCCTGAAACAATGCACATCCCGGGACGAGGTGCCAAAGCCTCCTCCCCCAGGATGGGCAGGGGGAGCTTCAAAGGCCTGCCGCCTTTGGAGTTTCCCCAGACCATTTGCTGCTTCCAGCAAACTGGTCCCCACTGGTTCTACCCCCACTCCTGGCGGGAGAACCGGCGGGAAAACCAGAAGCAGGAAATGGGTTGTGCCCACCTCTGCCAACTCCACCCCTAAGGTGGGGGAGGCGAGGTGAAGCACAAACTCGAGTCCCCGCCATCTTGAGGATGGGGGGACCTGGCCAACCAGGGACAGGCTCCTGTCCCCCTCCCACTGGAGAGGAACAGAATAGGGGGTGTACCCACCCCAGGGAAGGGACCCATTGGTCCCTGCCCTTACCTACCTGTAACCACCCCTAAATTTAGTATTTAGGGGCTCCCTGAACCTTCCTTCCGCAGTTCCCAAATCCGAAAACAAGAAGAGAAGACGAAGCAAGAAGACCAGCCGTGCAGCTGCTAAAAAGGAGGCGACAACAACTGACTTGGCCCCAGCCCTACCGGCCTGTCGACCTCTGAACCTGCTCCTGCGGAATCCCGGCCTCAGCAACCTCACAAACCCCGGAGGACCTGACTTCTGTGCTACAGCCTTCGACCCAGGGACTCCCACGAGCAGTGGTACTGCTCAAAAGAAAACCTACCAAAGACCCGGCCCTGGCACGGAGCCGCGAAACCTGCACACTCTGCACCCGCCGAGTCCAGCCTGTGCCTGAGTGACCAAAGACCTCGAGGACGACCCCCGGCGATTCTGACCTGGAATCCAGTGGCCAAGGACCCTCCTCGACGACCCAGACGACGCCTGCAGCCTCAGGACAAGGGACCCCTCCAACCGCGACCAGCAGGGGGTAAGATTTCCCGACCTCAAAAGACACCCCTGCACCCGGCGCCCCACGGCCCCCTGTGCCCAACTCCTGGGTGTCTACCTATCCTCCAAGACCCCAACTTACCTCCTGAAGTGTTGGTCGTCCCTGAAGAATCACCGTCCCCGAGCCTGCAGCCTTTCTTCACCTTTCACGACCTCTATTGTTTAACATTGAGCGCCCGACGGCTCAAAAGCACCCTGCACCCAGCCGCCCGAGTGCCCCTGGAAGTGCAACCTCTATCCTAACCTACTTCCCTACTTGCCCTGAGCAAGTGACCAGGAGCCCAGCTCCCACAGTCGCGTGGCCTGCTTGCCAGCAGCCACCAACCCGGGGCCCCCCGCCTGCCATAGGATAACATTGGGCCTTCTCACTCTGCACCCGGCCGCCCCTGTGCCGCTGAGGGTGTAAAAACTGTACTTACCTGATCCTGGGGGACCCCTGAGTCTTACCCAGAACCTTAACCCTGCCAGTCAAGTACTTACCCGAAATCCGATAACTCACTTTTCTTCCATAGGGTTCCATTGACTGATTTTCTGCGAAATTTCTTCTAAGTGTGGAGTTCTGAAACTTTAGAATATTCACCAAAAATCAACCGAGTCACGAAAACGAAAATACTCACCTAGTATTAGGAGGGGCCTCAGTGCTGGACCCGAGTGCCCAACACTGGCCCTAAAAAGTAATCGCAACGTTACTTACCGTTAACTCACTTTTCCTTCATAGGGATCCATTGACTGGTTTTCTGTGAAATTTCTTCTAAGTGTCGATTTCTGTATTTTACAAATATTCTTTAAAAATCGAACAAACTACAAAAACGTAATTACTTACCTGTTTTAAGTAAATGTCCCAGTGCTGAACCTAGGAGTCCAGCACTGGATTACAAAAGTAACGTAAACATACTTTGCTTGCACACTGTATTTCCTTTCATAGGATAACATTGGTAATTTTATCCAGAAAAGTTTCTAAGTGTCAGCTTTTGAAATATAGTAACATTCTTCAAAAATCACTACAATAACCAAAACGCTTTTTCTTACCTGTTTACAGGAAGTGTCCCAGGACTGAATCCAGGATCCAGTCCTGTGGTTAGAAAAGTGCTCTGCAAAGTAATCAATTGTAATTAAGCATAATTTTCCATTGAGCTCAATGTTGCATTGAATTTGACCCTGTGTTGCCTCTTGCACCAACTGTGATTACCACTATCTAAAAAGTCTATTGCCTATCTGTAAGGTGAATAACCAAAGCATCTCATACTGAGAAAGTATATTTTGACCCTATTGTTGGTTCTAAAATAAAACAAGCATATATTTTTTTATATACAAACCATTGGCCTAGAGTTCAGTTCTTGAGTGTGTGGCTTCATTTGCTGACTGAGTGTGTACAACAAATGCTTTACACTGTCCTCTGATACTGCCTTACTGCTCGACCAAGCTACCACTTTGGAGAGTAAGGTTATATCTAACTTTAGCCTCTGTCAACCCTCTGGGGGACTGTGGACTCTGTACACCCTGAACCTTACTTGGGTACAGTATATACAGAGCCACTTTCCTACATCTGGTTAATATGGAACCGCGACACCACCTTTGGCAGGAAGTGTGGGTCCGTTCTCATGACAATTCTGTCCTTGTGTATTTGCAAGTAGGGCTCTTGTAGTGTAAGAGCCTGCAGTTCACTGACCCTTCGCAGTGACGTGATAGCCACCAAGAATGCTGTCTTTAGTGTGAGCATGTGCAGTGTGGTCTTGTGTATGGGCTCAAATGGTGATTTCATCAACTGTGTTAGCACCGTGTTGAGGTTCCAACTTGGGGCTGGCATCCTTTTGGGGGGCTATTCTTTTAGCTCCCTCCAGGAATCTTTTGACCACCTGTGAGGTGAAGAAACTTTCCCCGCTTCTCCCCTGGTGTAGGCCACTATGGCTGCTAAGTGAACCCTTAGTGAAGAGTAGCTTAGCCCGCTGTGTAGTAGGTGCGTTAAGTATTGTAGTACCGTTGATTCTTTTGTGACCTTTCGTTGCAGTCCCTCTTTAATGCACCATTGCGAGAAACTTTTCCACTTTGCAATGTAGCATTTTCTTGTAGTGGGTCTCCTTGCTTCTCCGAGTACTGCCATGGTGCTTGGTGGTAACTTGAGGTGTGCGAATTCTAGGTCCTCAGGAGCCATGCTGCTAGGCTGAGGCTCTCTGGTTCTGGGTGGAGCACTTTTCCTTCTTGCATTGTTAGGAGGTCTTTCCTTCTGCTGAACCTGTGCGCTGGTTCCTGTGCCATTTCCATTATTTGTGAGAACCATGATTGTCTGGCCCACTGAGGTGCCACCAGTATGAGTGTCATGCTGCTGCTCCTGCATTTGCTGAGTACCTTGTGCAACAGTGGTATCGGGGGAAAAGCGTATGCAAATTCGTTCGACCAACTTATCCATAGCGCATTCCCTAGGGACCTTTGGTCCGGTTGTCTGGTTGCGTAATGTTGGCATTTTGCATTCTGGAGTGGTGCAAACAGGTCTATCCGTGGTGTACCCCACTTTTGGAACAGCCGCTGCACCTCCTGTTGGTTGAGTTCCCATTCGTGGGACGCAGACGTCTGCCTGCTGAGTCGATCTGCTTCTACATTGTCTATTCCTGGAAGGTGTATTGCCAGTAGGTCTATCCTTAGAGGGATGGCCCATCTCCAAATCTCTTGCGCCAGGCTTGATAGCGGTGCTGACTGTGTTCCACCTTGTTTGTTGATGTAGAACATGGTGGTTGTGTTGTCTGTTTGTATCAGCACTCGCTGTCCGTAAAGCTGCTTCTGAAAGGCTTTTAAGGCTAGGAACAAAGTTTTTAGTTCTAGGTAGTTGATGTGTTTCACTGCATCTTGTTGTGACCACAGCCCCCTGACGCGGAGTCTGTCCATGTGCGCGCCCCAGCCCTGCTGTGAGGCGTCTGTTGTGATGGTCACTGTTGGAGTTGGCTGTGTGAATGGCTTCCCCTGTAATATGTTCTCTTCCTTCCACCACGCTATTTCTTGCTGCACTGCGTATGTGACAACCACTAGATCTTCCCAACTCCCTGTCGCTTGTGACCACTGCTGCTGTATCCATTCTTGGAACGGTCTCATGTGTAGCCTGATATGTGGGACTAGGTGGATGCATGATGCCATCATTCCCATTAGTCTGCTCACCGTCCTCACTGTCAGAACTTGCCCCTTCTGGTAATGGCGTGTTTCCCTCAGGAGCGCTATAGTCCTCTTGTCGCTGGGGAACACCTTGGACTATGTGCTGTCGATTTGTGCCCCTGAGAATATTTTGATCTGCTGAGGTTCTGTTGACGATTTCTCCCAATGTATTGAGAAACCTAGTCTGGACAGTGTTTGTATGACTTGTTTGATGTGATCCTTGCAGTGTTTGTATGATCCTGCTTTCACAAGCCAGTCGTCGAGGTAGGGGTATACATGTATGCCCTTTCTCCGTAGGTGCGCTGCCGCTGCTGCAAGGCATTTTGTGAAAACCCTTGGTGCGGACTTGAGCCCGAAGGCTAGCACTGTGAACTGGTAGTGATTGTGGCCAATTACGAATCTTAGTAGACGTTTGTGTTTGTGGTTGACGGGTATGTGTAGATATGAGTCCTTCATGTCTATGGTCGCCATGTAATCCCCCTTCTTGGATTTGGGGTATTACTTCCTGTAGTGACGTCATTTTGAATTTGAGTTTTTACAAACTTGTTGAGGAATCTGAGGTCCAGTATTGGCCTTAGTGTTTCGTCTACCTTTGGCACTAGGAAGTACGTTGAGTAGACTCCCCTGTTCCTTTCGTTTATTGGAACTGGTTCTATTGCTCTTTTTTGTAGCAGCTCCTCTGCTTCTAGACGTAGGAGGGCGAGCTCCTTCGCGGGAATTGCCCGGTGTCTTGGTTTTTTGCTCGGGGGGTTTCTTTGGAGTTCTATGCAGTATCCGTGCTGTATGATGTTTAGTATCCATTTGTCCGTGGTAATCTCCCTCCATTGTGTGAGGAAGTTTCCTATTCTGCCCCCCACCGGGGTTGTATGCTCGGTGGTCATTTGTTTGCTGTGTGTGTTTTTTCTTTTGTCCTTTTGTTGACTTCTCTTCTCCCTTGGTGTTAAAAGGGGAGGGTTTGGTTTGTTTGTGGAGTAACTTTGAGGTGGGCTGCTGACCCCCTCTTCGGGATTGTCCCCGTCCGTACCCGCGTCCTCGAAAGGACCGTCCTCTGGGTTGATATTGCCAGTTTTGCTGCTGTTGTCCCTGTTGGCTCTGGCCTTGGTTGTTCCCCTGGTATCCTTGTTGGGGAGATTGGTGGGAAGTGGCGGGTGCATTGCCCCCTCTACCATTGGGCCGCCTTGAGGGTGTTCCTCTTCTCATCCCTCTGAATTGCAGTGCTCCCATGGACCTCGCAGTTTCATTGTCTTTCTTGAGCTGCGTTAACTTCTCGTCCACTGGGGCTCCAAACAGTTTCTGGCCGTCGAATGGCGTGTTCAGGATGTTGCTTTGTACCTCAGGTTTGAAACCTGAGATCCTGAGCCATGCGTGTCTCCTTTCGGTCACCCCTATCATCATTTGCCTGCCGGAGTTCTCTGCTGCGTCCAAGGCTGATTTTAGGCAAGTGTTTGCCATAGCCTTGCCCTCTTCCACCAGGTGATTAGCCCTTTGTTGGGGTTGTTGTGGTAGGTGTGTTATGAGCTGGCTCATCTCATCCCAATGCTGGTATGCATGCCTGCTGATGAGGGCGTTTGAGTTGGCGATGCGCCAGTGTATGGCTGCGTTCCTCTCCACCTTTCTTCCTGTGAGGTCCATTCGTTTGCTCTCCTTGTCTGGAGGTGGACCTGTGTTAGTGGGCACATTTGCCCTTTTCCTTGCCGTTGCAGTGATAATGGAGTCTGCTGGCACTGACCCTTGTATGTACGCAGGGTCTTTAGAGGAGTGCTTGTATTTCTTTTCGCTCCTTGGTGTAACCGCCTTGCAGACTGCCGGTTCTTTGAAGGCCTCCCTTCCCTGGTCCAGGACGCTAGGGAGCATGGGTAGGAACTGGGATGTTTGTTGAGGAAGTAGGGTTTCCAAAAGGAAACATGCCTTTGCCTTCTCCTCTTGCATTTCGACGCCATACATTGCTGCAGCCCTTTGGACGACCACATTGTAGGCTCCAATGTCGTCTGGCGGCGAAGGCCTCGAGGGATAAGAGTCTACCCCTTCTTCTGGTGATTCTGCGTCGAGGTCTTGTTCTTCTGAGGGCGCCGAGTCCCGGTAAAGACTAACTCTTCTTCGCCTTCGGCTTCGAAGTCGTAGTCTTCTTCGCCCTGTTCGTCGAGCGGTTCGGGGGTTTTAGGGGGCTCGATGTCTTCGTTTTCGTCCTCCGCGAGTGTTTCGCGTGTTGGCTTCGACGGAATGGCGTATTGCTTCATTTTTTCGTCGAAGTCTTTTTTCCTTTGCAGGATGCTCGAAATCTCTGCTTCGAGCCTTCTCTTCTTTTTCTCCATCTCGTGGACCCTTTCGGCGTCGACGGATGAAGCACCCCTTTTCGCGGTCTCGGACGTCGAGGATGACGCCGGGCCTTCCTTTCTGGGTGTCGAGGCTTCCTTTTCGGAGGTTACCTTCGACGCCCTTGGTTGTTCGGAGGGTTTTGCCGATTGGGAGTCCTTCACGAAGGATCCGCTCTGTTGTTTGTCCTTGGTTGCTGTTGCTTTCGTCGAGTGTTTCGGCGGCAACGCTCCCTTCGAGGACTTGGCTTCACTTCTGAGAGTGTCGCTCGGGGCCTTAGCTTCACTCCTTCGAGCGTCGCTTGGGTGCTTCGGGGTCGACGTCTCCCTTACCTCCTTCGAAGTTTTCTTGTGGACCTCGACGACTGAGCAGTCCTCCGGTCCCTCTGCGATGTTGTCTTCCTCTCCACTCGAGAGGCCCAGGTCTCGGAGCGATGGAGGTGCTCCCTGGCCCTGCATGCTGTGTTTCGCCCTTCTTTGCCTCTCTCTCACCCGGATGGTTTTCGGGGTGAACGCCGAACACGCGTTGCAGTCGTCGCTGATGTGTTCGAGCGGCAAGCAGATGTTGCAGACTGGGTGCTGGTCCTTCTGGGCGTACTTGTGGTGACAATTTTGGCAAAACTTGAACGGTGTCTTGTCCATACCCGCGCTCAGGGGGCCCCTTGTGAGCGCATTCTCTGTAGGCGTCGAGATTTTGGTCGTGGACCTTCTACCTTGTAGTCCTTCTCGTCGCCTCCTGTACTCGTCTCCTCATCCGGTGTCCTCAGGAAACGATCTTTTCGTGAATATTTCGAATTCTCGAGATTCTTCGTCCAACTTTTTGGAACTTCTCGTCGACTATCCACACCCCACGGCGGAAAAAAGAATCTGAAGATGGCGACCAAAGGTGGGAGCTTCCGCAGGAAGCGCGACGACGTCACCGAGGACACCAAATGGTGGGGGCGTCGCCGCCCACCTGGGCCAACAAAAAAAAAAAAAAAAAAAAAAAGAAAGAAAAAGACTACGAATCCGGACCAAACCATGAGATGGCGGAATAATGCACAGCATAGTGAATCCAGAAAGATTCACGCTGCAAAACTGTTGTTTTCCTGCACTCCTTTGTCCTTTCCATATAGTGCATTACAGCCCTTCTGGCGTCTAATGTGTGCAGCGCCCTTTCGGTTTGTGTGGAAGGGTTTTGGAAAAAACTTGGTATTTGTATTGTTTGGTTAATGTGGAACCGAGACACCACCTTTGGCATGAAGTGTGGGTCCGTCCTCATTACAATCCTGTCCTTGTGTATTTGCAGGTACGGCTCTTGGAGTGTCAGCGCTTGCAACTCACTTACTCTTCGTAGTGACGTGATAGCCACTAAGAAGGCCGTCTTTAGTGTGAGCATGTGCAGTGTAGTTTTGTGAATAGGTTCAAAGGGTGCCTTCATCAACTGAGTTAGCACTACGTTGAGGTTCCATGCTGGTGCTGGCATCCTCTTTGGGGGTGCGATTCTTTTCGCCCCCTCCAGAAATCTTTTCACAATTTGGGAGGTGAAGAAACTTCTCCCCGTCTTTCCTCTTGTGTAGGCCACTACCGCAGCCAAGTGCACCCTCAGGGATGTGTAGCGTAATCCGCTTTGTAGCAGGTGTGTTAAGTATTTTAGTACCGTTGATTCCTTTGTGATCTTTTGTTGTAGATTCTCCTTGATGCACCATTGGGAGAACCTCTTCCACTTTGCTACGTAGCACTTCCTTGTGGAAGGTCTCCTTGCCTCCCCGAGTACTGCCATGGTACTTGGTGGTAATTTGAGATGTGCAAATTCTAAGTCTTCAGGAGCCATGCTGCTAGGCTGAGGCTCTCCGGTTCTGGGTGTAGCACCTTTCCGTTCTGCATTGTTAACAGGTCCTTTCTTCTTGGGAACCTGTGTGCTGGTTCTTGAGCCATTTCCACTATCTGCGAGAACCAGGACTGCCTGGCCCATTGAGGTGCTATCAGTATTAGCGTCATGTTGCTGATTCTGCATTTGCGGAGTACCCTGTGTATCAGTGGTATAGGGGGAAAAGCGTATGCAAATGTCTTTGATCAATCTATCCATAGCGCATTCCCTTGTGACCAATGGTCTGGCTGTCTGGATGCGTAGTTTTGGCATTTGGCATTCTGGTGTGTTGCAAATAGGTCTATTTGCGGTGTACCCCATTTCTGGAATAGCTTCTCTGTTTCCTGTTGATTGAGCTCCCACTCGTGGGATGCCGACGTCTGCCTGCTGAGTCGGTCTGCTTCCACATTGTCCTTCCCCGGGAGATGTATTGCCAGTAGGTCTATTTTTAGCGGGATGGCCCATTTCCATATTTCCTGTGCTAGCCCCGATAGTGCCACCGATTGTGTTCCTCCTTGTTTGTTGATGTAGAACATGGTGGTTGTGTTGTCTGTTTGGACCAACACCCTGTTTCCGTACAGCTGTTTCTGAAAGGCTTTTAAGGCTAGGAACACAGTCTTTAGCTCCAGGTAGTTGATGTGTCTGACCGCATCTTGCTGCGACCATAGACCCCTCACCCTGAGCTTGTTCATGTGTGCACCCCACCCCAGCTGGGAGGCGTACATTGTGATGGTCACTGTTGGAGTTGGTTGTGTGAATGGCTTCCCCTGTGATATGTTTTCCTTGTTCCACCACGCCACTTCCTGATGCACTGCGTGTGTGACAACCACAAGATCTTCCCAACTCCCTGTTGCCTGTGACCATTGCTGCTGAATCCATTCCTGGAATGGTCTCATGTGTAGCCGGATATTTGGGACTAGGTGGATGCATGACGCCATCATTCCCATTAGCTTGCTCACCGTCCTCACTGTCAGAACTTGCCCCTTGCGGTAAGGACGTGTTTCCTTCAGTATCGCCAATGTTCTCCTCCTGCTGGGGAACACTTTGGCCTGTATGGTGTTGATCTCGGCCCCCAAGAATATCTTGATCTGCTCTGGTTCGGTTGACGATTTCTCCCAATGAATTGAGAAACCCAGATGACTTGGTGTTTGCACGACCTGCTGGATGTGTTCTTTGCAGTGGTTGTAAGAGCATGCCTTTACGAGCCAGTCGTCGAGGTAGGGATATACGTGTATTCCTTGCCTTCGTAGGTGCGCTGCTACTGCTGCTAGGCACTTTGTAAACACCCTTGGTGCGGACTTGAGTCCGAATGCTAGTACTGTGAACTGGTAGGGAGTCTGGTTGATTACAAACCTTAGTAGACATTTGTGCCTGTGGTTGATGGGGATGTGCAAGTACGCGTCCTTCAGATCTATAGTTGCCATGTAATCCCCCTTGCTGTATTTGTGGTATTACCTCCTGTAGGGAAGTCATCTTGAATCTTTGAGTTCTTACGAATTTGTTTAAGAATCTGAGAGCTAGGATAGGTCGTAGTGTTTCGTCCACCTTTGGCACGAGGAAGTAAGTTGAGTAGACCCCCTTGTTCCTTTGGTTGTGCGGTACGGTCTCTATTGCCTGTTTGCTGAGCAGTTCCTTCGCCTCCAGCTGCAAGAGCGAGAGTTCTTTTGCAGAGTGGGCCTTGATTCTTGTTTTTTTTGTTGGAGGTTGTCTTTCCAGTTCTATGCAATATCCGTATTGTATAACGTTTAGTATCCACTTGTCCGTAGTGACCTTCCTCCACTGCTTGAGGAAGTTCTTTATCCTGCCTCCTACCGGTGTTGTGTGTTCGAGGGACTGTTTCCTGTGGAACGTCAGGTTTTTGTTTCTCGGTTTGTCGTTGCCCCCACCCCGAGGTGTTGCTAGGGTGGTTGTGGGCTTGATGGTGAAGTCACTTTGAGGTGGGCTGTTGGCCTCCTCTACGAGATTGTCCTCGTCAGTTTCCGCGCCCTCGAAAGGACTGGCCCCGGGGCTGGTACTGTCAGTTTTGCTGCTGCTGTCCTTGGTTGTTCCTTTGGTAGCCTTGCTGGAACGTTTGGTGCGATGTGGCAGGCACGTTGCCTCCTCTACCGCCCGACCTTCTGGTGGGTGCCCCTCTTCTCATCCCTCTGAACTGCAGCGCTCCCATGGACCTTGCTGTCTCGTTGTCCTTTTTGAGCTGCGTCAGCTTTTCGTCAACTGGCGTGCCATACAGTTGTTCGCCGTTGAAGGGTGTATTCAGGATGTTACTTTGCACCTCTGGCTTGAATCCAGAAATCCTGAGCCATGCGTGTCTCCTCTCGGTCACTCCCATCATCATTAGTCTGCTGGTTGTCTCTGCGGCATCCAAGGCTGACTTCAAGCATGTGTTTGCCATGCTTTTGCCTTCTTCCACCAGGTGAGCTGCCCTTTGTTGGTACTCATCTGGTAAATGCTTGAGGAGTTGCCCCACTTCGTCCCAGTGATGGTATGCGTGCCTGTTGATCAGGGCGTTCGAGTTTGCGATACGCCACTGGACTGCCGCATTTCTCTCCACCTTTCTCCCTGTAAGATCCATCCTCTTACTTTCCTTGTCTGGAGGTGGTCCGGCATTAGTGGGCACATTGGCCCTTTTCCTGGCCGTTACCGTAATTATGGAGTCAGCTGGCACTGATCCTTGTATGTATGCAGGGTCTTGTGAAGAGTGTTTATACTTTTTCTCAGTTCTTGGAGTCACAGCCCTGCATACTGCTGGTTCCCTGAAGGCATCTCTCCCTTGGTCCAGCACACTAGGGAGCATGGGTAGGAATAGGCTCCTGGTTTGTTGAGGCAGTAGAGTTTCCAGGAGGAAACATGCCTTTGGCTTCTCTTCTTCCATTTTCACCCTATAGGTCTGTGCAGCCTTCAGGACTACCATGTTGTAGACCCCGATGTCGTCTGGCGGCGAGGGCCTCGAAGGGTAAGTGTCTACCCCTTCTTCCGGCGATTCTGCGTCGAGGTCTTGTGCCTCTGAGGACGTCGAGTCCCGGTAGGATTGCAGGTCTTCGTCGCCTTCTCCCTCGAAGTAATAGTCCTCGTCCCCCTGTTCGACGGGTTCGGGCGTTTTCGGCGGTTCGGCGTCTTTGTAATCTATTTCGACCTCAAGCGCAGGTCTAGACGGGATGGAGTATTGGCTCATCTTGTGGTCGAATTCCTTCTTCCGCTGCAGGATGCTCGCCATTTCGGCCTCGAGCCTCCTCTTCTTCCTCTCCATCTCTTGTGCCTGTTCGGCGTCGAGGGCTGGAGCGGCTCTTTTCGGGGCCGTCGATGTCTGCCCTTCTCTTCTCTGCGCCGAGGTGTGCTTCTCGGGGGCAACCTTTGACGTCCTTGGTTTTTCGAGGGCTCTTGCCAATTGGGAGTCCTTTTCAAAGGATCCGCTCGGCTGACTGTCCTTGGTCGCTGTTGCCTTTGTTGAATGTTTCGGCGGCAATGCTCCTTCGAGGACTTAGCTTCACTTCTACGAGTGTCGCTCGGGGCTTTGGCTTCACCCTTTCGAGTGTCGCTCGAGTGTTTAGGGGTAGACGACTCCCTTACCTCTTTCGACGTTTTCTTCTGGACCTAGACGACTGCGCAGTCTTCCGGTCCTTCGGCGATGTTGTCCTCCTCTCCACTGGAGAGGCCCAGGTCTCGGAGCGATGGGGGTGGTCTCTGCCCCTGCATGTTGTGTTTCGCCCTTCTCTGCCTCTCCCTCACTCTGAGCACGCGTTACAGTCTTCGCTGCTGTGGTCGAGCGGCAAGCAGAGGTTGCAGACTGAATGCTGGTCCTTCTGGGCGTACTAGTGGTGGCAGTTGGTGCAAAACTTGAACGGTGTCTTGTCCATACCCGCGCTCAGGAAGCCCCCTGTGAGCGCATTCTTCGTACAACGTCGAGATCTCGGTCGTAAATCTTCTCCCTCGTCGTCCCGGTTACCTGACCTGTAGTCCGGTGTAGTTTAAAACTGATTTAGTCGGTTTTCTTCGATTTTCCTTGATTCCTCTTCCAAACTTCTGGAACTCTTCGGCGACGATCCAGACCCAACGGCAGAAAAAAGAATCTGAAGATGGCGACCAAAGGTGGGAGCTTCCGCAGGAAGCGCTTCGACATCACGAAGGACACCAAATGGTGGGACGTCGCCGCCCAACTGGGCCACGGAAAAAAAAAAAAAAAGAAAAAAAACTACGATTCCGGACCCACCACAAGATGCCGGAATAATGCACAGCATAGTGAATCCAGAAAGATTCACGCTGCAAAACAGGGCGTCCGACGTCGAAAGAGCACTCTGCAGCCGGCCGCCCCAGTGCCGCTGAGGGTGCACCTTTTGTGCCTACTTGTTTCCCCATTTGCCCTGACCTAAACCCTAGGAGCTTTGCTCCCACAACCCAGTGGCCTACATGGCAGCAGCCACCAACCGGAGACCCCCTATCCTCCATAGGATAACATTGGGCCTCAAAACTCTGCACCCGGCTGCCCTAGTGCCGCTGAGGGTGCAACAACAGTGTATCACTGACCCTGGGGGAACCCTTGTTCTAACCCCAGAACCTTAACTCCCACAGTCGTTTACTTACCTGCAAACCGATAACCTGTTTTCCCTCCATAGGATAACATTGACAATTTTTCTTCGAAAAAACGACAACTGTTGAGTTTTGAAAACTAAAGATTCTTTAAAAATCGTACAATTAACCAAAACGTGTTTTATTACCCGTTTGCAGGACATGTCCCAGTGCTGAATCTAGGCATCCAGCACGGAGTTAGAAAAAGTAACGTAAAAGTAACTTACCTGCAATTTGTTGAAACAGCCCATTCATTTCAATGTACTGCTCCAAAAAGTTTCTAAGTGTGGAGTTTTGAAATGTGAAAATATTCTTTAAAAATGGCACAAATAACAAAAACGCATTTACTCACCCGGTTCCAGGAAATGTCCCAGTGCTGAATCCAGGCATCCAGCACTGAGTTAGAAAAAGTAACGTAAAAGTAACTTACCTGCAAATTTACTGAAAAAGCCTATTTATTCCAATGGACTGCATTTGCTAAGTGTTGCATACTACTGCTCCCCTGTAAATCAAACAAAGTACAATTTCCATTGCATTTTCAAACTGTTCGACATTCAGTAACTTATTACTACAAAGTATTTTATGCTTACCTGTGCCAGGCTTGCTTGGTTCTAAAATAAACAGTATATTTTTTATACAAAAACAATTGGCCTAGAGTTCAGTTCTTGAGTGTGTGAATTAATTTGCTGACTGAGTGTGTACATCAAATGCTTAACACGTTCCTCTGATACTGCCTTACTGCTCGACCAAGCTACCACTATTAGAGAGTAAGGTTCTATCTAACTTTAACCTCTGCCTGGGCGCCAAGACACTTGTTTTTCCGGATCCGCATTCGCCAAGAAACTGGACAAGGAGGCCCGCTCCTCCCCTTCTAAATCTCAGCTTGATGGCGCTGACCGTCTTAGTGACAATGATTGACTGTGCAGACTTTGTTTTATTAATTTCTTTTTCCAGAGTGATTCCTGAAATGACCCAAGCTTGGCCCCCCTGCTTCCTAGCGGGGGGTGTTCGCCTAGCCCTGCCCCTACGGGATGATTCCCTTTTCTCCAAACGTTTCTCCCTCTCCCAGTTGTGGGTCCCTGGGGTGCGGCGGGCGGGTTGCTCAGCCTATTTGGGGGGTTGGAGTGGGTGTGGGGTCGGAGGGTACTCTTTGCCTGGGTTGGTTGGGATGGGACGGTTCTTCTTGGGGTTTTTGGCTCCTATATTGGGGGTGGTGGCTTTATTTTGCCACTTTATGTTTGTTGAGTTTTGCCTTCACAAGACTTGATCACGACACTGTACTGTGCTTCATGCCTCGTCTTGACTCGAGTCTACTGTTACCCACATTCTATGTTTACACTGCTCCTCTAATCTTTATCCCTGCTTGCTTGTTGCACTCACTGGGTCGGGGTACACGGGGTGCTGCCTCTGCTCTCCGAGGCGCTCTGCACCTCAGCGCCACGTCTGTCAGTCTGAAGCCCGCGCACCCCCCCCGAATTGCCCTTTTGGGGGTTGCCACTGATGTACTCACTGCACCTGCCTGCGGCCCCCCCCACCTATCCTGCATCTTGCTACGCTTGGGACCACCTCCTCATGACTGACACCGTTTGCTGGACCTGGAATGTTTGGGGTCTGAACGATCACCGTAAGGCCAGATTGATCCACTCCCACTTACAGCGACACAAAGTCGACATTTGCCTCCTACAGGAGACACACCTGATGCCAAACTCCCTCACTAGAATCCGGGCACGTTACTGGGGGGAAATCACACTCTTCTACCTACTCTTCATGCGCAAGGGGTGTTTCTATTTTAATTCGCAGGGGTCTTCCCTGGCACACTGCGCAGGTACATGTCGATCCCGAAGGCCGGTATGTAATTCTTCATGGTTCGCTGCTGGCACAGTCCGTTACGATCGCGGCGGTATACGGCCCCAATTCAGACGACCCAGATTTTTTCAATCATGTGTGGCACCTCATCTCCGCCTGTGGCCCTGCGGCTATCGTCTGGGGAGTGGATTTCAACGTCACCCTATCGGCATCACTTGACCGGTCTGGTTCGTACATGTCTCACCCGCGCGCTACTTCGGCTCTTCTGTCTATTCTAACGGACAACTCTCTGTACGACGCCTGGCGACGCCTTCGGCCGGATGCCCGTGAGGGCACCTGTGGCACCAGTGCGAGGGGCTGTTGGTCACGCATTGATTTCTGGTTGACCTCTCCGGACGTCCTGACTTGGCTTACTGACGCCGCTCATATGGCGCGTACCTTTTCTGACCACGCGCCGGTCCGGCTCTGCATCCGCCTTCCCCACTCCCCGCAACGGGCGTTTACGTGGCGTCTCCCCCCAAACGCCCTCCGGGACACTGTCTTTTGTGCGGACATTCAAACTGCCATCACTAATTACTTTGACTTTAACACGGGATCCGTAGACTCCGCGTCCGTCCTCTGGGAAGGTTTTAAGGCCGTCATACGGGGTGAATGTATTTCCAAGCAGGCTGGTGTTCTTCGCTCCATCCGCTCCACATTATCCAAGCTCGAGACGGACATAAAAGATCTGGATGCCGCTCAGGCGGCGCACCCTAGTCCTGATACGCTAGCCCGAATACGTCAAAAGCACACGGAATTTTCGGAGGAGGCGAACCGCGAGCTCTCCTTTTTGGGTAGGGAGGGTCGGGCCCGCCGTTTCGGTGAAGGTGACCGTCCGGGACATACTTTAGCCAATCTCCTTCGCCCTCCACGTGCTGCCTCTTACGTCACGGCTCTTAGCGATGGGGGTTCATCTAGAACCACCTCCCCTGAGGAGATTAAGACCCGCTTTCTCGACTTTTATTCCCAGTTCTATTCTGCTGGCACATCCCCATCTCGGGAGGATTTCGATCAATATTTTGAGTCTATCTCGTTGGTCTGGCTTGAAGACTACCACAGGGAATTCCTGGATGAACTATTCACCAGGGAGGAAATACTTGCCGCCATCAACAGCCTTCCCGGCGAAAAGGCCCCCGGCCTTGATGGCTTACCTGCCTCATTCTATAAAACTTATGCAGACCTCCTAGTACCACATTTGGCGGCCATGTATAACGACTCCGACAATGGTTCTTTCCCCCAGTCTCTCCGTGAAGCCATGATAACGCTGCTTCTTAAACCCGACGAGCCGGCTGACCGTCGCGATTCCTACCGCCCCCTCTCTTTAATAAATATTGATAATAAAATTTTTGCCAAATTGATCGCCTCCAGACTTTTGTTGCTCATGCCTCATTGCTCTTCCGGACCAATCTGGCTTTATTCCTGGTAGAGCTACCTCGCACAATCTCCGCACAATTTTTTCAGTTCTCCACCAAATTAATCTCTGCCTCCCTGCGGTGGCGGCCTTGCTGGACGCCACAAAGGCGTTTGACACACTAGAATGGCCCTTCCTCTTCTACCTCTTGCCACGCATGGGCTTCAGCGTGATGTTCATGCGGAAGATCATGCTCCTTTACACCAACCCTTCGGCGCGTCTCCGCATTAATGGCCACGTCTCTGACCCTATTAGTATCAATCGGGGCACTCGGCAGGGCTGCCCACTATCGCCTATGCTTTTTGCCGTTGCGATGGAGCCCCTAGCCGCCAGGCTCCGCCAGCACAACACCCACAGGGGAATAGGTTTCTCGGCCCGTTCCCTCCTCGTATCCATGTACGCGGACGACGTTACCTTATACGTCCGTAACCCTCAGGAAAACCTTAGCCCCCTCGTTCGGGAAATCATACGTTTTGGTGGACTTTCCGGGATTCAAGTAAATTGGAGCAAGTCGGTGTTATTTCCCTTGACCGATGCCACTATGCCGTTCACTCCCGACTTTCCGTTTATGTGGGCTTCTGGCCCCATGCGCTATCTAGGCATCTGGTTAAGTAGGGATCTGGACGAATTATGGAGATCTAACTTCGGTTGTGCAGTTGAATGGTTGGAATCAAGGATCCCGACCTGGAGCCGGCTTCCGCTATCCCTGGCAGGTCGGATCGCAGTTGCCAAGATGGTGGTTCTGCCGAAATTTCTCTATCTGTTCTTGAACGTTCCGATCCCTCTTACCACTCAATTCTTTCGCAAATTGCGCTCCCTCATCATTTCGCTCGTCTGGGCAGGTAAACAGCCAAGAGTGGCATATGATATCCTTACTCCCCCCATGTCTGTCGTGGGGATGGGCGCTCCTGATTTCAAGATCTATGCCCTGTGCGCTCAGGCCAGCTTTCTCCACTTGTGGATTCATCCCACCCCTTATCAACCCCACGTTGCCGTTGAGACGGATATTGCTTCCCCTTGGCCTTTGTCCACGGCTCTGTTTGCGCCGGCGGTGCGTCCGCGGGCGGAGGTGGACACAGTCGAGACCTTGCGCTGGGCCTGGTCCGGCCTTCGCCGAATATCTATTCTTCCCCTACTCTCTGCCAATGCGGTGCCAATAGTGAACCACACTGACTTTCCCCCGCTCCAGCCTTCTGGCATGTCTAAACATGCGACGCGCTTGGGATTGCGGACAATTGCGGATCTTTACCCTGGCAATACTTTTTACTCCCCTCCTGCCTCCTCAGGCCCGTTGGATACGTTTCTGTATTATCAGCTACGTGCTATTTGTCGGAAACTACACTCCACATTTCCTCAGCCCCTACCTACCATGCAGGCCCTTGACTATGTATACATCCCCGTCCCCACAAACTAGTCACCAAACTGTATGCGTTTCCTCTAACGTCCACCTCTATTTCTACAGATCGTGCGCGTGGGGCTTGGGGCGCGGATCTGGGTATGGACATTGCGCAGGCGGACTGGCTGTACTGCTGTAACCAGACGAAGAAGCGGTCGCCAAATTCTAGGCTTCGTCTGATACATTTTAAGTTTCTGCACAGGCTATACCGCACCCCTGCTCAGCTACACAAACTAGGGCTCATTCCAACTGACACTTGCATGCGTTGTGCGGCCCCCGCTGCGGACTTCGCACATTTAGCGTGGTTATGCCCCAAGGTTTCCGAATTCTGGCGAGCAGTGTGCTCCATTGTTTCAGACATTACTGGTGCTGCTGTGCACCCGGATCCCCCGTGCTTGCTTGGCTTTGTGAAATTCTGCCCGGATGCTTCTCGACGCCTGATTGCGATGCTACTGGTCCTGGCCAGGCGTAGGGTGGCGATGTGCTGGGGTCGCAGACCTGCTCCTAAGGCTGAGAGTTGGCTGGAGGACACCTCTCGGTGTCAGACTCTGTTATCTGAGTTTTGGGACTTACTACCCGCTAGGTCCCGTCCAGTGGATATTTGGGGCCCTTTGATCACTTATCTCCACTCACGTACCCCCCCCCCCCCCCAGCGGCGCTGCCTCTCCCGCGCTCCCCGCCGGCCCTGTGCCCGCGGCGGTCGCCGGTGTTGGCCGGTGACTGCTCCCCTCCTCCTCATTGGCCGTCCCATATCATGTGGCTTACCATTGCTGTTATAGCGGAGGGCTGCTGACCTCACGAGGCGACTGTCCTTTGTGTGCAAACGCTGCGATTTATTAACATATTCATGTTCTTTGCAAGGTGCAGTCGAATTGTCCTCTAATGCTTGACTTGGTCTATACTGTGTTCGTTTTGAGTTGCCATGTAGGACGATGTGATGTGTCTGAATTTAGGTACCTCAATAAAGGCTTTTGAAAAATTAAATAAAAAAATAAAAAACTTTAACCTCTGCCTATTTCTGGAGTCACCTGGATCCTATACACACTATACCTCATTTTGGTGTAGTATATATAGAACCAGTTTCTTAACCGCGGCGCGAATTCCGCTGCGGTTGGAAAGAGTGGGCGGGGCCACGTCGGCCAACGGACGTGCGCAGCACTAGCCAGGTAGTGCTCGCGACGGCCGTTGGGAGCAGGGAAGGGGTTACACTCGCCCACACTACCGCATATATAGAGTAATGCATTATTTACTTTCACCTCTGTAAGCTTTTGGGGATCCACTGGACTGTGCACACTATACCTTACTTTGGTTTAGTGTATACAGAGCCAGCTTCCTACAGTTAGTCATTGAGTGTGTGTTCCTGCCTTGAATGAGTATGTACACCAAATGCATTCACACTACCCTCTGATAAGCCCAACTGCTTAGCCCACTTACCACTAAATTGAGAGTAAGGTATCATCTACTTTATCCTCTGCTATACCTTTGGGGACTTACTGGACTCTGTACACACTACATCTCCTTTTGATATAGTATATACAGAGCCAGCTTCCTACAGTTATTAGACCTCGAAAAATTTACTCGCCCACTTCTAATTGAGTGTAAAATTTTATCAGGTCGAGCTATTTTTAGCACCTACTAGTCCCATCTGGCGAGTAAACTTAGGCTGGAAAAGAACACTTTACTTGGTTTTGTGCAAATGACATTTGCAGAAACTCTATTTCCAAACATTATTGTTTGTACATTATATAGTTTTATCAGTACAGCCGCATGTCAGTGGGCAAGCTTGTTACCATTTCAATGTAAAATCTGATCACAAATGACAGCGTGCTACCACTTCATGCTTTAGTTATGTATTTAGTAAAAGTGATTAAACATGATTTGAGAAACAATCCTGCTCACGCCCTGATGAAAATGCAGTTAATGAACTAAGAGGCAAGTCAGGGGTCATGCGTATCAAATGTGGCTAGATTTGCATTATATATGGAAAAAAGTTTCATCTATTATATCGAAAAAAATATTTTTTTGTACAACAGACATGCTGAATTTGCACATTTGAAGGTGCTTTCATATGTGATAATGAAGAAAATGAAATTTGCCCACGATCACATCATGTGAAACCAGTTTATGGGTCAATAGCAATACAAATAGGTCAAGTAGACTATTTAAGTCACTAGACCTGCAGGTCTAGTAACATTTTAAAGATTTTTCGAGGCCAGAGTTATCCTATGGAGGAAAAATGTACTGCATTTGGGCACTTAACAACGACTTACGGAACTGTTCTCCTGGACTTAAGCAGAGTATGGGGCATGGTCCAAGGCCACACCAACAGGTCACCTGGGGGGGGCGCTCTGGGGCATACGGGTGCAGTGGTGCATTACACCGTTGGGTGCCCCATTCCCTTCAATGGGGAACGGTCCGGTAAGAAAGAGTCTGCAAGCTGGGACTGCTGGAACCCACAGGGAACGGGGCTCGACCGTTGAGGTGCTCAGGAACGCAGGGACACGCTTGGCCAACTACTCCTCAGGCTGTGGGACTCTGGTGCAGTGGAGTCTTTTGGCGTCTGGTTTTGTGCTGGAGTCACTCACGGTCTTGGCAAATCCAAGGGTGGGCTTAGCCTTTGAGGGTCTCGGGACCCTGTTGGCACCGTCACCTCCCTCGGACTTGTGCTGTGGGGCGCAGGAGCAGAAGCACTTTGTGGTGTCAGTGGAGAGGCCCTCTCTTCGTCTTTGTTTCTGCTGCAGAGGGGCATACAGGGCAGTTGGGCCATTCAAGATGTGGGTCTCAGTGTCCTTGAAGTCCCCCGACTTGCGTCAGTTTTTCTCAGCACTGGTGCACAGGCTGGACACATCAAGCCTTGGCTGCTGCAAGGAATCCAGTACCCAGATACTGCTGCTGTGCTGCTGTGCTGGGTCCTGGAATCCCCACACTTGGAGGGAGGACGAATCTGACCTGTAGGAGGAAGGCTATCCCTTCCTGGACGTCTACAGCATGGGTTGTTATTGTTATCCACACTTGTAAAGCGCACTGTAACCCTACGGGCATCCTGGCGCTGAGATACATGTGCACTGCCACCATAGTGCTGAAGAGAACCATGCTACGTGCAAAAAGCTTATGCTCTGGGAAATAGCCAGGTTTTTATTTTCTTTCGGAACATCAGCAGGTCCTGCATCTGCCTCAGGTCAGTAGGAAGACCATTCCAAAGCCGCGCTGCTGCAAAGCTGAAAGCTCTTCGCCCCGATTTTGCTCTTTTAATCCTGGGTACTTTTACCAGGTTAGTCGAGGAGGAGCAGAGACTACGGGTGGGAACATACCAACCAAATCTGTTCTGCAAAGGTTTAGGCCCAATCCCGTGCAGCGCCTTAAAAACGATAGAGTGATTTAAATTGTATCCTCTGTAAAACAGGGAGCCAGTGCAGCTCCACCAGGGCCTGAGATGTTGATGACCATCGTGGTCTCATTAAAGCAAGCTTTGCCGCCACAGTCTGGATTCTCTGGAGTCTCCCGATCAAATACCTTGGAGACTCCAGCAGCAACGCGTTGCAATAGTCCAGACGACTCAGAATAACACTCCTTACTACTTGTGCTCGGGCCTGAATTGGTAACATCGGCAGAATCTTCCGAAGTACTCTAATGAGAGAGAAGCTGCTCCCCACAATCTTGTTGACTTGGGTTTCTAGGTTCAGCTTGTCATTGAAGCTAATTCCTAGGTTATGTACCGTTTCAACGGGTATCAGAGGTGTATCTGTGGGGATGGGCCAAAAGCCCGTCGGAAGTGAGAATGGCACTTTGCCTGCAGCACAGCATAAGATCTCCGTTTTGTCGCCATTGAATTGCAAGGAGTTATTTCTCAGCCAGTGAACCGTATCTTGCATACAGGCGTGAAAATTTCCTAGTGATACTGCATGATCTCCCTCCAACGATAGAATAAGCTGTGTGTCATCAGCATAATTCACAAGGCTGACATTATGTGACTTGATGACAGCGATCAGAGGACTCATATAGGCATTGAATAATATTGGGCTGATCGCAGAACCCTGGGGAACCCCATGCCTAATATCAACAAAATCCGATTGATAAGGGGGGAGAGCCACTGCCTGTCTATTTGCCAGATAAGATTTTAACCATTTCACAGCTACGCCCACTACCCCTGCTCCCTCCAGTCTTGCTAGAAGGACTGCGTGGTTGACCGTGTCGAAAGCGGCAGACAGGTCCAGTAGAATCAGTATAGCTGATTGTCCCCTGTCTGCCCGCATTCGAAGATCATCCAAAACGGTCACCAAAGCAGTGTCCGTCCAGTGTCCAGGGCGGAAACCAAATTGCACATCCTCCAGTTTGTTATTGATCTCCAGAAACTGGGAGAGTGCCCTACTTACCAGGCGCTCTGTGATCTTCACTGGATAAGGAAGAAGAGAGATGGGCCTATAGCTCTTAGGGCAAGCTGGGTCAAGCGTGGGTTTTTTCAAAAGTGGTGTTATTATTGCTTGTTTCCAGCATGGCGGTACCAACCCACTACTCAAGGATTGACTACACAGCTGTCGGAGTATCGGGAAGAGTTTGGATCCTAGCTCTTTCCAAATTTTATGAGGGAGGGGGTCCATAGGGGAGCCAGAGGAGACACCTAAGGCTGCTTTGTTAAACTCCTCCTCTGAGGGTAGCTCAAAATGATCTAAAAAGGCCATCTGATCTACTGGCTTAACCCCACCGATCCAACCCTCATGCTTACTTGGTGATGACCTACCATCCATCCCACCGGAGATGACCAAGTCATCCACTTTCAGCCCTTCAATGATTTTACTTATCTTATCCTCGAAAAAGGTAGCTAAGCTGTCAAATAAATCCTGTGTGGGGAGAATCTTGTTTTTTGTACAATCTGGGCTAGCAATATCATTCACCATTTTAAAAATACTCTTGGGACTATTTGGTGCCTTCAGAATAACTTCTGCGTAGTATTCAGCTTTTGCAGTAACAATTTCTTTTTTATAGCTAACTATTTTCTCCTTCCAAGTAGCTTTATCTATTTCTGCATACGCCTTCCTCCACTGCCGCTCTGCCCGTTTACATCCCTTTTTTAAATTCCTCAGTTTTTCATTATACCAAGGGGCAGAAGATCTCCCCAATTTTCTTATATTTTTTAAAGGGGCAATCTGATCAAGCTTTCCAATTACATGTCCACAGAAAGCTGCATAGTTCTCTTCCACCTGTTTCCTGGAATCAAAAGACCCATTCGCATGGAAAACAGGGGACATTTTTGCCCTCTTCACGAGTCCATTCCAGTCCCTGCCTAGAAAACTCCTTTCCACCTTGGTGGTAGACGCGCTCAGATTGGGGTTAACCACCTTAAACTTAACCAGGGGGGGGGGAGGGGGGGGGGCGTGGCCAGGCATCGAGGCAAGATGGCTGCGTAAGGCGTAGCTCCGAGACCGGCCCTGTTCTCTCGCCTATCCTGAAACAGATCCGGCCCGTCCGACAGCTGTTCTGTGTGTCGGACTGCTCGCGTTCACGATCCCGCCAACTCCGGTTCGTCTCAGACTCCGGAGGCCGACGCTACAGCCGCCGCAAAAGTGAGGCCTTCCCTCGGCGTGCACGCCGGGTCCCACAGTGCTGCGTGGGGCCGGGCACGAGACCCAGACGCTCCAGAGGGTTCTTGCGGTGGCGCCGCGCCTGGAGAGCGCTACAGCCTGGAGTGGAGGATCGCGTTCCGAGGGTGGATTGAGGCCCACCCGGCCCAACCAGGTGCGTCGAGTGAGAGGTGGTGCCCCGGACAGAGCCAGGAGACCTGTGCTGGAGACCCGGTAGGCAGCTGCTGCAAGTCCATAGACGCCATCGCGCCACTCGGCTCGGCTGTTTCCTGCTCTCTCCCCCTCGCAGCAGGCGGTCATCAGCGGCCGCACCAGCTGACTTTGGCCATCCAGGGGCCCTCGGCTGCAGCAACATAACACCCTGCGGTGCCCCGAGATCTTCAACGGGGTGGAGGCGGGGCAGTAGAAACCCCGCATTGCCATCAGTGGAGTGGCAGGGCCCACCACGACGGAGGTGAGAGGGCCCCCACCCTGATATTGCTGGCATAAGAGACCCGGTGGCAGTCCCAGGCTCCCCCAACGCCTTTGCAATTGGCGCGGGGACGGCACTTTCACCGGCTGTGGGCAGACCTGGAGCGGGCCTACAGACCACTTGCAGGGGCACATCGGCATATTCACCGCTCGGCCAGTTCCCAACCTACTGTTGTTGACGAGGTGGGTGCCCTTGACCAGGCTGGTAGTAGACGGTCAGTGACGCAATGGAGTGTAATAAGACCACAGGGGCCCGCGGGCTGAAGACCACCCAATCCAATAAACTGGACCGATATACTGTCCCTAAAGATGCGAACCAGCCCCGGTTGTCCAGAGATGCAAGCTCAGGGGGCTTGGGCGATGAGGAACAGGACATTTCACTGAAGGACGTAATGGATGCCATCACTGGTGTTAAGATCTCCCTGGACACAGTGGCGATCGACGTTAATCTCATCAGGGCTGACATGGCGAAACTGAATGAGAAGGTCAAGCAAGTGGAGCTTACCACTGCTAGTCTTGTTGGCGATGTTACCCAGCTCCAGGGTGAGGTCCGAGACCTCCAGGACTTCCGCAAGCTCGCTGACCTCAAGCTGGACGATTATGAGGGACGCCTGCGACGCAACAACCTCCGCATCCTTGGGGTTCCGGAAAAATCGGAGGGGCAATCCCCATATCTCTTTGTCGAGGACCTTATTCTGAAGCATTTACAGCCCAAAGGCCTCAGTAAGTTTTTTGTTATTGAACGTGCCCACAGGGTCCCGGGCGGCCGTCCCAAGCCGGGCGCTCCCCCACAGTCCATGCTGGCTAGGGTCTTGAACTATCGTGACAGAGACATATCCCTTCAAAATTCTAGGACGGGCGCACCCCTCCGGTATGACAATGCAGATATTTCCTTTTTTCCGGATTTCACGCAGAGGGTACAACAGCAGCGGAGGGCGTTCCTACCAGTCAAACGTGACCTCAGAGAGCGTGGTCTGAAATATTCCATGTTGTTCCCGGCACGTCTTCGGATTGAGGCGGAGGGAAGAGCGTGGTTTTTCGAACATCCTGAAGCCGCGGCAGACTGGCTTGAACGCCACGGAGTGAGGTGTCCAGTCGAACATGGCGGTGGAGACGGTGCGGATGGTCGACCAGCCTGATACGGTGACCAGTTTGGCAGCGAAGTTTGAACTGAGTAAATGGGGCCTGTGATGGGGTAGGCCTGGGAGGGGGGTTTCTAGTTTAGCACTGTTGGGATTCGTGGACTCAATTGGAGCTGTGGCATTTGCTTTCATTTGGGTGTACACTTGACCTGCTCGGGGCCAGGACGCGGAGAGCTTTAATTCCCCCCTTTTCTCTTCTTTTTCTATCTTGAACTCTTTCTGGGGCGACAGGCACTCTGCAAGTTTATCGATGGGCAGTTCTAGGCCCAGAGTGCAGGGCAGTGGGGTGGGGGGTTGTTGGGAGGGGGTGTTTAGTTATGTTTTACGTAGCATTTATTACATCAGCGACTCCTATTGCAACATTAGTTGGGGAAGTAGAAACCGGTACTGCAAGTTCCGAAACTGGTATGGAAAATTTCATAACTCACTATGGCAACATGTTGGGACGGAGGGATTAAATTGTTAAGTTGGAATGTCAATGGGTTGGGGGACAAGATAAAATGTAGTGTGGTCCTTCAATATATAAAGCGCCAAGCCCCTGACATTATCCTACTTCAGGAAACTCACCTAATTGGTAATGCATGTAAGGCACTGCACAGGGGGGGCTACGTGATGTTGACCCACGCAGGATTCACCACAGGCTCCCGAGGGGTAGGTATACTGATGAAATCCTTTCCCCTTGTAGTGCAGGAAACTTGGACAGATGACAGGGGGCGATATGTTGGAGTCTCGGGCACCTGGGAGGGACATCCAATTACACTTTTATCAGTTTACGTGCCCCCAGGCCTCCAAGCCGTCACCTTTAGGGACCTGGGAACACTACTATTGAACATACCGGAGGGTCTGTTACTGTTGGGGGGAGACTTCAACTCAGTGGTCTCAGGCATATTAGATCGTCACCCTCCACGCGAGCTCGCTCGCTCATCTAGCTGGCTACCCGATTTCCTCGAGACTATGGGACTGGCGGATGGTTGGCGGGCCTTTCACTGACACTCTACAGTACACCTTCCATTCCGGGGCACACGGGAGTCTATCACGGATTGATTATTTTTTGATTCCCGCCTCTCAAATTGCCCATGTTCGGGAAAATAAACATCTTGCTAGGGGCATCTCTGATCATTCGCCGGTCTGGCTTCACGTGGCTTTTAATTACAAACAGGTGGGACAGGTGGCCCCTATTAACCCGTGGTATTTTCGGGATCCTCACATCCGTAGGGAACTCCTTGTAGCTATAGACAACTACTTCATCGAGAATGAGAGCTCTGTAGAATCCCAGCAGACGCTATGGGAGGCCTTCAAGACGGTAATTCGGGGCCAGGCCCCCTCTTTGATCTCGGGGAAAAAGAAAGAGTGCCGGAGGGAGATGGAGGCCATAGAGGCGGAAGTCAGGCAGTTAGAACTAAACCTAGAATCAGATGTCACACCCGACAAACTCCACCTCCTCAAACTCAAGCAGCAGGACTATCGAGCACTGGCGACAGACCAGGCTAAGGCCCTGGGGAGAGTGGTGCAGGGACGGTTGTATGAGGTGGGTGATAAAGCAGGGAAATTACTAGCATGGTTGGACAAAAAAGATTGGGCAAGCAGACTAGTGCCGGAGCTCCACGGGCAGGGCGGTAGACCCATTACGGACCCGCAAGAAATAGTTGACCTGTTTGCAACCCATTTTGATACAGTCTACTCGTCGGTTGCTCCCTATTCTAAAGAAGATTCCCACCAAATGCTTGCTGACATAGTACTGCCCAGACTGTCAGTGGATGACCATAACCTCATGGAGAGTAACTTGTCTAACGATGAGATAGCAGCAGCGATCGGGTCCCTTGCATCGGGCAAGGCCTCTGGCCCCAATGGGTTGCCGATCGAACTTTACAAACTCAAACCAGACAGATTGGCCCCATATCTAAAGGCAATGTATGAGGACTCTAGAGACTCGGGACACCTACCTCTAGATCAAAGGACAGCCACTATCGCGACTATTCATAAGGAGGGGAAACCTAAAACCGATTGCAAATCATATAGACCGATTTCCCTATTAAACGCAGAACCCAAGATTCTGGCCAAACTCTTGGCCAACCGGCTTTTAACTGTGATTGAGACCTTAGTTCACCCGGATCAATCCGGTTTTATTCCGCATCGAAACACTGCGCTTAACTTGCACAGGGTGCCCGGTGTATTGGGCAGAGCAGCCACTATCCTGGAGCCGGCAGCCATAGTTTCCTTAGATGCCGCCATGGCTTTTGACACCATTGAATGGCCATACTTGTGGGCGGTGTTGGAGAAAATGGGATTTGGCCCGAAATATATACAATGGGTACAGCTATTATATTCCAAACCCCTGGCCCAGGTTGTGGTCAACAATAAAAAAAATCGGCCACCTTTGAGTTGGGAAGGGGGACCCGGCAGGGATGCCCCCTATCTCCTCTTTTATTTGCTTTGGCACTAGAGCCCTTGGCAGCTTGGGTACGCAGAGACCCGAAAATCTGGGGCATGCGCTGGTCACCGGAATGGGAGGACCGTATCTTCCTTTATGCTGACGATCTTCTCCTTTACTTCGCCTACCCGAGGCGCTCCTTGATCGTGGTCTTAGATATCCTCACAATCTTTGGTAGATACTCCGGCTACTCCCTAAACTGGAGCAAGTCCCTCTTGTTTGTAGTGGCAGGAGAGCCGCCGATCCCACCGCGGGACTGCCCTAAACAGATACGCAAAGATGGATTTACATATTTGGGAATCTTTCTCTCCCTAGACCCTTCCCTCCGCTATGCCCGTAACCTACACCCCCCCTTGCTCAGGCTGTGTAAAGATATTGACAGATGGAAATCGCTCCCCCTTTCCCTGTTGGGGAAGGCAGCCCTTTTTAAAATGATGTCTCTACCCCGGTTTTTGTATGCTCTGCAAAACGAATAGTTTCTTACCTGTCGGTATAGTTTTGCAGCTTGAAGACTTTCTGGATTCACTATGCTGTGCATTATTCCGCGGTCTAGTTGTTGGGTCCGAAATAGTAGTCTTTTTTTTTTTTGTGTAGCCCAGGTGGGCGTCGACGCCCTACCATTTGGCGTCCTTCCGTGACGTCGGCGCGCTTCCTCTGGAAGCTCCCACCCTTGGGCGCCATCTTCGGATTCTTTTTTTTTTTTCTTGTCTTGTGTTGTTTATCCTTTTACCCTTTTTAAAGGTGTTTTCCATTTGTTAGTCCCATCTTCCTCCTGTCTCATCTTTCTGGCGGAGGCGGGTGGGTTCGCTAGTGAATCCAGAAAGTCTTCAAGCTGCAAAACTATACCGACAGGTAAGAAACTATTCGTTTTGCAGCGTGAATCTTTCTGGATTCACTATGCTGTGCATAGATTTTGTAGCGGTTTGCTATATTTGTGGCGGCTGGGTGGAAGAGGAGCGTTGGTTGTTGAATATATGTTGAAGCACTTTTTGACCTACTTGTGCTTCCTTGTTCATCTGTATATCCACGCAGTAGTGCTTAGTGAATGTGTGCACTGAAGCCCATGTTGCCGCCAAGCAAATGTCTTGGATAGGTGTGTTTGCTAGGAAGGCTATTGTTGCTCCCTTTTTCCTGGTTGAGTGAGCCTGAGCTGCTCCCTGTAGCTCTTGGCCTGCCTGTTTGTGGCAGTATTGAATTGTTTGTGCGATCCATCGTGCAATGGTATTTTTCGTCACTGGTCTGCCCAGGAAACTGCTTGCGAAGGACACAAAGAACTGCTTTGTTTTTCTACAATCTTTAGTCCTTTCGATGTAATGCATTACTGCTCTCCTGGCATCCAGAGTGTGCAGTGCCCTCTCAGCGCTGGTGGATGGTTTCTGGAAGAAACTGGGAATTTGTATAGTTTGGTTTATATGGAACCTGGACACCACCTTTGGCATGAAGTGTGGGTCCGTCCTCATTACCACCCTGTCATTGTGAATCTGAATGTAGGGTTCTTGTAGTGAGAGTGCCTGCAACTCGCTGACCCTACGTAGCGAGGTAATCGCTACCAGAAAGGCCGTCTTTATTGTGAGCATATGTAGCGATGCCTTGTGGATGGGTTCGAACGGTGCTTTCATAAGCTGTGTTAGAACTACATTGAGGTTCCATGCAGGCGGTGGCATCCTCTTTGGCGGTGCTATTCTTTTGGCTCCTTCTAGGAATCTTTTTACTACTTGAGATGTAAAGAAGCTTTTCCCTGTTTCTCCTCTTGTATAGGCTACTATTGCTGCCAGGTGCACTCTTAGAGAAGTGCAGCTTAGGTTACTTTTTAGTAAGTGTGTTAAGTATTTTAGCACAGTTGATTCTTTAGTGATTCTCCTGTGGAGCTTTTTGTTGATGCACCATTCAGTGAATCTCTTCCACTTTGCTGCATAGCATTTCCGTGTGGTGGGTCTCCTCGCAGCACTGCCAGCGTGCTTTGTGGAAGCTTGAGGTGAGCGAACTCTAAGTCCTCAGGAGCCACGCTGCTAGGCTGAGGCTCTCTGGTTCTGGATGGAGTACCCTTCCGTTTTGTAGCGAGAGCAGGACTTTCCTTCTTGGGAACTTGTGTGGTGGTCCCTGTGCCATCTCCACGATCTGCGAGAAGCAGGACTGCCTGGCCCACTGTGGTGCTACCAGAATTAGTGTCATGTTGCTTGTTCTGCATTTGCTGAGCACTTTGTGTATCGGCGGTATCGGTGGAAAAGCGTAGGCAAATGTCTTTGACCAGCTCATCCATAGGGCATTTCCTTGGGATTGATGGCCTGGCTGCCTGGATGCGAAGTATTGGCATTTTGCATTCTGGTGTGTTGCAAACAGGTCTAGTTGTGGGGTCCCCCACTTCTTGAGTAGTTTTTGCGTCTCCTGCGCGTTGAGCTCCCACTTGTGTGAGATTGACGTCTGTCTGCTCAGTCTGTCTGCTTCCACGTTGTCCTTCCCTGGCAGATGTATTGCCAGGAGGTCTATTTGTAATGGAATTGCCCATTTCCATATCTGTTGCGCTAGATCTGAGAGCGCCACTGAGTGTGTTCCTCCCTGCTTGTTGATGTAGAACATCGTTGTGGTGTTGTCTGTTTGTACTAACACCCTTTGCCCGTACAGCTGTTTCTGGAACGCTTTTAGTGCAAGGAACACGGTCTATAGTTCTAGGTAGTTGATGTGTTTGACGGCATCTGTTTGTGTCCATAACCCCCTTACCTTGAGCAGTTTCATGTGCGCTCCCCACCCCATCTGGGATGCGTCTGTTGTGATGGTCACTGTTGGAGTTGGTGGTGTGAATGGGTTTCCCCTTGTTATGTTGCCCCTGTTCCACCATGCTATCTCTTCCTGCACTGCGTGCGTTACAACCACTAGATCTTCCCAACTCCCTGTTGACTGACCATTGCTGTTGCAGCCATTCCTGGAATGGTCTCGTGTGTAGCCGAATATTGGGGACTAAATGTATGCAGGATGCCATCATGCCCATGAGCTTGCTCACTGTCCTCACTGTCAGACGTTGCCCCTTCGGGTAGCGGCGAGTCTCCTTCAGTAGTGCGAGGATCCTTTTCTCGCTGGGGAACACTCTCCCCTGAATGGTGTCGATCTTCGCACCCAGGAAGATCTTCACTTGTTCTGGTTCCAGCGTTTGTGAGCGTTTGTGTGACTTGCTGAGTATGTAGTTTGCATTGGTTGTAGGAGTTCGCTTTTACCAACCAGTCGTCTAGGTAGGGGTATACGTGTATCCCCGGTCTTCGCAGATGTGCTGCTACGGCAGCTAGGCATTTGGTGAATACTCTTGGCGCTGATTTGAGGCCGAAGGCTAGGGCCGTGAACTGGTAGTGCGTCATGCTGATGGTGAATCTGAGCAGACGCTTGTGTCCTTGGTTTATGGGGATGTGTAGGTAGGCATCCTTGAGGTCTATTGTGGACATAAAATCCCCGTGTCTTATTTGAGGTATGACCTCTTGTAAGGACGTCATCTTGAACTTTTGAGTTTTGATGTATTTGTTTAGGAACCGTAGGTCCAGTATGGGCCTTAACGTTTCGTCTACTTTTGGTACGAGGAAGTAGTTGGAGTACACTCCTGTGCCCTTTTCTCTGTACGGCACCTTTTCTATAGCCTGTTTGTGGAGGAGTTCTTGTGCTTCCTGCCACAATAGTGACAGCTCTTTTGTTGAATGTTTTTTGTTTGTTGGCCTCTTGTTTGGTGGCCTCTTTACGAGTTCTATGCAGTAGCCGAACTGTATGATGTTGAGTATCCACTTGTCGGTTGTTATCTTCTCCCACTCCTTGGAGAAGTGTTTTAGACTTCCTCCTACGGGCGTTGTATGATGGTAAATTTTGTCTGTGTCCTTTGTTGTGCCGCGGCACTAGCGATGTTCGGGGTGCTGGCACGTGTTGTAGTGTGGAGTCACTTGGGGGCGGGCTGCTGGCCGACTCTTCTTGTATTGCCTCGTCCGTTTGGTCGGCTACGAAAGGACTGGCCCCTCTGTTGGTTCTGCCAGCCTTGTTGCTGCTGACCCTGTTGTGCCTGGCTGCTTCCCTGAAATGTTTGCTGGAAGGCCTGGTGCAATGTTCCCGGCTGGTTTCCACCTCTGCCGTTTGGTCTTCGTGAGGGGGTGCCCCTTCTCATACCCCTGAACTGTAGTGCTCCCATGGACCTTGCCGTTTCGTTATCTTTTTTGAGCTGCGTCAGCGTCTCGTCCACGGGCGTGCCGAACAGCTTTTCCCCGTTGAAGGGCAACTTCAGGATGTTGTTTTGTACCTCCGGCTTGAACCCGGAGATCCTGAGCCAGGCATGTCTCCTCTCTGTCACCCCGATCATCATCAGCCTGCTTGATGTATCAGCTGCGTCTAGGGCCGACTTTAGGCAGGTGTTGGCCATGTTCTTCCCCTCCTCCACCAGGTGTGCCGCTCTGCTGGTTTTCTGTGGAGAGCAGTTTGAGCAACTGCCCAACTTCTTCCCAGTGCTGGTAGACGTGCCTATTTATAAGGGCGTTGGAGTTGGCAATGCGCCAATGTATTGCCGCATTCCTTTCAATTTTCCTCCCTGAGGTCTATTCTCTTGCTCTCCTTGTCTGGGGGCGGACCGGAGTTTGTGGGAACGTTGGCCCTCTTCCTGGCTGTTGCTGTTATTATTGAATCAGCTGGCACAGATCCCTGGATATATGGTGGATCCTTTGAAGGGTGTTTATATTTTTTCTCAGTTCTGGGTGTGACCGATCTGCAGGTAGATGGCTCCTTGAAAGCTTCCCTGCCTTGGTCTAGCACACTAGGGAGCATAGGAAGGAATTAGCTCCTAGTTTGTGTTGGTAGCAGTGTTTCCAGGAGAAAACAGGCTTTAGGCTTTTCCTCCTCCATTTCCACTCTATAGGTGGCTGCTGCGTTCCTGACGACCATGTTGTACACTCCTATGTCGTCCGGCGGCAAAGGCCTCGACGGATAGGTCTCCACGGCCTCCTCCGGGTTTTCGGCGTCGAGATCCTGCCATTCCAGGTCTTGAGCCTCCGAGGGTGTCGAGCCGTAGTGCGTCTGCTGGTCGTCATCACCCTCCGTATAATCGTACAGGACCTCTTCGTCCTGTTGTTCCGACGGTTCGGGAGTTTTCGGCGGCTCGGTGCTGTCGAACTCCTCTTGCGTTTCCGCTTCGACGACCGTCGAGGGCTTCGAAGGGATGGTGTATCTACTCATCCGGTCGTCGAAGTCCTTCTTCTTTTGGATGATACTGGCCATTTCGGCCTCGAGCCTTTTCTTCTTCCTCTCCATCTCCGCCGCTTGATCGGCGTCGAGAGTTTCGGCAGTTCTCTTCGAGGTCGTTGTTGACGTCGGAGGTGCCTTCTGCTCTTTCCCCTTCGGCGTCGAGTGCGGTTTCTCGGAACCGTGCTTCGACGACCTGGGTGTGTCAAGAGCTTTCGCCGACCGGGAGTCCTTTTCGAAGGATCCGCTGGGCTGTTTGTCCCTGGATGCAGCTTCGGTCGTCGAGTGCTTTGACGCCGGTGCTCCTTTCGAGGACTTTGGCTCGGATTTTCGAGAGTTTGTCGGGGTTCTTTGGGTCGACGTGTCTCTTACCTCCTTCCTGGAAGTGTTATCGGTCTCTACGACCGTGCAGTCCTCTGGTCCCTTGGCGATGTTGTCCTCTTCCCCACTGGAGAGGCCCAGGTCCCGCAGCGACGGAGGTGGCCCTTGGCCCTGCATGCTGTAGTTTGCTGTCCTCTGTCTGTCCCTCACCCTGAGGGTCTTGGCGGCGAATGCTGCGCAGGCGTTGCAGTCGTCGCTTCGATGGTCGATCGGTAGGCAGAGGTTGCAGACTGGATGTTGGTCTTTCTGTGCGAACTTGTGGTGGCAGTTACAACAGAACTTGAATGGTGTCTTGTCCATTCCCGCGCTCAGGGAGCCCCGTGTGCGCATTCTCCGTTGGACGTCGAAGTTTCTTCTACCTCTCACCAGCTTCGTCGTCCCGTGTAGGAAAGTGGGTTTCTGTTGCAGTAACCCCCCCACTTTTTGCCTGATAACTGATGCACTTTTCCTTGGTGTGCCCTGGATCCCTGCCAATCAGGTACCCAGGGCCTGTGTTCCTTCCCTAAAAACTGTACTCAGCCTAAACCCAATTGGCATCTCTGGCCACAGGTAAGCCCCTGGTAAATGGTACCCTAGGTACCCAGGGCACTGTGACCAGAGAAGACCCCTAAGGGCTGCAGCACTTATTGTGCCACCCTTAGAGGCCCTGTACCCTGACACACACACACTGCCCTTGCAGGCTGAGTGTCTTGGTGCAGAACAAAACAGAGAGTCGACATGGCACACATCCCTGTGTGCCATGCCCACAAACACACTGCCCTGGCATACCTCAGTCACCCCTCTAGCTGGGTGCCCTATGCCAGTGGTGAGGGCACAGGTGCATGAGCCCTGTGCCCCTACAGTACCCAGGCCCATTCCTGGGCACTGTAAGTGCAGGGCTGCCATTCCGAGTATATGGTGCTGGGAGGTCGTCAGCACGTACTCCACAGCACCATGATGGCTGCACTGAAGACTGAGAAGTTTGGTATCAAACTCCTCAGCACAGTACACCCACACTGATGCCAGTGTGGGATTTACTGTAAAATGCACGTCAGAGGGCAACTTAGAGTTACCCCCTAAACCTAACCTACAATCCACGTCTTGTCTGAGGGGCTGCCTAGGCTGCCACACAGCAGACATGTTGCTGGACCCCTGGGTAGAGAGCCATCCGCTCTCCCGGGCCTGCAACAATGCACGTCCTGGGTGAGGTGCTAGGCCCCCTCCCCAGGATGGGCAGGGGGAAGCTTCAAAGGCATTCCGCCTTTGTGAGCTTCCCCAGACCACTTGCTGTACTCAGCAACTGGTCCCCACCGGTTCCTCCCCCATCCTGGTGGGAAGACTGGAGGGAAACACCAAGGGAGGAAAGGGGGTGTGCCACCCTCTGCCAACCCCACCCCTCAGGTGGGGAGGCGAGGTGAAGCACATCTCCGGGCTCTCGCCATCTTGAAGATGGGGAGCCCTGCCCAATCAGGACTAGGCTCCTGCCCCCTCCCACAGGAGAGTGGCAGGATAGGGGTGTACCCACCCCAGGGCAGGGACCCATTGGTCCCTGCCCTTTACCTACCTGTAACGCCCCTAAATCTAGTATTTAGGGGCACCCTGAACCTTCCTTCCTTAGATTCCCGCAACCTAAGAAGAAAAAGGACGAAAGAAGACGCCCAGCAGAGGAGACTGCAGAGAACAACTGACTTGGCCCCAGCCCTACCGGCCCGTCTGCAGTTTCCAGAGATCCTGCGCCAAAAATAGTCTTGTCCTGCAGCCAGCGACCTCCAGAACCCCAGGGAGGACTGACTGCCTTCAACAAAGACCGGATCTCCTGTGAACAGCAGCTCTGTTCAAAAGAAACACCAAACAAAGACTCCGAGCCTGCTGAGGAGAAAAGAAACCCGACGCCTGGAACCACCACTGCACCCGTCGCCTACAGCCCGAGTTCAAGTGGCCCACCGGTCCCAGCGAGGTCCCCCAGCTCTCCAGAGTCCGAGTCCACCGTGGGTTGACCCCTCCAGGACTCCCCGACGTCGCCTGCAGCCTCTGCACGGAGAACCCCCAACCGCGAGTGGCCCGGTAAGGTGAAATCCGACCTCAAAAGACACCCCTGCATCCAGACGCCCTGCGCCCTGGAGAAAGGAACCCGAGGTGCACCTACGTCCCCGAGCCCTCCAACTTACCTGCCCAGCTGTTGGTTCCTCCTGGAAGTCTTCCTGGACCGAGCCTGCAGCTGAAAACCAAAACCGAAAATTTCCATTGAAATCAACAGGGCACCCGACCTCAAAACAGCACTCTGCACCCGGCCGCCCTAGTGCCGCTGAGGGTGCCTCTTTGGTGCTAACTTGGTCCCCAACGTGCCCTGAGCTTAACCCTAGGAGCTTTGCTCCCACAACCCCGTGGCCTGCTTGCCAGCCGCCACCAACCGGAGTCCCCCTATCCTCCATAGGATAACATTGGGCCTCAACACTCTGCACCCGGCCGCCCTAGTGCCGCTGAGGGTGCAACAACAGTGCATCACTGACCCTGGGAGACCCCTGAGTCTAACCCCAGAACCCTAACTCAAAAGACCGATTACTTACCTCGAGACCGATAACTCATTTTTCCTCATAGGATAACATGGACACTTTTTCTTCCAAAAAGTTTCTAAGTGTCGACTTTTGAAAACAAGAATATTCTTTAAAAATCGTACAGACTACCAAAACGTAATTACTTACCTGTTTTAAGTAAATGTCCCAGGGCTGAACCTAGGAGTCCAGCACTGGATTACAAAAGTAACGTTAAAAGTAACTTACCGGCGAATTGAATTTTCTTACATAGGGATCCATTGACTGGTTTTCTGTGAAATTTCTTCTAAGTGTCCACTTTTGAAATACCAAAATATTGCTTAAAAATCACAACAGTAACGAATTCCGAATTACTCACCTACTATCAGGAGAGACCTCAGTACTGCATCTTTTAGTCCAGTACCGACCATGAAAAGTAATTTTTACCGTACTTACCAGTAACTGGAAATTCCTCTCATAGGATATCATTGCCTGCTTTTTGTTGAAAAAGTTTCTAAGTGTCGATTTCTGAATCATACAAATATTCTTTAAAAATCGTACAAACTACAAAAACGTAATTACTTACCTGTTTTAAGTAAATGTCCCAGTGCTGAACCTAGGAGTCCAGCACTGGATTACAAAAGTAACGTAAACATACTTTGCTTGCAAACTGTATTTCCTTCCCTAGGATAACATTGGTAATTTTACCCAGAAAAGTTTCTAAGTGTCAACTTTTGAAATACAGTAATATTCCTCAAAAATCACTACCATAACCAAAACGCTTTTTCTCACCTGTTTACAGGAAGTGTCCCGGGACTGAATCCAAGATCCAGTCCCGTGGTTAGAAAAGTAATCCAAAAAGTAATCTATTGCATTTAACCAGAAATTTCCATTGAGCTCAATGTATAATTGTGTTTAAAATTGTGTTGCATATTGCAACAACTGTAACTATTGCATTCAAAAGTCTATTGCCAATTGAACAGTAGTTAACTAAAGCATCTCATTCTGAGAAAGTATATTTTGACACCCATTGTTGGTTCTAAAATAAAACAACTATATTTTTATATACAAACCATTGGCCTAGAGTTCAGTTCTTGAGTGTGGCTTCATTTGCTGACTGAGTGTGTACAACAAATGCTTTACACTGTCCTCTGATACTGCCTTACTGCTCGACCAAGCTACCACTTTAGAGAGTAAGGTTATATCTAACTTTAGCCTCTGCCAAACCTCTGGGGACTGTGGACTCTGTGCACACTGAACCTTACTTTGGTGCAGTATATACAGAGCCACTTTCTTACATTGGTGGCAGCGGTGGGATACAAACTTGCATTGTTGGACTACTTGGTTACCATCTGATCACACGACAGAACTCTTAAATTGCCTTTAGAATTCTGATTTTTTCAAATTGGCATTTTTTACCAAATTACTAAAAGTCTTGTTAGGGCCTTGCTTAAGTCCCTTTAAAATTGTAGAAAATAAAAAGTCACTATAGTCAAGGGTAGAGGGGTTAGAACTTTTGTTAGAATGTCTCAAGAAAACAACCCAGCTATTAGTGAAAATAATAATGACATACAGGACATGGTTGAGGAGCTCGACCTCACCCCTTATCTTCATTTGTCTTTCAAAGAGATAAGGTCCTTATGTAAACTTAAAAATATACCAATGGGCCAGCATCCAACCAAACAAGGGCTCCAGGAGCTCCTGGCTGAGTATGCTAAGGCCCACCCCTCTGAGCATGGTGATGACCACGCAGAGGAGGAAAGGAGTGAGGAGGATGGGGATGGTAACCCACCTCCACCACTTCCTAGGGAAGACAGGGTCACTGCACCCTTATTTCCAAGAGTAAACCTCTGGGGACCTAGGGGCCACCTAGGTGGTTCAGGTCCCAGAGAGGACACTGAGGATAGCCTTAGTGAGGAGGACCACCTTTTAGCAAGGTTGGCCAAAAGACTGGACCTAGAGACCAGACTCCTGGCTCTAGAGAAGGAAAGACAGGAGATGGGTTTAGCACCCATCAATGGTGGCAGCAATACTAAAACTAAGGATAGGGAGGAAACTTCTGATCCTAAAATCCCCAAAGGGATTGTCCCTAAATTTGAGGAAGGCGATGACATCACCAAATGGTTCACAGCCTTTGAGAGGGCTTGTGAAATAAGAAAAGTAAAGAAACCTCTCTGGGGGGCACTCCTGTGGGAACTGTTCTCTGGTAACTGCAGAGACAGGCTTCTGACCCTCTCTGGGCCAGATGCAGGGTCCTATGACCTCATGAAGAATACTCTGATTGAGGGATTTGGGCTCACTACTGAGGAGTATAGAATTAGATTCAGGGGGGCTCACAAAACCCAGACCCAGTCCTGGATTGACTTCGTAGACTACTCAGTAAAGACACTGGATGGTTGGTTAGCTGGACATAATGTGCAGGATTTTCCTGGACTTTACAATTTGTTTATGAAGGAACACATACTAAGTAATTGCACAAACGAAAAGTTGCATCAGCATTTGGTAGACCTAGGTCTAATTTCTCCCCAAGAATTGGGAAAGAAGGCAGACCACTGGGTCAGAACAAGGGTAACTAGGACATCCACTGGGGGTGACCAAAAGAAAGGGGTCACAAAGCCTCCCCAGAAGAAAGATAGTGAACCCCTTAAGGATAAAAGTAAGGAGTCCCAGGCAGCCCCCCAAAACCTGTCCAGGAGGGTGGGCCCAAAGACACCTCACAAACTAAACCAGGGTACCAAGGTAAGAATTGGGATCCCAACAGAATATGGTGTCACAACTGTCAGAAGTCAGGACACCACACCAAGGACCCTAGCTGTCCTAAAAACAAGATCCCTAGTACAGCCCCAGGGGTGACTAGTGTAGCCCCAGGAGTTGCCAGTGTAGCTCTGGAGGAAGGGTCCTCAGATGAGGAAGTCCTCCTAGCTTTCAACTGGAAAATGGGCCCAAGAGGTAAGCTGGAGATCCCAGAGGGGAGTAGACACTTCCACCGCCTACTGGTGAATGGAATCCCAGCCACTGCCCTGAGAGATACCTGTGCCAGTCACACTGTGGTGCATGACAGGTTGGTACTCCCACACCAGTATGTCCCAGGGGAATCAAGGAGAGTAAGGGCTGTCCCAGGGGAGTCACTGTTAGGCCTGTGGCTGTAGTGCCCCTAGTCATAGCTGGGTCCCTTAGATGGAGAAAGGTGGTAGTCAGTAAAGACCTCCCCCTTGATTGTCTCCTGGGGAATGACCACTTAGAGGTGGACCTGAGCCAAAGAGAGGCACTGGCCCAATGCCAGGCCTCACCCAAGAAACCTGGGGGGCTCAACCTGCAGTCAGTGCAGCTGAGCCCCAAAAGAGTAAAAAGGAACAGGGTAGGAAAGGTGGGCAACTGTTAGCCACAGTCCCAGAGGGCCAGGGAGATTCTATCCCAGTGAGGGAAAACTCCAGAAGTGGCCCTGGTAAAGCCCCCTAGCCAACAAGAAGACCTGACTAGTCAGGCAACTGTCCAGCCTGAGTTGGTGGCTCCTCAGCTGGCAGAACAAAGGGTGGAGGAAGGGTGCTCACTACAAAGTTTAGTGACCCCCCACCCTAAAGCAACAGGCAGACAGCCAGGACCCAAAGAGACCTGTAAGATAGCCCCTTCACTTGCCAGACAGGAGCTAAAGGTGTGGTTCTGGGCACTGACAGCTGTCAGCAGCCTCTGCTGGGTGTTAGCCTTCATGGCAGCCCTATCCTTGGCATGGTGGCCTAACCCCCTGCCAAATAACAAGCTAGGCCCCTGACCCTATTGGTCATGGTGGGGTTGCTCAAACTGTGGGTGACCTCTGTGGGTAAGCTGGGCTTTGCCCTGGCTAAGTTAGACTTTGCAGAGGTGGGCACCTCTGAACCCAAACTTAAAAGATGGGGTGAAGACACTAAAGAGCAAGGAGAGGAGCTTTGGGAATTAGGTCCTGAAACTGATGAGGTAGGCCAGCTCCCCAAAGGGACTGACCTGGACAGAAGGATATAAGGCGGAGTAGGCCCTGCAACTTTCAAACCACTTCCCCAACTCTTCCTCGCCTGAAAGACTAGACAGGCTCTCCCAGCGTTGGCTGAGTCTCCTGGCCTTTGGGCTGGGGGGCTTGTGTAGGAAAGTGGGTTTCTGTTGCAGTAACCCCCACTTTTTGCCTGATAACTGATGCACTTTTCCTTGGTGTGCCCTGGATCCCTGCCAATCAGGTACCCAGGGCCTGTGTTCCTTCCCTAAAAACTGTACTCAGCCTAAACCCAATTGGCATCTCTGGCCACAGGTAAGCCCCTGGTAAATGGTACCCTAGGTACCCAGGGCACTGTGACCAGAGAAGACCCTAAGGGCTGCAGCACTTATTGTGCCACCCTTAGAGGCCCTGTACCCTGACACACACACACTGCCCTTGCAGGCTGAGTGTCTTGGTGCAGAACAAAACAGAGAGTCGACATGGCACACATCCCTGTGTGCCATGCCCTAAACACACTGCCCTGGCATACCTCAGTCACCCCTCTAGCTGGGTGCCCTATGCCAGTGGTGAGGGCACAGGTGCATGAGCCCTGTGCCCCTACAGTACCCAGGCCCATTCCTGGGCACTGTAAGTGCAGGGCTGCCATTCCGAGTATATGGTGCTGGGAGGTCGTCAGCACGTACTCCACAGCACCATGATGGCTGCACTGAAGACTGAGAAGTTTGGTATCAAACTCCTCAGCACAGTACACCCACACTGATGCCAGTGTGGGATTTACTGTAAAATGCACGTCAGAGGGCAACTTAGAGTTACCCCTAAACCTAACCTACAATCCACGTCTTGTCTGAGGGGCTGCCTAGGCTGCCACACAGCAGACATGTTGCTGGACCCCTGGGTAGAGAGCCATCCGCTCTCCCGGGCCTGCAACAATGCACGTCCTGGGTGAGGTGCTAGGCCCCTCCCCCAGGATGGGCAGGGGAAGCTTCAAAGGCATTCCGCCTTTGTGAGCTTCCCAGACCACTTGCTGTACTCAGCAACTGGTCCCCACCGGTTCCTCCCCATCCTGGTGGGAAGACTGGAGGGAAACACCAAGGGAGGAAAGGGGTGTGCCACCCTCTGCCAACCCCACCCCTCAGGTGGGGGAGGCGAGGTGAAGCACATCTCCGGGCTCTCGCCATCTTGAAGATGGGGAGCCCTGCCCAATCAGGACTAGGCTCCTGCCCCCTCCCACAGGAGAGTGGCAGGATAGGGGTGTACCCACCCCAGGGCAGGGACCCATTGGTCCCTGCCCTTTACCTACCTGTAACGCCCCTAAATCTAGTATTTAGGGGCACCCTGAACCTTCCTTCCTTAGATTCCCGCAACCTAAGAAGAAAAAGGACGAAAGAAGACGCCCAGCAGAGGAGACTGCAGAGAACAACTGACTTGGCCCCAGCCCTACCGGCCCGTCTGCAGTTTCCAGAGATCCTGCGCCAAAAATAGTCTTGTCCTGCAGCCAGCGACCTCCAGAACCCCAGGGAGGACTGACTGCCTTCAACAAAGACCGGATCTCCTGTGAACAGCAGCTCTGTTCAAAAGAAACACCAAACAAAGACTCCGAGCCTGCTGAGGAGAAAGAAACCCGACGCCTGGAACCACCACTGCACCCGTCGCCTACAGCCCGAGTTCAAGTGGCCCACCGGTCCCAGCGAGGTCCCCCAGCTCTCCAGAGTCCGAGTCCACCGTGGGTTGACCCCTCCAGGACTCCCCGACGTCGCCTGCAGCCTCTGCACGGAGAACCCCCAACCGCGAGTGGCCCGGTAAGGTGAAATCCGACCTCAAAAGACACCCCTGCATCCAGACGCCCTGCGCCCTGGAGAAAGGAACCCGAGGTGCACCTACGTCCCCGAGCCCTCCAACTTACCTGCCCAGCTGTTGGTTCCTCCTGGAAGTCTTCCTGGACCGAGCCTGCAGCTGAAAACCAAAACCGAAAATTTCCATTGAAATCAACAGGGCACCCGACCTCAAAACAGCACTCTGCACCCGGCCGCCCTAGTGCCGCTGAGGGTGCCTCTTTGGTGCTAACTTGGTCCCCAACGTGCCCTGAGCTTAACCCCTAGGAGCTTTGCTCCCACAACCCCGTGGCCTGCTTGCCAGCCGCCACCAACCGGAGTCCCCTATCCTCCATAGGATAACATTGGGCCTCAACACTCTGCACCCGGCCGCCCTAGTGCCGCTGAGGGTGCAACAACAGTGCATCACTGACCCTGGGAGACCCCTGAGTCTAACCCCAGAACCCTAACTCAAAAGACCGATTACTTACCTCGAGACCGATAACTCATTTTTCCTCATAGGATAACATGGACACTTTTTCTTCCAAAAAGTTTCTAAGTGTCGACTTTTGAAAACAAGAATATTCTTTAAAAATCGTACAGACTACCAAAACGTAATTACTTACCTGTTTTAAGTAAATGTCCCAGGGCTGAACCTAGGAGTCCAGCACTGGATTACAAAAGTAACGTTAAAGTAACTTACCGGCGAATTGAATTTTCTTACATAGGGATCCATTGACTGGTTTTCTGTGAAATTTCTTCTAAGTGTCCACTTTTGAAATACCAAAATATTGCTTAAAAATCACAACAGTAACGAATTCCGAATTACTCACCTACTATCAGGAGAGACCTCAGTACTGCATCTTTTAGTCCAGTACCGACCATGAAAAGTAATTTTTACCGTACTTACCAGTAACTGGAAATTCCTCTCATAGGATATCATTGCCTGCTTTTTGTTGAAAAAGTTTCTAAGTGTCGATTTCTGAATCATACAAATATTCTTTAAAAATCGTACAAACTACAAAAACGTAATTACTTACCTGTTTTAAGTACATGTCCCAGTGCTGAACCTAGGAGTCCAGCACTGGATTACAAAAGTAACGTAAACATACTTTGCTTGCAAACTGTATTTCCTTCCCTAGGATAACATTGGTAATTTTACCCAGAAAAGTTTCTAAGTGTCAACTTTTGAAATACAGTAATATTCCTCAAAAATCACTACCATAACCAAAACGCTTTTTCTCACCTGTTTACAGGAAGTGTCCCGGGACTGAATCCAAGATCCAGTCCCGTGGTTAGAAAAGTAATCCAAAAGTAATCTATTGCATTTAACCAGAAATTTCCATTGAGCTCAATGTATAATTGTGTTTAAAATTGTGTTGCATATTGCAACAACTGTAACTATTGCATTCAAAAGTCTATTGCCAATTGAACAGTAGTTAACTAAAGCATCTCATTCTGAGAAAGTATATTTTGACACCCATTGTTGGTTCTAAAATAAAACAACTATTTTTATATACAAACCATTGGCCTAGAGTTCAGTTCTTGAGTGTGTGGCTTCATTTGCTGACTGAGTGTGTACAACAAATGCTTTACACTGTCCTCTGATACTGCCTTACTGCTCGACCAAGCTACCACTTTAGAGAGTAAGGTTATATCTAACTTTAGCCTCTGCCAAACCTCTGGGGACTGTGGACTCTGTGCACACTGAACCTTACTTTGGTGCAGTATATACAGAGCCACTTTCTTACATCCCGGTAGTATGTTCTTTGTCTTGTGATGAAGATCTCCAATTTTTATCGGTTCTTTCTGCTTTTCTCTTACTTCTTCTCTCCTCTTCCAACTCTGGAGCTCTTCACGACGATCCAGACCCAACGGCGGAAAAAAGAATCTGAAGATGGCGCCCAAGGGTGGGAGCTTCCGGAGGAAGCGCGCCGACGTCACGGAAGGACACCAAATGGTGGGGCGTCAACGCCCACCTGGGCCACACAAAAAAAAAAAAAAAACAGACTACGATTCCGGACCCAACCACTAGACCGCGGAATAATGCACAGCATAGTGAATCCAGAAAGATTCACGCTGCAAAACTCTTTAGACCCGATACCTGCATCCTATTTTAGAGAAGTGGAGGGCCTCCTGCGAGATCTACTATGGAATGGCAGGCCGCGAATCGCTCTCGGTAAGCTTTCCCTGAACTGGTATGACGGAGGCATCAGCCTTCCTAATATCAAATTGTACTACTGGGCGGCCCACCTCTCCTCCATCAACCACTGGACCTACGACCCACCAGGAGACCCGGGTTACAGTATGTATTGATGGCTCCTCTCTGGGGGGAACTTCAACAAAGCTCTCTACTCTAAGCCCCGGCGCTCTACACTTACAGGCCCCACTAAACATGCTGTACATGTTTGGCACACTGCAACTAACTGTCTTGGTTGGGGGCGGAGGCTTACACTTGCGACACCATTATGGGATTCTGAACAGTTGGGTAATTTGTGGACGAGTAAAGGCTTCGACAAATGGGATCTTATAGGCATTTCCCGTATAAGTGACCTGTGGGAAAAGTCGGACATTAAGACATTCGCCGTGTTGCAGCAACAATTCAAGTTGGCCGATTCGGAGCTCTTCCGCTATACACAGGTCAGACACGCTCTCCGCACCCATCTGCAGCCCGGGGCCACGCCACCTGAATCATCGCCGTTAGAGGATAGAGTATTGGACGGCCATATCCCTGACAACCAATTTTTTGTATATCAATGAAATGGTGCTAACAGCTTGCCAGATCCCCTCCAGTCCCTTCGTGAGAAATGGTCTAGGGACGGCATTGAGATGGACGATGAGGAGTGGCAGGAGGCTATCTCCTCGCCCAAAGTAGTGGCAATACCAGCTCGTCTCCGACTTGTCCAACTAAAACTCCTACACAGGGTATACGTGACAGGGCCCCAATTGGTGCGGATGGGGAGGGTTGACGGGGGGTATTGTAGGCGAGGATGTGGCCAATTGGGTACCTTTATCCATATAGTTTGGGAATGCACATTGATCCAATCATATTGGCGCAATATCCACGATATTATCAACACTTTTATCCACACACCTCCGCGTGGAGGCCCGCAGGTGTTTATTAAATATCTGGGAGCCCACAGATTTGAACGTTGCTTGACACAGTGGGTCACTTTGGGACTAATGCTCGCCAAGAGAAACATTGCACGGCGATGGGGAGCGCCGCTTCCTCCTACGATGGGGGATTGGGAAAGACTTGGATTGGGCAATGTTTTGGGAAAAGACAGTGTATGTGGCCCGTGGGTGTCCCACGAAATGGACCCGTGTTTGGGGTTTGTGGAATTCTTACCGAGACATATGCCAACCCCCCCTAGTCTTTAGTAACGAAGATCCCCCTTCACCCTAGACCTTCCACAGTATATTCTGTATAACGTGTATTACCTACTGTTCCCATGAAGCCTGATGTACTACTTCCTCTGAAATGTGATTGTAATGCTGATGTCTGTTTATCAATAAAAAGTTTAAAACATTTTTTTTTTTTTTTTTTTAAACTTAACCAGGTGGTGATCAGACCAACCCACCGGTAGGATATTTTCCACTCCAATGGAGTCTTTATCGGCAAAAATTAAATCCAGTACATGCCCCCCCCTTAAGAGTGGATTCTGTGATCCATTGTAGTAGATTCAGGTTCTCACAAGATTGTAGGAGGTTATTATATCCAGAGTCCAGGCTTCCATTGGTCCACAGGTTAAAATCTCCTAGGATGAGCAGTCTAGCATGGGTAAGTGCCATATTACTAAATACATCAGCTAAATCCTGCTGGTGTTGAAGACTAACTGCCCCAGGGGGCCTGTAACACACCATACCAGTCAACATATGTCCATTAAGATCTTTTAGAGAGAAGCCCAGCAATTCAATACCGATCACCTCATCAATATCCATTGGTGAGATATCCCATATCTCCTTAAAAATAATCCCAACCCCCCCACCTCTGCCACTAGATCTTGGCTTGTGGAATACTTTGTATCCCAGTGGATAAGTCAAACCCAGCTCCATATCTGACCCGGGATGTGTCCAAGTCTCTGTCATTAACGGACAAGTTACTTACCTTCGGTAACGATATATCTGTAAGAAACATTAGTAGTGATAGATTCCTTTCCTTAGAATATCCCCAGGCGTCAGACTGGATCCGGAAAGTTTGTCAGCAGTACCCATGCGCGTCGGTAGGTGGCGTCATGCGGCTCAGCGTCAGTCGTTGGCGTCGTGGTCGCCAAGATGACGTCGCCGGCGCTTAGACGCCGCCTACGCGCGCAGACGTCAGTTCTGTACACGACTTTCCGCGCCAGGAACGCAGAGCCATGCAAGATACTGACCACTGGTGCATTGAAACTCGGGCCCTGAAAGGGATGACCTTAACCCTAGAAATCAGTTCGCAGAACGGGGAGGATGGGTGGGGCGGTAAGGAATCCATCACTACTAATGTTTCTTACAGATATATCGTTACCGAAGGCAAGTAACTTGTCCATCTGAAAGAAACACAGTGATAGATTCCTTACCTTAGAATAGATACTCCAGCAATACCAACCCCGGTGGTGGGTCTGCGAACTAAGATCACACCAGAAAGTCACAGAGAACAGAACGGCCAAAGAAGCAGTCTCTCCAGACTTGGCTGTCTAGGCAAGCGAGGCCCACGTGGCTGCCTGACAGATGTCTTGCAGGGGGACACCACGTCCCAATGCAGTAGTGGCTGCTGTAGCTCTGGTGGAATGAGCACGCAGCCCCACCGGAGGTTCTTTTTGAGCCAAAGAGTAACAGGCTTTGATACATAAGACAACCCAGCGGGAGATGGTTCTCTTATGGACCGCCTGACCTTTCTTGGTGCCAACGTAGCCAACAAAAAGCTGGTCGTCCACCCGGAACTGCTGTGCGCGTTTGGACCCAAAACGTGCGCTCTCTATCTCAGACGGTGGAGCCGCTCTTCCTCTCTGGAAGGTTGCGGAGGAGGAAAGAAGGGGGGCAAGGTAATAGTCTGCCCAATGTGAAAGGCCGTAACCACTTTTGGCAAAAAGGAAGGACGGGGCCCGAGCACAACCTTGTCCGGATGGACTGAAAGGAAAGGAGGCTTACAAGAAAAAGCCTGGAGCTCACTCACCCGCCTGGTGGAAGTGATGGCCACCAGGAAGGCAGTCTTTAATGTCAAAAGACAAAGAGGACAGTTGTGAAGGGGCTCAAAGGGAGCGCACATCAAGTATGTCAGAACCAGATTCAAGTCCCACTGAGGCATCACGAAAGGGATAGGAGGAAAAAGGTGTGTAATGCCTTTGAGAAATCTATTTACAACAGGGGACTTGAAAAGAGAGGGCTGATCAGTGTAAGAAAGTGTCTCTGTATATACTGAACCAAAGTAAGGTTCAGTGTGCACAGGGTCCACAGTCCCCAGAGGTTTGGCAGAGGCTAAAGTTAGATATAACCTTACTCTCTAAAGTGGTAGCTTGGTCGAGCAGTAAGGCAGTATCAGAGGACAGTGTAAAGCATTTGTTGTACACACTCAGTCAGCAAATGAAGCCACACACTCAAGAACTGAACTCTAGGCCAATGGTTTGTATATAAAAATATATGCTTGTTTTATTTTAGAACCAACAATAGGTATCAAAATATACTTTCTCAGAATGAGATGCTTTAGGTAAATACTTTCAATAGGCAATAGACTTTTGAATGCAATAGTTACAGTTGTTGCAATAGGCAACACAATTTTAAACACAATTATACATTGAGCTCAATTGGAATTTCTAGTTAAATGCAATAGATTACTTATTGGATTACTTTTCTAACCACAGGACTGGATCCTAGATTCAGTCCTGGGACATCTCCTGTAAACAGTTGAGTAAAAACGTTTTGGTTACAGTTGTGATTTTTAAGGAATATTATTGTATTTTAAAAGTTGGCACTTAGAAACTTTTTCACATAGAATCACCAATGTTATCCTATGGGAGGAAATTCACTTAGCAGATAAGTAGTGTTATCGTTACTTTTTCTTACTCAGTGTTGGATCCTGGATGCAGCACTGGTGCATTTCCTGTAAACAGTTGAAAGAATGTGTTTTTGTTATACAGACGATTTTTAACGAATATTTGTAAGTTTGCAAAATCGACACTTAGAAACTTTTTCAGCAAAAACCAGGCAATGTTATCCTATGGAAGGAGATTCAAGTTACCGGTAAGTACAGTTGTGATAAATTTTTAGGGTCAGTGCTGGGCACCAAGATCCAGCACTGGGATCTCTCCTGATAGCAGGTGAGTAAATTCGTTTTCGTAATTCGGCTGATTTTAGGTGAATATTTTAAAGTCTCAAAACTCGACACTTAGAAGAATTTCCAAGTGAAACCAGTCAATGTTACCCTATGGAAGGAAATTCAATTCGCCGGTAAGTTACTTTAACGTTACTTTTGTAATCCAGTGCTGGACTCCTAGATTCAGCACTGGGACATTTACTTAAAATAGATAAGTAATTACGTTTTTGTAGTTTGTACGATTTTTAAAGAATATTCTTGTATCTCAAAAGTTGACACTTAGAAACTTTTTCACAAAGAGCCACCAATGTTATCCTATGGAAGGAAATTCAATTCACAGGTAAGTTACTTTTTAATTACTTTTGTTTCTCAGTGCTGGACACTTAGGTTCAGCACTGGGACCTTTCCTGCAAACAGTTGAGAAAATTCGGTTAGGTTATTTGTGCGATTTTTAAGGAATATTCTTAGTTTTCAAAAGTTGACACTTAGAAACTTTTTGGAAGAAAAAGTGTCCATGTTATCCTACGAGGAAAAATGAGTTTTCGCTTTCGAGGTAAGTAGTCGGTCTTTTGAGTTAGGGTTCTGGGGTTAGACTCAGGGGTCTCCCAGGGTCAGTGATGCACTGTTGTTGCACCCTCAGCGGCACTAGGGCGGCCGGGTGCAGAGTGTTGAGGCCCAATGTTATCCTATGGAGGATAGGGGGACTCCAGTTGGTGGCTGCTGGCAAGCAGGCCACTGGGTTGTGGGAGCAAAGCTCCTAGGGTTAAGCTCAGGGCACGTTGGGGACCAAGTTAGCACAGAAGGGGCACCCTCAGCGGCACTAGGGCGGCCGGGTGCAGGGTGCTGTTTTGAGGTCGGGTGCCCTGTTGATTTCAATGGAGATTTTCGGTTTTGGTTTTCAGCTGCAGGCTTGGTCCAGGAAGACTTACAGGAGGAACCAACAGCTGGGCAGGTAAGTTGGAGGGCTCGGGGACGTAGGTGCACCTCGGGTTCCTTTCTCCAGGGCGCAGGGCGGCTGGATGCAGGGGTGTTTTTTGAGGTTGGATTTCACCTTACCGGGCCACTCGCGGTTGGGGGGAGGGAGGGTGGTCTCCCTGCAGAGGCTGCAGGCGACGTCGGGGAGTCCTGGAAGGGACAACCCACGGTGGACCCAGACTCTGGAGCGCTGGGGGACCTCGCTGGGACCGGTGGGCCACTTGAACAAGGGCTGTAGGCGACTGGTGCAGTGGTGGTTCCAGGCGTCGGGTTTCTTTTTCCTCAGCAGGCTCCGAGTCTTTGTTTGGTGTTTCTTTTGAACAGAGCTGCTGTTCACAGGAGATCCGGTCTTTGTTGAAGGCAGTCAGTCCTCCCTGGGGTTCTGGAGGTCGCTGGCTGCAGGACAAGACGATTTTTTGCGCAGGATCTCTGGAAACTGCAGACGGGCCGGTAGGGCTGGGGCCAAGTCAGTTGTTCTCTGCAGTCTCCTCTGCTGGGCGTCTTCTTTCGTCCATTTTCTTCTTAGGTTGCGGGAATTTGAGGAAGGAGGGTTCAGGGTGCCCCTAAATACTAGATTTAGGGGCGTTACAGGTAGGTAAAGGGCAGGGACCAATGGGTCCCTGCCCTGGGGTGGGTACACCCCCTATCCTGCCACTCTCCTGTGGGAGGGGAGCAGGAGCCTAGTCCTGATTGGGCAGGGCTCCCCATCTTCAAGATGGCGAGAGCCCGGAGATGTGCTTCACCTCGCCTCCCCACCTGAGGGGTGGGGTTGGCAGAGGCTGGCACACCCCCTTTCCTCCCTTGGTGTTTCCCGCCAGTCTTCCCGCCAGGATGGGGGGAAGAACCGGTGGGGACCAGTTGCTGAGTACAGCAAGTGGTCTGGGGAAGCTCACAAAGGCGGAATGCCTTTGAAGCTTCCCCCTGCCCATCCTGGGGGAGGAGGCCTAGCACCTCGCCCAGGACGTGCATTGTTGCAGGCCCGGGAGAGCGGATGGCTCTCTACCCAGGGGTCCAGCAACAGGCCTGCTATGTGGCAGCCTAGGCAGCCCCTCAGACAAGACGTGGATTGTAGGTTAGGTTCAGGGGGCAACTCTAAGTTGCCCTTTGTCGTGCATTTTACAGTAAATCCCACACTGGCATCAGTGTGGGTTTACTGTGCTGAGAAGTTTGATACCAAACTTCTCAGTCTTTAATGCAGCCATCATGGTGCTGTGGAGTTCGTGCTGACGACCTCCCAGCACCATATACTCTGAATGGCAGCACTGCACTTAGTGCCCAGGAATGGACCTGGGTACTGTAGGGGCACAGGGCTCATGCACCTGTACCCTCACCACTGGCATAGGGCACCCAGCTAGAGGGGTGACTGAGGTATGCCAGGGCAGTGTGTTTGTGGGCATGGCACACAGGGATATGTGCCATGTCGACTCCGTTTTGTTCTGCACCAAGACACTCAGCCTGCAAGGGCAGTGTGTGTGTGTGTGTCAGGGTACAGGGCCTCTAAGGGTGGCACAATAAGTGCTGCAGCCCTTAGGGGTCTTCTCTGGTCACAGTGCCCTGGGTACCTAGGGTACCATTTACCAGGGGCTTACCTGTGGCCAGAGATGCCAATTGGGTTTAGGCTTTAGTATAGTTTTTAGGGAAGGAACACAGGCCCTGGGTACCTGATTGGCAGGGACCCAGGGCACACCAAGGAAAAGTGCATCAGTTATCAGGCAAAAAGTTGGGGGGGGGGTTACTGCAACAGAAACCCACTTTCCTACAATCAGGGAGCCTGAGAAAGGCCGAAATAGCAGAAAGGTAGTCCTTGATAGTGTCCAGAGCAGAGCCAAAGAAAGAAGGAACAGTAGTACTTCAGAAAGAGGGGCAGAAAGGGGATCCACAGCCTTTGCTGTGCACCATGCCACAAATTTGTTCCACCTGCAGGCGTATACCACTTTAGTAGAGGGACGCCTGGCTGCCAGAATAACGTGTCAGACTTCAGGAGGCAAGTCGAAGGGAATCAACTGCCGCCGCTTAATCTCCACGCAAAGAGGTGGAGGCTGGACAGGTTCGGGATGAGGACCGTCCCCTGCTGCTGCGACAGAAGATCCTCCCGAAGAGGCAGTCGGATCAGGGGATCGATGCTCATACTGAGTAGCTCGGGATACCATACTCTTCGAGCCCAGTCCGGAGCCACAAGAATGACTTGGGGCCAGTCGCGCCTGATCTTCTTCACCACTCTGGGCAGAAGTGGTATAGGCGGAAAGGCGTACAACAGACCGCAACTCCACTCGCGATGAAAAGCGTCGCCGAGCGAGTGCCGCCTTGGAAATTCCAACGCGCAGAACTGATGACATTGTGTGTTCTCTTCGGTGGCGAATAGATCTAACCGAGGCTCTCCCCACTGCTGAAAGAGACCTTGCGCCACCTCCAAGTGAAGACGCCATTCGTGATCAAGCATGCACCTGCGGCTGAGTTCGTCCGCCCTGGCGTTCAGAGAGCCTGCCAGGAGTTGAACCACCAGAGACATGCCCTGACGTTGCAGCTATGTCCAGAGACGCAGAGCCTCCTGACAGAGGGTCCACGACCCCACCCCGCCTTGTTTGTTGCAGTACCACATGGCGGTGGTGTTGTCTGAACACCTACACTACTCTCCCCTTGATAGAGGGAAGGAATGCCTTTAGTGCAAGCCTGATCGCCCGCAGCTCCAAAAGTTTGATATGGAGCCAGGACTCCGCCGGAGACATAAGGCCTTTGATCTCCGCCTCTCCCATGTGGCATCCCCATCCCAGGAGGGGCGCATCCGTCAACTGTGAACTCCGGTTGGGGAAGGGAGAGGGATCTGCCGTCGACCCAATGCCGGTTCGTGAGACACCACTGCAACTGTCGTGCAGTGCCCTCCGAGATATGGACGTGATCGGACCGGTTTCCCTGATGCTGCGCCCACTGGAACTTCAGGTCCCACTGCAGAGCCCGCATATGCCACCTGGCATGATTGACCAGCAGGATGCAGGAGGCCATGAGGCCCAGCAGCCTCAGAGTCACTCTGACCCGGGACAAAGGTTGAAAGATGGGAATCAGAGCCCGAATACCCCGGACTCGCTGTTCGGGAGGATAGACCCAAAACTGCACCGTGTCCAGAACCGCTCCGATAAAGAGGAGCTTCTGGGAGGGAATCGGGTGTGACTTCGGCACATTGATGGAGAACCCCAGCAAGTGCAGGAGGTCGGCCGTAGTCTGGATGTGGGAGACGACTGTCTGGGGCGAGTCCGCCTTCAACAGCCAATCATCCAGATAGGGGGAAGACAGACCCCTGATCTGCGCAGATGAGCTGCGACCACCGCCATCACCTTGGTGAACACCCGAGGGGCGCTGGTAAGGCCAAAGGGGAGCACGGTAAACTGAAAGTGCTCGTGGCCTACCTTGAACCGTAGGTAACGCCGGTGGGCAGGCAGGACGGGGATGTGGAAATAGGCGTCCTGCAAGTCCAGCGCCACCATCCAGTCTTGTGGGTCGAGAGCAGACAAGACCTGAGCTAGAGTAAGCATCTTGAACTTCTCTTTGCGGAGGAAGCGATTGACGTTCCGGAGGTCTAAGATAGGACGCAGGCCTTTGTCCTTCTTGGGCACCACAAAGTAGTGGGAATAACAACCACGACTTACTTCGTGCGTCTGAACGCGCTCGATGGCCCCCTTGGCCAAGAGGGCCGCAACTTCCTGCTGAAGAAGCACCAAGTGATCCCCCGACATGCGGTGGTATTGAGGCGGCATGGCTGGGGGGGTAGTCTCGAAGGGGAGGGAGTAGCCCCTCCGGACTATCTCTAAAACCCACCTGTCCAAAGTGATGGTGCGCCAGTGGGGGGAGGTGATGGCAGAGCCTGCCGCCCACTGGCGTTTGATGGGCCTGAAAGTTCGGACTAGGAAGGTTTGGAGGCAGTGGTGGCCGGGGTGGTGGTGGACTGATCCGCCCGCTGGCCCCTTTGTCCGCCATGGCGGAACCTGCGTCCGCGCTGGGATGATTGCTGCGCCGGCCTATGGCTCTGTTGCGAACGCTGCGGGCACCCCTTCCTTTGCCACGAAAGGAGCGAAAAGCGGAAGGCGGAGGAGTGCGGACTGCCGAGAGTCCCAAGGACTTGGCTGTAGCCCGTCAGTCCTTGAACCTCTCCAACGCGCTGTCCGCTTTGTCGCCGAAGAGGCGACGGCCATCAAAGGGCATGTCCATAAGGGTGTTTTGGACATCCCCCGAAAATCCAGTGGTCCTCAACCAGGCGTGACGGCGAACCGCCACCGTCGTTGCAATGGATCTGCCCAGGGAGTCGGCGGTGTCTAGGCCACAACGGATCATGAACTTTGCTGCGTCTCTCCCCTCTGCAACAGCCTGGGCGAGAGCAGGCCGGGCCTCCTCCGGACACTGGGGCAGCACGTTCGCCACCGTATCCCACAGAGAGTGGGAATAACGGCACAAGAGGCATGCAGTGTTCACGGACCGCAGCGCAGAGCTGGTGGAAGAGAAAATCTTCCCAAACTGATCCAGCTTCTTGGATTCCCTATCCGGTGGTGCGGAAGGGAAGGCGGTTGGGGAAGCAGAGGCTTGGACAACCAAGCTCTCGGGAGTGGGGTGTTGGGAGAGGAAAATGGGGTCACCCGGAGCTGGGCGATGGCGTCGGGCCACGTTCCTTTCCACAGGAGCTCCTGTGGTGGGCCTGGACCAAGTGCCCAAAAGAACGTCAGAGAGGGCTTCATTGAAAGGAAGCAGCGGCTCCGCAGAAGTAGCTGCTGGCTGAAGCACCTCTGTCAGGAGGATAGTCCTGACGGCAACAGTAGGGAGCTCAAAGTGTAGGGCCTCGGCCGCCATACGCAACACCACTGCATAACTGGCGCCCTCCTCCGTAGCCACGGTAGGAGGAGACCGCATGCCACGGTCTGGTGAGGTATCCAGACCACTGGCGTCACCCAATTCCTCAGCCGAGTCCTGTTCAGACTCGCAGGCTGCAGCGAGAGGGTCCTCAGACCCCTCCCAGTCCTCCCCTTGCTCCTCAGGCTGTTCAACAGGCCGAAAATAAGGAGCAGGGACATGGGGATAGAAATCCCCAAGCAGGGTCGAGAACGGCATCGATCGACGCCGGCTCGGCGCCGTGTCCACCTCGGGGCTGAAACTGAGGTCGATGTCGTCTCGAGGAGCGGGCGGCGTCCAGATCGGTGCCGGTGGGGTCGACGTCTGTGGAGGCGTAACGAGGTCAACCGGCGTCGACCGGGATCCAGGCCTGGATCCAAGGGTGTCCTGCGGCACCGTGGCCAGAGCCGACGCCGCCGGCGAGGAAACCCATGCGGGACCACGGGGCCCGAAGGCACACCGGCGGGACCCAACGGCCCATAGAGGCGAGCCATGGCCGACAGGAACACCTGTATCTGGGCCGGAGACGCCGACGACCCCGGGAAGGGCGGGTAGACGGGCAGCGACTCCATGGACTGCGCCGGAGCCGCGTGGGTGGCACCACCCAAACCCTCAGCCGCGTCGCGCGAGGGGAAGTCGGAGAATGATGGCGTTTCTTCGACTTCTTGTGCTTCGCCTTACCTGACCCAGAGTGTGAAGACTTGGATCCCGACGAATGGTGATGACTCCGCGCACGGTCCTTCGACCTCCCTCTGGACCGGGACCTGGAACGGCGCGGAGCCGACTGCCGGGCTTCCAGCAACTTTCGGGACCGCTCCCGCAAAGTCTTCGGCGCCATGGCCCGGAAGTCGGAGCTCGACTTGGGGTCATGGTCGCACCTCAGGCATAAAAGACACACACGGTGCGGGTCCGTCACCGACATCATGCGGTGACAATCCCCGCAGGACTTGAAACCGGGCATCCTAACTGCACCTTAGGAGTCAAAGTCTCGATGAAAAATGGAGACAAAAGTGTCAAAAAGTCAGTCAAAAATTGACTGGGGGTTCCTGCTCTTCCCGGATCTGCGCTTGCTGGCGCGGAAAAAGAAAGAACTGACGTCAGCGTGCGCGGGCGGCGTCTAAGTAGCACCCGCGACGTCATCTCGGCGACCACGACGCCAACGACGGACGTGGAGCCGCACAACGCCACCTACCGATGCGCAGGGGTACTGCTGACGAAAACTTTCCAGATCCAGTCTGACGCCTGGGGATATTCTAAGGTAAGGAATCTATCACTATGTGTTTCTTTCAGATAGGACATCCAAATTATGTGATTCCAGCAATATTTGAATCTCCATATAGTGCTTTGGCAATGACCTAACGTTAAGCAGGCCACACCTCCGGGTGTCCCTTTTAACATAATCTGACTCCGGGCCAGCAGTCCCTTCCAACTTAAACTCCCCCTCTCCGCCTCCCCGGTCACCAATGGCCCGCAATTGTTCACCTGTATAGCTATAACTTGGCTTCCCAGTGGAATTGCTCCCCAAACCGGCAGCGTGCCTGGCGCAGTGCGGGTGGGTAGTACCGGTGTGCGGCAGGATGGTGAACCGGATCTTGCTTCTTTGGTGCCTGCAGTTGCAGGGGAGTATCTCTTCTACTCCATCTTTGGCAACTGGCGAAGCACTGGCAGCCCTCTGAGTTTCTTGGAGTCTGCACAGCGGCAGGACCAGTTGGTTGCTCCACGAGGGTCGGGTGCAGCAGACAAGCTGGCAGGGTTGGCATGAAGTCAGTCATGCTCCTCGGTTGTGGGGTCAGCAGTCTGCTTTGTCCATTCCTTTTGTGTCAGTCGAAATCTGAAGTCCTGGCATCCAGGGGTTCCCTAAATACTCAATTTGGGGGCGTGAGGGGGTAGTAGCTAGCGGGCATCACCCTCTCCCATAATTCCACCACACAAGATGGTGGAATTTCTAAATTCTTATTCACTTGAGGTTGTTCACCCTATAGGTGTTTCCAGCCTGGCAGTGCAACACGCATCCTGCATAGCTAATTTTCCTGCTTGTCCTGGTGCCAGATGAGCCCAGGGCAAGGGATGGCATGCCCAGTCTGGGAAAGCCTTGGGCCGTATATCAAAGGCAGCAGATGCATTTAAAGCCTCCTGCCTTGATATGCTGATTTACCAGCCTTCCTGGGGGAGGAGGTGATAACACCTCTCCCCAGACAAGGCATTGTTTTTGTCTACTGAGAAGAGGGCGCTCACCTTCTAGGGGGTCAGGAACTCAACATTGGTGGCAGGCTGGACTGGACCAGTCAGTCAGCACACTAGAAGGCTAGTAGGGTTCAGGGGTAATTCCAAGGTACCCTCTGGGTGCAAGGATTAATAACTCCATCACTGGAATCAGTGTGGGCTTATTAATAATAGGCGAAGCCTTTAGGTAGCTGGGGGATTAGTTTGGACTAGTGCCCAGTACATAGCTTATGATGGCCTCACTGCTCATTGGTAACATCTGTAGGAAGCTGTCTCTGTATATACTATACCAAAGTAAGGTATTGTGTGCACAGAGTCCAGTGGATCACCGAAGGCTTACAGAGGTAAAAGCAGATAATACCTTACTATCCATTTGTGGTAGTGTGGGCTTTATCAGAGGGTAGTGTTAAGCATTTATTATACACACTCAGGCAAGAAATGATTTCACACACTCAAAGACTGAACTCTGACCAATTGTTTTGTATACAAATATTTCTTTGTTGTATTTTATTTTTTTAGAACCAAGCCAGACTTGGTGCAGGTAAGTATAAATAGTACTTTTCTGATAATACAGTTGAATGTAGATACATGTAGGTCAAATGTTCAGAAACAGTTAAAATTACCTTTCTTCAGATACTTAGTGGCCGGGCGCAGGGTGCTGATTTGGCGTTGGGTGCCCTGTTTTCAATGGGAGTTGCCGGTTTTGAGTTTTGGCTGCAGGCTCGGTCCAGGAAGTCTTCCGGGAGGAACCAACAGCTGGGCAGGTAAGTTGGAGGGCTCGGGGACGTAGGTGCACCTCTGGTTCTCCTCTCCAGGGCGCAGGGCGGCTGGATGCAAGGTGTCTTGAGATCGGATTTCACCTTGATGGGCCACTCGCGGTTGGGGGTGGTCTCCGTGCAGAGGCTGCAGGCGACGTCAGGGAGTCCTGGAGGGGTCAACCCATGGTGGACTCGGACACTTGAGTGCTGAGGGACCTCGCTGGGACCAGTGGGCCACTCATACCATAGGTGTTGGGTGCAGTGGTGGTTCCAGGCGTCATTCTTTGTCCTCAGCAGGCTGGGAGTCTTTCTTAGGTGATTCTTTTGAACAGAGCGGCTATTCACAGGAGATCCGGTCTTTGTTGAAGGCAGTCAGTCCTCCCAGGGGTTCTGGAAGTCGCTGGCTGCAGGACAAGGCGACGTTTGGCACAGGAGCTCTGGAAACTGCAGACGGGCCGGCAGGGATGGGGGCAAGTCAGTTCTTCTCTGCAGTCTCCTCTGCTATGCGTCTTTCGTCCTTTTTCGTAGGTTGCGGGAATCTGCCTTCTGGGTTTAGGGCTGCCCCCTAAATACTGTATTTAGGGGACGTTTTAGGGGTCTCGAGGTCTGTAGCCAATGGGCTACTGACCTTAGGATGACTACACCCTTGGTGTGCTCACCCCACTTGGGGGAGTGAGCACAGTCCCCAACACTGATTGGAGAGAGCATGCCATCTGAAAGATGGCAGGCACTAAAGAGTGGGCTTCACCTCTCCTCCCCCACCTGAGGGGTGGGATTGGCAGAGGTGGGAACACCTTCTGGGCTGTTCTAATGTTTCCTGCCTGTCCTCCCGCTGAAAAGGGGGTGAGACAGGAAGGGGGCCTGCTCCTGATAGCAGGAGAGGCTGGGGGTCGTGTTACAAAGGCGGCAAGGCCTTTGACGCTCCCATGCCACAGATGCTCTTCGTGACCTGGAGGTGTGACCACCTCCGCCCAGGAAAGGCTTTGTTTCTGGGCCCAGGGAGCGAAGGCTTCCACCCCAGGCGTCCAGAAACCTGTCTCGTGGAGGAAAGCTGGTGTGTACCAGTCAGGGAACCCACCAGAGACTTGTCGTTTTTCAGGGAGCATCTCTAAGATGACCTCTGAGTGCATGGTATAATAAATCCCACACTGGCATCAGTGTGGGTTTATTATACTGAAAAGGTTGCTACCAAACCTCCCAGAATTCAGTAAAGCCATTATGGTGCTGTGGAGTTTGGAATGACAAACTCCCAGACCATATACTCTTTATGGCTTTACTGCACTTACAATGTCTAAGAATGGACATAGACACTGTAGGGGTACAGGGCTCATGCACCTGTACCCTCACCAGTGGCATAGTATACCCAGCCAGAGGGGTGGCTGACCTATGCCATAGGCAGTGGGTTGTAGGCATGGCACACAGGGATGTGTGCCATGTCGACTCTTCAGATTGGTCTGCACCAAAACACACAGCCTGCAATGGCAGTGTGTGTTAAGGTACAGGACCTCTAAGGGTGGCACAATATTTTCCGCAGCCCTTGGAGGCCTTCCCTGCAACAAAAGCCCAGTTTCATACACTGTGCAAAGCACAGCATTGTAGTTCACAAGTTTTAAGCCACGCACGTTTATAGAAACCCTCCCTCACTTTTTCCATCTTATTTAAAGCACTGCAGTCCACAATAGACTTTTGCCTAGAAACAGCTAAAAGCAGTCTTGTAGGAAAGACCTACAAAAATTGATGTTGTAAAACTATGGAATCCTTGGAGTCTGATCTAAACCCCATGGAGAGAAACAAGGAGCAACCTACTTTGTTCCTCTGAATTACTCACACTGCTGCATCTTTAGGAGGGAAGGAACACAGCTGGTGCTGCGCATCAGATGGAGAGTCCTGCACTGCGGTGAAAGCAAGTGGAGGGCCAGACCACTGACAAACTAAGCTGGGATATTGATCCCGGGGCTCTTGGTGCTACCACACCTTTTAAGAAGTGGAACTTCAGTATTTATTCCCTGGCCAAATTGATCCAAAAGTCTAGTCCATCATATGGTCCCTGGGGAAGTCGTGCCAAATATACTCAGCCGCTGGCAAAAAGCAACAGGATAGCAGGAAAAAGCAACACATAGGCAGGGCGGAAGCAACAATGACAGTTTGTCCCACTAATTTGACTGAAAAGGGAAATAGGGCGTTAACAAGCCAGATCCTGAGGATTCCCTTATTTAAACACTCGCATGATAATCTAGGTCTTCCAGGACTTGGGAAACCAGACCTTACAAGAACAGTTAAACAGATTTATGAGCACGGGTGCCCAGAATTCAACGTTATCATTGTACAGAACCATGGGGACAGTCAGGGTTGGGTGCTTTATAGGATGAACTTAACATAATGGTAGATGTTACTTCTCCCAGAGAAAAAGAGAAATTAATCTAAAACCAAGGTGGATCAAAATCAGGCATTATGCACTGCGTAAGTGAAACGCCAGCTTGGGTGCCACTTACAAAGAATAGTTATTAACTAGATTTCAAAATTACCAGAAATTTTTGAGCATGCCTGAGCCAGTTGACCCAAATGCTCTGTCCTCACCTCGGCTTTCCTTAATGCTAGGGCCTGTTTATACTTCTTTCTGCAGATTGTAATTTCCTCCCAAATCCTTGTGGATTTACTTCGAGCATACTGTAACTTCCTATTGGCTAACCTACATGTGTTATAAAACCAAGGCACAGCCCCTGGTTCAACAGGCTGAACCTTTCTTACAAGAATCTTTTTCAGGGTTTTCCAAGGATATAAAAGAAGCAACTACAGTCTCTCTCCCTATCCCGCTGGATAGGCAGTTTAGGATGGCGCTCAGATTACTTGCTACGAACTTGTACAAGACTTGCGAGAAGGTGGCTTTTTCCCAAACCAGTTTACTCAGGTTGTTCTTAACAGTTGAGAAAGAGTGGCCCTCAACTGCCCCCTGTTTAGCTTTCATAGAAATATAGGAAGAGAGGATTAGGATTACTAAAAAAACTAGGGACATCAATAAGATTGCATACGTTTCTTGAAACAAAGTATCAATTATGAAGCATTGGTCTCTGCCAGTGAATGTAGTTATCTTAGAGGCGCTGCAATCAAAAGGCTCAAGGGCGTTGCTACATGCATCATGTTTGGCCATCAATGAAAAAAAGCATTGAGCCCCTGGCATCTCGATTCTGGAAAACATTTTAAGTTGCGGGTCACATTATAGGGGTAGAACTCAGATAAATACGAATTATCACCAAACTTAGAATTAAAATCGCCCGCTAACCGGTTAAAACATCCCCCTTTAAGCAGTGGACTGTTATAACGCATAAATAAAAGAAAAGAGTGAGCTGTAATTTTCATTATTGTTGGCAGAAAAAACATTACGAAAATTAAAAGCCCAAAATCTGTGGACCATTTTAGATAAAAAAAGCTTGGTATAACCTGCTACCAGCATATATGTGAGTGGGTACGCAGTCTAAAGTAACCCTGAACTAGGCTAAGGTCCAGCTTTTAAGCACCCTTAAGGTGATGCTATGCATGTTGCGCGAAACTCACAAATCCATCCCATAATACATCTTTTACGGCCTGGACAATTTCATAGCGCTTAATGAAGTCCAGCCACTCCTGCAACCCCAGCTTTAGCCTTAACCACCGCCACATTCCAGCTAAGAAATTCAATGGCATGTTTGATTAACAGATGAACAAAATCTGCCCCTCCCGTGGTAGGTGGACTGAAGACTTCAATGTATACAAATCTATTACCTTCGTGCCAATGCTTCCTGTGCATCCATTGCGGAATTTCGACCTCTAAATGGAGGAGGACTAGGTGGAGTTCGGCTTACACTGCGTACTCTAAGTTTTTCAGGTTTTTTTATCTTCTTTTCTCTGCAAAATAAATAATACAAGTTTGATAACATTAACCAGGAAAGCCTCCAATTGTTTACTTACTTTGCTGGTGCTACCCAAACGATAACCACAATACCTCAAACAGACAGCAATACAAAAACACATTCTGGCTGAGGACAATTTATATGGAATGTCCGAGGGTATTATCTTATTATACTGTCAATTAAGTAGGCAATTTAAAAATTCACGATTTAGGATCAAAGAAAAAAAACCTGTTATATTTATGACAGAAAACTATTAAATTAGTCTCACTGAAACACATGAATGCCGCACTCAGAAAAACATTCCCAGTCTCATAAAACATAATCCAAGTAAAACATACAATGCTGACCACAGGACTACAAAAACTAACAGTACACAACGTTTATACTGCTCATGTCAGTCTGAATTCTTGAAGCCAGGCCAGGATTTATTGAAGCAGCATACTTGAGTTTACTATTCTAACTCCAGCCTGATAATATTTGGGAAAAGTTCATCTCCCTTCAAAACAGTCCATGAGGTTTATTTGCTGGTGTAACCACAGGCCTTGAATATTTTGGGGAAAATTTTAAATTCTGTTAAGTATTTAAAAAAAAAGGTTGAAAAGTTGCATTTTGCATTGCTGTCATGTGCAGCCCTCAGAGCACCAGAAGGCAAAAAATTAGGAACACTTTCTGGCATAAAATGGCCATGTGTAACAGTTTTCTGTCAAATTTTTATTAGTTAAAGGTCACTGGTAGGTATTTTACAGATCGAGACAAATATTTTCTGCGCATTAATGTATGGAGGAATAGGTGAACATGAACATTTTTCTACATTTGCATTTGTTACACATCAGCAGAATTTTAAATGGGAAAATACATAACATTTTAAGGATAACCTAAGAGGCAAGCAATTTTTTTCCCTTTTCTCTGCAGTTTCCAGCACAGGGTCTCCAAGTCTTTCCGGACTTCATCCAGCCCAAAAAATAGTGTGGAGACTCAAATACAGTGACGCTCTTCATTAGAGATTTTTTTTCTTTCCAAGCTTGTGGAGAAGCGCTGCTCTGTGGTTTACGGAAACGCTAAAAGATGTGAGAGAGCGAAGTGCTCATCTTCCCCAGATAACACATGACCAGTAAGGTGATGTGTGCCACTTGAATTTGTTAGTAAATCTTCAATGCTGCAAAGGCATGTCCTTCACTGTAGCAACATCAAAATGTATCTCCCAACTACTTTCCCCCACCCACAGTGAAAACTAATACCAGAGAAATGAGATACAGTTGATGTGTATGTGCAAGCCCCAATGTCCGAGAAAGACACTGGCAGTATTGGACACTAAAAGGCAATCACACACGCAGAGTCCAATGGACTCCATTTAGCTAATTCAGGTACCCATGTTAAATCATACATACAACAGGGTACCTCCATGCACGTCCCAATTATGGGAGACTGCAGAAAATGTACATAATGGGAGCCTGTAGGACATCACTTCACAGATGTAGAAGAGTGTGAATGCATGAACACGTATCAAAAGATATTAATGCCACCACTATTCGCGATTCACAGCTTGAGCAGTATGGACAATAATCATGGTAGCCCCTTTGACATCACAGTCCATCTCGGATGTCTCCCATCAGTAACAAGCATTAGAAATGGAATAGGCCTCTCATTTGCTTGTGTTAGAGCTATTGTCGTTGTAATTGGTAATGGTTTTTACCTATTAAATACACTTGTAATAACGTTTGTTTGAATTCCTACAGACGTACATAAGAAAAGAAAAATAAAGTTACGCTGTTTCCTAAATGGGAGTAAAGCATTTTGTAACCCGAGAAAAAAGTTCGAAGGAGGGCTAGCATGCAGAATGAATAGCATTCACACCAGTTTTATTTGTAAAAGACGAGCGAAGGGTGTACTAAGGGGAGGGGTAGAGTAAATAGATAACATGTGCAGAGTTTGGAGTAGTTGTGGGCAAAGCAGTGCTAGCAGGAGCCCACATCGTGTAAGTAATAACCATGGATAACGGGAGGGAGGGCGGGGGTAAACAAGTGACCACGGATAACGGGAGGGTGTAAACAAGTGACCACGGATAACGGGAGGGTAGGGGTAAACAAGTGACAGTGGGAGGGAGGGGGAGATCGGGGGTAAAGCTCCAACGACCAGCAGCAGCTTAATAAGAACATCTCCCAACATTACATGTGGGCCTGTTTGCCCGAACTCACACCACACAGACACAGTACGCGCACACTACGCATGCATAAACAACACTGAAAGCCGCAGGACTTCAAAGCTTGCGAACAACTGTAAGAAACTGGCTCTATATATACTGCACCAAAGTGAGGTACAGTGTGTATAGAGTCCAAGAGTCCCCAAAGGTAGGCAGAGGTTAAAGTTAGATAGAACCTTACTCTCTAATAGTGGTAGCTTGGTCGAGCAGTAAGGCAGTATCAGAGGACAGTGTAAAGCATTTGATGTACACACTCCGTCAGCAAATGAATCCACACACAAGAACTGAACTCTAGGCCAAGTGTTTTGTATAAAAAATATACTGTTGTTTTATTTCTAGAACCAAGCAAGCCTGGCACAGGTAAGCATAAAAATACTTTTCAGTAGTAAAGTACTTGTATGAAAACAGTTCAAAATTGCAGTGTAACTTGTACTGGTTTTGGTTACAGTTTTAAGTAAGCAGTTTGCAACACATTGCAGGTATAGTACATTCAATTGAAGGGGCTTTTAAGTAAAATGCAGTTAATTACTTTTCAGATTACTTTTGCTAACAGGACTGGATTCAGCCCTGGGACATTTCCTGAAAACAGGTGAGTAAATGCGTTTTGGTTAAAGGTACGATTTTTAAAGAATATTATTGCATTTCAAAAGTTGACACTTAGAAACTTTTTCACATAGAATCACCAACGTTATCCTATGGGAGGAAATTCACTTAGCAGGTAAGTTAGGTTATCGATACTTTTTCTTACTCTGTGCTGGATCCTAGATTCAGCACTGGGACATTTCCTGAAAACAGTTGAGAAAATGCGTTTGTTATTCGGCTGATTTTTAAGGAATATTTGTAGTTTTCAAAAGTCGACACGTAGAAACTTTTTGGAAGAACAAGTGTCAATGTTATCCTATGAGGAAAAATGAGTTATCGGTTTTGAGGTAAGTAATCTGTCTTTTTAGTTAGGGTTCTGGGGTTAGACTCAGGGGTCTCCCAGGGTCAGTGATGCACTGTTGTTGCACCCTCAGCGGCACTAGGGCGGCCGGGTGCAGGGTGCTGTTTTGAGGTCGGGTGCCCTGTTGATATCAATGGAGATTCTCCGGGACAAAGAAACACTGCAGGCTCGGGGACGAGGATCTTCCAGGAGCTACCACCACCTCAAGGGGTAAGTTGGGATGTAGAGGGTTGGTTAGGCACCGTTGGTTTGGGCACACAAGGCCGTGGGGCGTCGGGTACAGGGGTGCCTTGGGATGTCAGATTTTCTTACCCGCTCTGGTCGCGGTATGGGGGTCCTCTGGATTGAGGCTGCAGGCGTCGTCAAGAGGCTTGAGGCAGGTCAGGGGTCGCCGGATCTCAGGTCAGGATAGCCGGGGGGACCTCCTCTGGGTATTTGCCCACTCGAGCCGGATTCGGCAGGTGCAGAGTGTGCGGGATTCGCGGTTCCTGGCTGGCACCAGAAGCTGCAGTTCAAACACGTCCGGTGTTCACGGGAGAAACAGCTTGGAAAGTAAAGGCAGGCAGGTCCTCCGGGGTTTTTGAGGTTGCTGGCCGCTGGACACGCCGGGGTTTTGCAGGAGCAAGTTCGAGGGGAGACAGGCCTGTAGGGCTGGGGCCAAGTCAGTGGGAGTCATCCTCTTGTTAGCTCTGCACGGCTTCTTGTCCTTCTTCCTCTTCTTGTTGTTGCTGGATCTGAGGAAGGAAGGTTCAGGGTGCCCCTAAATACTAAAATTAGGGGCGTTACAGGTAGGTAAAGGGCAGGGACCAATGGGTCCCTTCCCTGGGGTGGGTACACCCCCTATTCTGCCACTCTCCAGTGGGAGGGGGGCAGGAGCCTGTCCCTGGTTGGCTGGGTCCCCCCATCCTCAAGATGGTGGGGACTCGGAGTTGTGCTTCACCTCGCCTCCCCCACCTTAGGGGTGGAGTTGGCAGAGGTGGGCACACCTCTTCCTCACTGGTTTTTCCCGCCGGTTCTCCCGCTCAAAGTGGGGGGTAGAACCAGTGGGGACCAGTTGCTGAAAGCAGCAAATGGTCTGGAGAGGCTCACAAAGGCGGCATGCCTTTGAAGCCTCTCCTTCGTGAACCCTGCCCATCCTGGGGGAGGAGGCTTGGCACCCAGTCCCAGGATGTGCATTGTTTCAGGCCCCCCGAGAGCAGCAAGCTCTCGACCCAGGGGTCCAAAAACATGTCTGGTGGTGGCAGCCTAAGCAGCCACTCAGTCAGGTCACTAGGAGTTGGTCGAGTTTCAGGGGGTATCTCTAAGATGCCCTCTGTTGTGCATTTTACATTAAATCCCACACTGGCATCAGTGTGGGTTTAATGTGCTGAGAAGTTTGATACCAAACTTCCCAGTCTTCAGTGGAGCCATTATGGTGCTGGGGAGTTCGTAATGACAAACTCCTAGCACCATATACTTTTAATGGCAGTACTGCACTTACAGTGCCCAGGAATGGACCTGGGCACTGTAGGGGTACAGGGCTCATGCACCTGTACCCTCACCACTGGCATAGGGCACCCAGCTAGAGGGGTGACTGATGTATGCCAGGGCAGTGGTTTGTGGGCATGGCACACAGGGATGTGTGCCATGTCAACTCTTCACTTTGATCTGCACCAAGACACGCAGCCTGCAAAGGCAGTGTGTGTGTGAGTGTCAGGGTACAGGGCCTTTAAGGGTGGCACAATAAGTGCTGCAGCCCTTAGAGGCCTTCTCTGGTCACAGTGCCCTGGGTACCTGTGGTACCATTTACCAGGGGCTGACATGTGGCCAGAGATGCCAATTGGGTTAGTTTTGGGGAAAGAACACAGGCCCTGGGAACCTGATTGGCAGGGACCCAGGGCACACCAGGAAAAAGTGCATCAGTAGTCTGGCAAAAAGTGGGGGGGGGGTTACTGCAACAGAAACCCACTTTCCTACAACAACCTACTACGGAGCTGTGGCATTCTAGGCACTGCAACCGAGATGACTCGCTGCCCCAGGACTGGAAGGAGACAGAGGAGCCGCAGATGTTGGACGAGCGAGAGCTTGGGCTGCTCGCCCAAAGGAGGTAGTGTGAGTGAGTCTCAGACACGAAAAATAGGGAAGAGGAGACAGCGAGGGCCTGCTCAGCAGAGAAGTGATATACACGGCCATCTGGAAGGGAAACAGACATATAGAAGGACAACACACGGGCCGGGCTGCATTTAAATAACCTCGCTTAGAGGGGTCAGAGCTTGCTGTGACCCCGGAGTGGGCGGACCTAAGAGGAGATGCCAAAAAGCGGTGCGCAGCACCCACCACACCACGTGGAACAGTGAAAACAAATGCACTTTTGCAGTACTTTGGTTATGCAGCCCACTGCGCTACTACATAAACTCGAAGCATTTATACATGCTTTCGAACAGTTCGTGTCCAAGAAATGGAAAAACAAGAAAGTACGGGAGGGAGGGGGCTGGGGGGGTAAACAAGTGACCACGGATAACCGGAGGGCGGGGGTAAACAAGCGACAACGGATAACGGGAGGGAGGGGGTAAACAAGTGACCACGGGAGGAAGGGTAGGGGTAAACAAGTGACAATGGACAGTGGGGTGGGAGGGAGGGGGAGATCGGGGGTAAGGCTCTAACGACCAGCAGCAGCTTAATAAGAACATCTTTGAACATTACATGTGGGCCTGTTTGCCCGAACTCGCACCACAGACGCAGCACGCACACACTACGCACGCATACTCTACGCACGCATAAACAACACTGAAAGCCGCAGGACTTCAAAGCTTGCGAACAACCTACCAAGGAGCTGTGGCATTGTAGGCGCTGCAACCGAGACGACTCGCTGCCCCAGGACTGGAAGGAGACAGAGGAGCCGCAGATCTTGGACGAGCGAGAGCTTGGGCTGCTCGCCCAAAGGAGGAAGTGTGAGTGAGTCTCAGACACGAAAAATAGGGAAGAGGAGACAGCGAAGGCCTGCTCAGCAGAGAAGTGACATACAGTGCCATCTGGAAGGGAAGCAGACGTATAGAAGGACAACACAGGGGTCGGGCTGCATTTAAATAACCTCGCTTAGAGGGGTCAGAGCTTGCTGCGACCCCGGAGTGGGCAGACCTAAGAGGAGATGCCAACAAGCTGTCGCCGTTGCGCGAGTGAAGAATAAAGTGCTCACAGAGTAATTGAAGGAGACGGCATCACGCCGCAAGGAAAAGATCCAGTCCGGGTGGGCAGGGCCTAAAGGAGACAGGGCGGTCACCAAAAAGCCTCACTTTTAATCGGAGGCCAGCGTTTACCATAAAGGTTGACGCCGGCCAATAGAAAGGATGGGCGGAGCTTTCACTCCACTTCCGAAATCAACTGAACGACAATAGATCTCGCAGAGCGAGCAGCGCATGCGCTGCAACGCTAGGCGAGACCTAAAAAGTAGAGTACGGTCAGAGGACTCAAATAATTGAGCTCACCGAGCGGAAAAATACACACAGGAGAGAGGTTGGCTTAAACAAGCCATGCAGAGGACATTGGTATCAGCAACAAATAGAGTCCAAGCATGGCTCACTGACCTGAACTTTGAGGGCTTTGAACCCATACTTTCCTGAATGCCACGCCATTTTAGGTTAAAGTTGAGGACTCACTTTAAAAAAAATAAATACATCGCAATGCATCCAATGCTTTGACAGCTCCTGCCAAGCAAAAGCAAACTCTCCAGTTCCAGCAAGCGCGAGCAGTCAAAGAGCTCTTGCTTGCTGGGGACAGCAGAATCCATGGTTCTCCCTTTAAATTGTTAGGTGTATGCAAATGTGGAAATCACTTGGATGCTTCCCAATCTGGCCCGCCCACCTTAGTAGCATCCACAGGTCTTCCTGCCTTTTTCCAGGATGATGGACAGCTTAGGCGCAAAAATCCCTTAAGTCCGGTACTGTGTTTTTCCTTTGCCCGGCCGATATGCCAAGGGCTGAGCTTTGGTACCAACCTTCAGGAGGGTCAGATCGACCACCACACCAACTACCTTACTTCGGTATAGCATTTAGAGAGTCAGCTTACCTCAGGCCCTAGGTACCAGGGTACCCTTTACTAGGGACTTAAGAGGGTGCTAAAGATTTTGCCAATTGGGGGAATAATTGTACAGTTTTGGGAAAGATCTGGCACTGGGGACCTGGTTAGCAGGAACCCAGTGAAGTTTCAGTTGAAATCACATCATTTACCAGGCAAAAAGTGGGGGCGACTATTAAAAAGGTTACTTTCCTACAATACACATATGTATATACACATATACAGGCCTCAAAAAAATCTTCTCTATGGCGAGTCAGATTTTATCAGGGTGAGCTATATTTATGGCCTTATCGCCAGTTCTGGAGATCTGACAAAGAACAGGTGTTCTGTTCACACAGAAAGTGAAGGAGCAATAAAGAGGTCTTTCAATCTTGCTTTTATCAGGTTACATTTGTTCTGTGTTCAGAGACCGAAGTCATATTCAGTGTTCTTACAATTAATTTTCTTTCTCTGAAGTTTTTTTTAAAGTGAGCTGTCTGACGTGCTGTACAAAGTGTGAAATGAAAGGCTTTAGGTTGTCTTTTTTTTCTAACATCCATTTAATTAGCTAATACGTGAACTGTACAAACATTTAAAAATGTATTTTAGTTATGAAGCCCATTTTTAGTTATTCTGAGATGAAAAATATTGTAATAGAATTAAAACCAATCAAAACACTTTACACGGTGATGGTGCAATTGCTGAAACCCAATTTTCACAGATTGTTTATATACTATATAGTAGCAGTAAAACAGCATGTTAGTGGGAACGTTTTTGGACACTTCAGTGGGAAGTGTATCATCTGTAAAGGACTGTGCACTGCCTGTAGGAAGCTGGCTCTGTTAATACTATACAAAAATGAGGTATAGTGTGCAGAGTCCAGTGGAACCCCAAAGGTAGGCAGAGGTAAAAGTAGATAGCACCTTACTCTCTATTTGTGGTAGTGTGGGCGAGCAGTAAGGCTTTATTGGAGGGTAGTGTTAAGCATTTGTTGTACACACTCAATCAGCAAATGATGTCACACGCTCAAAGACTGAACTCGGACCAATTTTGTTTGTATAAAAATATAGTTTAGTTATTTTATTTCTAGAACCAAGTCATGCCTGGCACAGGTAAGTGAAATAAAGGCTTTGCAATATATTATGCAATGTTTACAAGTGAATGCAAGTTCAAACGCAGTTGTTTGAAATACAGGTAAGTCAAGGTATTGAAATTACTGTACAGATTACTTTTTAGTTATTTTTTTCAGATTACTTTTTCTACTCCGTGTGATATGCCTACATATCACACTGGGACATTTCCTAGAGAAAATGTAAGTAAAATCAGTTTTGCACAATTGTTATTTTTCAGGTTTCCATACAAATCAACTCCACACAACATTTTTCAGAGAAAAACAGTCAATAGGTTCCTATAGAGAGAAATGAAGTGAACGGTTACCAGGTAAGTAATCGGTCTTTGGGGTTGGGGTTAGAACAAGGGTTCCCCCAGGGTCAAGGACGCACTCTTATTACACCCTCAGCGGCACAAGAGCAGCCTGGTGCAGAGTGCTGAGGCCCAATGTTATCCAATGGGGGATAGGGGGCCTACGGTTGGTGGCTGCTTACGAGCAGGCCACTGGGTTGTGGGAGCAAAGCTCCTGGTGATAGGCTCAGGGCAAAGGGCGATCCGGTTTAGCACACAAAGTGCACTCGCAGCGGCGGCTGGGTGCAGTTTTGGCATCAGGTGCACTGTTTTCAATGGGGATTTTCGGTTTTGGTTTACAGCTGCAGGCTCAGTCCAGGAAGACTTCCGGGAGGAACCAACAGCTGGGCAGGTAAGTTGGAGGGCTCGGGGTAGTAGGTGCACCTCGGGTTCTCTTCTCCCGGGCTTAGGGCGGCTGGATGCAGGGCTGTCTTTAGGGGTCTGATTTCACTTTACCGGGCCACTCGTGGTTGGGGGGGTGGGGGAGGAGGAGGGGGGTCTGGCTGAATTGTTATCTCAGAAGTGGTACTTTCTGCATCGATTGTCATATGTATGGCCTACATCGGCCCTGACCAATCTGCACCGTTAAAATTGAATAAAAATTTTTGTGGAAAAAAAACAAAATTTCCCAGTTTTCAGTAAAGCTATTATGGTGCTGTGGAGTTCGTAATGAATGTCCAAGAATTGGCTTAGACACTGTAGGGGTACAGGGCTCATGCACCTGTACCCTCACCACTGGTATAGTGCGCCCAGCTAGAGGGGGGGGGGGGGGTGACCTATGCCAGGGCAGTGGGTTGTAGGCATGGCACACAGGGATGTGTGCCATGTCGACTCTGCACTTTGTTCTGCACCAAAACACGCAGTCTACAAAGGCAGTGTGTGTGTGTAAAGGTACAGGGCCTCTAAGGGTGACACAATAAGTGCTGCAGCCCTTAGAGGCCTACCCTGGTCGCAGTACCCATGGTACCTTTTACAAAGGACTCACATGTGGTTAGAGAGGTGCCAATTGGGGGTACAAGGTACAGTTTTGGGGAAAGAGCAAAGGCCCTGGCAACCTGATTGGCAGGGACCCAGGGAACATCAAGTCAAAGTGCATCAGTAGTCTGGCAAAAAGTGGGAGGGGGTTACTGCAACAGAAACCCAGCTTCCTACACCCTGTACCCATTATTGGACTGGGAAGAGTTTTGTGACCCACCCCCCCGTGCAGGTTTTGGGGGCCCTTTAGAAGACTCAGGCTTTTTATCTTGGGGATTCTCACCACCTTTCCCCTGGGGAGGTTTTGTACCCCACTTCTCTTTTGGCCACCCCCAGTCGTCGTTTTAGTCACCCTTGTCTTGACCCAATGGTCTGCCTTCTTTCCCAATTCTTGGGGAGAATTTAGACCTAGGTCTACCAAATGCTGATGTAACTTTTCATTAGTGCAATTACTTAAAATATGTTCTTTCATAAAAAAATTGTAAAGTCCATTGAAATCATGCACATTGTGTCCAGTTAACCAACCATCTAGTGTTTTAACTGAGTAGTCAACAAAGTCAATCCAGGACTGGTTTTGTGAGCCCCCCTGAATCAAATTCTGTATTCCTCAGTTGTGAGTCCAAATCCCTCAATCAGAGTTCTCTTCATGAGGTCATAAGACCCAGCATCTTCCCCTGAAAGGGTCAGGAGTCTGTCTCTGCAGTTACCAGAGAACAGTTCCCAAAGGAGTGCCCCCAAGTGTGACTTCTGCACTTTTCTCATTTCACAAGCCCTCTCAAAGGCTGTGAACCCTTTTGTGATATCATATCACTTCATATTTAGGGACAATTCCTTTATGGATTTTAGGATCATAAGATTGCTCTTTATCCTTATTAAGTAAATTGCTGCCACCATTGATGGGTGCTAGGCCCATCTCTGCTCTCTCTCTCTCTCTAGAGCCAGGAGTCTGGTCTCTAGGTCCAATCTTTTGGTCAACCTGGCTAGCAGGTTGTCCTCATTAAGGCGGTCCTCAATGTCCTCAGTAGTACCTGATCCACCTGTGTGGGCTCTAGGTACTGAGAGGTTTATTCTTGGGTTCAGGGCCACTGGGGCCCTTCTCTCCCTATAAAAAGGGGGGAGGGAGGGAGGAGGTTGGAAAGTATCCTCATCTCCTCCATCTTCTTCCACATCTGAGAGGTCTTCCCCATTCTCAGGAGGATGGTCCTTAGCATACCCAGCCAACAGCTCCTGGAGCTTCTGTTTGGTGGGATGGGACACCATGGTTAGGTTTTAAATTTTGCTTTGGGACATTACTTCCTTGAAAGACAGGTGGAGGTAAGGGGTGAGGTCAAGCTCCTCAACCTGGTCCTCTATACCATTGTGGTTATCTTCACTAACAGCTGGGTTATTAAGAGACATTGTTAAAAAAAATTCTAACCCCTCTTATCCCTAGCTAAAGTGACTTTATTTTTGAAAAATTATAAAGGGACTTAACCAAGGCCCCCAACAAGACTTTTAGCAATTTGGAAAAATTTGTCAATTCAAAAATCAGAATTCTAAAGACAATTTAAGAGTTCTGTTGTGTGATCAGGTGGTAACCAAGTTAGTCCAACAAATGAAAAGTTTTATATCCCACCACTAATCCACCATTGGCTCTTTATATACTATACCAAAGAGGTATAGTGTGCACAGAGTCCAGTGGAACCCCAAAGTTAGGGAGAGGTAAAAGTAGATAGCACCTTACTCTCCATTTGTGGGGGAACACATTTAGAAACTCAGAATGAAGAGGAACAACAAACGGTACTAATGTAACGCTTCCACAAAGGGCTCCTCAGCCAACGACAAAGATAGCCATTGTGCTCTACGTATGTTTGTTGCATAAGATGGCGATGTACATTTACTCATATGCAACCCCAGCGTTTTTCATGTATGCCCCAGAAATTAAGACCTAGGATCCCAATTCGGGGGACTGAATGGAGGTTTTAGAGGGCAACATGTAAGCAGTTTCTTCCCCCTACAGGAGTACAAAGCCTCATGACAAGAAACACTAAGAGGAAAAAGCAGACACGCTCTCACAACAAACACTGACAATGGCAATTGGTCCAGCCCTTTTTTTTTTTTAAACAAACCGTGCCAAATCCAATAGACATGGCTGTAACTCAAAAAGCGACCAATCAGCTTTGGCAAAACTGGTTTAAACTGCATGCCCAATCCCACTAACTATTGTTTCAATGTACTCTGCACCTACAAAATATTTCAGATTTACATTTTTTTTTTTTTTAAACCCTCAGCCAAATGGGCCACTCGCATGCCTTTGGAAGATTTTAAAAGCTGCTGTTGTGGACACTTATTAGAAGTCCCAAGATCATACATCTGCCCCTCCAAAGTCAGGATACCAAAGAATTAAGAACTGAGCAGAGATATCCTTGAACTTTAGTGAAAGCGGAAATAAACAAGAACTTAATTGTGCTTTTGTTTTTAGAATGTTTTTTGCATAAACAATCCGTGAGAAAGAGCCCTCTTCCCGCATGGTTGCCCCCACTTTTTGCTGAATTGCTGATGTGCTTTGACGGAGTGTGCCCTGGGCTCCTGCTAATCAGGTAACCAGGGCCTATGGTCTTTCCCTAAAACTGCATTGAAGGCTAAACCCAATTGGCTTCTCTGGCCACAGGTGAGCCCCTGGTAAATGGTACCACAGGAACCCAGGGCACTGTGACCAGAGAAGGCCTCTAAGGGCTGCAGCACTTATTGTGCCACCCATAGAGATCCTGTACCCCGACACACACACACACTGCCTTTGCAGGCTGAGTGTTTTGGTGCAGAACAAAGTGAAGAGTCGACATGGCACACATCCCTGTGTGCCATGCCTACAACCCACTGCCCTGGCAAAGATCAATCACCCCTCTAGCTGGGTGCACTATACCAGTGGTGAGGGTACAGGTGCATGAACCCTGTACCCCTACAGTGTCTAAGTCCATTCTTAGACATTGTAAGTGCAGTGCTGCCATTAAGAGTATATGGTGCTGGGAGTTTGTCATTACGAACTCCATAGCACCATAATGGCTACACGGAAAACTGAGAAGTTTGGTATCAAACTTCTCAGCACAATAAACCCACACTGATGCCAGTGTGGGATTTAATGAAAAATGCACACAGAGGGCATCAGAGATGCCCCCTGGAAACTAACCCACCACTAGTGTCCAGGCTGAGTGGCTGCTTCAGCTGCCACCACCAGACATGTTTCTGGACCCCTGGGTCGAGCCTGCTGCTCTCTGGGGCCGGAAACAATGCACATCCTGGGACGAGGTGCCAAGCCTCCTCCCCCAGGATGGGCAGGGTTCACATAGGGGAAGCTTCAAAGGCTTGCCGCATTTGTGAGCTTCTCCAGGCCACTTGCTGATTTCAGCAACTGGTCCCGACCCCCACTTTGGGCGGGAGAACCAGCGGGAAAAACAAGTGAGGAAGAGATGTGTGCCCACCTGTGCCAACTGCACCCCTCAGGTGGGGGAGGCGAGGTGAAGCACAACTCTCAGTCCCCGCCATCTTGCAGATGGGGGGACTCAGCCAACTAGGGACAGGCTCATGCCCCCCTCCCACTGGAGGGTGGCATAATAGGGGGTGTACCCACCCCAGGGAAGGGACTCATTGGTCCCTACCTTTCACCTACCTGTAACGCCCCTAAATCTAGTATTTAGGGGCACCCCTGAACCTTGCTTCCTCAGACAAGAACCTGCAACAAGAAAAGAAGATAGACCGAACAGCCGTGCTGAAGCTAACAAGAGGAAGATGCCCACTGACTTTGGTATAGTATATAGAGAGCCAGATTCCTACACAATCGTATGTCCTACTAGTTTTACTTGCCATAGTTGTGTTTTCAAAAGAAACCAAATGAAATGCTGTGTATGTTGTCATTAGACTGGTGTGATAGAAAGGAAAATGCCACTTACCAGTATGCATCTGTTCTTGGCATGTAGAGCTGTAGATTCGTATACTTGTGCATAGATCGCCATCTGGTGTTGGGCTCGGATGTTTGCAGTTTGTTTTTGTCTTGGAAGAAGTCTTTGTAGTCACGAGGTAGGTGACTCCTCCTTAGGACGATAGTGCGCATGGGCATCGACTCCATCTCCAGATTGTTTTGCCATGGAGGGTTATGATGGAGTTAGTAAGAAATAGAAAACGATGTCCATGTGTAATGTATCCAAGTAAGATAGTAGTGGAACACATGGAGGTATCCGGGTGGGCGTATACGAATCTACAGCTCTACATGCCAAGAACAGATGCATACTGGCATACGAGCTGTAGATCGTATACTTGTGCATAGACTATACAGCAGTTACCTCTTTAGCGGTGGCTTCCTGTATCTGTTGCAATGGTTTGAAAAAGTGTTCTTAATACAGCCTGGTCCACACTAGCTTGTTGTTTTGCTTGCACGTCTACACAATAGTGTTTTGTGAACGTGTGTGGTGTAGACCAAGTTGTTGCTTTGCAGATGTCATCTAGGGCAATGTTCCCCAAGAATGCCATAGATGCTCCTAGTTTACGTGTGGAGTGAGCCCTAGGGGGAATGGTTAAGGTGCGTTTGGCTTTAGCATAGCATATTTGGATGCATTTAACAATCCACCTTGCAATCCCCGTTTTTGAGAAAGGGTTGTCTTTATGAGGTGGGGAGAAAGACACAAAAAGTTGTTTAGTCTTTCTAAAGGATTTTGTTCTTTCAATGTAGTAAAGTATTGCTCTTTTTACATCTAGCGTGTGAAGAGCTCGTTCTGCTACTGAGTCTGGTAGAGGGAAAAACACTGGGAGTTCTACAGACTGGTTAAGGTGGAAAGCAGAGACGACTTTAGGTAGAAATTTTGGGTTAGTCCTAAGAACCACTTTGTTATGATGGATTTGGAGAAATGGTTCTTGTATGGTTAATGCCTGGAGTTCACTAATTCTTCTGAGAGAGGTGATCGCAACCAGGAAAGCTACTTTCCAGGTGAGAAATTGTAATTCGCATTTATGCATAGGTTCAAATGGGGGTCCCATGAATCTGTTAAGTACCACATTTAGGTTCCATACTGGAGGGGGTGGAACTCTAGGTGGAATTATTCTTTTACGTCCTTCCATAAATGCCTTGATAGCTGGTACCCTAAACGAAGACCAGTGTGGTCTGTTTTGGAGACAGGCTGCTATTGCAGCGAGATGTAGTCTAATGGATGTATACGCTAGGTTACATTGTTGTAGATGCAAAAGGTAACAGATGATGTTTTGAATAGAAGCATCTAGTGGGTTGATTGTTATTTGTACAATAATTACAAATCTTTTCCACTTTGCGGAATAGCAAGCTCTAGTGGTAGGACGTCTAGCCTCTTTAATGATGCTCATGCAGTCTGGCGGGAGATTAAGGTAGCCAAACTCTAAGACTTCAGGTGCCAGATCGCAAGGTTGAGTTGACTGGGATCTGGATGCCTCATCTCTCCATGGTTCTGAGTGAGAAGCTTGGGTGAGAGGCGTAGCTTTTGATGAGGAACTACTGATAGTTCCTAGAGGGTTGTGAACCATGGCTGTCGGGCCCATGTTGGAGCAATCAGGATCATTGTGAGGCAATGCTGCTTGAGTTTCCGAACCACTAGCGGAATGAGCGGGAGAGGCGGAAAAGCGCAAGCAAATTTGCCTGACCAGTTCATCCATTGCGCATTGCCTTTGGACAATGGGTGTGGATACCTGGATGCGAAGCTTGGGCATTTTGCGTTTTGGTGTGTGGCGAACAGGTCTATTTCTGGGTGGCCCCACATTTGAAAGAATGGAAGCAGAACTTGAGGATGAAGTTCCCATTCGTGGATCTGCTGCGTTTGGCGACTGAGTAGATCTACAATTTGATGGTGTACTCCTGGGAGGTGTTCTGCAAGGAGATATATGTTTTGAGGAATGGCCCATCTCCATATGCTTTGAGCTAGGTGTGAAAGCTGCAGAGTATGTCCCCCCTGTTTTTGTATGTAATACATTGCTGTCATGTTGTCTGTACGGACTAGGACAGCTTTGCTTACGAGGTGGAGTTGAAAAGATTTTAACGCTAGGAAGATTGCCAACAATTCCAGGTAATTAATGTGGAATTGTTTTTGCTGAGGGGTCCATATGCCCTGAATGGTATGGGTTTGAAGATGAGCTCCCCAGCCGGTGAGCGATGAGTCTGCTGTTAGCACTATCTGTGGAACCGGGTCGAGGAACGGCCGCCCTTTGGAAAGGTTTTGTGTGTTCCACCACTGCAGAGAGCGATGGGTGCGGTCGTCTACCAACACCAGATCTGTTAGCGGACCTTGAGCCTGGTTCCACTGCCGTGCCAAACACTCCTGTAAGGGACGCATTTGGAGTCTTGCATATGGGACGATGAGAATGCAAGAGGCCATCATCCCGATTAGCTGCATGAAAACTTGCACTGGTAGTGAGTGTTGAGGCTGAAATTTTGCCAGTAGAGCTTGTATGGTGCTTATCCTGACTGGTTTGGGGTATGCTAGAGCTTTTCAAATGTCTATTGTCGACCCTAGATATTTTTGTATGCTGGACGGTTGGAGGTGGGATTTGGTGAGGTTTACCGTGAATCCCAAGTTGTGAGGCAGTTGGATTGTTTTGTGTGTTGCACACAGCTGCTGTGTGACTTGGCTTTTATGAGCCAGTCGTCCAGATAAGGGAAGACATGAATGTGCGGTCTTCTTAAGTGGGCTGCAACTACTGCAAGACACTTGGTGAAGACTCTGGGTGCTGTAGTCACCCCGAAGGGGAGGATCTTGAATTGGTAGGGTTGACCATCTACCACGAACCTGAGATATTTCCTGTGAGCGGGGTGAATGGGAATATGAAAGTAGGCGTCCTTTAAATCCAGAGTGGAGAGAAAGTCGCCCTGTTGAAGCAGTGGGAGCACCTATTGGAGAGTGACCATGTGGAAGTGATCCGACTGAATGTAGAGGTTTAGCGGTCTGAGGTCCAATATGGGCCTGAGAGAGCCGTCCTTTTTTTGGAATTAGGAAATAGAGGGAGTAAACCCCTGTGCCTTGATGAGGCAAGGGGACTGGTTCTATTGCATGTTTTTGTAATAGAGAGAACCTCTTGTTTGAGAAGTGTCAGATGTTCCGAGGACATTGGACGTTGTCTGGGAGGAATATTTGGGGGAGTAGAGGTGAGTTCCAGGCAGTAACCATACTGGATAATTTGTCTTACCCACTTGTCTGTTGTGATTGAATTCCAGACAGGTAGGAACTGTGAGAGACGTCCCCCGACATGAGTGGTATGATCGGTGGGAAGTGCAGGGAAGTCACTGTTTGGTGGTAGGGGAGTTGCGGTTATTGTTGCCGCGACCTCTTCCCTTACCATTGTTGCCTCTGTAGCCTCCGCGAAAGTATCCTTTGGAGGACGTTTGAGTGGGCTCTTATAGGAAGAAGAGGGATGTTCTGAGCCAATGGTTTTGGAGCCAGCTCTGTAGAAGGAGCGGCGAAAAGAACCTCTAGGTGAAGGGAATTGTAAGGCCCCCATGGACTTAGCAGTGTCCGTATCTTTTTTCATTTTTTCTAAAGATGTGTCAACTGAGGGCCCGAAAAGATGCTGTTGATCAAAGGGCTGATTTAAATAGCAGATTGCACCTCCTGTTTGAATCCGGAGACTCGGAGTTAAGCGTGCCTGCGCAACAAAACGCTAGTGTTAATGGCACGAGATGCGGTATCAGCCGCGTCGAGCGCACATTTAATTGAGGTGTTTGTGATCAATTTCCCCTCTTGTATAAGGTCGTTGGCCTTTTGTTTGTACTGGTCAGGAAGGTGTTGCATGAGCTTTTCAAGCTCGTCATAGTGAGCCCTGTCGTACATGGCCAATAAAGCTTGGGCATTGGCAATCCGCCAATGATTTGCAGCCTGTGACGCAATAAGTTTACCAGATGAGTCTATTAATTTGGACTCCTTATCAGGAGGGGGGATGTCGCCTGTACTCTGAGATTGCCCTCTTGCGTGCATTAGACACCACAAGAGAATCCAAAGGGACCGGACCTTTAATGTAAATTGGGTCATTGGGAGCTGCCTTATACTTTATCTATCCTGGTGTTGAGAATCCTGGCTCCGACAGGGTCCTTAAAAACTTCTGGGGCATGTTTGAGCATGCCTTTTAACATTGGCAGGGTGTGCGTGGACTTTTGCGAGGGTGCAAAGGTTTCAAGTAAAAAATCTTCCTCCAAGGGATCAGAATGTAACTGTACCCTGTGGTATTGGGCAGCCCTATTGATTAGTTGCGCAAACCCAATATTGTCATCTGGTGGTGATGGCCTAGATGGATAGAGGTCCGGGTCATTATTTGTATTTATTAGTATTTATAAAGCGCATCATTCATCCCGAAGGACATCATGGCGCCCGGACGAAATTTAGTGTAATGCGAGTTGGTCTTTGATAGGATCAGTATCTAGGGAACAGGGTGGTTTTCAACTTTTTCCTGAACAGCAAGTAGTCATCTATCAGGCGAAGATCAAGGGGTAGGTTGTTCCAAAGGACCGCAGCTAATTTGGAAAAGGACCGGTCGCCCATCCTGACCTTCGATGTGCGTTTGACTGAGGCGAGAGCTTGATGACATGATCTCAGGTTGCGCGAAGGGACATGGAATTGTAGTGGGTCGGGATCTGTATTGTAGTCATCCCAAGGGTCTACGTCGTGTGGGATGGTGTGTGCATCATCCCCATGTGGATCTATATTCCCACCCCTATCGGTATGATCATCCTCAGTATCTGATGTATGAGGTGAAAAAATAGGTTGTGGGGAGTGTGGTGGAGAAATTAGAATATTTGGATAAACTGGAGGAGGAGAAGGAGGTGTTAGTACTCATCTCCTATCGCTTCAAGGGTATTTCAGATTCCTCTGAAGTGTCCAGTTTCCTCTTTTTTGGAGGCTTGGCGACGACTTTGCCAGTCTCTGGGTCAATAAAAAGAGTTTTTTGTTTTGGATCCGAAAAATCAGGTACAGGCTGTGTGGGTAAAATGTCTTTTTTCGGTGCCGAAGATTTTGGGTCAGAATGTTCTTTGGACCGAGTCTCTGAGGCTTTCTGTGGGGTCTTGGACTCCTTAGGTTTTGTTCTAGGAGTTTGTGGCTCCGAGACTTTTTTCGGCTCCGAAGATTTTTTCGGTTCCGAATGTTTGTCCTTGGTATGTTTCGACACAGAGGGCTTCGGCGTCGAGGCTGTCTTTGGCGTCGACTAAGAAGGGCGTGGCACATCTTTGGTCTGGTGCTTCGGTGCCGAAGGTGACTTTGCGGCACCGGAATGGGGTTGACTCGAGCCCGAAGGCTTATCTTTAGGTTTCATAGCCGGGCCCGAGGGCGGGGAGTCAGACATGTTGCCGGTGTCGACCCGAGACCGAGGGTGTTACCGGAGCCTTAGGTTTGGTTTTTGGGAGAGGGGTTTCGGTACTCACGGACCGCTGAGCCGGGGCGACTGTCTCCTCTTCGACGTCGGAGCCGTCAGCATCGGAGACGGAGATGTCTTCTTTATCACCTTGTTGCTCCGGCTGGACATTGGGATCTGCTCCCAAGATGTCCTGAATCGAGCTGCTTCCGCGAGACATTTCGTGACGTCGAGCCCGACGATCACGGATGGTTTTCTTCGACCTGAACGATGCACAGGCCTTGCAGTTCTTGTCTTCGTGCTCTGGGGAGAGGCAGAGATTACAAACCTCGTGCAAGTCAGTGTGTGGGAACTTGGCACCACACCCGGGGCATTTTTTGAAAGGAGCCCTTTCCATTGACTGCAGGCGTGGTCGGCGCGGATAGGCCCAACGGCCCGCGTTGAAGAATGAGGTCGAGGAGTTTGTTTTAAAGATGCGCGTCGAAAGGGAAACGCGATCGAGACAATACCGTCGAGTGGAGAGGAATTGCACGAAGGGGGGGTTCGAAACAGACACCGACCCGGAGCGCAGCAAATCACATCCGAACCAGATGGCGAAAAAAAACAATCTGGAGATGGAGTCGATGCCCATGCGCACTATCGTCCTAAGGAGGAGTCACCTACCTCGACTACAAAGACTTCTTCCAAGACAAAAACAACGTGCAAACATCCGAGCCCAACACCAGATGGCGATCTATGCACAAGTATACGATCTACAGCTCATATGCCTCGAACATAATAGTATTGTGGAGAGATTTAACCAAAAAGTAAAAGTGCTCTGTGATACTGTGAACAGGTAGAACATTTCAGCATTTATAACTTCACCGAATATCCCATAGGGGCAATAAACTTACAAGACGTACAACCAATCTGGTACTAAAAAAATTGAAATCCTTTCTAAAATGTTGGACACCATTTTTGTACATTTGTTTAATCAATGATAGGAAAAAACATTACCACTCACCGACTTAGACTTCTGCTTTTACTTAGGCTCTTGCTCCTACTTCTGTGCTTGCTCCGACTCCTATGCTTGTGCTTAGACCTGGATCTTGAACGGGATTTCACATACCGCTTTTTATCTCTGCTTCTTGATCGGGACTTCTTTCTGTCACGGCTTCTACTTCGACGACGTCTGAAATTATATCACATATTTAGTTAGTTTTCTGGGAAAGAGCTAAAAGGAGTACATTCTTTAGCAAGTGTTTTAATGTGTATTATTCATCTGAAAGCTATGTTTGTGAACACAGTTTACTCAGAATGGCCATAGCACTAGCACTTTGAGCTAATGATTCTAGGCTGTGAAGCCGGAGTAAATGGTTCAACCCACTTCCAGGCACAGTTCACACCTTGCTAGTCAGGCCCTTCCCATTCCAGTCTACGTTTGGAAACCTGCTCATGAAAGATAATTGCCACCAGAAAAGAGGGTTTGGTTTGAAGTGTGAACGATATGACTTGAGGCGCTGAAGATCTAAGAATACAAATGTACCATTAGGATGGGTAATAACACCCACCAAAAGGCAACACTGTAAAAGTATTGTAGAAAGCAGAATGTACAAATATAGTACACTTACTAGAGTGAGTAACACTATTACATCCTTACTATTTTAGTTAAATGTAAATATCCAAAGTATGAAAGCAGTGGGGATACAGAGGACTGGGGAGTTGGGTGAGAAAAGGAGTGAAGTGGTGATAATAAGTATTCTATTTAGTCACAAAACACAAGATTTTCTTTAGACTGTCTACCAGAAATGTGTGTTGGCCATAGAATGAAAATCCCATCAGTAGTACAAGCAGAAAGCATTGAGGATCGGTCAGGTTGAATACGTTTTAACACTTTCTGGTGATAGTAGAGCTTTCCATAGATTTCTCATCCTTAAATGTTCCTCCCAGGCATCAGACTGGAGTCAGAAAAAAAGTTTTCAAGAGCACCAAAACGATGCCAATGTGACTCAAGCTCACCAGATGAAATCAAAGATAGGAGTGAGCAAAAATTAAATTTTTTCTAACGTTGCACACAATTCTGTGAACTTTTTGTAAACTCCTGCTTTTATAGCTAAATATAATTTGCCAGTATCAGGCATCACTTATTTTACCTGAGCACATATATTATGTAAAAATATCTTGCAAATACTGTCAGAAGACAGATTCTAGCAGAAAAAGTCTCTTACCTAACCATTTTCTATGTGAACCAGCCTTCTGCTGGCATTTTATGTGACTAACACGAGATACGTGCTGAGGTAACAAAAAATAAATAAGTTAAGTGAAATCCACAATTGAAAACTTTCACAAATTTCGCCAGTGTAATTAAAATTTCAGTTAGGCCTTTTCACAGATCCATAAAGGTGCCACTGGAGTATGAAACTTCATTATAGGTGTGACCGTTTCCCTATGACAGAGTTATACGAATACAAGACTTTCCAAGAGTAATCAACCTCCTTTTGAAAGGAATGCGTTCATTGTTGCTAATTTAAGACAAGATGCCCTAGAGGGGGAGTGGGCAAGGATCATGGGAGACTGGCACTGAAACTCCAAAGATTGCACTGGGATGAGATAGATATTCTGGAATAAAAGTGACAGAAGTTTCTTGCATGGGTATAGTGTGTGCACTGGAAAATTCTGAATCTGATGTGGAGTGTAAGGAGGACGCCTAGTGACATTTTTGTGCCCAGATATCAGGATGAGGGTTGAAACTAAGTGCTTAGATATCAAAGGGTACTTTAAAGTCTAAGATCCCTTCAGGTCGACCTTGAAGCTGGGAAACAGGGTTCGAGTCTGAGCACGGACGTTCAACATCCTGTGATTCCGGGCAAATCACTTAATCTCCCAGTGCCCAACAAAATGAATGTGTCCATCAACGCAACTGGTGCTTATGTAAAGCACTCTGAAACCTTTGGGTCTAGTTTGCACTATATAAAACTCCGAAAAATAAAAATGCTGAAAGCATCTTTGAAGTCGAGTAGTGCTTCTAATTTGAATTAGTCCCGGACAATGAACATGTGACTGATTTATCTATCCTTGACAAACCATAACTGGATTCCTCTTCCAACTGCCACTTTTTAGATTCGCCTCTTCGGGGGGTCTTTTGAGATAGTTGCACCACTTTTGGTGAGTATGGTCCCTGTCCCTAGTTCAACATATGTATTCGAGCATTGAATATCTGCTTCTTAATCCTTGCATGTAAGCAAATTCTCACTCATTTAGTGTCCAGCATGACATTCTACAACAAAAAGGACATTCTTCCAATGTCGCAATCTGGCAGACACAAAACACTATCCAAGACGGTCCTTTTCTGCCAGTTCCTGTTTCACAAGAGAGTTTACAAAGGGAGAATACCAGTTTCAGCCCGTCAGAAAATGTGGAAAAAGCTCTCCAACATATTAAAATCTTATAACCAAACCATACTGGCTCCTCAGAGGGTCATCATCACTCAAAATAATCATTCAATACTATTTGGGACACAACCAATAAGCAGCACATTAATAATACACATTGTTTTGTACTACAAAATCAGGATTGCAGTCAGGAAATGCTGGAAAACTTCAAATGAGAATGCAAGCTACTTTCTTTGTGATCTCACTGGGAGTTTGAAAAAAGAAAAGTAATCATTCGGGAGCTGCGCTCTTGTGCTGAAGTGAGTACCACTTAATTTAAAAAAAGGGGGGGGTGGCTCTACATTTTTTTCTATACATTGCAGTTTAAACTGTTGTAAGGAAGCTAGCTCTTTATACGACATAAGAAAATGAGATATATTGTGTAAAGAGTCCAGGGGTTTCCTTATGAGTGGACAGGAGGCTTGCTATGGCAATCCCAAGGGGCTTTTTTAGGGGGTAATATGGTCGAGCAGCCTTAGGCTTAACACAAAGGAGTGCAAGACATCTGAAAATACACACTAATCAATCAGGGTTGTTGAAGTACAAATACTTACCTGTGAGGGTCTCAAGGCGCTGGGGTCCATTGAGTATAGGGGTTGTCCAATGAGCTAGGTCGTGAGGTCCTTCCTGAACTGGGAAAGTAGGTGCTTGTCGGAGGTGGAGGTCGTTCCAGGCATTGTCTGCGAGGTAGGAGAAGAACTTTCCACCTGTTCCGATCCTGTGGATAGGCTGATCAGAGGTGTCTTGGGTGCGTGGAAGGAGAGGTGACTGTTCAGCTATGTTAGTCCTGTGTTGTGCATGGCCTTGTATGCGTGGGTGAGGAGTTTGAAGTTTATTCTTCTTTCGCCTGGGAGCCAGTGGAGATCGCGGAAGTGTTGGGTGACGTGCCTGTGGCGGGGGATGTCGAGGATCTGTCTGGACAGTCTGGAGTTTGCGAAGGATATTCTTATTGATTCCGTCGTGGAGCTCGTTGCCGTAGTCTAGTCTGCTACTGAGGAGCGCATGTGTGGCTTTTTTTTCTGGATACTGGTGGGATCCATCTGAAAGTCTTTTCAAGCATGCAGAGGGTGTTGAAGCAGGTCGAAGATATGGCGTTGATCTGGCGGTTCATTGTGAGCGATGAGACCAGTATTATGCCGAAGTTGTGTGTGGTACGTCGGGGTGGGGGGCCACCAGGAGTCGTCCGATGCGGAAGGGGTGGAGCGCTGGATGAGGACTTCTGTTTTCTCTGAGTTGAGTTTCAGGCAGCTGTTCTTCATCCAGGTGGCGACTGCTTTCATCCCTTCTTGGAAGTTGCGTTTGGTGATGTTAGGTTCGTTGGTGAGAGAGGATCAGCTGGGTGTTGTCAGCGTAGGTGACTATGTTGAGATCGTGGTTTCAGGCACATGGCTGCGAGGGGTGCCATGTAGATGTTAAAGAGGGTGGGACTGAGGGAGGAGCCCTGGGGCACTCCACAGTTGGTCAATCGGTTCCGAGAGGTAGGGCGGGAGTCTGACTCGCTGGGTTCTGCCGGTGAGGAATGAGCATATCCAGTCGAGGGCCTTGTCGCGGATGTCGGCTTCTAGGAGTCTGGTGGCTAGGGTGCAGTGTGAGACGGTGACACTATGGTCAATAAATGATCCACGACTCAAAAAGGAGATCCCCACTAATTTATAAAAATAGCAAGTATCTTTATATATGTTTAGGCATCAGAAGAGAATCGTTCAGGCGAGTACATTTTTAAGAGAAATATTTTTCAGTTCAAAAAGTAGACAGTGCAATTTTTGAGTTCTGCAATGTTAACCTATGGAAGGTAAATCGTATGCGGTTTATCCGTTCTTGTCAGCGACTTAGGGGACTCTTCTCCAGGAGTTAAGGTGATTGGTAGGCAAGATCCAAAATAGCACCAGCAGACCACCACCAGCAGTACTAGGGTGGTCGGGTGCCCAATGTTATCCGATGAAGAACGGTTGTGCTAGAAAGAGGCTGCAGGAGGGGACTGAGAGGGCATTCTGGTGAAACCAACGAGTGGCTTAGATTCTTGCAATGTGGAACGTGGGGGTACTTTTCTCCTCGGGACGGGGCGTTTGGGTGCAGAGGGTCTTTGGGGTGTCTGGTTTCTCTGCCCGGTAACACTCGCGGTTGAGGGGGTCTGCCAACAGAGGCTGCAGGCGACATCGGAGAGGTCACGAGGAGCCACTCTACAGTGGACACAGTACCACGAGGGCTTGAGGACCACGCTGACACCTTTGGCTCACTTCGACACGGGCTCGGGTGCAGTGGTGCTTGGCAGAGTCTGGTTTTGGTGGGGCTTGAGTCCTCTTGGGTCTTTCTTTTGCTGTCTGCAGGATGCAGAGGACATTTCTGCTGTCGCTCGGGAGGTCTTGGTTCCTGGGTGAAGTCTGGCAGGTCTCCAGGGCTTTGGGGACTCAGCAGCTACTGGACAAGATGGCCTTACGTGCAGACAGACAGACAGCAGCTTGGGTTTGCCCAGACTGGACTTCTAGTCGCAGCCTGCAGCCTCTTTCTACAGGCCCTTTCCAACCGCGAGAAACTCCTGCACCGGAATCAGACCCGACAAGTCACTACTGCACCCAAGCCCCACAGCCTGAGAAGTGGACCAAAAGTGTCCCTGCATGCCCGAGGAGCTCAACGGTCAAGCCCCCCTGTGGGTTCACCTGGACTGGAGCCCCAGACCCAGCTTGCAGCCTCTTTGTAACTGGACAGTTCTCCCATTGAAGTGAATGGGACACCCAAAGCAGGGACACCTATGCACCCGGACGCCCCAGAGCCTCTGAGGTGACCGGTTGGTGTGGCCTTGGAACTTTCCCATAAGTCCAGAAGAAGTGTCCCTTAAGTCGCTGACAATTATCCAAATGTGAAAATTCATAACTCAAAAACAACGTACCCTATTCAGATGATCTTTGTATCTAAATTTATATAAAAGTCTGCGTTAGTTTTATAAATTTATGTCCGATTTCTTTATGGAGTGGGTGTCTCATTACTGCCTTTGTGTGTGTAATAAATGCTTAGCACTAACCTCTGATTTGCCCAACTGCTCGCCCACACTACCAGAAAAGAGAGCATTAGGGGTGTCATTTGTGCCTCTGCAATTCCTTTGGGGTTTGCCTGGACTTTGCAGAGTGTAGCACATTGTAGCAGAGGCGGGAGAAACTAGTCAGTGAACACAACAGAGGCTGGCAGGTTTTCAGGGGGCGCCTCCAAGGTGCCCTCTGTGTGCATGTATTAATCAATCCAACACTGGCATCAGTGCGGGTTCATTAATATGAGATGTTAGCAACCAAACATCCCTACTTTCAGTGAAGCAGTCATGTAACAGGGGGAACTAGTTTTCACATGTCCAACACATGCTTTTAAAATGGCTTCCCCGATCTCTTGCAATATCTAGTAATAGAATTAGACATCACAGGGGCATATCTGCTCATGCAGATACGTTCTCACATAAAGTATACCGCACCCCGCTTTAGGACTTGGAGGCCTGCTGTAGGGGTTACTTACATATATTAGATGCAGTGACTTTGGCACGACACGTGTCATGTCGTGTTTTTACTCATGGTTTGCACCATGTCGCACAGCCAGCACTGGCAGCCTGTGTGGAGTTTGTATGTGGGATTCTTAGGGTGGCATGAGATATGCTGCAGCCCTTAGGCAACCTTCTTTAGTACCCCTGCGCTAGGTGCCTGGATTACCATTTACTAGGGACTTCCAGGGGTGCTAAAGTCTTTAGCCAATTGTTGCACAGTTAGACTTCACCTTGTGTTAGGGAAGGAGCACAGGCACTGTGGTCTGGTTAGCAGGTTTCAGTGAACTATCAGTCGAAAATCAGCATCTAGTAGCTAAAACGGGGGCAAAAAGTGAGTGTGTGTAGGGGAGTGTGTGTGTAGGGGTGTGTGTAGGGGAATGTGTGTGTGTGTAGGGGAATGTGTGTGTGTGTAGGGGAATGTGTGTGTGTGTGTAGGGGTGTGTGTGTGTGTAGGGGTGTGTGTGTGTGTAGGGGTGTAGGGGTGTGTGTGTAGGGGTGTGTGTGTGTGTAGGGGTGTGGGGGTGTGTAGGGGTGTGGGGGTGTGTGTAGGGGTGTGGGGGTGTGGGTAGGAGTGTGGGGGTGTGTGTAGGGGTGTGGGGGTGTGGGTAGGAGTGTGGGGGTGTGTGTAGGGGTGTGGGTAGGAGTGTGGGGGTGTGTGTAGGGGTGTGTGTAGGAGTGTGGGGGTGTGTGTAGGGGTGTGTGTAGGGGTGTGGGGGGTGTGTAGGGGGTGTGTGTGTAGGGGGTGTGTGTGTGGGGGTGTGTGTGTGTGTGTAGGGGGTGTGTGTGTGTGTGTAGGGGGTGTGTGTGTGTGTGTAGGGGGTGTGTGTGTGTGTGTAGGGGGTGTGTGTGTGTGTAGGGGGTGTGTGTGTGTGTGTAGGGGGTGTGTGTGTGTGTGTGTGGGTGTGTGTGTGTGTGTAGGGGGTGTGTGTGTGTGTGTAGGGGGTGTGTGTGTGTGTGTAGGGGGTGTGTGTGTGTGTGTAGGGGTGTGTGTGTGTGTAGGGGGTGTGTGTGTGTGTGAGGGGGTGTGTGTGTGTAGGGTGTGTGTGTGTGTAGGGGTGGGTGTGTGTGTGTAGGGGTGTGTGTGTGTGTGTGTAGGGGTGTGTGTGTGTGTAGGGGTGGGTGTGTGTGTGTGTAGGGGTGTGTGTGTGTGTGTGTAGGGGTGTGTGTGTGTGTGTAGGGGTGTGTGTGTGTAGGGGTGTGTGTGTAGAGGGGTGTGTGTGTAGAGGGGTGTGTGTGTTGGGTGTGTGTGTAGGGTGTGTGTGTAGGGTGTGTGTAGGGTGTGTGTAGGGTGTGTGTAGGGGGTGTGTAGGGGGTGTGTGGGTGTAGGGGGTGTGTGGGGGTGTGTGTGTAAGGAGTGTGTGTGTAAGGGGTGTGTGTGTAAGGGGTGTGTGTGTAAGGGGTGTGTGTGTAAGGGGTGTGTGTGTAAGGGGTGTGTGTGTAAGGGGGTGTGTGTAAGGGGTGTGTGTATAGGGGGGTGTGTGTAAGGGGGTGTGTGTAAGGGGTGTGTGTGTAAGGGGTGTGTGTGTAAGGGGTGTGTGTGTAAGGGGTGTGTGTGTAGGGTGTGTGTGTGTAAGGGGTGTGTGTGTGTAAGGGGTGTGTGTGTGTAAGGGGTGTGTGTGTAAGGGGTGTGTGTGTAAGGGGTGTGTGTGTAGGGTGTGTGTGTGTAAGGGGTGTGTGTGTAGGGGTGTGTGTGTGTAGGGGGTGTGTGTGTAGGGGGTGTGTGTGTAGGGGGTGTGTGTGTAGGGGGTGTGGGTGTAGGGGGTGTGGGTGTAGGGGGTGTGGGTGTAGGGGGTGTGGGTGTAGGGGGTGTGGGTGTAGGGGGTGTGGGTGTAGGGGGTGTGGGTGTAGGGGGTGTGGGTGTAGGGGGTGTGGGTGTAGGGGTGTGGGTGTAGGGGTGTGGGTGTAGGGGGTGTGGGTGTAGGGGTGTGGGTGTAGGGGGTGTGGGTGTAGGGGTGTGGGTGTAGGGTGTGGGTGTGGGTGTAGGGGGTGTAGGGGTGTAGGGGGTGTGGGTGTAGGGGTGTGGGTGTAGGGGGTGTGGGTGTAGGGGGTGTGGGTGTAGGGGGTGTGGGTGTAGTGTGTGTAGGGTGTGTGTGTGTGTGTGTAGGGTGTGTGTGTGTGTGTGTAGGGTGTGTGTGTGTGTGTAGGGTGTGTGTGTGTGTGTAGGGTGTGTGTGTGTAGGGTGTGTGTGTGTGTAGGGTGTGTGTGTGTGTAGGGTGTGTGTGTGTGTAGGGTGTGTGTGTGTAGGGGGTGTGTGGGGTGTGTGTGTGGGGTGTGTGTGTAGGGTGTGTGTGTGTAGGGTGTGTGTGTGTAGGGTGTGTGTGTGTAGGGTGTGTGTGTGTAGGGTGTGTGTGTGTGTGTAGGGTGTGTGTGTGTGTGTAGGGTGTGTGTGTGTAGGGTGTGTGTGTGTAGGGTGTGTGTGTGTAGGGTGTGTGTGTAGGGTGTGTGTGTAGGGTGTGTGTAGGGTGTGTGTAGGGTGTGTGTAGGGTGTGTGTAGGGTGTGTGTGTGTAGGGGTGTGTGTGTAGGGGTGTGTGTAGGGGGTGTGTGTAGGGGGGTGTGTGTAGGGGGGTGTGTGTAGGGGGTGTGTGTGTAGGGGTGTGTGTGTAGGGGTGTGTGTGTGTGTAGGGGTGTGTGTGTAGGGGTGTGTGTGTAGGGGTGTGTGTGTAGGGGTGTGTGTGTGTAGGGGTGTGTGTGTGTAGGGGTGTGTGTGTGTAGGGGTGTGTGTGTGTAGGGGTGTGTGTGTGTAGGGGTGTGTGTGTGTAGGGGTGTGTGTGTGTGTAGGGGTGTGTGTGTGTAGGGGTGTGTGTGTAGGGGTGTGTGTGTAGGGGTGTGTGTAGGGGTGTGTGTGTAGGGGTGTGTGTGTAGGGGTGTGTGTGTAGGGGTGTGTGTGTAGGGGTGTGTGTGTAGGGGTGTGTGTGTAGGGGTGTGTGTGTAGGGGTGTGTGTGTGTAGGGGTGTGTGTGTAGGGGTGTGTGTGTAGGGGTGTGTGTAGGGGGGGGTGTGTAGGGGGTGTGTAGGGGGTGTGTGTAGGGGGTGTGTGTGTAGGGGGTGTGTGTGTAGGGGGTGTGTGTGTAGGGGGTGTGTGTGTGTAGGGGTGTGTGTTTAGGGGGGGGTGTGTGTGTAGGGGTGTGTGTGTGTGTGTAGGGGTGTGTGTGTGTGTGTAGGGGTGTGTGTGTGTAGGGGTGTGTGTTTAGGGGTGTGTGTGTAGGGGTGTGTGTGTAGGGGTGTGTGTTTAGGGGTGTGTGTGTGTAGGGGTGTGTGTGTGTAGGGGTGTGTGTGTGTAGGGGTGTGTGTGTGTAGGGGTGTGTGTGTGTAGGGGTGTGTGTGTGTAGGGGTGTGTGTGTGTAGGGGTGTGTGTGTGTAGGGGTGTGTGTGTGTGTAGGGGTGTGTGTGTGTGTAGGGGTGTGTGTGTGTGTAGGGTGTGTGTGTGTGTAGGGGTGTGTGTGTGTGTAGGGGTGTGTGTGTGTGTAGGGGTGTGTGTGTGTGTAGGGGTGTGTGTGTGTGTGTAGGGGTGTGTGTGTGTGTGTAGGGGTGTGTGTGTGTGTAGGGGTGTGTGTGTGTGTAGGGGTGTGTGTGTGTGTAGGGGTGTGTGTGTGTAGGGGTGTGTGTGTGTGTAGGGGTGTGTGTGTGTAGGGGTGTGTGTGTGTAGGGGGGTGTGTGTGTAGGGGGGTGTGTGTGTAGGGGGGTGTGTGTGTGTGTATAGGGGGTGTGATTGGCTTTAACTGCAACAGAGGCCTGTAGGAAAGTGGGTTTCTGTTGCAGTAACCCCCCCACTTTTTGCCTGATAACTGATGCACTTTTCCTTGGTGTGCCCTGGATCCCTGCCAATCAGGTACCCAGGGCCTGTGTTCCTTCCCTAAAAACTGTACTAAGCCTAAACCCAATTGGCATCTCTGGCCACAGGTAAGCCCCTGGTAAATGGTACCCTAGGTACCCAGGGCACTGTGACCAGAGAAGACCCCTAAGGGCTGCAGCACTTATTGTGCCACCCTTAGAGGCCCTGTACCCTGAGACACACACACACTGCCCTTGCAGGCTGAGTGTCTTGGTGCAGAACAAAACAGAGAGTCGACATGGCACACATCCCTGTGTGCCATGCCCACAATCACACTGCCCTGGCATACCTCAGTCACCCCTCTAGCTGGGTGCCCTATGCCAGTGGTGAGGGTACAGGTGCATGAGTCCTGTGCCCCTACAGTACCCAGGTCCATTCCTGGGCACTGTAAGTGCAGTGCTGCCATTCCGAGTATATGGTGCTGGGAGGTCGTCAGCACGAACTCCACAGCACCATGATGGCTGCACTGAAGACTGAGAAGTTTGGTATCAAACTCCTCAGCACAGTAAACCCACACTGATGCCAGTGTGGGATTTACTGTAAAATGCACGACAGAGGGCAACTTAGAGTTGCCCCCTGAACCTAACCTACAATCTACGTCTTGTCTGAGGGGCTGCCTAGGCTGCCACACAGCAGACATGTTGCTGGACCCCTGGGTAGACAGCCATCCGCTCTCCCAGGCCTGCAACAATGCACGTCCTGGGCGAGGTGCTAGGCCTCCTCCCCCAGGATGGGCAGGGGGAAGCTTCAAAGGCATTCCGCCTTTCTGAGCTTCCCCAGACCACTTGCTGTACTCAGCAACTGGCCCCCACCGGTTCTTCCCCCCCATCCTGGCGGGAAGACTGGCGGGAAACAACAAGGGAGGAAAGGGGGTGTGCCAGCCTCTGCCAACCCCACCCCTCAGGTGGGGGAGGCGAGGTGAAGCACATCTCCGGGCTCTCGTCATCTTGAAGATGGGGAGCCCTGCCCAATCAGGACTAGGCTCCTGCCCCCTCCCACAGGAGAGTGGCAGGATAGGGAGTGTACTCACTCCCAGGGCAGGGACCCATTGGTCCCTGCCCTTACTCACCTATAACGCCCCTAAATCTAGTATTTAGGGGCACCCTGAACCTTCCCTTCCTCAGATTCCCGCAACCTAAGAAGAAAAAGGACGAAAGAAGACGCCCAGCAGAGGAGACTGCAGAGAACAACTGACTTGGCCCCAGCCCTACCGGCCCGTCTGCAGTTTCCAGAGATCCTGCGCCAAAAATAGTCTTGTCCTGCAGCCAGCGACCTCCAGAACCCCGGGAGGACTGACTGCCTTCAACAAAGACCGGATCTCCTGTGAACAGCAGCTCTGTTCAAAAGAAACACCAAACAAAGACTCCGAGCCTGCTGAGGAAAAAGAAACCCGACGCCTGGAACCACCACTGCACCCGTCGCCTACAGCCCGAGTCCAAGTGGACCACCGGTCCCAGCGAGGTCCTCCAGCTCTCCAGAGTCCGAGTCCACCGTGGGTTGACCCCTCCAGGACTCCCCGACGTCGCCTGCAGCCTCTGCACGGAGACCCCCCCCCCCAACCGCGAGTGGCCCGGTAAGGTGAAATCCGACCTCAAAAGACACCCCTGCATCCAGCCGCCCTGCGCCCTGGAGAAAGGAACCCGAGGTGCACCTACGTCCCCGAGCCCTCCAACTTACCTGCCCAGCTGTTGGTTCCTCCTGGAAGTCTTCCTGGACCGAGCCTGCAGCTGAAAACCAAAACCGAAAATCTCCATTGAAATCAACAGGGCACCCGACCTCAAAACAGCACTCTGCACCCGGCCGCCCTAGTGCCGCTGAGGGTGCCTCTTGGTGCTAACTTGGTCCCCAACGTGCCCTGAGCTTAACCCCTAGGAGCTTTGCTCCCACAACCCCGTGGCCTGCTTGCCAGCCGCCACCAACCGGAGTCCCCTATCCTCCATAGGATAACATTGGGCCTCAACACTCTGCACCCGGCCGCCCTAGTGCCGCTGAGGGTGCAACAACAGCGCATCACTGACCCTGGGAGACCCCGAGTCTAACCCCAGAACCCTAACTCAAAAGACCGATTACTTACCTCAAAACCGATAACTCATTTTTCCTCATAGGATAACATGGACACTTTTTCTTCCAAAAAGTTTCTAAGTGTCGACTTTTGAAAACTAAGAATATTCCTTAAAAATCGCACAAATCACCTAACCGAATTTTCTCAACTGTTTGCAGGAAAGGTCCCAGTGCCGAACCTAGGTGTCCAGCACTGAGTAACAAAAGTAATTAAAAAGTAACTTACCTGTGAATTGAAGTTCCTTCCATAGAATAACATTGGTGGTCCTTTGTGAAAAAGTTTCTAAGTGTCAACTTTTGAAATACAAGAATATTCTTTAAAAATCGTACAGACTACCAAAACGTAATTACTTACCTGTTTTAAGTAAATGTCCCAGGGCTGAACCTAGGAGTCCAGCACTGGATTACAAAAGTAACGTTAAAAGTAACGAATAGTTTCTTACCTGTCGGTGTAGTTTTGCAGCTTGAAGACTTTCTGGATTCACTATGCTGTGCATTATTCCGCCATCTCGTGGTTGGGTCCGGATTCGTAGTCTTTTCTTTGTTTTTGTCTTTTTTTTTTTTTTTTTTGTTGTTGGCCCAGGTGGGCGGCGACGCCCACCATTTGGTGTCTTCGGTGACGTCGTCGCGCTTCCGGCGGAAGCTCCCACCTTTGGTAGCCATCTTCGGATTCTTTTTTCTTTTCCTCTTACAGTTTTTTGTTGTCTATGTCTTTAACCTTTAATCCTTCAATTATTCTTTGATCCCTTTAAAACCTTGTATGTAGTTTAGTTGTACCCTTAACCTCCTATGTTATCTTCCTGGCGGAGGCGGGTGGGATCGCTAGTGAATCCAGAAAGTCTTCAAGCTGCAAAACTACACCGACAGGTAAGAAACTATTCGCTTTGCAGCGTGAATCTTTCTGGATTCACTATGCTGTGCATAGACTTAGTAGCGGTTTTGTTATTGCGGTGGTTGGGTGGAAGATGAGCATTGGTTGCTGAAAATGTGCTGTAAGACCTTCTGTCCTACTTGTGCCTCTTTGTTCATTTGGATATCAACACAGTAGTGTTTGGTGAACGTGTGCACGGAAGACCATGTTGCCGCTTGGCAAATGTCTTGTATAGGTGTGTTCGCTAGGAACGCAACCGTTGCTCCCTTTTTCCTTGTTGAGTGAGCCTGGGCGGCCCCTTGTAACTCTTGTCCTGCCTGCTTGTGGCAGAGTTGTATTGCTTGTGCAATCCACCGTGCAATGGTATTTTTTGTTACTGGTCGTCCCAGGAAACTGCTTGCGAAGGAAACGAAGAGTTGTTTTGTTTTCCTGCATTCCTTCGTCCTTTCTATGTAGTGCATCACTGCCCTTCTGGCGTCTAGCGTGTGTAGCGCCTTTTCTGAGGGTGTTGAAGGTTTCTGGAAGAAACTTGGTATCTGTATTGTTTGATTGATATGGAACCGCGACACCACCTTTGGCAGGAAGTGTGGGTCCGTCCTCATGACAATTCTGTCCTTGTGTATTTGCAAGTAGGGCTCTTGTAGTGTGAGAGCCTGTAGTTCACTGACTCTTCGCAGTGACGTGATAGCCACTAAGAAAGCCGTTTTTAGTGTGAGCATGTGCAGTGTGCTCTTGTGTATGGGTTCAAATGGTGATTTCATCAACTGTGTCAGTACAGTGTTGAGGTTCCAGCTTGGGGCTGGCATCCTTTTAGGGGGCTATTCTTTTAGCCCCTTCCAGGAATCTTTTGACCACTTGGGAGGTGAAGAAGCTTTTCACCGCTTCTCCCTGGTGTAGGCCACTATGGCTGCTAGGTGAACCCTTAGTGACGAGTAGCTCAGCCCGCTTTGTAGTAGGTGTGTTAAATATCGCAGTACTGTTGATTCTTTTGTGACTTTTCGTTGCAGTCCCTCTGTAATGCACCATTGTGAGAACCTTTTCCACTTTGCAATGTAGCATTTTCTTGTAGTGGGTCTCCTTGCTTCTCTGAGTACTGCCATGGTGCTTGGAGGTAGTTTGAGGTGTGCGAATTCTAGGTCCTCAGGAGCCATGCTGCTAGGCTGAGGCTGTCTGGTTCTGGGTGGAGCACTTTTCCGTCTTGCATTGTGAGGAGGTCTTTCCTTCTGCTGAACCTGTGTGCTGGTTCCTGCGCCATTTCCATAATCTGTGAGAACCATGTTTGTCTGGCCCACTGAGGTGCCACCAGTATGAGTGTCATGCTGCTGCTCCTGCATTTGCTGAGTACTTTGTGTAACAGTGGTATCGGGGAAAAGCGTAAGCAAATTCGTTCGACCAACTTATCCATAGGGCATTCCCTAGGGACCTTTGGTCCGGCTGTCTGGATGCGTAATGTTGGCATTTTGCATTGTGGGGTGTTGCAAAGAGGTCTATCCGTGGTGTTCCCCACTTTGGAACAGTTGCTGCACCTCCTGTTGGTTCAGTTCCCATTCGTGGGATGCAGACGCCTGCCTGCTGAGTCGGTCTGCTTCTACATTGTCTATTCCTGGGAGGTGTATTGCTAGCAGGTCTATCCTTAGAGGGATGGCCCATCTCCAGATCTGTTGTGCCAGACTTGACAGCGGTGCTGATTGTGTCCCACCTTGCTTGTTGATGTAGAACATTGCAGTTGTGTTGTCTGTTTGTATCAGCACTCGCTGGCCGTAAAGCTGCTTTTGAAAGGCTTTTAAGGCTAGGAACACAGTTTTGAGTTCTAGGTAGTTGATGTGTTTCACTGCATCTTGTTGTGACCAGAGCTCCCTGACGCGGAGTCTGGTCATGTGCGCGCCCCAGCCCTGCTGTGAGGCGTCTGTTGTGATGGTCACTGTTGGAGTTGGCTGTGTGAATGGCTTCCCTTGTAATATGTTCTCTTCTTTCCACCACGCTATTTCTTTCTGCACTGCGTGTGTGACAACCACTAGATCTTCCCAACTCCCTGTGGCTTGTGACCATTGCTGTTGTATCCATTCCTGGAACGGTCTCATGTGCAGTCTGATATGCGGGACAAGGTGGATGCATGATGCCATCATTCCCATTAGCCTGCTCACCGTCCTCACTGTCAGAACTTGCCCTTTGCGGTAATGACGTGTTTCCCTCAGGAGCGCTATACTTCTCTTGTCGCTGGGGAACACCTTGGACTGTGTGCTGTCTATTTGTGCCCCCAAGAATATCTTGATTTGTTGGGGTTCTGTTGACGATTTTTCCCAATGTATTGAGAAACCTAATGTGGACAGTGTTTCTATGACTTGTTTGATGTGTTTTTTGCAGAGTCTGTATGATCCTGCTTTTACCAGCCAGTCGTCGAGGTAGGGGTATACATGTATGCTCCTCCTCCGAAGGTGCGCTGCAGCTGCTGCTAGGCATTTCGTGAACACTCTTGGTGCGGACTTTAGTCCGAAGGCTAGCACTGTGAACTGGTAGTGATTGTGGCCTATCACGAATCTTAATAGCCGTTTGTGTTTGCGGTTGACGGGTATGTGCAGGTATGCATCTTTTAGGTCTAAGGTCGCCATGTAATCCCCTTCTTGGATTTGGGGTATTACTTCCTGAAGTGAAGTCATCTTGAATTTTTGGGTTTTTACGAACTTGTTCAGGAATCTGAGGTCCAGTATAGGTCTTAGTGTATCGTCTACCTTTGGCACTAGGAAGTACGTTGAGTATATTCCCTTGTTCCTTTCGTTGTTTGGAACTGGTTCTATTGCTCTTTTTGTAGCAGTTCCTCTGCTTCTAGGCGGAGGAGGGCTAGTTCTCTTGCGGGTATTGACCGATGTCTTGGTCTTCTCCCTGGCGGGTGTTTTTGGAGGTCTATGCAGTACCCGTGCTGTATGGTGTTTAGTATCCATTTGTCTGTGGTAATTTTCCTCCATTGTGTGAGAAATTTTCTTATTCTTCCTCCCACTGGTGTCGTATGCTCGGTGGTTATTTGCTGTGTGCTTCTGCTCTTTATATTTTCCTTTGCGGACTTCCCCTCAACCTTGGTGTTAACGGTGGGGGCTTGTTATGTGTGTGGAGTCACTTTGAGGCGGGCTGCTGGCCCCTCTTCGGGCCTGTCCCCGTCCGTACCCGCGCCCTCGAAAGGACCGTCCTCTGGGTTGGTACTGCCAATTCTGCTGCTGTTGTCCCTGCAGGTTTTGGCCCTGGTTGTTCCCTTGGTACCCTTGTTGTTGTGATTGATGTGAAGTGGTAGGTGCATTGCCTCCTCTACCACTGGCTCGCCTTGAGGGGTTCCCTCTTCTCATCCCCCTGAACTGCAGCGCTCCCATGGACCTTGCAGTTTCGTTGTCCGTTTTTAGTTGTGTTAATTTGTTGTCAACTGTTGCTCCAAACAGTTTCTCACCGTCGAACGGTGTGTTGATGATGTTGCTCTGTACTTCTGGTTTGAAGCCGGAGATCCTGAGCCATGCGTGTCTCCTCTCAGTCATCCCTATCATCATTTGCCTGCTGGAGTTCTCTGCTGCGTCCAAGGCTGACTTTAGGCAAGTGTTCGCGATGGCCTTGCCTTCTTCCGCTAGGTAATTGGCCCTTTGTTGGTGTTCTTCTGGCAGGTGCTTAATGAGCTGGCTCATTTCTGCCCAATGCTGGTATGCATGCCTGCTGATGAGGGCGTTGGAGTTGGCGATACGCCAGTGTATGGCTGCGTTCCTCTCCACCTTACGTCCTGTGAGGTCTATTCTTTTGCTCTCCTTGTCTGGAGGTGGGCCTGTGTTGGTGGGCACACCGGCCCTCTTCCTGGCTGTTGCAGCGATAATGGAGTCTGCTGGTACAGACCCCTGTATGTATGCAGGATCTTTTGTGGAGTGCTTATACTTCTTTTCGCTCCTAGGGGTAACCGCCTTGCAGATTGCTGGTTCCCTGAAGGCCTCCCTTCCCTGGTCGAGAACGCCAGGTAACATGGGTAGAAATTGACTCCTTGTCTGTTGGGGGAGCAGGGTTTCAAGAGGAAACCTGCTTTTGTCTTTTCCTCCTGCATTTCGACCCCATAAGTCTTTGCAGCCTTCTGCACGACCTCATTGTAGACTCCGATGTCGTCTGGCGGCGAAGGTCTCGAGGGGTAAGTGTCTACCCCTTCTTCTGGTGACTCTGTGTCGAGGTCTTGCCAGTCTAGGTCTTGTACTTCAGAGGACGCAGAGTCCCTGTAAGACAGCATCTCTTCTTCGCCTTCGGCCTCGAAGTAGTAGTATTCCTCGTCCTGGTCTTCGAGCTGTTCGGGTGTCCCCGGGCCTCGCCGACTTCGACCTCGAACTCCTCGACTGCCTCGTGGGCTTGCTTCGACGGAATAGCGTATTGTTTCATCTTCTCGTCGAAGTCTTTTTGCGTTGCAGGATGCTCGCCATCTCTGCCTCGAGCCTCCTCTTCTTTTCGCCATCTCGTGGGCCTTTTCGGCGCCGAGTGGTGCAGTGCCTCTCTTCGCGGTCGCGGTCGCCGAAACAGACGCCGGGCCTTCCTTTCTCGGTGTCGAGGTTTCCTTTCGGGGACGACCTTCGACGCCTTCGTTTTCGGAGGCTTTCGCCGATTGAGAGTCCTTGTCCAAGGATCCGCTCGGCTGTTTGTCCCTTGGTGCTGTTGCTTTCGCCGAGTGTTTCGGCGGCAACGCTCCCTTGATGGACTTTGCTACACTTCTGGCAGTGTCGCTAGGGATTCTGGCTTCACTCTTTCGAGCGTCGCTTTGGTGTTTTGGGGTCGACGACTCCCTTACCTCCTTCGACGTTTTCTTTCGATTTCGACGACAGCGCAGTCCTCTGGTCCCTCTGCGATGTTGTCCTCCTCTCCGCTCGAGAGACCCAGGTCTCGGAGAGATGGTGCTGGTCCCTGGCCCTGCATGCTGTAATTCGCCCTTCTCTGTCTGTCTCTCACCCGGAGGGTCTCGGGGTGAACGCCGAGCACGCGTTGCAGTCTTCGCTGGCGTGGTCGAGCGGCAAGCAGAGGTTGCAGACTGGGTGCTGGTCTTTTGGGCGTATTTGTGGTGGCAATTTCTGCAGAACTTGAACGGAGTCTTGTCCATAACCGCGCTTAGGGAGCCCCCTGTGAGCGCATTCTCTGTAGGCGTCGAGATTTCGGTCGTGGACCTTCTACCTCGTCGTCCTTCTTCTCCGGTACTAGTGTTGTCGTCCGGTGTCTCAGTAGTATATCTTCTGTGATGAAATTTCGACTTTTCGAGATTCTTCGTCCAACTTTCTGGAACTTCTCGGCAACGATCCAGACCCCACGGCGGAAAAAGAATCTGAAGATGGCTACCAAAGGTGGGAGCTTCCGCCGGAAGCGCGACGACGTCACCGAAGACACCAAATGGTGGGCGTCGCCGCCCACCTGGGCCAACAACAAAAAAAAAAAAAAAAGACAAAAACAAAGAAAAGACTACGAATCCGGACCCAACCACGAGATGGCGGAATAATGCACAGCATAGTGAATCCAGAAAGATTCACGCTGCAAAACTAAAGCATCTCATTCTGAGAAAGTATATTTTGACACCTATTGTTGGTTCTAAAATAAAACTATATTTTTATATACAAACCATTGGCCTAGAGTTCAGTTCTTGAGTGTGAGACCATTTGCTGACTGAGTGTGTACAACAAATGCTTTACACTGTCCTCTGATACTGCCTTACTGCTCGACCAAGCTACCACTTTAGAGAGTAAGGTTATATCTAACTTTAGCCTCTGCCAAACCTCTGGGGACTGTGGACTCTGTGCACACTGAACCTTACTTTGGTGCAGTATATACAGAGCCACTTTCTTACAAGGCCCAGTTCCCTACAACTGTTTTTAGCCCTTCCCAACCAGGCAGCAAGCAGTGAACTTAAGGTTATGAATCTGCAGATGGTACCTTGCTGGGTAAAGAAATCACAGAAAACGACTCATTAGGCATTCCTACGCAGTAACATTCCAGTCAGCATCTGCTCTGATGTGTTCTCTGCATGGACCAGGGCTATCCAGACAATAGTGGAGACAATAGTTTACCTTCCATGCATTAAGGCTTGGACCTCTTGTAGAGCACCTGGAGGTACTTGGGTAACATCTTCACAGTCACCTGACATGTATTTACCTAATGCAGTGGGATTAACGAGTCTTGTTAGAGGAATCATCACAGTTAGTCCACATTCTCCAATTTTATTGTTCCTTAAATCCAAGGTGGACTGGTATTACACAAGCCCATTTCATAGCTACGGTCTTTTTGGGAACAGTCTCTATTAGAGACTGGGTCCTGGGGTACCAAGTTTTTGATTATACACAAGGAAAATACACCTTATTGACATGGTCATCCCCACTTCTTGCCTGGTATTTAAATGTGATTTCGACTGGAAGTGCACTGGGTCCCTGTTAACCAGGTCCCCCAGTGCCAGATCTCTTTCCCAAACCTGTACAATTGTTTCCCCCAATTGGCAATACTTTTAGCACTCTCTAAGTTCCCAGTAAATGGTACCCCTGGTGCCTAGAGCCAGAGATACTAAAGAGGGTCCTTAAGTGCTGCAGCACGAATTGTGCCACCTTAAGGGACACCTCACCAAACACATGAAAGGCTGCGCATTTTGGTGCAGACAAAAGTGAAAACACAACATGACACGCATCCATGTGTGCCATGTCCCCCAACACTGCATGTAATATTTGTAAGTTACCCCTACAGCAGGCCTGACAGCCCAATGGCAGGGTGCCTAATATTACATGCGAGGGAATACCCCCATGAGCAGATATGCCCTTGCGCTTGTCAGTTCCAATACTGCCAGTGCAAGTGACCAGGGAAGCCATCTTAAAGACATGCTGGACACTGGTGAAAACAGGTTCACCAGCTACATGATGGTTTCACTGAAGATAGAGATGTTTGGTATCAAACATCTTACATAAATAAATCCACACTGATTTCAGTGTTGGATTTATTAATACATGCACCGAGATGGCACCTTAGAGGTGTTCCCTGAAAGCCTACCAACCCCAGGTGTTGGCTGACTGTTTTCTGCCAGCCTGCCACCAGAGATGAGTGTCTGACCCGCAAGGGTAAGAGCCTTTGCTCTCAGGAGGCCAGAAATGAAGCCTATTCGGGGAAGGGTGTTTACACCCCTCCCCCACACCCCCACCCCACAGGATGACCTGCTGATTAGCATTCCAAGGCAGGGGAGCTTCAAAAAGCTACCGCCTTTGAAATGAGAGTATGGCTCCCCCTCACAGGAGAGGAAGCCCATCCCCTCCATTCAGAGCCCTCTGACACCTGGACAGGTAGGAAAATTAGCTAGTCACGTAGAAGGTGGCCTAATCCAAGGTGGACGCGACTTTTCAGAAGTAGCCATCTTTGTGATGGCAAACTTAGGAATTCTGGGACAGTGTTATGCCCACTTCACACAGAAGTGGTCATATAGGGGGCGTAGTGACCTCAAGGGTCAGTAGACCATTGGCTACTACCCTACACTCCCCTACATTTAGTATTTAGGGGATCCCCACACCAGGAAATCAGATCCTGCCGACCTGAAAGAAGACGTATGGCGTGAAGAGTCGCAATACAAAACAGAAGACCCAGCAACTGACTTGGCACCAACCCTGCCGCCTGACTTGGACAATTGCCCTAAAAGACTACTTACGTGCAACTGCTGAGTCCCCAAAGCCCGGGAGACCTGCCGCACCTCACCCAGGAACCAAGACCTCCTGAGAAGTAGTGGACCTAATTCCCTGCATCCTGCAGGCATCCAAAGACTCCGGAGAGGACTTTGTGACCGCAGAAACCAGAAGCCTGAAGACACCACTGCATCCATTGCTCCAAGCCCGAGTTGAAGTGGGCCAATGGCATCACTGTGGTCCCCCAGCCCTCCAGAGACCGAGTACACCGTGGTTTTGCCCCCAGTGAACTCGCCTGCACGCATGTCTGTACGTTCTAAGCATCATGAAGCCTGAGCCCCCCTGTTGGTACAGCCCGACTGCCCCCCCCCCCCCAGTCAAAGCCTACTTCCCCAAAGACTCCATAGAATAACATTGGGCACCCGGTGCTGTTTTCCACTTCTGCACCCCGCCGCCCTAGTGCCGCTGGTGGTGTCCTGCTGGTGTATCATATATATGTGGATAGCACACCATGCTTCAAAAATGTGTCCTTTATTTAATCCATTAAAGTTTAACGTTGCGTGCTCACTGGCGACATGCTCAGCCCGAACAGCACGTGATCAACTAGAACAACATCATAATGGGACCACTTTCGGCCCCAAACCTGTGGCACAGCGTTTTTAATTGCGTTTGCAATTACTCTTAATTGTTAATCTCTTATTTCTCTTTTCATTCCTTTAAACTGCGTTCATTGTCCACTTATGCGCTTGACGCTTTTTAAATCCGCATGCAAGGAAAAAGCCATTTCCCAAAATTTCTCATGTCCAAGATGGGCCATCCGAACCTCTCTTCGAAAACACGTACCAAAGCCAAATCCATCAAAAAGCAGTTTATTAAAACCCAATGCATTTCAGGCCTCTAGGGCCTTTCGTCAGGGGTACCCGGTGCTGTTTTCCACTTCTGCACCCCGCCGCCCTAGTGCCGCTGGTGGTGTCCTGCTGGTGTTGCCTTGAGCCTTGCCCACCACTCTCCTTAACTCCTGGAGACTGGTCCCGTTAAGTTGATGTACTGTACCTGAATGCCATACTTGCTTTTCCTCCCATAGGATAACATTGCAGCTTCTAAAATGTGTCGACTTTTTGAACTCAAAATTATTTCTCTTAAAAAACGTACTTACCTAAACGAATTGATTTTGATGCCTAAACATACATAAAGATACTGGTTATTTTTATAAATTGGTGTGGATATCCTTCCTTATTGAGCTTAGTGTATTACTTATTGACTATTGTGTGTATTTGCTGATGTCTTGCACGTCTCTCTGATAAGCCCAAGGCTGCTCGACCACACTACCCTCTAGAAGAGTGTAAGAAACTGGCTCTATACATACACTACACCAAAATGAGGTATAGTGTGTATAGGGTCCAGGTGACTCCAGAGGTAGGCAGAGGTTAAAGTTAGATAGAACCTTACTCTCTACTTGTGGTAGCTTGGTCGAGCAGTAAGGCAGTATCAGAGGACAGTGTTAAGCATTTGATGTACACACTCAGTCAGCAAATTAATTCACACACAAGAACTGAACTCTAGGCCAATTGTTTTTGTATAAAAAAATATACTGTTATTTTATTTTAGAACCACGCAAGTCTGATACAGGTAAGCATTCAATTCTTTTCAGTAATAAGTTACTTGTTGTACACAGTTTTAAAAAGCAATGACGATTGTACTTGATTTGATTTACAGGGGATGCAGTAGGTTGCAATACTTAGTAAATGCAGTACATTGAAATGAATGGCTTTTTAAGGTAAATGCAGGTAAAATTACTTTTGCGTTACTTTTGTAATCCAGTGCTGGACTCCTAGATTCAGCAATGGGACATCTACTTAAAACAGGTAAGTAATTACGTTTTTGTATTTTGTACGATTTCTAAAGAATATTTTCAGTTTTCAAAATTCAACACTTAGAAACATTTTCGAACAGTACATTGAAATGCATTGACTTTTCCTGTAAAGTGCAGGTAAGTTACTTTCGCGTTACTTTTCCAGCCTCAGTGCTGGATCCTACTGGGACATTTCCTGCAAACAGGTGAGTAAAGTCGTTTTGGTTATTCATACAATTTTTAAACCATATTTTTACTTTCCAAAACTCCAGACTTAGTCGTTTTTCAGGAAAAAGGAGTCAATGTTATCCTGTGGAGGAAAAACAAGTTATCGGTTTGAAGGCAAGTCTTCGACTGTGGGAGTTAAGGTTCTGGGGTTAGACTCGGGGGTCCCCCAGGGTCAGTGATGCACTCTTGTTACACCCTCAGCGGCACTAGGGCGGCCGGGTGCAGAGTGTTGAGGCCCAATGTTATCCAATGGGGGATTAGGGGCCTCCGGTTAGTGGCGGCTGGCGAGCAGGCCACTGGGTTGTGGGAGCCAAGCTCCTGGGGAAACAAGTAGGTATCAAAAGGGCACCCTCAGCGGCACTCGGGCGGCTGGGTGCAGGGTGCTGTTTTGGCGTCGGAAGCCCTGTTGTAGTCTATGGGGAACCTCCGGTTTGGAAACACACTGCAGGCTCTTGGACGAGGACCTCCTGGATGCGACCACCACTTTGAGAGGTAAGTTGGATAGATAAGGGTTGGTTGGGCACCGTTGGTTGGGGCACACAGGGCCCTGGGGCGCCGGGGTGCCTTTTAGGGTCGGATTTTCTTATCCGCTCTGGTCGCGGTAGGGGGGGCCCTCTGGATTTAGGCTGCAGGCGTCGTCTGGAGGCAGGTCAGGAGTCGCCAGATCTCGGGTCAGGATCGCCGGGGGGACCTCCTCTTGGTGTTTTCCCACTCGAGCTCGGGCCGGGGACGGTGGGTGCAGAGTGGGCTGGATTCGCGGTTTCCGGCTGCTGCCAGAAGTTGCTGTGTTTGAACAAATCCGGTGTTCACGGGAGAAGCAGGCTTCAGAAGTGAAGGCAGGCAGGTCCTCCGGGGTTCTTGAGGTTGCTGGCTGCAGGACACACCGGGTTTTCGCAGGAAGCAGGTTCGAGGGCAGACAGGCCGGTAGGGCTGGGGCCAAGTCAGTTGTTGTCTTCCTCTTGTTAGCAGGCTGCACGGCAGTTCGGTCCTTCTTTTCTTCTTGTCGTTTCTGGATCTGAGTTCCTTGTTCAAGGCTGCCCCCTAAATACTGTATTTAGGGGGCGTTTTAGGGGTCTTGAGGTCAGTAGCCAATGGGCTACTGACCTTAGGGTGACTACACCCTTGGTGTGCTCACCACACGTGGGGGAGTGAGCACAATCCCTAGTCCTGATTGGGGAGTGCCTGCCATCTGCAAGATGGCGAGCACTGGAGAGTGGGCTTCACCTCGCCTCCCCCACCTGAGGGGTGGAGTTGGCAGAGGTGGGCACACCTCCTGGGCTGGCTAGTTCTTCCCGCCGAAAGGGAGGGGAGACAGAAAGGGGGCCTGCTCTTGATAGCAGGAGAGGCTGGGGGGGAGGGGGGGTGGCATTACAAAGGCTGCCAGGCCTTTGAAGCTCCCCTGCCACAGATGGCTCTTTCTGGCCTGGGGGAGGTGTGTACACCTCCGCCCAGGAAAGGCTTTGTTTCTGGGCTCAGGGAGCGTAGGGGTCCAGAAACATGTCTCGTGGTGGCAGGCTGGTGTGTACCAGTCAGGGAACCCACCAGAGACTGGTCGTTTTTCAGGGGGCATCTCAAAGATGCCCTCTGTGTGCATTTTCTGGCATCAGTGTGGGTTTAATGTGCTGAGAAGTTTGATACCAAACTTCTCAGTTTTCAGTGCAGCCATTATGGTGCTGTGGAGTTTGTAATGACAACCTCCCAGCACCATATACTGTTAATGGCAGCACTGCACTTACAATGTCTAAGAATGGACTTAGACACTGTAGGGGTACAGGGCTCATGCACCTGTACCCTCACCACTGGCATAGTGCACCCAGCTAGAGGGGTGACTGACCTATGCCAGGGCAGTGGGTTGTAGGCATGGCACACAGAGGTGTGTGCTATGTCGACTTCACTTTGTTCTGCACCAAAACACGCAGCCTGCAAAGGCAGTGTGTGTGTAAAGGTACAGGGCCTCAAAGGGTGGCACAGTAAGTGCTGCAGCCCTTAGAGGTCTTCCCTGGTCACAGCGCCCTGGGTACCTGTGGTACCATTTACCAGGGGCTGACCTGTGGCCAGAGATGCCAATTGGGTACAGTTTTGGGTAAAGAACACAGGCCCTGGGAACCTGATTGGCAGGGACCCAGGGCACATCAAGTCAAAGTGCATCAGTGGTCTGGTAAAAAGTGGAGGGGGGGTGGGGTGGGGGGGGTTACTGCAACAGAAACCCACTTCCGTACAAAGAGCACCTTGGGATTGCTAGAGCATGCCCCTGTCCACCCACAAGGAACCCCTGGGCTCTTTGCAAGATATATCTCATTTTGATATATCATACAGGGAGGCAGCTTTCTACAGACATCAACTGATTCTAAATGGCTGAAGAGGACTGTAGATTTCACAATGTAGGCCAAAATTGGCAAACACTGGTGGAAAATATGGGCTCCGGGAGGGCTTTATTTGGGGGTGGGGGGAATAAAGCAGTCGCAGGTAACAAGGCAGTAGTACCCTTTGCTTGCTGAATGTTTCCCAGGACCACCAATAGTACTGCACACCTACTGGACAACCAAGTTGCTCCACTTGGGATCTTTACACTTTAGATAATGGGGGGGGGGGGGTGGGGAGGGGAACATTAATGGCAGGAATGCTTACAACAGGACGAGGTAGGCGGGGGGGTCAATACAGCAATTGTGCTATGGAACACTATGGGTGTAGTTCTGGACAACTCCATGGGCTGAGGCACTAGCTGTAAAACTATCAGTACCAAAAATATAAAAGACACTAAACACACAAAACACACCATCTACCTCAATGGTGCTATTCAGGTTACCTTTACAGCCTTGGTGTGCGCACGAATAGTGACCTAGGGTGCAGTTCCTTAAGCCCATCCACATCACAGTTCAGAAAAAGAAAAAAAAATCCAACTTTTTTTGGTCTCCAACGGGGCAGATGTAATATGGATCATCAACACCCAGAAAGAAGTTTCATGGAGGTGCTCAACTTCAGCATCCTATAATTACAAGCCATGGGTCCAAGTCCCCAAAGCTTCACCATTTCCAAATGGAAGCTGCACTTTAGGGGGACAGGATCCAACTAAGACTATAAATGTCATCTATAGAATTGTACGGCCTAGAATGACTGTTCCAAGGGATCCAGAATTAGCATGCCTAACTAGAGAACCAAACTCCCACTCTATTTGTGTGACATAACTAACCCTGCTGGGAACTGGATGTGACATGTGCAGGTCTTTTAGGGGTCCTGGATGGATCAGCAGACGAAGAGAGTGGTTACTCCGCAGACAGATGATTACTTCCCGAGTCATATCAGGAGTCCCATTACATTTTGGTATTTTATTTTTGCAGGTAAGTGTGTGTGTACACACACACACACACACACAAAAGTCTGGAGGCGTTATATGAAAATAGCCGTCCGCCACTTCTGGCCTTCTTGATCCTGGGGACCACCGCCAGATGGAGCTCGTCTGAGCGGAGTTTTCTGTTTGCCCTATAGGGGTGGATCATGGCTTTATTAATAGAAGGTCCACTCCCTTCAAGGGCCTTATGAGCGATGCATAGGGCCTTAAAGTTTATTCTCGCCTGCACCGGAAGCCAGTGGAGGGAGCTCAGCGCGGACCTTGCTGAACACCGATTTGGGGTCCCCGTGAGCAGTCGTGCTGCACAGTTTTGTACGATCTGCTGTTTCGCGACGACCGAGTTCGGGGCACCTAAGTAAAGGGCATTGCCATAATCTATCCATGATAGAATTGGTGCTTGGATCAGCAATTTTCCTGCTTGAAACGGTAGAAGAGGGAGAACTTTGCGGGTCATTCTAAGCAGGCCATAACATGAGGCAGCAGTCTTTCTAGCTTGCGCTTTAAAAGTGAGGTCTTGGTCTAGCCAAATTCCCCAACTTTTTAGCTCTGTTTTGGGGGCTGGCACCGGGCCCATATAAGCTGGCCACATCGTGCTTGCTTTAAAGCATAAAGGATTGCCAAGAATCATAAACTCCGTTTTGTCACCATTAAGTTTTAGGTGAGACAAGCTCCTCCACTTGGCAACTTCCTCGACACACGAGTGGAGGTCATTGGACATCTCATCAGGATGGTTTAGTGCTACAACCAGCTGTGTGTCATCAGCGTAGGTTACTATATGAATCCCGAAGGGGGATACTATATCAGCCAACGGGGCCATATAGACATTAAAAAGAGTGGGGCTCAAGGAAGAACCCTGTGGAACTCCGCACTGTAAAGGGATGGGATTTGAGATGGTATCACCTTCAAAAACCTGGAAGAATCTTTCTTCTAAGAAAGAATGTAGCCATAATAGGGCTGTGCCAGTGACTCCTGCGCTCCCGAGACGGTGGACCAAGATTCGGTGGTTCACCGTGTCGAAGGCCGCGCTCAGATAGAGTAAAATTATGGCTGCAGACCCTCCTGAGTCAAGGATCCTTCTTGATTCTTCCACCACTGCTAACAGGGCAGTTTCGGTGCCTTAGCGGGCGGAAGCCCGTTTGGGAGGGATGTAGCAGATCATTGGACTCGAGGAACGCGGAGAGCGTGTGATTAACATATTTCTCAGCAATCTTGCTGATTCCAGGAAAGAGTGAAATTAGGCGATAGTTGCCCAGATCGGCTGGGTCCAGGTTGTTGTTTTTTAGCAGCACTTTTACCATTGCCCTTTTCCACTCGGGGGGGACCATACCTGTGGATAGTGAGACATTAATCAGGCAGGTGGCCGTGGAGACAATTGTTGGTGCTACCAGTTTAAGGATGTTCGGTGGTGCTGGGTCAAGTGGCGATCCACTTTTTACCGATGACAGGGTGGCTAGAAATGATTCCTGGGTCATCGGGATAAAAGTCTCCAAGAGATGTTCCGTTTTGTGCACACTTACATTCGTGTAGTCGATTGAGGTGTCACTGTCTTTTTGGGGAAGATGTTTGAGAATATTATGTACTTTGGTGGCGAAGTATTCTGCATGTTTGTTGCAGCGGAGACCTGAAGTATCCGGTACCGCCGGAGGGGCGGGAGCTTTGAGGAGCTTTTTGGTGATGCGGAAGGTTTCTCTAGGGGAGTTAGCAGCTAATGCGATCTTTTCCTCATAGTAGGAGGCCCGGGCTTTTTGTATTTCTGCCTTATATATTCCAATGGCCACCCTGTATTCCAATTTCTTATCAAGAGAGAAATCTTTCCTCCAGACCCTTTCTAGTTTTTTTACATTGCTGTTTTAAAATACGCAGTTTGGGGGAAAACCAGGCGGCTTTTTTTGGTCCGGTTTTCTTCTGAATTGAAATTTTTGGGAGCACCAGATTGAGTGATCCCTCAATCCAGTTGCAAAAGCTTTCATTAGCTGCAGCTGGGTCAGAGTCAAGATTCGGCTTGGTCTTTGAGTTCTTGAGTCCACCTTTCCAGGGGGAGTTTGGACCAAGGTCGGATTCGAGCTCGAATCGGTTGAGTATATGGTGTGGTGGCTAGTGGCGACCAGAAGAAGGGGATCAAAAAATGGTCCAACCACGAAAGAGGAAGGGGGATCTTTCCCCTTTAGATCACCCAGATTAGAGAAAATAGGGTCGAGGAGGTGCCTTTTAACATGGGTTGCTTGTGGGACCTTCTGTAGTAATTGGTAGGACGTGAGGTCTCGGGCAAGTTCAGTTGCGGTGAGTGCTGAAGGGTCGTCAAAGTGCAGATTGAAATCTCCTAGGAGAGTAAAGTTGGCAGCTGAGTAAAGTTGGCATAAGCCTGGAAGAGAGAGTAAGATGGGCATAAGCCCTTAAAAGGAAGGGAGGGAAGCAAAGTGCATAAGCCTTAGGGTGGCAGGGAGGGGGTAATAAACCCAGAGACGAGAGGGAAGAGCATTAGTCCAGAAGAAGACAGGGAGGGAGGTGACCAAAGCCCAGGACAGGAAGGGGAAGGGCCAGAAGAGGGAAGTGAGCAAGAACCGATGAGAGAGAATGAATGAAGAAACATTTCTAAAGCACGTGGTTACCCGAGGGCATCCCAGCGCTAGCTGTAGCGCCCCAATAGACTTCAAGCAGAGCAAGGGAAAAGAAAAGTTTTCAGTTGTTTTCGGAAGTTCAAGTAATTTGGCTCAAGGCGAATGTGATGAGGAAGATGGTTCCAAAGCTTAGCCAAGTTATATGAGAACAGACTGCCTCCACTTCGTGTCCGTCTGATTCTCGGGACTACTACCAGACACTTGTTTTCGGATCTCAAAGCCCTGTTGGGTCGATAGGGCTGAATCATAGAGCGAATCATTGGCGAGCCTTTTCCGGAAAGTGCTTTATGTGCAATGCACATCGCCTTAAAATGAATTCTCTCCTGTATTGGAAGCCAGTGCAAAGTGGCAAGAGCGGGTTTAGCCGAGAGGCGTTTGGAGATGTTCAGTAGCAGGCGGGCTGCACAGTTTGTGGTCTTTTGGTCGTAAAACGAGGGGCTCCTACATAAACGGCATTGGCATAGTCCAGCAGTGACAAAATTAATGCTTGAAATAGCAGCCGTCTGGCAACAAAAGGTAATAGGGGAAGGCTCTTTCTAATCATCCTCAAAAGACCATAACAGCTGGCTGCGACTGTCCGAGCCTTTTCATGAAAATACAGCTTACAGTCGAGCCAAACGCCCAAGCTCTTAATCTGGTTTTTCGGAGCAGGAGGTGGGCCCAGGCAACTGGGCCAGAATGGATCTATGTTTACGGGGGCAGAGTTACCGAGAAACATAAGCTCAGTTTTTGCCCCATTAAGCTTCAAATATGAGCTGTCCATCCATCTGGATACCTTTTCGAGGCACGAGGCTAGGCCAGGTCCAGAGTTATCCTGCTGATTAAGAGACAACCAACTTGGTGTCGTCGGCATACGTGACAATCTGTACCCCAAACAAAAGTACAATTTCTGCCAAGGAACTCATATATATTAAAAAGGGTGGGGCTTAGGGAAGATCCCTGAGGAACCCCACAAGTCAGGGGCATTTGCTTTGAGATGATTTCATCTTCAAAGACTATGAAGGATCTGTTTTCTAGGAAGGACTGCAGCCATTTCAGTGCTGTTCCAGTCACTCCCACGTCCCAGAGTCTTTGACTCATCAATTGATGGTTCACCGTATCGAAGGCTGCGCTGAGGTCTAACAGAAGGGCAGCGCAGCCTCCGCCAAGGATTTTCCTTGCTTCCTCTACTACTGTCAGGAGAGCAGTCTCCGTGCCCTGCTGTGCTCTGAATCCTGTCTGTGTGGGATGAAGACAATTGTTATTTTTAAGGAAAGCTGAAAGAGCAGAATTTACATGCCTCTCAGCTATTTTACTGAGGGAAAAGAAGAGACTAGGTCTAGAAATGGAACAGAAGGGGGAACCTAAGCTGGGCAAAGGGGTGGGCAGGACAATAAGCAAAGAAGAGGGGGGCATAAGATCAACAGTAACGGAATGAGAGATGGTTGAGTGTGTGACAAAGTGATGGGCATAAGACAGAGAAGGGGGGAGTTAATAAGCCTATCAAGAGGGTGGTCATAAGCCCAACAGAGAGAAGCGCGAGTATAAAACCAAAAGAGAGTAGGGTGGAGATATGTGGAGGGACATCATAAGTCAAGCAGTGTGGAGAAAGTTAGTCACCCGGCAGAGTTTGAGAGGAGGCCTGAAGCATGCCAGAGAGGGAAAGGAGAGCTGAAGAGAGGCAGAAGAGCACAAGACAGCTATAGCCTTCAGTTGTGGCATGACAGACTGGGGATCCTAAAATCGGCAGACTGAAGAGGAGGAAATAAGTGAAGCAGGGGGATGGAAGAAACCTTGCCTGGAAAGAGGGGAATGGGAAGGGAGGGCACATGACTGGCAAGGGGAGGCCGGAAAGGGAGGACTGTGTTCTTTCAGAAAAAAACTCAGAACCCTGAATATGGCTGAAGGCACACCTAAGCACTGCTGTATACAGCTGTATTATCCAATTCTCTCACAGACAATCTGGTGGCATTTGTGTAGTTCCTGACAAATATTTTTTTTCTTAATGCATCAGTTACGTTTCTACTGAAAAAAAATCACAGCTACTTAATGAACTGATATACAATGCTTAACACAAAACAGATAAATCCAAAAAAGCATACTTCAAATAAAAAGTAGTAACTTCATTGAGCTATTTACAGAGATCCACACAAGGATTCTTACTTTTCATGAGAACGTGATCTTGAACTACTTCTGCATCGAGAGGATTTTTTTCTCCTTGCGCTTATGCCTCTCCTCTCCATTTTCAGAAGAACTCAATCTCTCTCTCCCTTTTTCAGATAAATGTTCTCTCTCATCGTAGTCCTCAGACTTGTGTTTTTTAGAATATTTCTCGCGTCTTCTTGCCTGTTTTAAGAAGAATGTGGTTCTTTCAGGAAAATAGTGCAACAAAAAGAGTTAGTATGGGTATCAACAAATAAGAATGATATGTTGTGAAGAACATTAGTAACCTTGGGGGTGAAGTTCAGAGATGCCAATGTTTCACAACACCATTTCTCCAGTGAAGTAGTTGCACATTTCAAAAGGAGTATAATGGAAAGAAAAACTTGCAAACTGCAATGGAGTTTGAAAGAATAAAGGAAATGATGTTTATCAACACTAAAAGTTTACTTCCCAATATAGCACAGACATTGCAACTAAAAAAAACTGGTGCCTAGTCCACTCTTAAGGCACTTAAATGCCCAGGATTGAAAACTCATTTCTCAGAGTAATCATAAAAAATACCAAGTTTTAGACGCCTTGCATGCAGTTTTCATACAAATGTGCTTGGAATCTGGAATCCACCTTGAGGAAGCAATAGAATTCATTGGAGAATACAGAAAAGATTGCCCTCCAGAAAATTGTTTCAGCTAATGGCTTTCTTTTTGAATAAATTTAAACTAAAGCAGACACTCAAATGGATCAAAGAAAAATATACTTTTTCAGGAGAAAGAACGGGCTACAGGTTAAAAGCAAAAAAAAAAAAACTCCAAATGACGCTTCTACTGAAAAGCACGTGCCTTTGCGCCATAAATACCCACTTAATTATAATATAACTAATATCCTTTTTTGTCTGCTATTTCACTATGTAATAAAATGTAGCTCAAATTATGCATAAATGCCCTACAATTCGACATTTACAACCGCTGTATTTTACAGTTCCGTTAGTGGTAGATTACCGGCTCAAAATAATTTCTACGCAAATTTGAATAACGCTACTGTTTACATGATCAATGCTATATGGCTGATTCTTAACATTTGCAATCAGATGCAGTGCTTTACATTCGTAACTTTTTAGAGTTTGTAGAACAAAGTGCTTCTTGTGGTTACTTAAGTAGCTTTGTGATAACGTTTTAAACGTTTGTCGTTCAAGTACTAGATAGGTTTCCTTTCCTCGGTTAGAGAAAATATGCTATTAACCATTTCCTTTACTTTGTTAATTAACGTCAATCTTGGTCGACATCCCAGTTGTTTTACCATTTGCCACAATTAAAAAGATCATACATGGATTCGTCTTTTTCCCCGTTCCCCTACGTGGCTTCGAGCTCTGCTCCAGCCAGTCCATGATTTGTCACATTCATTTCCGGAATGATGGAACCGTTTCAACACACGTTTGATTGCCTGTACTGAATGAAATTGTAACAATAATCAAGCATATTAAGCAGACTAAAGGAATGGGGGAAACGCTTCTAAAATTAGGCAGAGTCGGGGAGAATACAACTAGGAATCGTGAAGTAAACAACATGCAATACCTCGAATCCAACACTAAGTGGCAGTGAAGTACAGAGCACGTGATCTACAACTACAAAAACGTATGCTGTAAACCTGGAAATCCTCGTAGATTAACAGGTAGACTGCTAAATAGACCCTCATTTAGATATTTCTAAAGCAAACATGCTTTGTTATCATGCTCTATACCTGGTAACCAACTGCTTGCCTGTGCTAAAGCGAGTGCTAAAGTGTGACACCCCTACATCGGCCATGACTTGGCTTTAGGGCCCAAACTGCCCAGACTTCTGTTTGAGGAGCTATACATCCTTCTGAAGTCCTGGCAATTGGAGGGAACTGTCATGTTTGAATTCTCTATTAGACTGCAATAGCACTAATATGGTAATAAGGAAGGAGAAAATGAAACGCTCGTAGACACAAGGCTAATTGTGCAGGCCAAAGAGTTAAAGCAACTCCTTTTACGAAACGAGACAAAAGGTGGGAAAGCATACAACTGAACGCTATCATTTTTGGGAGCCCAGGGCAAATGGAGGCGGGCAAATTACTTACCGCAAATCTACCACGCCCACCCTAAAGTCCTCTTCAAAGCATTATGCGTTAGTCAGTTTTAACATTCCTCACCTTCAGAGTTTTAAATATTGCCTGCAAGCACAGATCAGTACACTTGTACCAATTATCTTTTATATAACTTTTGCCAGATGTCGTTTTACAAATGCACAATTTCAACATAAAAGTGTAAACTGTTTACATATACCCATCATCTGATTTAGGCTTTAAGTAACATGTTCACAGAAGGAGGAATACAATTTCAAGTTTAGTGGTCTTACTTAAATAAGCATTGACGTGCATCAACAAGTATATTCTGTCATCTGCACAGAAAATACAGACATTTTATATTTCTAACAACTTAAAAGCTCCTTTACTTCTACCCGGATCTGTTTAGCAAAAAATGTTGAATGAAAACTACGGAGTGCCCTTCAGACAACACAGCTGCTCCAATTTAAGCCTGCAAGAGCACATCCAGAAACAGAGTGCCTGGCAGATATTAAAATGCTCTGCCCCCCCACCAAAAAAAAGTACAGGAGTTACCTGGGTTCTGACTTGTGAGGCAATTGGCTCATATGCTGGAAACTGTAGAATTCAGACAAGAGCTTTGTAAACTAGATCTGGTGAGCTCACATCGAGCTATAGGAATGCGTTTTACTTTACACAGTCGTTTTCACATCTCCGCAACTGCACTGGCCAGCAGATTATCAACAATGAAAGCGGATGGCAGGATTTCAAAGGTTGGAGAAGGATGCACTCTACATTAGAGTACATTTTTAGTATGCAAATGAGTCATATGTCAACCACTGAGTAATACAAAGGTTGTGTTAATCATCTACGTTCAGAATACCTATTCACTGGTCAGCAATAAGTTTCTTCCTCGGCATAAATATGTACCACCCTAAATACTACCCCTCGAGCACCGATACAAGATGTTTGGGTGTATTAAAACACACACAAAAAACAAGGCAGGAATAATTTGATCTTACACGTAGGTGTGCACTGAGATCAGACAAACAACGAAATGGATAATAAAAAAATGTAAAAACATAAGCACGCCCACAGGGAGAGATCCTAAAACATAAGCACGCCCACATGTAGAGATCCTTTAACATCTGTCCATAACCAAATGTCTACTGGTTACAGTCTTGATGGTAGAGGGTTCAGTTTTGGTCTATTGACAATAGTTGCTTGCACTCCCACATTTTAAGGCCTGTAATACCACATAATGTAGTAACTTCTCCTAAACTACTACGCATTTGCAAATTCTGGGTCATTGGGCATAGCACTTTCACCTAAATGATTGCTTCTCCGAAAACAACTACAATAACTTTATTAGCTTCAGGTTGAAGACCTGCATTTTTAGGTCTCGCCTAAGCAGCATTTGCGCTCTCGTTAAGACATGCTGTATTCAGGATATGGGCTTTAAGGTCCACCTATGTTCTGGCCATGTATTTTATTGGCTTCTTTGAGTGTCTTTTGGAATTGTTTTCATTTCATTGATTTGTTTACTAGTCCCTCCTTAGTACTCATTACTTTACTCGGATTGTTTTATTTTCAATTTGTGAGCACTATTTTGTTACAGGCTTTGTCAGCTGGTGTTGCAGGCATGACATCTACCGACCACCACAACTTCCCCAAACACAACATATTTGTCGGCACGGTACCCAAGGACTTCACAGCATTTTTTTATTATTATTAGCGACTGTTGCAGGCAGAACAGCTCAAAAAATTGGCGAGCGTACTTCCATGAGCAGAAGAAGTGTCACAATACCTACAGACCACACAGCATTAAACCATCATAATATTTGTTTGCTACTGTTGCAGGCACAACAGCTTTTATTGGAAGTGAGATGTTAAATAAACAACATTGGTGCATTTTTAAAACGCAAGCGAACAAAAGTCTCACTTCCAATCAAAACACATGGAAACGTATGCTCGGCTGTAATCTTCCTCTTTATAAGTGCATTAAGAATGTAGTACCTTATGTGGGTAATAGAGGTCTGTTTGTAACTCCATGGGGACACCTAGGAACAGCCTGTGGTACTGCACCCTTTCTGTGCTTAGTGGATTTTGTTTTATTACTTATGCTACTGCTGGGAAATCTAGTGACAAAAAAATAAATCTAAGAAACATTATCATTTGCAACGCCAATAGCTCAAACTTTCACTAATTCGAGACAAAATGCTGGTTTTCTTTTTTGATGAGACACTCCCTTTGGTTAAATTAACAAGTTCAACCAAGCCAATCTCTTCGAGTTTTCAAATATCAAGTTGAAAAACAACTTCATTAACGAGTTACAACATGAAAACTCTGGTCTAAGTCCTAGGATTTGGCTGGGCGGAAGATGTGATTGAGGGAAAGATCCTGTACACATGCACACTCATGGAGTGCTTGAAGAAAAAGAAAGTAGCTCCCTAAATGTGAGCAGAAGGAAACAAGTCATATAATCAAAAGGATGGTATAAAGAGGCTACGCTCCAGGGGAGGGACAATGTCAAGAAGGGGAATGTAAGCTATCAAACAAACCAGGGAGAGGGACAATAAAGCCAACCAATGGTAAGCAGTGGTCAGGTTCTCCGTACAAAGTTTTTGGTATGGTCCATTAGAGGTTTCTCGTCTACAGACAGCCAAAAGCGGTCTAAAAGGGGATATTTAACAACAAAGCAGGCAGTGGTGCACGTATGTACTACCTTTTAATATAAGAAGTCTTGCAGATAGATGCATAAGCCATAGACAACTAATTGGTGCATATCCTTAATCTAGTCAAGTTAGTGCTTAAACACCTCCCATATCGAGGGTTCCCATAGGGGGAAAAATGAGGGGCACAAAATAGTTTGGTCAATGCAAAAGGTACAAATGACCAGTGGGAGAAAAGAGGCACAAGCTCTTAGAGAAACAATACTGAGGTGGAATAGAGAGTAAGGTTCGGGAGAAAACAGACCTTGGAATTCACTCAACCTCAAAGCTAATGCTAGTAGTACATTCACTTTCCAGAACGCAGGTAGAAACTTCTACTTTTGTATAGGTTTAAACAGAGGGATGATCAGTTTGGACAAATCTATCTAATTCCACTTTCTCTAGGGCACCGATTGTTGCTCGAGTGAGAAACGCTTGACTAGCATGGTTTTTACTTTTTTTTTTTAAAGCATCCCAAGAGTTCTCTATTTTATTGGGTTGCGATCAATTCTTTTAAACTTATATCTAACGTGCGTTTCATGATTTATTGCAAGCTGCTTCCTCAAGGCATATTATATATATATATATAAAAACAATCTCTATATATGAATTCCTATAGTCCAAAGCCAAGGACATATTGTTTGAGGTCAATGACAATACGTTTTCATGTTTATTTTGTCTTAAGGGCAAGCAGGCCCGATCCCCTGCAACACAAACCTTTTTGCTGCCGGTTTACAGTACCACATTAAGCATCAGGGAAGGGCATTGTCTACAGTTAAGGTAATAGTTGTGTTCGTCTGTTAATGTAGTTCTATTTTCCATTTATGGTTCGTTAATGCAAAGCCTTTATTATTAGGGCGAGTGCTCCAAGGAAATGAAAGCTAGGACTACACTACTGACAGTGGTTCTAGTATAAAAATGTGTACACACATTTGCAAAGTTTTACATTATGAAGTTATGTATAATGCTTCCAGAATGCGCTCTGATTAGATGCAAATATTTGCAGAAGCTTGAAAGCAAGGTTAAAGATTTTTTGCTTTCAAACTAAAATGTGAACAAAAAATGCACTCGGAAAAACAGTTTTGCTAAACTACTGTGACATTTAACGTACCATTTCTTTAAAGAATCGTATAGTAAAATGTGTTAATGCATGCTACTATTTCCCCAAAAATATTCATAATTGAAAATCAATACAACCAGTTTCAACAAGATTATGTGAAACATGAAAATAAACAAGCACTGACAAAGCCAACAAGTCTGACATTGGTGGCCTGCACTTTGGTTCTGTCAATGCGTTTCTTTTGACAGTTTCCATGAATTCACAAGAATTTACAGAAGTAGGCCAGGAAATCGTACTCCTTAAAAATATTTGTGACCTACATTTTAGCACGAACAAATATATATGTGTAGATCTGCTCATGCAAAAAATCTGTTGAGCGTTTACAAGTTCACTTTCCATCCAACCACTCCCCCCCCACCCCCCAACCCTAGAAGAAGTCTTACCTCTGACCTAGTCAGGAGTAATTTTCAATCTTCCTCAGTATGGAAAAAGATTAGAAAAGACCTGATGAAAAGTCCCAACGCATGCAAATTAGAACACACCAGTTGGTAGGTTTGCACAGACTCAAAAGTGCATTCTAACTCCAGGAACTATTGCTTACCGCTGCCTCCAGCCGCAGTATGTACATCTGCGCACAGGTGGCAAAATAAGGCAATAGCTAGTATTCAAACCCTACCATAATATCAGCCCTGGCATAATCAGCTAGGCTATTATTAGAGTAATTATATAATGAGATTGCTGTCATAATGTGTCGCCGCACTACATGGCACCAAAGGAATGAGTGGATTTTATTACAGGACAAATAGTTATGAAGCAGCCTTGAAGGTCAAATAGATAGTTTATTAAATTCTAAACCCCCGAATATATATATATATATATATATATATATATATATATATATATATATATATTACACACCCCCCCCCCCCGGACAGGATACAGCTATCAGTTTGTTTCATCTGATAGCTTGGTTAACAAGATCCTAAGTGATTTAGTGAACCGACCCATAAGGAAATTTTAAACTGCCATTTTATGGGATTTTTTGTGAATTTAGGGATGGGAAACTGCAAAAGAGAAGCAGCTTGAGTATTGATAGCTCAAGGATATTATTTTAAATGAATCAACAAACAATCGGAAAAACTCTTAGGGGGATGAATTTAGTAAATGGGGGAACACCGAGTAGTTCTTAATCTACCAAATAATGGTGCCCCCAGAGAAAGTGGAATTCGGTTTCATCTAACCAGCCACAATAGTGGCATGGTACAACTAACAGAGAAGCACTATTGGTGCTCGACCAAAGCTTCTCTTCCACTGCATCATGAAAATTGAACATAATTATATTCAATTTGCAAAGAGAGGACAAGGGAAAACACACTAAGATTCGTTAGAAAATACTTCAAGGCGGTAACAGTAAAAAATTATGACCGCTATACATTTGCAATATGTGGTAACAGTAGTCAAATGTACTTCAATAGGAGGATATTGAAGGCCAGATCTAGTCAAATTTAGATGGCAGAGTAATGTAGCCTATTTGGCTGAGCTTGTATCAGTTGTCCGCTTCAGACATCAAATGAAGAATCTCTTTCACTCAAAGACTTATAATTATTACATGGTAGGACGCTCATCCAGCCTAAGAAAGATTTAGATAACCTCATTAAAGGTACTCAAGAGTCAGGCAATCATGTTAATTTTGTGCAAGCAGTAATTCTTATAGCCATACCAATAAATAAATAAAATAAACCAACCACAACATAAAATGTTTCCCTATATGCAGGTGTCTTTTAAGACCATAATATGATCATGGAATGTGTTTTAGGAGTCAGCAAAAAGACAGGTAGTGAGAATATGAAAGAGGATCCATGATGTAGCGCCAGAAAAATAAACATCTTTTGAATCTTCAAAGTCTTCACACACGTGACAAACAAAAAATGTAGTTAGTGGTCTAAGCAAACCACAAGGCAGGTTAATGTGGCTAGCTAGACCAAAGGAAAGGTGGCCAAAATGTCATATGTGAGGGGATATTTGAATTGTCCCCAGGCAGACTAACTGGTTTAATTATAGGAAGACCTTTTTCAGCAACCTGGATAAGTCAACAGTACGTAAGAGCTTTGTGGCTGCAACTGTGTTTAAGGGCTGAAATCAATTCTTAGAATTAAAATCTTAGAATATAATCACGACTGATAACTAGCATTTGGGGATCCCAAACAAAAAAAGCAACCACAAGTTTCTACTTTTTTTATTGCAGAATACCAAATACTAGTTGTCAAGTTATTGCACCAAAGCGGCACAAGCAAGTGCAATATAGACTAGCAAAGAAAATAATTTAGCAGATCCAAATTCTGTAAATCGACTACAACGAACATTTATATATATAAAAATCTATGGGCTACAAAAGTTTTTTTATATAACAAGCCTGTATCACTATTTTAATAACATCATTCAAATGGCACACAAAATCTTATTACTAAGGATTATTACCTGTAGCAACTAAAGCAAAATGTATGTGTAATGGAAGAGTTTCCTAGTCTATTAAAAGACAAAACAGGAATTCAGTCCTTTGCTTTGGGTCACAACGTACACACTTTAAACAGCAGAGCATACAGAATGAGACCCCAGCAGCAATACGCCTTCATTTTGCATCACTCATGTAACATGCATTTAATGTGTTTGATGGGATTTTCTGGAAAGTCCTCTCAAAAAACACAAAAAGTGCTCAAAAGCAACTCAAACATCAACCTTGCACAACATATACTTTCAATAGACCAACCATAAACAATGTTTCAAAAGGCCAAAATTTGAATGACTGATAGTTACCTTTTCATGAAGGAGGCTTATAATTTTGCTATTTTTGGTTCAGCAGCGTCTTCAGTTCAGTCTCTTCGTGCGTTAGCACGCTGAGTATGATTTATTATAGAAATGTTATCATGTGAACTAAGCAAAATAGTCATTTTCATAAAAGCGCTCCTAAATTAATACTGTCATCACCAAACTAGATCTGATTCCAGTTGAAGTCTTTGTGATGAAATAAACAAATACGCCAAAGTGCATTGTCATTGTAACATCAACGCAAGTATCCTTTAAAAAGATGCAACGTGATGAACCTTCATACAGGAGGTAGCATTTAAGGTGCACCACAATGAGTGGTAGAAGGACCTATTTCTTAAAAACTGTTTTTAATAACAAATATCAAACTATTGGGCAAGCAATGCCCATAGGACAGACAACGTCAAAATACTGGCTTTGAATGAAGGTCAAGAAAACAATGGATGCCAGAACATTAGTCTGTGAAAAATGACATTTTATCAAATTACCTTTAAACACTAGCATGATCACCATAAAAAAAACTGTCGATTTTAATGATGGTGGGTAAATTGTAAATGGGCAAAAAAGTGTTAGGTTTATTTTTGTTTGTGAAGATAGTTAAGAAAATTTGAGATTATAGGCACGTAAAAAAGGTTAGATAATTTATTTCTGAGCCTAACAGTCTACTTTACTGCTTAAGATTAGTATCAAATCAAAATAGTTTAAAGGGCCACCATACAGACAGCTTAACCTTTCCTTTATAACGTTCATAATGCACTTTGCCTACAGCACCAACTTACACTAATCAATAGTTCAAAATATGTATCTTATTGTGAGTGTATTGTAAGTACTTACCACTTTGTAATACTATATAATTTCAGCAAACAAAATAATGAAATTATTCATACCCTACAAAATATTAATTACCTCTTTGCTCCTGCTTTGACTTCTGCGTTTCCGTCCTTCATGATCTGTGAAATACAAAAAAAGCTAACTATCACATATAGATGTAAAACGGAATATTACAGGACATGGGAAAACAAAATTAATTTCAGCAGCCTGTACCACAAATATTTAAAGTGAGACTAATATACAAATAAGGTATAGGATATCAAGTTTGGTAAAGACAGGCCTTAAGATGTACAAGTCAGATACTTCCGAATCTAGTCAAATGGCTGAATGCCACTTTCCCAGACCCCTGTTAATGCATTTTGCAAGACATTTAACATATTACGATACATGGGTGTTGTAAAAAATAAAAACATTGCTACCATGGTGATTTGGTATCCTTAGTTCTGGCCCTCTTTGGACACCTGGCTGGAAATGCCAGCATCACAAGCAGGACCAGAAGACGCTTTTCAAAAAGTCATTGGTCACTCTAATTGTTCCCCCTCAGAGATATAGGGTAAGCATATCCTCCCTCAAGCGCTGGCTTCTTACTTCACCCCCCCCCCCACCTTGCTTCCCAATGTTTTGATCCATCATGAAAGGTAACACTGGAGTAACTGACTCAAAGCTAAGAGTACTAGAATAAGACCCAAAGATAACTTCCTTGATCTCTCATGCGAACTCCCAATAGTACCGTTTGGTGCATGACTGCACAGGGCAGGACCAGAAGGTAAGGGATGAAAAGTTGATCCGTTTTCATAAAAAACAATGCCATTTCCCAGTGAGACCGGAGCACCCTTGAATGTGTACTTTGTAAAGCGAATCCTCAGCTGAAAAAACAACCAGTTCCATACCTGGACAGCTAAATAGGATTTTGACTGTTACTCACCTTCAGTTTAACTAGACGAGGACTGCCTTCTTGTCAGAGAACAGGCACTTTTTCTAGTAGACATGGAATACAATTTAATTCAAACAAAATGGAAATGGTTTTTAACTCTGCTAGTTTTGGTGGGGGATAGGGGTGCTCAAAGTTCAGGGCCTGGCAGTGAGCTCTGCAGTCATACTGGGAAGAATCAGTTTCAGGTCTATTGTGGTCAATAAAAAGCTACAATATGCCAATGCTACTTGTCAGCTTACTCAAATACCATCTTGACTGACTTCAGAATGCACAAGGTAGGCAGGAAAAAAGTTATACGGCTGGGCTAAAGAAAAGACATCCCTTAAATCGAACACAAAAACCTCTAGGCTGGCTACGTATGACAGAATTAGGTGACAAATTCAGTCACACCTTTGTGCTAAATGAGGCAACTAGACCCATCCTCAAATCAAGGGGAAAAAACAAGTAGGCTAGTCTCTTCATCTCTTTGCTTATCAGCCTTCACGGTGCAAAAAGACGTCAAATAATTGCTAGTGGCCGCTTTGAAATCATGGAATTTACTTCCTCTGCACATCAGATTTCCACTCCGAATAGGGTTAAAAAAAGACCCTGAAATATTATTTTACAACTAAATATACCCACCTAAATTTCAGGCTGCTTCTAGAGAAACTTTTGTGGTGTACTTCAGTGAAACAATAAACGTAAAGTTACTTATCCTATGCAGACCACAGCAAGAAAAGTAGAATTGCTCTGACAAACTGAGCACAGACCAGATACACCCAAACATTTTTTTGTAAAACTGACTGTGTGAAGTCCAAGAAAAACATCAAGTTAGTCATAATTCATACCAGATTTCCGCTTTCGTTCCCTTGACCGTGACCGAGATCTTGAATAATGACGTTTTGAGGATCGCGGTGATTTGGAGGGATCAGAATGCCTTTTCTTTCTTTCAGGGGATGCCCGGTCTGGAGTTACTGTATCCCGGTCTGAATCACTAGCCTGGATAACAGAACAATGTTATTAATAACCATGATAAAGATTTACACAGATACACTTACAATTTCAGTTTCTATAAATACTTTCAACCTACATTGCATTTTAAAGGCTAAATCAATCGAAAAACATTAGCAAATTTTCACTGTGACAATTTAATATATGATGTAACATTGTGTGCAGCAACACCGGCCACCTTAAATCTATGTAACTTTGCATCATATAGTCTACACGACACCAATAACATGACGACGCACAGATCCAACTAAAGATTTCAACCCCATAAGGAGGAAACGCGTAAACTGCATGCCTCACAACATCCTGGGATGATGGAAAAAAGTTTTGGCTTTACCTACATGTAAATCCACTATAGAGACTACATTAACCATCAAAATTCCCGTGAGAATAAGCAAAATGGATCTCCTTTTTAAAACATTGCAATTTAATTTTAAAAAGGCAGAGCAAGTACAGAATGCAGGCTGAACACGACTTGACTGGGAAAACAGGACTAAGAGTTACGTAATGTTTTGTGAAAATGTTAACGTATCATCAACAGAGGAGTACGCTTCTTGCTATGTGCCCTTTGTAGGAAAGTGAGTTTCTGTTGCAGTAACCCCCCCACTTTTTGCCTGATAACTGATGCACTTTTCCTTGGTGTGCCCTGGGTCCCTGCCAATCAGGTACCCAGGGCCTGTGTTTCTTCCCTAAAAACTGTACTAAAGCCTAAACCCAATTGGCATCTCTGGCCACAGGTAAGCCCCTGGTAAATGGTACCCAGGGCACTGTGATCAGAGAAGGCCCCTTAGGGCTGCAGCACTTATTGTGCCACCCTTAGAGGCCCTGTACCCTGACACACACACACCCTGCCTTTGCAGGCTGAGTGTCTTGGTGCAGAACTAAACAGAGTCGACATGGCACACATCCCTGTGTGCCATGCCCACAAACACTGCCCTGGCATACCTCAGTCACCCCTCTAGCTGGGTGCACTATGCCAATGGTGAGGGTACAGGTGCATGAGCCCTGTGCCCCTACAGTACCCAGGGCCATTCCTGGGCACTGTAAGTGCAGTGATGCAATTAAGAGTATATGGTGCTGGGAGGTTGTCATTACGAACTCCACAGCACCATAATGGCTACACTGAACACTAAGAAGTTTGGTATCAAACTTCTCAGCACATTAAACCCACACTGATGCCAGTGTGGGATTTAATGTAAAATGCACGACAGAGGGCAACTTAAACCCCTGAACCTAACCTACAATCCACGTCTTGTCTGAGGGGCTGCGCCGGCTGCCACACAGCAGACATGTTGCTGGACCCCCTGGGTGGAGAGCCATCCGCTCTCCTGGGCCTGCAACAATGCACATCCTGGGTGAGGTGCTAGGTCTCCTCCCCAGGATGGGCAGGGGAAGCTTCAAAGGCATGCCGCCTTTGTGAGCTTCTCCAGGCCACTTGCTGTACTCAGCAACTGGCCCCCACCGGTTCTGACCCCTCTCTGGCGGGAAGACTGGCGGAAACCCCAAGGGAGGAAAGGGGATGTGCCAGCCTCTGCCAACACCACCCCTCAGGTGGGGAGGCGAGGTGAAGCACAACTCCGGGCTCTCGCCATCTTGAAGATGGGGAGCCCTGCCCAATCAGGACTAGGCTACTGCCCCCTCCCACAGGAGAGGGGCATGATAGGGGTGTACCCACCCCAGGGAAGGGACCCATTGGTCCCTGCCCTTACCTACTCTGTAACGCCCTAAATTTAGTATTTAGGGGCACCCTGAACCTTCCTTCCTCAGATCCCGAAACAGAAACAAGCAAGAAGAACAAGAAGAAAGAAGACCTGCCATGCAGCTGCTAACAAGAGGGAGACACCAACTGACTTGGCCCCAGCCCTACAGGCCTGTCGACCCTCGAACCTGCTGAAACCCGGCGTCTCCAGTGGTCAGCAACCTCGAAAACCCCGGAGGACCCGACTGCCTTGCGACTCTAAAAAGACTAGGACTCCCACGAGCAGTGGTACTGCTCAAAGCAAGTAACAAACCCCTGGTGCCAGCCAGGAACCGCGACTCTTGCACACACTGCACCCGCTGAGCCCGGCCTGTGCCTGAGTGGACAAAGACCACGAGGACGTCCCCCCGGCGACTGACCCAGCATCCAGCACCCAAGGACCCTCCTCGACGCTCCCGATGACGCCTGCAGCCTCAGAACCAGGGACCCCTCCAACCGCGACCAGCCGAGGGTAAGATTTCCGACGCCTAAAGACACCCCTGCACCCGGCGCCCCACGGCTTCCTGTGCCCAACTCCTGGGTGCCTACCCTTCCTACAGCTTCCCAACTTACCTCTCGAAGTGGTGGTCGCACCTGAAGAATTACCGTCCGAGCTTGCAGCCTTTGTTCGTCACGCAGCTTTCCCATTGAAAACCATTGGGCGCCCGACGGCCCAGAAGCCCACTGCACCCGGCCGCCCCAGTGCCGCTGAGGGTGCACCAACTACCCTGTTCGACTTCCCCTGAGTAAGTGACCAGGAGCTTTGCTCCCACAGCCGAGTGGCCTGCCTGCCAGCAGCCACCAACCAAGGGCCCCCTGCCCGCCATAGGCTAACATTGGGCCTAACTCACTCTGCACCCGACCGCCCCTGTGCCGCCGAGGGTGTACCAACTGTACCTACCTGACCCTGGGTTACCCCCCCCCCCCCCCCGAGTCTATGCCCAGAACCTTAACTCTGCCAGTCGAGTACTTACCTGAAAACCGATAACCTACATTTTCTCCATAGGGTAACATTGACTGGTTTACACTGAAATTTCTTCTGTCGAGTTTTGAAACTTTAAAATAATCACTAAAAATCGTCCGATCAACGAAAACGAATTTACTCACCCGTTATCAGGAGAGATCCCAGTGCTGGATCTTGGTGCCCAGCACGGACCCTGAAAAGTAATCATAACTGTACTTACCGGTAAGTTGAATTTCCTTCCATAGGATAACATTGCCTGGTTTTTGCTGAAAAAGTTTCGATTTTGCAAACTTTCAAATATTCGTTAAAAAATCGCCTGTATAACAAAAACACATTCTTTCAACTGTTTACAGGAGATGCACCAGTGCTGGATCCAGGATCCAACACTGAGTTAGAACAAGCATTGGCATAGCCAATAGGTCTCGCTTTTGGGACCTTATAAGTATTTAGTTATGCAGCACAATATCCTTGGTGCAACAACATAAACTGTTGCATGGCTAAACACTTATAAGGTCCCAAAGGCGAGAACTATTTGCTATGCCAATGCTTGTATGAAGTACTTACGTTCCAACCCCTGCTGCAAAGAACCTTTGGTAAAATTTCGCCACTATACTCCAGCCTCCCCTCCTCCCTCACCAAATAGGGGTTGTACTCCACTAGCAGAACAATTACTAAACAATAATCATGGTCAGTGCCTGGAAGGGTGCGTATTCAAGTGATATGTTTATATGCCATTAGGGCATAGTTTTATGACACAGACATGTATATGCTACAAGGGGTTAATATTGAGTTAAACAGTTCCAATGGAGAGCAGGTCAATATTTGAATTGGATATGGTTTGAAACAGAAGATCTGGCATTGGCTACTACATACTACATTACATTATTTAATAAGAACTCAGTGTAGCTTTTTATGCACCTGAAATCCTCATACCACGAAGGTACTCTAATTGAGTTCCAAACATAGCAACGTAGGAAACATAGAAATACTTTCATTGCACAGTTCAAATACTCTTCACATTCCATAAATCACATTTGTGCACTTTTCCTACATGGCAACGCTTAGGAAACCCATGATCTCCATGTCATTCTCAGACCGTCAGTAAACGGTTCTTGGGGCAGTGGGTGTGAGGGAAGTTGAGCTTCATTCCACCACCAACAACATTCCACATCAGTTCTGACGGGGGGTGGGGGGGGCTAAGCTTCAACAGAATAACAAAACCAACAAGTAACACGGGTTGAAATTGCTCAACAAATAATATATATTAAACAAAACAAAGTACCAAAGACATTACCCTCGCGTTTTTAAGAAGCATAATGTGCAGTTCATTTCAGGAACCTAAGGGGATTAAATCTCACATCTCATGATACCAGTACTACGAGTACTCTTTAAGGAAACACCTTCAAGGCATTCACCGTCACGAAACATTAAGTGCTTAAAACAAAGTCAACTACTTCTTACATAAATTACTTTCTTTTAGAATTAAATGAAGATCGGTTTGAGTTCAGGCTGGGAGGTGCAGGAGTGAGTCGTTGAAGTCTTGGAGGCTTCAGCAGAACTGCAGGAATGGAGACATGTAAGAGTATTTATCCCTTACTTTTAAATCTCCAGCCTACCACAAGTGCCTTCAATATCCAGCCTGGATGGAAACACTAGCAAGATGACCGTGTTAAGGACCTTATGGATAATACGACAGACAGATAAAAAATGACAAACATAATAGACCGTTCCTTTTGTAGCATTGGATTCCTTCAAGAAAAGATTGCACCAGCACAAAACCCAGAAAGAAATTGCATCATGCATGAAGTGCAAGCAACGTGGAACCCAGCAGCAGAAAACATGCATGCTACAGAACTCTTCGTGCAAGAGAACCTGCAGGAAAAACTTAACCTACAGTGACACCATTTTAAACACCCACTCCCTATCCAAGGAAATAGTCAGCACCAAGCATGAATGATTCATACATAGAGGATGTATTCAGAAGCAACAGTGCATGTTTCACAGTTAAAAAATACAGAACGCATACAAGTAAACCCATGCCTTAAGGGTGAAGCTAGAGAGCAACCAAGGGCAGAGCTTGAATACTGCAGTAGCAGCACACTCATCAGCCGACCAGTAGCAGAATATTTCCACATAGAAACCAACCCCTGCACCAAGAGCAGCATGCTATAAACTGGGAGTGTAGCATACAGAAAGCTTTAATCGGTATAGAGCTGCAGAAGGTGGATCTAGAAACAGGGACTACATCTAAAGAAAGCAGACCTGCATGGCACAAATGTATGGCTGGTGGTTACAGCAAACAGAAATGCAATGAACAGACCATACATATGGAGCATATGCATCAGAGACTATACATCCTGCATCACTTCATAACAAAGCGTTTCAGAAACGTTCATGCATCTAACAAGGTCTCAAATAGAAGTGGGAATGCAAAAAATGTGACAATGCCAATAAGAGGCATTACACAACTGGAGCTTAAGCCCTGTACCAAGAGGGCAAGGTTCATTTAGACCCCACATTGCTGTAGCCATGCCAGCCACAAATGGCAGTTTCAGCGAACGTATATGAGACAAGCATTGGGCGCGCGACGCGGGAAGCTTGTAATAAGAGAAGCTGACGAGGAGGGAGTGGGAGAAGGGAGGGGGGAGGGGATTCACGCGCTGTAAGGCTTAATGAGCCATTACAGAAAGCCACATGGCGGCTGCGCGCGTGCACGCTCGCGTGAACGCAAGCTTGAGGCCAGCAAAAGCCTCTGGTAGCACTTCCAAAAGCCACTCACTAAATTTCTCGCAGAGCAGCGCATGCGCTGGCTCAGCGAGACCTAAAAAGCTACAGGGTGAGCATTCATAACTTTGCACAGCGAAAACACTTGAGGGCATTACAATAAACACAAAACTCAAAGTAAAACACTCAATGGCAACCTGCATCCAAAGTTCTGGAACGCAGGACTCGCCTAGCCCGAGTCACATAGATATGCACTGTATGAAAAGAATGCACAAACACAAGTAACACCAGAAATTCAAATTTCGACGCGGCAACTGAACCCCCCAGTCGCACTAAACATACATTCATTTATACAAGAATATATTCCTCGTAAATAAAGTGGAACCTATATGACTTGTTTGACCAAAGTTTTAGATGATGGGCTGACCCTTTGTAAACAAAAACAGTGAAATTCACAACATAGTTTCAAAAAGAGACAAAACAAATCGGTCAATTCATATTTTTTGCAGAGGTTATGCATTTAAAAACATATGAAATCACATGCTTACAAAGAAATCTGAAGACCAAACTCATTCAACCCCTTCCACTACAGCTACTAAACAGAGTGCTGCAATCTGAATAAGTGGCAACAAATACTTGAGAAGACGGATTTGACAGTCCTCAAAAATCATTGTGCAATTTTTGACAGGGCCATTCTCAAAGTAAAAACCATCTACAGGCAAAAACAAGCCTCATTATCAATCGGAAGCCAGCATTTACCAAGGACAATGTCACCAGCCAATCAAAAATATGGGCAGAGAGAAGGCGAGGCTTCCACAGCATACTCGACTACTGCATGCCTCACAGAGCAACAGCGCATGCGCGCTGCCGCTAGGCTCGACCTAAAAAAACAGTGGCTCAAAACACCTCAAAGGTACTTTTTTCAACTCTGCTGAACATGCAATCCAACGTCTCCTCTGTGCCTTCCTCAAACAAGCTGTGTTACCTGTTTTTACCAAGAATGTACATATTTATAAGGAGTAGCACAATGGTAATCTTACTGTTATTTCAAATGGGTTATGTCCTTCATTGATGAAAACTTATCACAGTATTTTGAAGAATCCTTGCTCGGTTAAGATCATCAGTAAAATCATGGAAAAGGTGATACTATACATGCTTAGACGTGGATCTCTATGGTATCCTAGAAGCCAACTAGGCTTACCCCCACATTCTGGCACTGAGAGCACCCTTTTTGACGTACTGGATGACTTTTTTGCTTGACAGATGGGGGGAGGGTGGGAAGAGACATCTAGCTATACTTACTTGCAGAACCTTCTGTCATTCTCAACATGGACGGCTATGCTCACTGTACAGTCAACTCAAACACACAGCCAGTGAGGCCTGCACTTGGGATTCCTTCAATTATGATCAATCATACAACTTATTACATTAGGATTTGTAACAGGTCATAACTTCGCCACTGGAAAACATAGGTTTTGCAAGTTCATGTTTTTCTGCTTCACTTTCTGCATACTTTTCTTTCTATAAACTGGTAATTATGTGAATGCTTTCAACATCTGCGTACCCAATTAACTTCCATATTTCACAGCTGAAAAAGAATCAAACATATGAATAGTAAGCATCCATGTCATCTTGTTCTGGGCTCTATAATAAACCCTTGGCTAGATTACACCAACTTTTTGTACTTGGTAAGCGCAAAGATATTCATTGCTAATGGGCAAATGTACGTAGGTTTTTCCCAGTCGCAAATGGTCCGATTCGTAGAATCGGGGCATTTGCAACCGAAAAATGCATTTTTCTATGTACTTAACTCCATTTTGCAATTCGGTAAGCTATTACCAAATCGAAAAATTGATTAGCGAATCTGTATTAGAAAGGAGCGTGTTATGGGCGTCCCTTCCGAATAGCAACTCGCACTGCTATGTACGAATGTTTTGTGGATGAAATGTGGTCACAAAACATCCGCATTTTACCGCCTACTTCAAGTTGTTAGTAACTTATTCGCAAATGGGAAGGTTGTGAATACATGCAAAAACATTTTTTCAGAGCAGGCAGTGGTCCCACGGACCACTGCCTACTCTTAAAAAATGAAACTGAATGTTTCATTTTGAAACGCATCACGTTTTTAAAAAAACGCTGCTTTATTTAAAAGCAAACACAGGCATGGTGGTCTGCTGTCCCCAGCATGCCACCATCCCTGTATTTTTAGCGATTTCCAAAGGGCCGCAAATTGCGCCTTAACTCATGAATATTAATGAGGTAGTTCAATTTCTACTCCATTAAGAATTGCTAAATGTGTCAAAGACAGATTAGTACATAGGGGTTTGCGATTTCCTAATAGCAAATCGAAAAAATTTGCTATTAGGAAATTGCAAAATGAAACCTACATACATGCAGCCCTAAATTCCCAGCGGCTGGCATTTTGTGTCAAAGGGTCCATGACTATAGAATACCCTGCTAGGTGCCCTTTGACAAAAGTCTTTCCATGCTGGGCTCTGCTCAAGGCAAAAACCCATCTTTTATTGTTTTCACACTCTGCTCGAATTTTTTTACTTCTTAGTCTAAATTCTGGTCATAATAGTACCTTCTGAGCAAGAAGAAATGGACCTTAAAGAACCTGGTGACATTTCCCATTAAACAGGCTATATATTTATGATCAGTCTTTAAACGAAATAACTGCTGGTGAGGACAGAACTTGCACATGGCCACAGCATACATGAGCAACATGCTTTGAATAGAAGAAGCTTCACATAATTATGCGCACAGCAGCGATTAAATGCTTGCATGACCCACTAAAAAAAACACAACAGGTCACACTTGAACAGCTTTCATAATTTTCATCAGCGTATATGATGGTGTTGTTGAAGAGGCTTGACAGAAAGCATCCGTTACTGGAAAAACTATACTAGTAATGTGTCCAGGATGAGTTCAAGATTCTTAACCACAGCCAACCCCCCCCTCCCCCCCCCACCCCCCCAAAAACGGTTTTTTTTTTTTTTATAATGAGGACTTTAACAAAAAGACTCCAGGGGAGTGAAGGAATCTGGGGCCATCTAGAAGCACTAACTCCGATGAAAGAGGGAGCACGTCCAGACAAAGCAAAGGAGAAACTGGAATGTTGTAGATTAATGGCTGCAGACAGCCCCCACCACTATTCCCCTCCCAACGCCCTGCTCCGCGAGGTACATCATTCACGCTAACAGATGCAATGACAGGGAGAATGACTGGATATCACAGCAAATTGCGATAAAGGGGCTATCCCAAAGGCATTTGCAGCAAATCACACTCTCTGAGGAACCATGAGACTGCCACTTATTACCCAAAGGCCAAACCCTATCGGCCTTATTTATAGCATGACCAGAGCCAGATGAGAGCAACCATGCTTTTAAACTTCCATGTTTTACAATGCGTTTAATTTTTGAGATGTGCAAAAGGCATGGGCTGAAAGCATGAATAAAGAATGGGACAAAAATACTCCCTTGGAACTCGATAGTATCTGCACCATAACTCAATTGACAATTGGCCTGATGAAATTGCCTCAATGCACTAAAACCTATGTCCATTTGCAAAGCCTCTTACACGTGTACTAGCCAAGCTAAATGAATGCAAGCACACTACACCAGCACAATACCAGCTCCCCTAACTCCCAGTCCACGGCTGGATAAACTTCAAAGTCTAGTGCATTATGTTAATACTTAAATATCTATTTGGCATTGAACCAGCCTGTTTAGCTTCACTAATAAACTTGTTAACTCAGTGACGCGGGCTTGTCTTGCGCTCCCTAGTAGGTGTACCAAACACCCATTGGCTCCAAAATGTAGCAGTACATTCTCTTTCATCCGAGCTAAATATGGAATTTACTCCCACTATTCATGCAATCATGCAACAACCTCCTGTTTTTCAGAAAACTTCTTTATATTCGCATGCGTTATGGCATTGGTTCCATTGCAGTGCCACAAAAACCGAGAAGGGGTTTAATTTAGTGCAGCACTATAATAATGCACAGGTTAACCAATCAAATAATGACAGATAATCACTAGGGTTGATTGTGAGTAGAGTGATGACAAGAACTGCCATGGCACCAAACTAGAGGTCATAAATGAATGATCGCATGAAAGTTAAAGGGTCTTTAAATACTCAATCGCCCACGTTGTTTAGCGTCTACTTTAACACTGTTTAGTACTAGGCCTTCAAGACAAAATTCAGTGGCTAGAAAAAGAAAAAGAAAGAAAAAAACAGCACGTAAACTCTTGAAGAGGATATGCTGCCAGAGCAAATACCTAATAGGATAGTTTACAATACAATGTTCATATTTTTCAAAGTGCGTGTATTCTTTCTACGTCAGACAGCTCTCTGAGCGGAAAGGTCACATGCTCGCTAAACAAGCAGCCTCACTTAAGGGTTAAAAATGAAATGGTGCTGGGGCAAGTGGTGTTCTCATTATAATGCTTGCATGTGGTGAACTTGTTGTAAATAAAGAACGCGATTTAGAAAGCCAAGGCACAAAATGTTACGATATGTCAGAAGGAAGTTTAGAGGAATGCTTTGTGAATTAATAAACAAGTCATCGACTAACATATAGGAGGCTCAGTATCGCAGTTTTTAATCGAAGCCTCAGTAGTCTTTCACTTGTTGTTGAACCTGCGCCTTTGCCAAAATCTCTTGCAAGAGATTACCACTGGTAGGCTAATCCCGTACCTCAATAGCTACAGCTGATTAGAGTTCACCGGAGGCAGAAAGGTCAGTGCAAGCGGTTTGACAGCAGCGTGTGTGGTCGAGGGGCTTGGACACACAAGCTGCAAATCATAAGATAAGTCACTTTATGAGATTTTAGAGAACCTTGTTATGTGAACATGATGTTGAACGCCCCTTGTAGAATAACTGAGCAGCGCTCGTTCCGATGTCGGCTGGGGAATGCAGTTGAGGGAGTGGTGCCTCGGGACCTTTCTCCGGCATAATCAGATAAAGAGTCAAGTCCTGGGTTTCACGTTAAGGAGAACAAGCCCGGGAGTTGTGTGTGTGCGCGCAAAACGGAAATAAAAAAAACACGCGAGTGGTGAGAGAGTTGTGTGCGCGCACGCAAAAAGGAAATTTAAAAAAAAAGCGCGCGATTGGTGCGCGCGCAGCAGCGTCAAAAGTGAAAGTGATCGCGCTCCAGATGGCGCCTGATCGGGCGCTGAAAGCTGCCGGCTGCGCGCGTAACCGCAAGCGCTAGGCCAGCAAAAGCTGTGGTAGCACTTTTAAAAGCCCTGTTACTAAATGTCTCGCAGAGCAACGCATGCGCTGGCTCAGGCGAGACCTAAAAAGTAACAATAACCCCACTTACCTGCTAAGTGAATTTCCTCCCATAGGATAACATTGGTGATTCTATGTGAAAAAGTTTCTAAGTGTCAACTTTTAAAATACAATAATATTCCTTAAAAATCACAACTGTAACCAAAACGTTTTTACTCAACTGTTTACAGGAGATGTCCCAGGACTGAATCTAGGATCCAGTCCTGTGGTAAGAAAAGTAATCCAAAAAGTAATCTATTGCATTTAACTAGAAATTCCCATTGAGCTCAATGTATTATTGGGTTTGAAATGGTGTTGCCTATGGCAACAACTTTAACTATTGTATTCAAAAGTTTGTTGCCTATTTGAAAAGTATTTAACTAAAGTACCTCATTCTGAGAAAGTATATTTTGATACCTATTGTTGGTTCTAAAATAAAACTATATATTTTGATACAAAACCATTGGCCTAGAGTTCAGTTCTTGAGTGTGCGAGACCATTTGCTGACTGAGTGTGTACAACAAATGCTTTACACTGTCCTCGGATACTGCCTTACTGCTCGACCAAGCTACCACTTTAGAGAGTAAGGTTATATCTAACTTTAGCCTCTGCCAAACCTCTGGGGACTGTGGACTCTGTGCACACTGTACCTATTTGGGAACAGTATATACAGAGCCACTTTCTTACACCCTTAAGAAAGGCCAATGCAGCCCAAAGGAACTGAGGTATACACAGGGACACGAATTATGGGAGTTGCTTCCTTAGCAAAATTATAGTATGCCCCATCCAAAAACAATCACTGAAATAGAAGTGCGGAACCTACATCTGATCAGACAAACACACATCGCTGGACAATCTAGATGTCATTTATGCAAATCCATAAATAGTTACCTTTCAAGCAATTACTCCAGTCACATGGTCAGACCACCATTTGCTTGCTTTCCAACATAAAATAACATGCTTTATGTTGGAAAGCGAGCCAATCCACCTAACATGCATCCACCTATCAACCGTGGAACAAACTCAATTTTGAACACTTAGAAACACAACTAGCATCCAGTACAGATCTAGGCACAATAAATTCTGTTCAAAAACTGAGTGGCTACAGGAAGCTTTTGATATCCAAATACCACTCAGGACACCACAACATAAAAGAAAAAACAGGAACCTTGGAGAAATGCAGAAAGCTGCAACGCACCTGGCTCAAAACAAACACCAATCAAGACAGGCTTTACCTACAGAAAGTTAACAGATTAAACAAGTCAGCAATCAAAAAGCTAAGAAAAAAAATACTATTCAGACAGAAATAAAAATGCTAAATGGGCAAATAAAGAATTCTATAAAATTCTCACCGAATTTCGTAAACCAAATTGTCTAGCAGGAGCTCATCCCATTACTCAAGATTTCACGAGCTGGCAAATCATTACAGGAACAAATCACACGTTGGATTCCGGTTTAAAACAAAGAAAAACCCTTTTCCAAAAGGACCGAAGAGTAGGCTAACCCAGCCTCTGCATTCCTTCCAACAAATATCACACAATGAATTTATGGACTTGGTCAAAGCAAGCAGGCATGCTGGCAGCCTGTCTGACCCATATCCACTACAAACCTTCAAGAAAATTCTTCTAACTACCTTTGATGCCACGCCAGTAAGAAGAATCATCAACCATTCCATAACTACGGGAATATTTCCAGATGATCTAAAAAGCCATTCATACGCCCATTACTAAAGAAAACAAATATGGACCCGCTTAGCCCCGACAACTACAGACCAATTACAAATGGACCTTTCCTGGGCAAACTGATAGAAAGAGCAGCATTTGCCCACATGCCACAATTCATTGAAGACAATTCCATACTTTCAGACTTCTAAACAGGATTCCGTCCAGAAAGAGGCACAGAGTCTGCCCTCATTGCCATCTGGGATGACCTTAAGAACACAGTCGACCGGAACGGGGTTGCTGCACTACTTCTCGTGGACCTCTCAACTACCTTTGACACGGCTGACCAAGACACTTTAATCCAAAGACTCTACCAAGCTGGCATAGAGGGAACTGCTCTCGGAATGGATCACATCCTACCTTCAAAACAAAACTAATATCATCCATACTCCCCCTTTCTCATCCAAACCGTACTTCACAAAAGCAGGCTCCATCATCTCACCCAGATTTTCAACATCTACATTAATTCATTACCCGGCACTGATCAATGATTTTCACCTCACATACTATAACTATGCAGATTACATACAAATACTCCTTAAACTCAAAAGCCCCAAAAACATTGGAAACTCACAAATTTTCAGTTGCCTCAATGCAGCTAATCAGTGGATGACATGGAGCCAGCACAAATTGAATGCTTTCAGAACAGAAATAGTCACATGTGGTGATTGGATAAATTATGACCCATTATGACTGGCCTGATGATCTGGGACACCACCTAAAGAATCTAAGGAAGTAAGAAACCTCAGAATTAGCATGAACTCCAAGCTATTAACGAATGTCCAAGTGGACAAAACTAGCAATATCAAGCTTTATTACTATAAAAGCTGTGCAACGCATCTTCCCCACAAGGTCTAGGCTACTATTTCTCTTCTGTCCAAACTCAATTACGCCAATAGCCTCTACCACGGATCATCTTTAACAACTATGAAAAGACTACAGCGGATTCAGAACTCCGCTGCCAGGCTAATCTTACATATAAAGCCACAAGCCCACATCTCCCCTGCCTTGAAGGCCCTACATTGGTTACCGGTTGCCAGAAAATCTGCATTCAAGCCGCATTGTATCACCGACAAAGCGATGCATAGAACAGGACTGCTGTTCATCAAGAATAAAATCACGAAACACAATCACAAGGAACCTCCACTTTGGATTGGCACCTCGCCTCAAAATCCCACCATACAAGAAAAAAACCATAGTTGGCATATCCTTCTCTATTCAAGCCGCCAAACTATGTAACTCTTTACCCCCAAACATAAGGTTCATGGGGGCGTGACTTAGCCGTCTAACATGGCAGACATGCTTTAGCACAGCTCCGGCATCCTGCCACTAAATCCGCCAATTATCCTGCTTGCAAGTGACCATCCTTGTATCTCGGAGCTTGCATATGCCTGGTGATCTTATTCTGCAGCTGTGGTGTCCTCCCCGAGCCCGCCCTGTCGAGATTGTCGAGTGACGGCCTAGCGGTGCGGCGGCCTGGTGCTCGCGGGACGCGCTGCCTGCTCCGCGGGCGCCCGCCTCTCCTCCTGCCCCGGAGCCGGTGCCTTGAGACACCGGGACGCAGTGACGGGGGATTCCTAGCGCCCGCCCAGTTGTGGGGCCCTGGCGACCTGGTGATTGAGGGCCGCGCTCCTGCCTCATGGGCGCCCGTTGCTGCACTCTGCTGGGACCTGGTGCGGCGGGGCTCTGGCCACTGCCCTAGGCGATCGAGACCTGGTGGACCGTGTCGGGTCGTGGTGAGGGCTTCGGGCCGCCTCCCGATCGCATCCAGACTCTTGCTGCAGAGGACCTGCCTGCCTGGGGGCCTACCCGCAGGGGTGGCCTACACCTGCTGAGTGGAGCCATGGGAGCTCACGTCCTGGTTGTCTGATCGAGCCTGCAAGGTCCCGTCCGAGCACCGCTGACCTGGTGAGTGAGGGCTGGGGGCAGTGGTGAGGCCGCCGTCCGGGGCCGTGTGGTAGTGGCTGCGCGGTCGGGAGTTGGGGGAGGGAACGGCGTGTGCTCCAGCTCGTCCGCGCCTGGTGACCTGCTGTGGTGCGGGAACAGAGCAGACTCTAGGGCTTCAACTGGAAGCATTGTCGTTTGGGCTGGACTTTGTTCAGGGCCCAGGAGTGTGGGCACCGGGGCCTTTGCATGGGCACGCCCGGCAGGGATCATAGCCCTACCATGCCTCTGTGACACTGGGAGCGTTCTCTGGAGCCTGGGCCTACATAGACTGTTTGCATTACCACCTGCTGCAACGGCTACTATCGTTGCCCGCCTTCAATGCATTGTTGAGGACTTGCCGGGTTGGTGACACTGGCCGCCGACGTCCCCCTTTGCGCCCCCCCACCCCCATTGACCCGTGTGCTGCTCGGTTGTTCTGCCTCTCTCCTGGCTGCTGTGGTTGCTGCCGGCGATTGGGGGACACTGACCTACGAACTGTATAGCCACTGCACCATGGATTGGGAGCTGCGCCTGGACGCCCATTAGGGGAGGCTGGGGTGCCCAACTCGCGGAAGCGGCCAAGCACAGGCTTGGTGCGGCTTGTGGGTACGGTTGCCCCCCCTCCCCCCGGCCGTGGACGACATACCTGGCCCACGGCACCTGTGATCTTTGATACGCGGTGGGAGATTCCAGCGCCCGGACTGCTGAGCCACCCTCTCGGGCCGCATGAGGCTCTATTAAGCCACCTGGCACGTCCTCCAAGCAATGTACTATGGACAAATATGCTGGAGCTGTGGCCCCGGGGCGATTGCTGCAAAAACAGTTGATGGACAGAATGCAGAACAATGTCATACATTCACCCCAGTACAGAGATATGGGCCTAAATCCATCGTTTTTTTGCTCACAATGCCATTCCAGTTTGAACCCAGCCATATGCAAATCAGTCTTGACCCTTTGCCTCATGGGAACAGTCCAGCCCGAACTGCCAAGCCAGGTCCTCCCTGGACTGGAAACGAGCATCCTAGGACCGGTTTCGGGGCTTCACCCCTCTTCAGCCAGGATAGCTTGATTCCAGTGGCATGGAGAGCACGGGATCCACGTCTGGGCATACCGGTCCCACTCGGGGTGACAAATGCAAAAACAACAGTTGATGAACAGAATGCAGAACAATGTCATACATTCACGCCATTGCTGGGCAGCCTGGAAGCCCAGATACCGGATAATGCGGCGCTGCTGGCAGCGATCACGGAGTCGCGGGAAACATTGGAATCCAAGATAGGCGCGGACGTCATGTTGCTTCGGCAAGATCTCTGAAATGCCGTGCAGGGCATCATGGAGGCAGAATCCCGTATTTCAGATGTGGAGGACACAGTGGGCACGCTGACGAAGAATGCATCTACCCTTGAAATCGCTTACGCGAGGCCTCGCAGCGCGGGTGGAAGATGCGGAGGGACGCACACGCCGAAATAATCTTCGCTTTATTGGGTTTCCGGAGGGGTGCGAGGGAAGTGATGTGGTGGAGTTCCTCGCCACATGGCTCAAGGGTTGGCTCACACCTGACTCGCTTTCAACATGCTTTGTCCTGGAACGCGTCCACCGCGCGTTGCTGCAGAAGCCGCCTCCGGGTGCCCGCCCCATGACATCGCCCGTCTCCTTAATTATAGGGACAGATATGTAATCCTACAACAGGCGAGGGCAAGGGACTCATCTATGACTCGCAACGTATTCTCATATTCCCGGATTATACCAGGCTCGTACAGCAGTGCAGACAGTCCTTCCTTGAGGCTAAGGCTCGCCTTCGGGGTCTCAAGCTTCCGTACTCCCTGCTGTACCCAGCCCGCCTGCGGGTGGCATACAAATCACGCACCCACTTCTTTGAGTCCCAGGAGGTGTTCCAGTGGCTTGAGGAGACGGTCTGGCTTAAACCCCACACTCCACCCAGGATTGACTCCGACTCATCATCTAGTGGTCCTGGACGTGGCCCCCTGGGAGAGGGTGGCGGACAGCGGCGTCAATCGCGATCTAAGAAGAGGTCCAAGACTCCCAGCAAATCCAATAAGAGACTCCCTGAAGATCAACCAGAACTCTCAGCGTCCTGAATGATGTAGCTCCGAGAACTGTAACTATTCATGCCATAGGTCACTTACTGTACATTCTATTGCAGGCTTGCATCGTCTAAAGAGTCCCTGACCCTCCGTTGTTTTGTTTCTTTATGGGCAGGAGACTCTTGCAGGGGATCCATTGGCTACTCCTTGCCACTACCCCCTGTTGGGGTCTTGGCCTGGACCATGCCACGACAGATACTTCCACAATCGTGAGGTATTGGGGATTTCATGCGGGGCTGTTTGTTAATGCCACTGTCCTCTGCTGTGTATGATTCTGGGGTTGTCGCTGTAAGAAAGTGGCTCTGTATATACTGCACCAAAGTAAGGTTCAGTGTGCACAGAGTCCACAGTCCCCAGAGGTTTGGCAGAGGCTAAAGTTAGATATAACCTTACTCTCTAAAGTGGTAGCTTGGTCGAGCAGTAAGGCAGTATCAGAGGACAGTGTAAAGCATTTGTTGTACACACTCAGTCAGCAAATGAAGCCACACACTCAAGAACTGAACTCTAGGCCAATGGTTGGTATATAAAAATATAGTTGTTTTATTTTAGAACCAACAATAGGTGTCAAAATATACTTTCTCAGAATGAGATGCTTTAGTTAAATACTGTTCAATAGGCAATAGACTTTTGAATGCAATAGTTACAGTTGTTGCAATATGCAACACAATTTTAAACACATTATACATTGAGCTCAATGGAAATTTCTGGTTAAATGCAATAGATTACTTTTGGATTACTTTTCTAACCACAGGACTGGATCTTGGATTCAGTCCCGGGACACTTCCTGTAAACAGGTGAGAAAAAGCGTTTTGGTTATAGTAGTGATTTTTTAGGAATATTACTGTATTTCAAAAGTTGACACTTAGAAACTTTTCTGGGTAAAATTACCAATGTTATCCTATGGAAGGAAATACAGTTTGCAAGCAAAGTATATTTACGTTACTTTTGTAATCCAGTGCTGGACTCGTAGGTTCAGCACTGGGACATTTGCTTAAAACAGGTAAGTAATTACGTTTTTGTAGTTTGTACGATTTTTAAAGAATATTTGTAAGATTCAGAAATCGACACTTAGAAACTTTTTCAACAAAAAGCAGGCAATGATATCCTATGAGAGGAATTTCCAGTTACTGGTAAGTACGGTAAAAATTACTTTTCATGGTCGGTACTGGACTAAAAGATGCAGTACTGAGGTCTCTCCTGATAGTAGGTGAGTAATTCGGAATTCGTTACTGTTGTGATTTTTAAGCAATATTTTGGTATTTCAAAAGTGGACACTTAGAAGAAATTTCACAGAAAACCAGTCAATGGATCCCTATGTAAGAAAATTCAATTCGCCGGTAAGTTACTTTTAACGTTACTTTTGTAATCCAGTGCTGGACTCCTAGGTTCAGCCCTGGGACATTTACTTAAAACAGGTAAGTAATTACGTTTTGGTAGTCTGTACGATTTTTAAAGAATATTCTTGTATTTCAAAAGTTGACACTTAGAAACTTTTTCACAAAGAACCACCAATGTTATCCTATGGAAGGAACTTCAATTCACAGGTAAGTTACTTTTTAATTACTTTTGTTACTCAGTGCTGGACACCTAGGTTCGGCACTGGAACCTTTCCTGCAAACAGTTGAGAAAATTCAATTAGGTGATTTGTGCGATTTTTAAGGAATATTCCTAGTTTTCAAAAGTCGACACTTAGAAACTTTTTGGAAGAAAAAGTGTCCATGTTATCCTATGAGGAAAAATGAGTTATCGGTTTTGAGGTAAGTAATCGGTCTTTTGAGTTAGGGTTCTGGGGTTAGACTCGGGGTCTCCCAGGGTCAGTGATGCACTGTTGTTGCACCCTCAGCGGCTCTAGGGCGGCCGGGTGCAGAGTGTTGAGGCCCAATGTTATCCTATGGAGGATAGGGGACTCCGGTTGGTGGCGGCTGGCAAGCAGGCCACGGGGTTGTGGGAGCAAAGCTCCTAGGGTTAAGCTCAGGGCACATTGGGGACCAAGTTAGCACCAAAGAGGCACCCTCAGCGGCACTAGGGCGGCCGGGTGCAGAGTGCTGTTTTGAGGTCGGGTGCCCTGTTGATTTCAATGGAGATTTTCGGTTTTGGTTTTCAGCTGCAGGCTCGGTCCAGGAAGACTTCCAGGAGGAACCAACAGCTGGGCAGGTAAGTTGGAGGGCTCGGGGACGTAGGTGCACCTCGGGTTCCTTTCTCCAGGGCGCAGGGCGGCTGGATGCAGGGGTGTCTTTTGAGGTCGGATTTCACCTTACCGGGCCACTCGCGGTTGGGGGGGGGGTCTCCGTGCAGAGGCTGCAGGCGCCGTCGGGGAGTCCTGGAGGGGTCAACCCACGGTGGACTCGGACTCTGGAGAGCTGGGGGACCTCGCTGGGACCGGTGGGCCACTTGAACTCGGGCTGTAGGCGACGGGTGCAGTGGTGGTCCCAGGCGTCGGGTTTCTCAGCAGGCTCAGAGTCTTTGTTTGGTGTTTCTTTTGAACAGAGCTGCTGTTCACAGGAGATCCGGTCTTTGTTGAAGGCAGTCAGTCCTCCCTGGGGTTCTGGAGGTCGCTGGCTGCAGGACAAGACTATTTTTGGCGCAAGATCTCTGGAAACTGCAGACGGGCCGGTAGGGCTGGGGCCAAGTCAGTTGTTCTCTGCAGTCTCCTCTGCTGGGCGTCTTCTTTCGTCCTTTTTCTTCTTAGGTTGCGGGAATCTGACGAAGGGAAGGTTCAGGGTGCCCCTAAATACTAGATTTAGGGCGTTACAGGTAGGTAAAGGGCAGGGACCAATGGGTCCCTTCCCTGGGGTGGGTACACCCCTATCCTGCCACTCCCCAGTGGGAGGGGGCAGGAGCCTAGTCCTGATTGGGCAGGGCTCCCCATCTTCAAGATGGCGAGAGCCCGGAGATGTGCTTCACCTCGCCTCCCCCACCTGAGGGGTGGGGTTGGCAGAGGCTGGCACACCCCTTTCCTCCCTTGTTGTTTCCCGCCAGTCTTCCCGCCAGGATGGGGGAAGAACCGGTGGGGGCCAGTTGCTGAGTACAGCAAGTGGTCTGGGAAGCTCAGAAAGGCGGAATGCCTTTGAAGCTTCCCCCTGCCCATCCTGGGGGAGGAGGCCTAGCACCTCGCCCAGGACGTGCATTGTTGCAGGCCCGGGAGAGCGGATGGCTCTCTACCCAGGGGTCCAGCAACATGTCTGCTGTGTGGCAGCCTAGGCAGCCCCTCAGACAAGACAGATTGTAGGTTAGGTTCAGGAGGCAACTCTAAGTTGCCCTCTGTCGTGCATTTTACAGTAAATCCCACACTGGCATCAGTGTGGGTTTACTGTGCTGAGGAGTTTGATACCAAACTTCTCAGTCTTCAGTGCAGCCATCATGGTGCTGTGGAGTTCGTGCTGACGACCTCCCAGCACCATATACTCGGAATGGCAGCACTGCACTTACAGTGCCCAGGAATGGACCTGGGTACTGTAGGGGCACAGGGCTCATGCACCTGTACCCTCACCACTGGCATAGGGCACCCAGCTAGAGGGGTGACTGAGGTATGCCAGGGCAGTGTGTTTGTGGGCATGGCACACAGGGATGTGTGCCATGTCGACTCTCCGTTTTGTTCTGCACCAAGACACTCAGCCTGCAAGGGCAGGGTGTGTGTGTCAGGGTACAGGGCCTCTAAGGGTGGCACAATAAGTGCTGCAGCCCTTAGGGGTCTTCTCTGGTCACAGTGCCCTGGGTACCTAGGGTACCATTTACCAGGGGCTTACCTGTGGCCAGAGATGCCAATGGGGTTTAGGCTTAGTACAGTTTTTAGGGAAGGAACACAGGCCCTGGGTACCTGATTGGCAGGGATCCAGGGCACACCAAGGAAAAGTGCATCAGTTATCAGGCAAAAAGTGGGGGGGTTACTGCAACAGAAACCCACTTTCCTACAGTCGCTGCCACCCAATTTGCCATTTCCGTGTTCATATGCCGCCGCCAGTCATGCAACAGGATTTTAGATGGGGTCGGGAGTAGGGAGCTTCGAGTCCTTAGCTGGAATACGAACGGCCTGCTCGATAAGATCAAGCGGGGAGCTGTGCTGCGCCAAGCTAAGCATCACAGAGCGAGCATTCTCTTCCTGCAGGAGACTCACTTAGCGGGTTCTAAGACGCCTTGCTTGGGGAGGTTTGGATTCGCACATACTTATCACGCTGGATTCACTAGAGGCTCCCGGGGGGGTTGCAATTCTTATACACCGCAGTGTCCCCTTTGTTCACAGTCTGACATGGTCGGACCCTCAGGGTAGATTCGTTGTGCTATATGGGACACTGTATGGGGAACCCATTTTTCTAGGTAGTGTCTATGCCCCCCCTCTCTCGTGGTCCCTTGTTGAAAAATTGACGACACTCTGGGCTGAACTTCCGTCTGGGTTGACCCTGGTTGGGGGGAAGATTGGAACGATGTTATGTCCCCGTCACAAGATAGGTGGCGTGCCACGGCTCGAATAGCAAGGACCCAGAACTCTAAACTACTATCCCTAGTTCAGGGCTTGGGATGGGTTGACTCGTGGAGGACCCTACACCCCACTAAGTGTGCGTACACATTTCTCCGGAGCCCATGAGTCCTTTTCACGCCTAGACTATCTTTTCCTCTCAGACCCATAGATTGATCGCGGCCAACATTCTCCCCAGGGGCTTATCGGATCATTCCTCGGTGTTCCTTCTCTTGTCTCTGGATCCCAGGCGCTCCCAGTTTCGGTGGCACTTGTCACCGTGGCTGCTACGTGACGATAAATATAGAGCTCATATCCATACATCTCTTGCAGACTGTTATTAAACACAGGCACGGTGGACTCCCCAGCTATTCTATGGTAGGCGATTAAGCCCACTCTCAGTGGAGCGGATATTGCCTTTTGTACGGCGAAACGCCGACAGCGCCGCGACAAATTAATACAAATTGAGGCCCAGTTGCTTGACCTGGAACACGCAGGTAGGGGCTCAGGGGGGGGAAGCGTTGCGCGCAGACAACTGTTGAATGTACAGCAGACGTACGCCAGAGAGCTCCTAGACAAAGCCCGGCTATATTGGCTCGCCACGCGTAGCCGGATATACCAGTGGGGGGACAAATCTAGTGCCTTGCTGCATAGTCTGTGTCAACAGACGCTCCCGTGCATACGCGGCCCGATGAGACCGCTCTTACGGACCCGCCTGCCATTGCTGACTGCTTTGCCTCATATTTTGCGGACTTGTACGCTCCCCATGAAGCTCTGCCCGCGGCACTCGTTCAGAAATTTATAGATGATTTTCCCCCTTGAGCCTTATCCGATGAGGTGTGGGACACGTTGGATGCTCCCTTGTCGATAGAAGAACTGCTGACTGCGCTGCTTAGTACGCAAGCGGGAAAGGCGCCGGGCCCGAACGGCTGCCCGTTCGAGTTTTTCCAGAAATATCACTCGCAACGGTTAAAACCTTACCTAGAGACTCTTGAGGCTTCCACGGAGAGTGGTGGTCTCCCGCCGGATTGGCGGCATGCCGAAATTGTTGTATCCTTGAAGCCGGGCCACCCTCCGGAACAATATTGGTCCTAACGCCCGATCGCTCTACTCAATGTGGAGGTCAAACTTTTGGCCAAGGTGATTGCCAATCGCTTGGACCCACACATTACGGATTTGGTCCACCCGGACCAGGCAGGCTTTATGCCCGGACGTGCTACGCGGCATAATATCAGGCGTGCACATAATGCTATACCTGCGGTCGATAAACTTGGGGGGCCCCGCCGCGCTCCACCTGGCGGACATGAATAAGGCCTTCGACTCACTTAGCTGGACATATCTCTTTGCCTTGCTCGGCAGTCTAAACATTGGCCCCCGGCTACTGAAGCTTATTCGCCTACTGTATACAGACATAACCGCTTCGGTCCGGGTGGCCGACTCGGCTTCCAGACACTTTCCTATCGGGCGGGGAACGCCCCAGGGTTCACGTACAATCATCTCCGGTTGACAGAGTTCCCGAGAGTACACTGGTCGTTTGGCTTACTCGCCACGGGTGAGTGTTTGTTGCCAGAATTGGTGGTTGGATTAAAGTCGATTTCTTACTGTGGAAGTGTTACACTGTTAGCGGTTATATTTCGATTTACTAAGTGGCTCTATCTCCTCTTTTTGAATATATTTTCAGTCTGGGTCTAGTCGGCTTACTCCGCCGCCAGTTTCTGTAGAGTGGGTATTCCGAATGAGAGTGCCGCATTGAGTTACAAGATTAATGTGATAAGAGGCTCGGATCAGATATTATCTGGATTAAAGGTAAGAGCTGGCTTACCTGGATGGTCTTATGTGGATTATACGATTGTGTGATCAAATGTGACTGTTTTATTATGGATGCTTGGATAATTAGGTGTATTTCGTTATGAGAAACCTATGTCAACGTATTCATGATAGGGCGTGGTTGTCCCTCTTTTTCAGACTTAAATATTGGAATTAATTATATATGAGATGAAATACTGATTGATGCCCAACCGGGTTGGAATTATCACCGGTGGAGAGGTGAGCTATCGAATTTGATTGTAACAATATTTTAGGCGTAATAGACTTTTGGTATTGGTTAAGTAAATCTCTTTCTGATTGGAACATTTTTTATGCCTTAATATATAGATTGGGAGCTGTAATCAATTGTGCAGGAAGGTACGTGGTTGTTTAAGTGCTAGCATGCTTAGCTGCCTTTTTGAGAGCACATTTGATTGCCGTTGACACTGGGGTCTTATAGATATTGGGTTCTTTTAGATTGAGATTCTGCGTATTTAGTAAATATGTATTAATCATTTACCATTTTGGGGAAACTCTAGCATTATGTTCTTTCCTGGACACTTGGGTGATATATGTTTTACATATGTGGTTTTTTAAGGTTTTAATTAATTTCACATATTGACTGTTAAATTGGTATAATTCTGGGTCAAGCATTTAGTTTTTAACATTTGCGATACGGTTTTGAAAGGTATACTTATGTTCCGTTCTACATCTGCAATGTGTTTGCAGAATTTCCTCTGTCCTCTTTTCTTGCCTTACTCTGTCTATCAGTATAGCAGATGATGACATTCTAAATTCTGATTAACATGTGACCAAACAGGAATATATGTTTTTTTTTAAATTGTTTTTAATGAATACTGTGATGGTTTGCTTTGGGGTGTTTATTTCTGGTTTTCTTTCTGTCTTTTCTGATACTCTAGGAGTTTGTTGCACACCTGTTAATGTAATTAGAACACGGGTGTGTGATAAATATGAGGTGTTCTTCATTTGTAGTCATCTTGTGTGAAAGGTGACTTGTTTTACTTTTTGTATTGCTCCCCAGCCCTGAAGAAGTCATGGGGAGATTACCCATTGACGAAACGCGTTGGCTGGTTTGCGCAAGAGAAATCATATTAAAATTGAACCATAAAGGATTAAGGATTTGTCTCGACTTTGCAAATTCCAGGAACGGTGTCATATACATTTTACTGTTGCGTGTGCATAGGATCTGTTATTTTGTAACGCCCCAGGGCTGTCCACTCTCCCCTTACCTTTTTGTGCTCGCCATGGAGCCATTGGCAGCCTGGATTCGAATACACGAGCAGATGCGCGGTTTTGAATGGGCACCGGGAGTTTCCGATCGCATAGCGCTCTATGCGGACGACGTTTTGTTTTTTCTCACGGATCTTGCCCGGACTGGTCCACGCCTTCTTCGCATTATGCAAATCTTTGGCGAGACCTCCGGCCTATACATGAATCGGGGAAAATCATTTCTTTGGCCGGTGCATGCGGAGATCGGCTGGGCGACTGGTCGCGGGAGGTAGTGGTGGTCCCAGACAGCTTTAAGTACTTGGGCGTCTTTCTCTCAGCATCTCAGACGTTGGCGTGGAACAAGGACCTCGCCGCCCTGTGGATACAGGTGAGTGACCAGACGCGCGTGTGGTCTCACATGCCCATCTCTCTCTGGCAGGTCCACCATTTCTAAAATGGTTTCCCTACCCTGTCTTCTTTATCAATTGCGGAATCACCCCTATCCAATCAAGCCGATGTGGTTTCGCCAATTAAAGGTTATTCTGGCCCGCTTTCTCTGGGGGTGGAGTGGTGCATCGGGAGTTGCGCTGAGGATCTGCTTCCAGTCTACTTACTCCGGTGGAGTGGCTACCCCGGACGTTCACACGTACTACATGGCCTCACGCCTCCTCGTCCTCAATGACTGGTGGTATGGCGATCGCGGAGACCCGGCGTATGCCATGGAGCGTTGGCTGCTAGGAGACAATGACCTCCACATGGTTCTCCATTCGGCGGCGCTGCCTAAGGAGCTACCGCCTGCCACGTCACGATCTGGAAGTCTGCGCTCCGCCATATGGGTTGGTGGGGGAGACTCACCGGGGGAAGCTCCATTGTGGAACAACGGGCAGCTGCCACAGCTGGCGCGATTGCCCAGCTTTCGGGGCTGGGGAGCCATTGGGATAGACACGGTGGGGGCTGTTGTCCGTGGTTGCACCCTCAAGTCCTTTCTTGACCTACAAACAGAATATGATATGCCCCGCACGCAATTCTACCGTTATCTACAATTCAGACATGCTTTTACCCCATACATATCCCACCTAACGGAGATACCCGAATTTAACCCTGTTGAGGCTAAAGTCTTTATGGGTGAATTGGGAGACCATAAGATAACCAAAATATACCGTACACTTCTCAATAACACACCTACCACTTTACATAAAACCAGAGAAGCATGGCAGCAGGATCTGGGTCCCTTAGAGGAAGACGACTGGGTGGAGGCCCTGGAGTCTCCACACAGTGCGGTAATCGCGGCCCGCCTGCATCTTATCCAGTTTAAGTATTTACATAGAGCCTATTATACCAGGCACAGACTGTGGCGTGCTGGGCTAATTGCATCTCTGCATTGTTTACGCTGTGGGGCTATGGAGGGTACCTTCCTACATACTGTGTGGTCCAGCCCTACACTGTTGAGGTTCTGGAGGGGAGTGTGTGTATGTCTATCTGAGGTTTTGGGGTGGGACGTTCCCTCCTCCCAGAGGCTGGCCATGCTACATATTACAGAGGACCTGGGTGGCAACAGGTACAAGCGTCACCTCTTATTTCTAGGCCTCACTTTGGCGAAGAGAGACATTGCCCGAGCCTGGAAAGATGAATCCCCGCCGTTGATCGGGGTATGGAAAAAGGGTTTGGACTTTTGTATGGGCCTGGAAATCCCGGTCTTCGAAGCGAGGGGGTGCCCTCGGAAGCATTACAAAATCTGAAAAAGGTGGGCGGACTATAGGGGATTATATCTGGAGCCTCCTCCCCCCCCCCCCCGTCTGATATTGCAGAACCGTGGTTATGAATCCAGCGGACTGGAATATGCGTAGTACACATGCTGGATGTGGCTACAGGTGGCAAAGACTCTCCATATATATATGAGACATCTCTACTTGACAAACAGAGGCAATGTGGCGCAGTTCTGTTTTTCTGTTATCTCTTTTTGCGACTTATTACCGAGATCATGTCATTGTCGAAAACGTTGATATCCATATTCGTCATCTTCTATGCGTACGTTGGGTGCCCTGTGAGGCATTCTCCTGGTCTTGGCTGTCAACAATAAAATTATGTTGTAAAAAAAAAAAAAAAAAAAAGTTAATGAATAACTACCTTATCTTCAGAGGAATACTCTGGAGTTGGCTCTTCCCAACATAACCACCATACTCAAACATAAATACAGCATATTCCCGTGTATATAAGCATTTGGACTATATATGTATACCAAGATGTGTATTCCTTTGTACAAATGTGTATAATAATTAGGTTTATAAATATTTAGATATTCACTTGTTCTGCTTAACAAATGCAGATATTACTTATTATTCATGTATGGGGAGGGGCTTGGAGATGCCACAAGAGTGCCCTTCTCCATATAGAGGAAGACCGAAAATGGCAGAGGCTTTTACACTTGCCACCCACAGACTCCGGTCATATTATGCACCTGGAGTTAAACCAGCAATACATAGCCGACAGGGTTCAGTTAGCCCCACTATTATTGTGTGTCAGCGTGTGGGCTAATCCGCATGCTCAACTCTGTAGAGACCTCATCTTGGATTGTCTCAGTTTAGATAAATGGGAGCACCATTCTCTGGGTAGATTACATCTTGCACAGATTTCATGAGTTGGGGTTGGCTTCCCTTTTTTGTCCCCAAAGAGTATCAAAAAAGATGACAAATCATTGGTCTCTAGAGCCACTTTTGGGATTTTTATGTTACTAGAAGGCTGCAAACTGAGTTGACGAAAAACACTCTGTTGGTTTTTTACAGACACTTCCCTAGCGCAGAGCCCGGTTTTTTTCTTGACACTTTGCCTTGCTCTATGGGGGAGGTCTCTCCTTTTCAGTTTTAAGGCTGAAAAGGTTTGGTGGCTCATGAGCGCAGGTAACCCAACTAATATGTTGGGGGTAGGGGACATATTTTAACTGTTTCCTGCAATGGGGCCGCTGAACAATCGCTATTACACTAAGTTTTTCTGCTACTATCACAGACTTTTTCTCAAACCTCTTAAAATCATTGGGCCATCGCAAATGTAGAGGCTTTGTTCCATTTGCAACTATTGAATACACCTGCTATTTGCTTCAGGGTATGCTCTTTTCTAAAAAGCTGCAGTTAGAACTAGGAAAAGCTTAGAGGGCCTGCTGTCTTGAAACAATATTTGTCGCTTTTTAAATTCTGTATTTTACACTTTTTATCATGGTTTTATCACGTTTTAACTCTTATTTGGCACCTAGCATTTTATATAAATGTTGTCTAATGTCAGATTGCTTTGTGTCTTTTATGGACACAAATTGGCAGAGTAAAGATTCATTGATAATGACTTATGGTTATATCATTCTACGGTTAACATGTATATAGGTCATTGTATAAATAAGCAATTTTTTTATCATAACGATCTACAATTGTTTCACTATTGAAATACAATAAAAATATTAATTATAAAAACAAATTATCTTTAAGTACAGCAACACCTCATCAGGGGTAGCAATTGCTATATAAATGCAAACCCTTACCTCTTCTATCCCTCCACTATCCTTTTCAATCCAAATAAACTCACATGTCCAGCGCTCAAATTTCGTAGCTCCCTATACTAATTCACCACTAATCCCATTTGGGTTCCGGAATAGCGTGCTACCTGCCGAAAAGTGCTTTGATGTCTTGTATGGGGTAGAAAGCGCTATATAAATGCAATTACAATAGTTTTGCCACATAATCCATCATCTGCTGCATAATCTGCAGATTTTAAGAAAATTTTTTTATGTTTCTAGCGCAAACTAATCAAAAGTTACTTACAACGCGGTGACGTTTTTGCGTGCTGTTGAAGGCCCAACGCAAAGGTTAACTGGTCATCTTTCAATTGCTTATTTCTATTTTTGGTTGTTAAACTGGTACTGAGGTGAAATCTTAGCCCAGACAGTATTACTATGTGTACAAATAAAATAATTAAGTAATGCTATCAAAAAAGGTGCAGCATCATGCCACATATTTTGCCTTTTCTTGCAGCATAAATTAGTGAACCTTGCTGCATAACTTGGTGCTCCCCTGCCGCATAATTTCAGTGGCCCTGGTTATACAAAAATGTTTTGAGTTGCATACATATATGTATATGGTGACAGGAATGCAAGCAGAGCAAAAGGGTAAGTGACCTGACGGTGATAACGCGCTCTATAAATGCGAATTACAATTACAATTAAGTAGAGTGAATAAACAGCATGTGGGGTGTTGTTGGAAAGCAACATATGAAAATACAGAGCATGGATTGTTGAAGGCTGTACTTTTAGTGAGAGGTTTATTTATGAAGGGAGTGCATGTGGCAACATCCAAGCAGGTGGCTTGGCTCTTTGGGAGTGGAGGTTTTAGTGATGCAGATGTCTGCTTTGTGTGTTGTATTTCACTGTGCTTTATTGCCCTACTAAAGCATTTCCCTGGACTCCTGTGCATATAATGTAGTATGTGGTAGTTCTGACACTATAGGGCATGAAGTTCACTGCATCTGGGGAGTTGTTGCAACTGTGTTCAATAATATGGTTTTGTGGAGTACTGCAAGAGTAGTGTCCAGCAAGAAAGTGGCGCTCTGTATATACTGTTCCCAAATGGGTACAGTGTGCACAGAGTCCACAGTCCCCAGAGGTTTGGCAGAGGCTAAAGTTAGATATAACCTTACTCTCTAAAGTGGTAGCTTGGTCGAGCAGTAAGGCAGTATCAGAGGACAGTGTAAAGCATTTGTTGTACACACTCAAGAACTGAACTCTAGGCCAATGGTTTTGTATCAAAATATATAGTTGTTTTATTTTAGAACCAACAATAGGTATCAAAATATACTTTCTCAGAATGAGTTACTTTAGTTAAATACTTTTCAAATAGGCAATAGACTTTTGAATACAATAGTTACAGTTGTTGCCATAGGCAACACAATTTCAAACACAATAATACATTGAGCTCAATGGGAATTTCTAGTTAAATGCAATAAATTACTTTTTGGATTACTTTTCTTACCTCAGGACTGGATCCTAGATTCAGTCCTGGGACATCTCCTGTAAACAGTTGAGTAAAAACGTTTAGGTTACAGTTGTGATTTTTAAGGAATATTATTGTATTTTAAAAGTTGACACTTTGAAACTTTTTCACATAGAATCACCAATGTTATCCTATGGGAGGAAATTCACTTAGCAGGTAAGTGGGATTATTGTTACTTTTTCTAACTCAGTGTTGGATCCTGGATCCAGCACTGGTGCATCTCCTGTAAACAGTTGAAAGAATGTGTTTTTGTTATACAGGCGATTTTTAACGAATATTTGAAAGTTTGCAAAATCGACACTTAGAAACTTTTTCAGCAAAAACCAGGCAATGTTATCCTATGGAAGGAAATTCAACTTACCGGTAAGTACAGTTATGATTACTTTTCAGGGTCAGTGCTGGGCACCAAGATCCAGCACTGGGATCTCTCCTGATAACAGGTGAGTAATTTCGTTTTCGTTGATCAGACGATTTTTAGTGATTATTTTAAAGTTTCAAAACTCGACACTTAGAAGAAATTTCAGTGTAAACCAGTCAATCTTACCCTATGGAGAAAATGTAGGTTATCAGTTTTCAGGTAAGTACTCGACTGGCAGAGTTATGGTTCTGGGCATAGACTCAGGGGTCTCCCAGGGTCAGGTAGGTACCGTTGGTACACCCTCAGCGGCGCAAGGGCGGCCGGGTGCAGAGTGAGTTAGGCCCAATGTTAGCCTATGGCGGGCAGGGGGCCTTTGGTTGGTGGCTGCTGGCTAGCAGGCCACGCGGCTGTGGGAGCTGGGCTCCTGGTCACTTGCTCAGGGCAAATGGGGAAGTAGATTTAGAGTAGAGGTTGCACTGCCAGGGGCACTCGGGCGGCTGGGTGCAGGGTGCTTTTGAGCCGTCGGGCGCTCAATGGATTTCAATGGAGAAGTTGGAAACTGAACAAAAGCTGCAAGCTCGGGCACAGAGATTCTTCAGGTGCGACCACCACTTCGAGGGGTAAGTTGGGTAGTTGGAGGATAGGTTGGCACCCCGGAGTTGGGCACAGGAGGCCGCAGGGCGCCGGGTGCAGGGGAGTCTTTTCGTGTCGGGAAATCTTACCCTCTGCTGGTCGCGGTTGGAGGGGGCCCAGGTTCTGAGGCTGCAGGCGTCGTCAGGATCGTCGAGGAGGGTCCTTGGGTGCTGGATTTCTTGGTCACAGTCGCCGGGGGGACGTCCTCGTGGTCTTTGTCCACTCAGGCACAGGTCGGGCTCGGCGGGTGCAGAGTGTGCTGGATTCGCGGTTCCTGGCTGGCACCATGTGTAGGTTACTTGCTTTTGAGCAGTACCACTGCTCGTGGGAGTCCCAGGTAGTTGGAGTCACAAGGCAGTCAGGTCCTCCGGGGTTTTTGAGGTTGCTGACCACTGGAGACGCCGGGGTTTAGCAGGAGCAGGTTCGAGGGTCGACAGGCCGGTAGGGCTGGGGCCAAATCAGTTGGTGTCTTCCTCTTGTTAGCAGCTGCACGGCAGGTCTTCTTGATCTTCTTTCTTGTTTCGGAATCTGGATCTAAGGAAGGAAGGTTCAGGGTGCCCCTAAATACTAAATTTAGGGCGTTACAGGTAGGTAAAGGGCAGGGACCAATGGGTCCCTTCCTGGGGTGAGTACACCTCTATCCTGCCCCTCTCCTGTGGGAGGGGGCAGTAGCCTAGTCCTGATTGGGCAGGGCTCCCCATCTTCAAGATGGCGAGAGCCCGGAGTTGTGCTTCACCTCGCCTCCCCCACCTGAGGGGTGGGGTTGCCAGAGGCTGGCACATCCCCTTTCCTCCCTTGGGGTTTCCCGCCAGTCCTCCGGCCAGAGAGGGGTCAGAACCGGTGGGGGCCAGTTGCTGAGTACAGCAAGTGGCCTGGAGAAGCTCACAAAGGCGGCATGCCTTTGAAGCTTCCCCTGACCATCCTGGGGGGAGGAGACCTAGCACCTCGCCCAGGATGTGCATTGTTGCAGGCCCAGGAGAGAGGATGGCTCTCCACCCAGGGGTCCAGCAACATGTCTGCTGTGTGGCAGCCGGGGCAGCCCCTCAGACAAGACGTGGATTGTAGGTTAGGTTCAGGGGGCAACTCCAAGTTGCCCTCTGTCGTGTATTTTTACATTAAATCCCACCCTCGCATCAGTGTGGGTTTAATGTGCTGAGAAGTTTGATACCAAACTTCTCAGTCTTCAGTGTAGCCATTATGGTGCTGTGGAGTTCGTAATGACAACCTCCCAGCACCATTAAATCCCACCCTCGCAGCAGTGTGGGTTTAATGTGCTGAGAAGTTTGATACCAAACTTCTCAGTCTTCAGTGTAGCCATCATGGTGCTGTGGAGTTCGTAATGACGACTTCCCAGCACCATATACTCTTAATGGCAGCACTGCACTTACAATGTCTAAGAATGGACTTAGACACTGTAGGGGTACAGGGCTCATGCACCTGTACCCTCACCACTGGCATAGTGCACCCAGCTAGAGGGGTGACTGACCTATGCCAGGGCAGTGGGTTGTAGGCATGGCACACAGGGATGTGTGCCATGTCGACTCTTCACTTTGTTCTGCACCAAGACACGCAGCCTGCAAAGGCAGTGTGTGTCTGAAAAGGTGCAGGCCCTCTAAGGGTGGCACAATAAGTGCTGCAGCCCTTAGGGGCCTTCTCTGGTCACAGTACCCTGGGTACCTAGGGTACCATTTACCAGGGGCTTACCTGTGGCCAGAGATGCCAATTGGGTTTAGGCTTTAGTACAGTTTTTAGGGAAGCAACACAGGCCCTGGGTACCTGATTGGCAGGGACCCAGGGCACACCAAGGAAAAGTGCATCAGTTATCAGGCAAAAAGGGGGGGGGGGGGGGTTACTGCAACAGAAACCCACTTTCCTACACTGTGATAGTGTGATGTATGTGGGGACAATGGAGGCCAGTGACAGGTTATAGTGGAGCCGTTTGTTACCAACTAGTAATCTGGAATAATGTTAGTCATGAAGAGGTTTGGTTGGAGATGGCAGAATGAAAACTAAGATGCCGTTTCTTTGTCCAGTGGAAAGAATGTGTGGGACTATCTGACGCGTGTATATATCCTTGACAGCAAGATAACAATGGATTCATTTGAATTTTCTCCAAATCATACTTTTTTTTTTGCAGATCTATATAAAGCGCAAACTCGACTCGAAGGTATTGGAGCGCTTTACATGAGCACCGGTTACGTTACACAAGGACACATTAATTTTTAGGTCTCGCAGACCTAGCGCGCATGCGCTCCTCGCTCTGCGAGGCTTATTGTAATCTGTAAGATTTCAGAAGTGGTGTTTAAGCACCGCCCCTGCATTTCATTGGCTTGCGTCATCATCCATGCTAAACGCTGGTTTTGGATTGTACAGAAGGCTTCTTAGTTCCTCCTTGTTACCGCCCTGTCTAATATTAGCCCCGCCCATCCAGACTGCACAGTGTACTTGCGGCGGTACACTATCGACTTTATTAGTTGGTGTAGGCACTTTTTTCATTAAAGTGAATCTGCTTTCACGTCTATGCATAGCATACATTTTTGCGGCGTTACATTGTTTTCTTTATTGTTATTATTGGTTGTAGGCAATTTTTCATTTAAGTGAAGCTGCTTTCACGTGTTGTGTTGATGCGTGGCGAAGGAAGCGCCGAATGTCCTCCGATTGTCTAATAATAAGTCACGGAGAGGTTAGTACGTTCGGGGCAATACGCTGCGTGTTCAATTGTTGCTCTTCTGCTTTCACAGGAGAGGTTAGTACATTCGGGGCAATACGCTGCGTGTTCAATTTTTGCTTTTCTGCTTTCACGTCACTGTGCATGTTTGTGTTGTGTTGATTTGTGGCGAAGGAAGCGCCGACTGTCCACCGATTGTTTAATAATAAGCCACAGACAAGTTAGTACGTTCGGGGCAATACGCTGCGTGTTAACTAGAATGGGGCAAGCCATGAGACAATGAGGGAGGTAGAGGCTCACGGGGAGACAGAGCGAGAGAAACGAGAGAGAGCCCTTAAATGGCTCACGTCCTTTCTAACTGACCGATCACAGAGAATTCAGCTGACCGATCAGGTGTTTGACGTCGGCCAACTCACGTGCGGGGTCCCACAGGGCTCGGCGTTATCCCCTCCTTTATTTAACGCCTACCTCCAGCCCTTAGTGGCCGCTCTAACTAACATGGAGTGCCAGGTTTATAACTACGTGGATGATACTCAAATCATCATCCAGATTGACAACTCCCCTGCTGCCCACACACGAATGCAGAACATTTTAAAATATACTGTCAACTGGATGACGGCTAATTCCCTCAAAATCAATCCTGATAAGACTGAGGTACTGGCCATCACCATGCACATTAATCCCTGGAGCGACCTCTTCTGGCCACAAGAGCTGGGCACAAAACCTCAACCTGCCCAGGCCGTAAAAAGCCTGGGCATCAAAATCGCTGCCAAGCTCTCTTTGACCCACCAGGTATCAGCCGTAGTAGGTACATGCGTTGGTCTGTTAAGACAGTTACGGAAATTAGCGCCACTTCTCTCCTTCGCAACACTCCGAATGGCTGTATCGGCCATGATAGTGTCAAGACTGGACTATGGAAAATCTCTGTACATTGGCCTTCCAGAAAAGTCGCTTGATAGATTATAAGTGATAATGAACGATGCCGCCAGACTGATCTTTAGACATCCTAGGAGGGCTCATGCCACCCCCCTCCTACGCCAGCTTCATTGGCTCCCGGTCAGGCAGAGAACCAGGTTCAAGGGCCTCTGTATTGCGCACAAAGCCATCTATGGCCAGGCCCCAACTTACATTAAAGATCGACTGGTAAGCTATACACCTAGCAGATCGCTCCGTTCCTCAGAGGCTGGCCTGCTGGCATGTCCCCGTTTTAATATGGTCTCCAAAGGAGGTAGAGCATTCTCAATCTCTATTCCTCAGCTGTGGAACAAGCTGCCGGAGAATCTGCGTAAGGAACACGCCCTCCTCCCATTTAGGAAGAAGTTAAAAACACTCCTTTTTGTGGAAGCCTGGGGCACAACTTAATCAATCTTCTCCCCACCATGCGCTAGGGCAGGGCTCTCTCGCACAGCACTTAGAGACCTGACGGTGATTATGCGCTTTACAAATCACAATTACAATTACAGAGGCAGTAAGAGAGAGTGATATGCGCCAGCACTCGCCAGTGTGACAGGGAGCCACGGACAGGTTAGTACGTTTGGGGCAATACGCTGCGTGTTCAACTCTTGCTCTGCTGCTTTCATGTCGCTGTGCAGCTTTGTGTTGTGTTGATTTGTGGCGAAGGAAGCGCAAACTGTCCGCCGAGTGCCTAATAATAACCCATGGACAAGTTAGTACGTTGAGGCTTCTTAGTCCCTCCTTGTTACCGCCCTGTCTCCTTTTGACCCTGCCCACCCGGACTGGATCTTTCACTTGCGGCGTTACACTGCAGATGCCAAGCAGAGTCTCCAGGGGGAGGAGGGGCAACGAAGAAGGTAAACAAGCCTTCCAGCTGCCCTCTCGTCCCTCCCTCCCAGTCAGGCGCTATCCTTCAAGCGTGGTGTAAATACACCGATGGCCTTCTGTCCGACCCCAGGGGTCAGATTTTCGCCTCTGCTCTTCTGAAAGGTGCCACTGCAAAATCCACACCCTTTTAGGTGCTCGTGTTTTTTATCTGCATGGAAATTAGAGGGACAAAACTCTAGGGTGCTAAAAAGCCAGCCTCTTCCTCGTTGTCCAGTTTAACTGCTGACGTCATCACAGCTCATAAAATGGCCACGGTGTCCTTAGAACAGGGCTATGCCACCAGCGGGCTGGCAGCGTATCGGGACCGTTTCTCGGGGTGAGGAAGGTCATCGAGGACACAGCACGGCTATACACAGCGTAGAAGTATGCTCACAGCCCCTCGTTGTTGGTATAAAGGCGGTCACAACAAGCCCTAAATAGAAAAGATTTCCTAACGTCCCAAAGCGACTCCTGCGATCTGGTTGCAGTAAGGCTTTCTGGTCACATTGCGGATCCGTACCGTGACACGATCCGCTGAGGACACGCTGGCTTGTGCCCCGTCCATCTGCTCTTCTATTAAAACCCTGTCGGTCTGAGCTATTGACATTGCAAATGACAATGCCTTTTATTTTTGTTTTTAAAACATAACTAAAAGGCATTGTCATTTACAATACCAATAGCTTAAACTCGTGTAAATGCAAGACCTATTGCATTGCAAATGCTTGGGGTTTTTTTTTGGTAGGCACGGGGAGATTAAGTGATTTGCCCAGAATCAAAGGATGTGGACGCGACCCGAGGCTCGACCCTTGGTTTCCCAGCTCCAAAGTTGGCAGCTCTAGCCGTCAGACCACATCCTCTCCCAACTTGACCCCCACACAAGAATAGGCAACATTTTGCGAGACTGTTGTGACAAATGTCCCAAATATAGCAAAGCTGGTATTTTATACTGTGCTACTCAAGTTGTAGCCAGACTATTCAAACCATTAAGAAGCCAACAGAAGGGCCAAGTAGACTTGCACATTCAGAACATATCCATTACAAAGTAGGTTGCTGTGTACTTCAGCTAAAAGATAGAGGGTATACCACGAGAGGGGCATCAAGCACTGTCTTTTTCATTATAAAAGTTTTTAGACTTTCCAAACAAATTTTTCTATCACTTATCTATTGCTTAATCGAAATACACAATCAAAGCCCATCATAACATATTTGTAGGAGTGTCGAAAAAACAAACTAATCATAATTACTTTACCAAATAATTCGAAGAGTGGCATACAAATGATCGTTTCCCCTGAATTTTCACAGAGTATTCAGTAAAAAAGTACTTGACACTGTATGCAACCTCTCTCAACACCCAATCTGGGGCTTGAACCAGGTTTAATTTGATTACTCCATTTGATGCTTTAGGGATTTTTACTTTTCTTAGTTGCCTGCCCCAGTAGTGGCTTGCTCCAAGTCCGAATACTCTGGGAAAGAATATGGCATCAATAACCGGTAAATCTGCGCCACCTGCAGTTGGAATCCACTCAGGAGTTAAGATATAAGCATTGTCAAGGTGACAGATCGCAAAGATAAACAGTTCAAATTATTTTACATTTCCATTCCAACAAACTTTATTTCGGTCTGTAAGACCTTAAAAAGTGAACAATACAAACGATAATACATGGGAAAAGCCAATGTATAGACATAAAATGAGAACAAAACTCAGTTAAAAACTCCAGGAAATTATTTTACAAGAAGTAAACTTGAAACAAAAGCAATAGCAACTTATAGGTCAGTAAAGGTACTTTAGAAGATAGCTTTTTATTGTCAATTAAGAAATCAGGAGTTGCCCTTATAATGCGAAAAATCTGACTCAAATAAAACTAAATGTGGGGAGCTACAGACTGTAAATAGGATCAAGTTAATCAGATAGACTAAAGTAGAATCCCTTCAGCCAAATGTCAGTTTCAAAAGAATGTCCTCAAACATCCTCAGTTGGCCTTTTAACACTTCACACCCAATGTTACCACACAGGCCAGGCTTGAATGCTAAAAACGAGTAATTTAAAAACACTCGCAAAATGATAATAAAGCACCCACCCAAGTAGAAGCCTTTATTGTTTGTGCAATACAGGCTTCCGCATATATTAGTAAATAGGAATACCAAAAGATTTCCTTAGCGACACTATATTAATAAGGAAAGAATCTGACAGATTTGTGTTCCCCATGTAGAACTATGTAACAACTTGTTCAGTAGTTATTGACATTGTCAGGGTTCCATGGTGCTGGTGCACTTTACAAGGATAAACAAAACAAATGTATGCTTGTGTATAAGAAACGGTTCTTCTGTTTTACACAGCTTCTGCAAAACACTCCAATGCCTAATCTGGCTGTGTGTGCGCACAGGAGACTGTATAAGGTATGGGAGTAATTAAACGCCATCTAGCAAACAATCCCAATCGGGTTCCTGAGTGGATCTCCACTTTTATGGCCATAAATATTAACCTTTATTAGACAGAAGAATTACCACTCCTGAGAAGCTAGTAAAATAGACAGAATATTGGTGCTCCATGGATCAGTTATTGAAGTAAACCAAAGAATTTGGCCTTTGGAGTTTATGGGACAAAAGACTAGCTGATGCTCCTCCAAGAGGCAAGTCATCTCAAGAAGATGGATGGCAGTTAACTTGAGATGGCACTTGCAGATTCCTTCAATTAAAGATGTTGGGTTAGGATGAAAAAAAAAGTTTGAAAATTAGATGTGTTTAACATGCAGCACAAGATCAGACAGATCTAGGTACAAGTATACATCAATTTTGCATGATGAAGAATAGTGCTCTGTGACAAGTTTTTAATCATTTGACCAAATTTACCACAGCATACAGGAATGAAGCACAGACAATGGGGATTTAAGTGAACGGATCGCAAGCAATTTGTGAGTACTATTAATCGTGTGAATTTTTTATGACATTTGAAAGGCAGATGAAGGTTGTGTATAGTTTTTCTCTGCCATCTTGAAATTTGCTAAAACTTTTAAGTTTCACAACATGGAAAACTCATCCTATGGCATACAGTAGGTAGGAGAATGTTACAGTGTATGGTATCCAAAATTATGAACAGATCAAGGAATACTAGCATGCAATGTTTTCCTTTATCAAAGATCTGTATTGAGTCATCTATGATCTTGAGTGTAGGACTTTGTGCATTGACCGGATCTAAAAGTAGTCTGATGCACACCCAGTAGCTGGTTTTCCAATGTATATTTCACCAACTGGTAACAACCCATTTCTCCACTACTACTTTTGCAAGTTAGACTAGCCCTATGATTCTGTAGTTCTCAAGATTGTTAAGAACATCTTTTTTAAATAGATGGTGATCAGGACACACTTTGCACAAGGCACTTTCCCAGATGTGCTAGGGTGGAATTCATTGTTTTCAGCTATATGGGTAAAAGGATATAAGCATGGTCCTTGGCAAGGGAAGGTGGCAGTGGGTCATCACAGCTGGACCAAGGCTTTAAGCTGCAAGGACTTATTTTCAAGTCAAGTTTTGAAATGGGTCTAATTGAGAACTATAATGGTGCGTTTGTGGTGAAAGGTATTTGTTCAGGTTCTGGTTGGAGTACAAGGCCGTCAACATTATCAATGGTAATCTGAATTATTGTATAAAGTAGTCAGTCAGTCAAAATTAACTTTATTCGGCTACTTAAAGCCATAAAAGTGCAAATCCTACTCAAGACAAAGATCATAATCTACGGCCCCCCTTATGGAACAGCAGAGCAAGATGCACGCCATCATATGTGACAATTCATAGGAAGTTAAAACGCATATCATAAGAGCAATGACAAAACATGAATAAGAAATCAATCACCATAGCATAGTTCAACTTGAGTACAGAATAAAATTTGCCCCACATACACTTGCTCATATTTACAATTAATAAAAATGTATTATACATTTTAAAAGAAAAAATTACATGACATGATTAAAAACAATGTTCGCAGACAGACTCAGGGGCAACCTATTCCTAAGTCTAATCGCCCCTGATAAAAAACTGGCTACCCCAAAACAGACCATAGGTGACGCTAGTGTTTGAAGGTAGACCAACGCCGGCCTAACCTGTACAAAATTGCAACTTCTAAGCAAAGGGAGGTTAAACTTTCTGCGCAATGGATTGTAATATTCGCAGAAAAACATTATATGGAGGGTGTCTTGCTCCGAGAAGTTGTCACAGGGGCAAGGTTTTAGTGTGCCCTCCCTAAAGTAACCTTTGGGGAAGGCTAATAGCCAAGGAACCATATTCAATCTAAATCTTGTTAGAACAAACAGATGATACGGTTTATTGATATAAGATAGATATGGTTGCATATGTTGGGCCAGGCTCAATGTGACAAATTTTCTCACCATAGGTTTTTTCAATTCGTTCTCCTCCCTTAGTCCCTTTCGTCTATCCAGGAACTGCTGCTTAACGTCTCTAATGGCCAGTTTACCCAGAGCAATAGGACTCAAAAATAAGTCTGGGCAGCCAAGAATTTCCATTTGGTCCTTAATGTATTTCAGCCAAGGGATCTCTAACACCTTTTCAAGGGTAAGGCAGTCTCATATGATCAGTTGATTTAGGTTAGGAGTCGGTTAGGCCCAAATTCTCAGCCAGCGTAATAAAGGCGCAACCGCAATCTGATCCGAGATAAAGCCCGCTCCCAGTTCCTCATGTATATTAAAAATTAGGGTTGATGCGGGGACCGAGAGCAGTTTACGCATAAAGGTGTTCTCGGCCCCCTGGATTACTTTCACGTCTGTATAACCCCAAATATCACTGCCGTAAGTAGCCATAGGGATACACTTGGCGTTCTAAATCTTCATGAGTGCAGGGAGAGGTTTTGATCCTACTCTTTTAGCAAAGTCTAGAGTAGCCCCCGATGCTCTGGCTAGCACATTCTTTTTATGGACACGCTGCGTGTGCCAAGTGAGTTGGTCGTCAAAAAGGACCCCTAAATAGGGCAAAGCAGGGACTTTTAATAACTCAACTCTCTTGCAATAGAATTTGGCCTTCGCTGCCCTCCTCGAGCCTATGGTCCTAGCATGCGATTTTTTCAAGTTAGTTATTAAGTCCAAAGACTCCATAAAATCTATAAAACAATTTAAAAGAAGTTGCAGCCCCCTTGCAGTTCTGGCCATTAAAACCGCGTCGTCGGCATACAGGAGCGCGGGAATCATTTTAATACCGGCTCTGGGTATGTCTGTACAGCAAGAAACCAGAGAATCCCTAGTTTGTTAATATAGAGGGTGAACAGCAAGGGGGCCAATATGCACCCCTGCCGGACCCTCTCTTTACTGCCCAAGAGTCGGTAAGGCTGCCCTCTTCATTAAAACGTGCCGCCGCTATTGTGTTTTCATGAATGGCAGCCAGAAATGAAATCAGGTCACCATCTAGCCCTATGTCTCGAAGAATGAGCCACAGCTTTGACCTATTAACAAGGTCAAACGCCGAGGTTAAGTCCATAAAGGCCAGATGAAGATCCCCGCGCTTTACAACTGTATACTTGCCTATCACCAAATGGAGGTTACGGCATTGGTCCAAAGTACCCCTTCCCCTGCCTAAAACCGTATTGGAGGTCGGAGACTATACTTGCTTGTTCAAGCCACTCTGTTAAACGCTCCAAAACAACTTTCCCCATGATTTTGGCCACGGAGTCAAGGAGCGAAATAGGCCTGTAACAAGCCGGATCAACCCTCGACCCCTTTTTAGGTCGAGCCTCGAGTAGCGCGCAAGCGCTGCTCTGGCGAAGCATTATGTAGGGGCTTTTGAAAGCTGACCAGACGCTCGTGCGTCATGGCCTTTTTCGTGCGGTTACCCGCAAGCAAAAGGCCATGGTGCACTCGCGTGTGGTCACGCCTGCTGCTCGCAAGCGCGCGCACCACTCGCGTGCTTGCTTAACTTTTTTTTGTTTCCCTTTCGCATAATCGCGGCACCCGCGCTTTACTTTTAAAATTAAAAGTAAAGCGCGGGTGTCATGATGTAGCAAAAGTAAAGAAAGATGTTTTTTCTATTTCTTTACTTTTGCAGCAATCGCAGCATGCGATTGTGAATTACGCCACCCATGCTCTTTATTACCTCCTGCTCGTCTTCATGTTTAGTGTGTGTATGTGTGTGTGAATGCGCCCGCGTGTGTGTGTGTGTGTGTATGCGCGCGTGTGTGTGCGTGTGTATGCGTTGTGTGTGTATGCGTGTGTGTGTATGCGTGTGTGTGTATGCGTGTGTGTGCGCGCGTGTGTGCGCGCGTGTATGCGCGCGTGCGTGTGCGTGTATGCGCGCGTGCGTGTATGCGCGCGTGCATGCGTGTGTATGCGCGTGTATGCGCGCGTGCATGCGCGCGTGCTTGCGTGTATGCGCGCGTGCATGCGCGCGTGTATGCGCGCGTGTATGCGCGCGTGTATGCGCGCGTGTATGCGTGCGTGTATGCGCGCGTGTATGCGTGCGTGTATGCGCTTGTGTATGCGTGCGTGTATGCGCTTGTATGCGTGCGTACATGCGCGCGTATGCGCGCGTGTATGCGTGCGTACATGCGCGTGTATGCGTGCGTACATGCGCGTGTATGCGTGCGTACATGCGCGTGTATGCGTGCGTATGCGCGTGTATGCGTGCGTATGCGCGTGTATGCGTGCGTATGCGCGCGTGCGTGTATGCGCGCGTGCGTGTATGCGCGCGTGCGTGTATGCGCGCGTGCGTGTATGCGCGCGTGCGTGTATGCGCGCGTGCGTGTATGCGCGCGTGCGTGTATGCGCGCGTGCGTGTATGCGCGCGTGCGTGTATGCGCGCGTGTGTGTATGCGCGCGTGTGTGTATGCGCGCGTGTGTGTATGCGCGCGTGTGTGTATGCGCGCGTGTGTGTATGCGCGCGTGTGTGTATGCGCGCGTGTGTGTATGCGCGTGTGTGTGTATGCGCGTGTGTGTATGCGTGTGTGTGTATATGCGTGTGTGTGTGTGTATGCGCGTGTATGCGCGTGTGTGTGTGTATGCGTGTGTGTGTGTATGCGCGTGTGTGTATGCGTGTGTGTATGCGCGTGTGTATGCGCGTGTGTGTGTATGCGCGTTTGTATGTATGCGTATTAATTAGAAATATACTACCTCGGCTGATTAATGGCGGACTCCCACAGCCTGTGTTCTGCCCAAGGCACGGAGCAGGAACATTACTTTGAAAATAGAAAAGGGCAGGCGAAGGCAAGGTGCAGCTGTTAGTACTCCAGGATCTGAGCACAGCCAACATGAAGCCACAATATCTTCCTACTTTACTATTGTAAGGTATGAGTACACCTCCCTCCAAGGTTTTCGTATTTTCCCAGGCCGTTAACTATTTACATCGTTGGGACCTCATTTCTCACCAGGAAGTTCCAAAGTATATGTACCCCCTCCTCGCCTTTCTGAAAATCACGAGTGTCTAAAATCAGCATTAGCTCCTCTATTTCAGCAGCAGCCTCATCTACCTATGCTTTACTAACCACCAAATGCAATGCCTAACATTAGAAGTTTTCCTCGTTGATATGAACTCCCTTCGCTGGTGAACAATTTTTGTTAAACCGAAATTCCTTCATGGACTAGACTTCTCCCTTACTCGGACTCTACAGTTGAAGAACGGACAGTGTCACCAATACTCCAGAGTAAACAAGCATTGGCATAGCCAATAGGTCTCGCCTTTGGGACCTTATAAGTATTTAGCCATGCAACACTTGATGTTGTTGCACCAAGGATATTGGTGCTGGATAACTAATCACTTATAAGGTCCCAAAAGCGAGACCTATTGGCTATGCCAATGCTTGTTGAAGATTGGTACGATGACCGCTTTTGCCCATGATGGGGGAAAGCCAGACACGCAAGCTGCATTAAAAACATGAGTTAAAATCTTGACCCAAAGCTTAGGATCTGCCTTGTAGAGATCCGCCAGTACTCCGTCAGGACCTGGAGCTTTCCCCACCCCCCGCCCCCCGAGAGTTGTAGCGATCGCTTTGTAATCTTCATCAGTTGTAAAGACAAGGGGGGAACCTACTAAGCCAAGCACGGGTATCTCAGTAGAAGCTCCTAAGGTCATATCACTATACACTTTCCCAAAATGTTGCACCCACTTCTCCGCGGGGACTAGAGAGTCTTCACTGGAGTTTGGTGTGTCGTCAAACAGAGGACTGTTTACAACAGACCAGAATCTAGAGCTATTAGCCAGCACGCTGGCTTGGCTAAGCTCCACCCACGCCATCTCCCGCAATTGCCTTTTCCTGCTTTCTACTGCAAGTTTATAAGCCTTCCTTACGTCCTTGACCCGTAATGCCGCCCTTGGCTTTTGCTTAAGCTCCCGCATTAAATCTCTGTGGGTGTTCATGCAAGCTTCATCCAACCATTTTTTAAACTTTGGGCGCCTAGGTCTGCTGGCTATAGTTAAATCTGAAACAACCTGCTTCCCAATTAGGTCAAAAGCATTTAACACGGATCTTGGTTGGGAATCCTGGTCTGTGCAAATCCTAAACTCCTGGGCACATTTAATAAGCAAACTATCAATGAAACTTTCAGGGGTAATCCTTTCCCACTTCACTCTACGAGCTTGATCTTTAGAGGCAATATTAGTATTAGTAAGTTGGGTCATGGTCCTTCCCTTGTTGACAGCATTTAAATTAAGGTCCAATATCATAGGATTATGATCACGGACGCAATTTTTTAATACGCTTAGTCTGCCAATTACCGTCAGCAACGGAGATGATACCAAGATGTGGTCAATTATGCTTTCACGACCATGAGCAACATAAGTAGGTACGGGGACAATCCTGTCTGATTGTTCAAGGCAAATCAAATTATGAGCCGCTAAAAGACTTTCTAAAAAGATGCCAGACGAGGTATGTTCAAAATGATTTAGCCCCTGTGGGCCACATTCCTCCTCCAGCCTAGCTGAACAATTAATGGGGCAAAAATGAACATTAAAATCTCCCAGGACTAATATGTCATAGTATACTGCTGAACTATCTCCATAGCTTTCCAAAAAGGCCATGAGAGCCATAAGGTGCTCTGTCTCTTGATTTCTTGTAAAAGAATTATAAAAATTAACCACGAAAAGGGTTGGGAGATTCTTCCCTGTCAACTCTACCACTAACATGTGAGGAGAACAAGAATCAATCAGCCTTGCCTTATAAGAAAGCTTAAGGTTGATCAATAATAATAGCCCCCCCTGGCTCTACCCATACTGGACGGTATAGCGAATTTACAAAAAGATGGTGATCAGGACACACTTTGCACAAGGCACTTTCCCAGGTGTGCTAGGGTGGAATTCATTGTTTTCAGCTATATGGGTAAAAGGATATAAGCATGGTCCTTGGCAAGGGAAGGTGGCAGTGGGTCATCACAGCTGGACCAAGGCTTCAAGCTGCAATGACTTATTTTCAAGTCAAGTTTTGAAATGGGTCTAATTGAGAACTAGAATGGTGCGTTTGTGGTGAAAGGTATTTGTTCAGGTTCTGGTTGGAGTGCAAGGCCGTCAACATTATCAATGGTCATCTGAATTATTGTATAAAGTATTTAGCTAGGTCACTGCAGTTAGAAACTTTAGGTGGCCGAGTTGTGGCTTCATGTGTCTGACCACACATGTGACTGTTTTTAACATCCTGAAGCTGGAAAAATGAGGTCTTCGAATAGAAAAAGATTTTTGCATGTTTTTCTTTACTTATGTTGAGTTGTGAGTTTGGAAGGGGATTTTCTATCTTCTCTCAAGGTTACAAAGCATTTTTCTCTGAAAATCTCATTGTTTAAGATTACCTTTTTGGATATTTTCGTTTACTTTGGGCTGGAGAAATATTATTCAATATGCTGGCTATATTATCAATGTAGTACTTGGTTAGTTGAGTGGAGTCAATAGATTAAGGTCTATTCAGCATGAAAGAGTGGATCAATGAATCTAATTTATGACTGATGCCCATTACATCTTTGATTTTGCTACTACCTTATTTGCCTGGGGCTGAAAAATTATGTGTATTGTAGCTTCAGAGGGTAAGGTGGTATGAATGACAACAGTAAGAGATTGGCATTCTAGTGAAGGGTATTCAGTCAATCTGTTCCCACTCGCTTCTACCTGTCAAGCCATTTGTTAATCCTTGAACCATACAAGTGATACAACTAGCCTTCTCCCACCTTCTCGGCACTAACTGCTCCTCCTTAACCCCAATGCACATCCAGTCCTGGCATCCAAGTAAAGGGCGACAACCTTAAGGGTATCATCCCTGTTTGGAGCTGTAAAACAATCTAAGGACAGAGAAAATACTGACACCCCTCAACTTTATTTGAGGTATGCCCAGCACAAGTTATCCAATCTAACTGCATTTTCTTCTGCGGAATCACTGAAAGAAGCTCTCGCTCCGTCAGTTCCGCACCACCACAGCTCATGGGAAGTCCATAGACAATCTTATTTATGTGACGTTTGCCTTGGTTTGCCGTCTACCACTCATGAGCAGACTCTTCAAAGCATATACTGCAACAGGCTGTACAAAGCACATTCTCAATGAATACTTCCGGTTGCTTTCATCTCTCCTTGCGCGCTACTGAGACTATGTTTCAACAATAGTTGCATAATAGACATTCTTACGGACTGCTCCACTGTTCTTCCCAGATGGACCCTTCAAGCCATATACCTAGCCCTGTTAGAAAGAACAGTCCCACGTATTACTTCTCAGTAGACTCATAACAGCATAGGGTATGGTTAGTTATAGAACACCCATTGCAATGTATTGCTTCAAGCAGTGCCTGGGTTAGCTCTTTAGAGCACAGTATATGGGTGCCTGTATAATGGGTTCCCTTCTTCTCCACTCCAATGTCAGAGCATATACTACGCGTTATTTGGTGCCACCCCTGGATGGTGTCTTCTGGTATATACTATAGCTGCCCGTTTATGGGTTCCTTCTGTCTCTTCACAGTCAATCCATCAGTGCATGTACTATGGCTAGTTCTATATTCCACAATCCTATGTTTTTCTACTCTGACACTACTTTGTGAACTCATCAGATAATATAGCATAACTTCTGTTTAATACTAGCTGTAGGTATAATTTGTACTATTTTCGGAAGCATAATTACATAAAATTAGAGCCAAAGTAATTGAGATTACACGAAAAGCGTAACCCGAGAGGCACTTTGAGCTCCAAAAAATAGCACTAAATGCAACAGAACATGAACAGCAGCAGCAAACAGCCGCCCTCGCTCCCCAAGTTCACTGTTCCCGGGCTCCTGCACTACGATCTTCACGCCAAATTACTCATAATTACGACAACTGAGTGGGTCTCATAAATTTCACCACCCTGCACCAGGAAGCGGTACAAAAGGACAGTGTGAACTTTGATAATAATACACTATCAATCAAACCAATCTGGCCAAGAGCATTACTGGCTGGTTTCAACAACTATAGGACTTTACATTTAGGGAAAGTTTAATGACAAGTTGCCAAATAATTTAAACATTTTATCTTACTATGTACATTTATAATTTAAAAAAGCCTCTATTGTTACGTACTGGTTTTTATTAACAATGCAATAAACTTAAACTTGAGTCTCATAATTTTCGTGGGAAGAATAATGCGAAATTACTTCAGCATTATTTTACCTTCTCCCAGGCCTATATAAAACTCAATATTATATTATGGGCTGCTCCTTCGCAATTCAGGGGGCACTACTCAACAAGCAGATTGTATGAAGCCCATTTCTAATGATTTTTCTTGTATCGCTCCTTGTACTCACTCCTTAGACCATGGCTCTGTACCATAACCATACCTACACGGCTCATGTGGAATTGCTGTATGACAGTGGTCTTCAAACTTCTTAATAACGCCCCACCGTAAAAATAAATAAATCTTAGGGCCCTCCCACAATTTTTCTTCTAAATTGCAAATGTTTAAATGTGTCTAAACATATTTAAACATTGCAGTCAAGTTCTGTTACCCATTTTACACATAATCCCAGTCAGAATATAAATGGCAAAAGAAGTTAGTGATGGCCATTACAAAGTGCCGCTCATGCTTTAATCACTTAAAACAAAGCATGTTGCTTACTTGGCGCCCACCTTGAGATCACTTAAGAGCCCCCAGTTTGAAGACCTCTGCTCTATGATCACAAGATCTTGCACAACAATGGAGTTAGACTGTACCCATCATGGGTAGCATTCGTCACTTCTGGGCACTTTCACCATAATTGATGTAGTTTAATCTGTACCATACAGACCAATCCAAACAGTATGCGCGTGCAGCATCTTTCTTCCACTGTTCTACGTCCACACCCAAGTAAACCTTCGATATAAATGGAAATCTTAACTCGTAGGATTTGTTGGATAACAGAGCTAACTAAGGACGTTAAATATAAGGTCATTTAGCAGAGGGGCATTAGGCTACCCATGAGCGCTCGTTTGCGCCATTTAGGAAGTTCGCCTTACCCAGTCCTAAGTCTCCCCATTTTCATTCCAACATGCTATATCAGAATGAAACAAAGTAATAGAAATTCGCAAGTACTACAGCATTGCAAGGACAAAGCGGGACGTGGATCGTTCTCCGTCGATAGGGGTCAATCATTTTGAACTGTGCCTCGTGTTAAGCATTCTAAGGATAGCTGAATGCAAACTGCAACCAAACAATCTGTAATCAAGGCGTTTTCTGCATATCTGCCAAGTGGAAGCATGCTACGTGACACGTCTTCAGAGAGCAATTTTTTTGATCAACCACAATTAGCATTCTGGGTCTTGATTTCTACAAGTCTTAATTGGTGGTACTGGCAAAGTCACAATAAAAGGCGTCTTATGCAGCAACTTTTGGGCAAAAGAGCACCATGAACGCAATACATATGAAAAATAATGGAAGGACTCTACACACTCAGAAGTTGAGAACAGAAAGGCACGTAGGTAATATAGGCATGGGGAAACAAAGATGTGCAATTAACATGCATGAAGTGATCAGATGCAGAGAGCAGCTGTGTGTGTGTTGGGGGGGAGAGGGGGGGCAGACAGTGATGGCGGACTTAAGCAGCGATGTCAGAAGGGGCGGGACGGCACAAAGATGGCGGATGGTGGAGGAGGGGCTTTGGCAGCGATTAAGCGCCCTGGAAACGAAGGCGAGACGAATCTAACTATATACGAGATGGGGTCCTCTAAAGTTCCAGGAGAGGAAGAGCCACGTTATGCACAAGTCTCAACGGAAACAACGACTGGAAATGCGCGCGCTCAGGACCGCGGTACGTCACCACCCGCCGAGACTCACTACATACCGCCATGGTGACCGGAAGCGCCCGCGAGCGGGGCTCCTCCGTCAGCTCCCCCAGTCTCCTTCACGGATTTTCTGGCACTTTCGTTCTCGACACACCGCCTCTTCCACCGTTCAACTCCAAAAAGACAAGCCGAGCACCTCCTCCAACAAACGTCAGCACCCGCATAGACGAACAAAGGGGAGGAGAGATCACCAGCGAACGTGCTGCATTCTGGGTATTAGGAAGAGCAAGCGAAAGGAAGTAGGTGGGGATGCGAACAGGTGTTTGGTGATGTCATAACAGCAACTGCCAATGACTTCCTGGGGCTAGAAAGTATGAGCAGATAACACAGAAAAAAGCCCATTGGAACAAGTTTCACATCAAAGACATATACTTTTCGAATCGAGCATACATGATTTCAAATACTCCGGATTTAGAGCCAGGGCTGTTTACTATTATTTTAATGCCCACCTCCCCCGTCTTGAAACTCCATCCTCTCCAATAGAGGTTAAGAAGGAAATTAATTTCCCCCGGTTTTAACTGCAAATGTCCCCTTTCTCTGTGTGTTTCCGGTCATTGCTAGACCAATATAAAGTGCCTCTCTCAATGGGAAACTTAAAGGAAAACGTATTTGCTTGTATTGAAACGCAATTTAAAGTACCATAAAATGTTATGGATGTTCTTGTTTTCTGTCATGTGTTCTAATGTTAATTTTGAAAAGATAAATAATAAATGCCCTGGTCAACAGACTTCCCAAGAGCTCCCTACTTTCTTGACCGAATTCCACAGGCAGAATTCCACAGTCCACTAATGCCTGGTTCACTTTACATTGTATTAATATTCTATAGCATCACCCATTCTACAGATGGATAGAGGAGGCATCACCTTTACCTGTCAGTCTTACTCGGAATCTCCCCCCAACGTTGTAAGATGCAGAATTGAGTGTATTTTGAAAAACTGGTCAAAAATCACCAAATTAGCGGACAGCCTTTCCATTCCAAGATGGCCGCTCTGCTCGTCCTCATACAAGCACTGGCATAAACAATCTACCGTTTCCTCTTGTCATGATTCTGGGCTGGGCCAGCCCGCCAATTTCAAGCTTCTGGAACTTCAGACATTGCGGGAAAATACCGGGAGGGTTTAGTCGCATTTGGAAAGTAACATCAATTACAATTAGGTTTATTTGAAAATTCGCATCCGGATATTATGACAAGGTAAGTACAAACCCACCAATCCGTTGGCTTTTGGATCTATATGTCAGCAGAGGAAAGAAAAAAAATTGATAGAGGTTGCATGGAAGTCTGTGACGGCTATAGCTAGGTAATTTTTGGTCACGGAAATATCGATAATGTTTTTCAGTTTCCTTGGTTGTAATCGGCTTCGTAATAAGAGAGAGTCCTCACCTTTCCCCAGTTCAAAAGCTAAATGCTGAGAAAGGTTGAACTGTGATGGAATAAAAAACAACAACTGCACAGAATAAGGCTGTGTAAAGTTATTCTAGTCTTTATTGTTTCTGTTTACTGGTACAGTGTGTTTCGTTTTCGGATATTTCACAAATGTGATCTAAAATATGATATTCTCTAGAGAATAGCACAGCAGAATCGCATGCCCTGTAAGCAGTAGCTGTCAAGTAGCACCAACTAGTTAACGTGTCACATAATCAAACAGTCCTTGCTTTAGAGCTGACAGTCCTTTTGATGACTGTTGGGACTTGTAGTTTCTTGGTACCCGTGCTTAGGATGAACCTACGTGTCACCGCACTCAGTGTCTTTGGCCGGAAATAAGTACCTTTGAGTAGTGTGACAGCTTTACATATGATTTTAGATACTTAAAATGACCATTCCGATGTATTAAATAAAAAAAATAATGTGCAAAGCTAAGGCTTTTTGATTCTGTAAGAGATTAGTATATGTAAGAAAGTGCTTACTGTTCAGAAACCAATCTTGGAGCGCTGGTCGGTGGTCACTAACTGATTACAATGACACTAGGTCACGGGTACACATGGGGTTGCTAACAGTGAGTTGTAACTTGGAAGCCTTACAGTGGAATTTGTGCACTGACAGAAGCAGAGGGTAAAATGATTCCGCCAATGGTACTCTGACATAGTGACACTGATTCTCTAAGGTTGTTTGCTTTGTGCAGATGATCTGGTATTGTTAGATTGTACTCCGATTTGGTCTGCAAAGGCAATTATATGCCCATGAAACATATAGTAAGCAGAATCAGTTCCAAATGAATCTAGAGAAGACCAAGGTTTTGGTCTTTGGTAAAAGAGTAAAAAAAATCTCCTGCCATCTAAACACCCCGTAGGTGTTGTCAGTAGACCATTATAAATATTTAGGTTTGACATTTAGGAGGGACTTAAAATGTGACACCTACTGGGATTGTACTAAGCAGAAGTCATTACTGCAGGCCAGCTGTTTGTCCATATTTAATTGGAAATTTGTGGAGGGCTGTCCCACATTCCTCTATTGAGGGCCTATGAGGGGAAGATACCTCCCCAGGGCTTGTATAGTGGAGAGTTTTTTTCCCTCGATTCCTTTTATAAGTGGGACCGATTAAAAGGGGCAGTTCTCAGAAGACTCCCGTCGCTCCTACCCAGCACCATGGTCCAGGGGATAAGGAGAGAGTTCAACCTTACCTCCTGGAACTTGTTGGCATCTACCTGGGATTTAAGATTCTTTAATAGACTCTCGAAGGATGATGAAGTGATAAAGGTATCCAAACTTTGTTAGTATGAGTTCCAAGGCAGTGAAAAAATGTGGGCCAGGAAAGTAAAGAATAGATTAAGTTGTATCAAGAACCTCCATTCTGTTTGTGGCACAATTACGTCCTGGTCTCCTTTCCCATGTAAACCAGTATTGAAAGAATCTGCAGCAAAAGTGGTCGGGACTCTTGACCTAGCCCACCTGAGTAAGAAACCTTCTATAAGTTTTTCCATATGTACTCTAGGCCAGGATATTGTTTTTCCATACCTGACGCAGTTACCTGATCCGGTCTGCGGAATGAAATTTTAAGGGCAAGTGTGGGATGTAATCCAATCATCCCGCTCTTGTTGGGCCAGCCTCCAGGATAACAAAGGTCTTTGTCCCTGCCCCCTGAATTTAAAATGTTCTTTACTGCATATACTTATGGACTGTGCTTTTTACCTTTCAAATTGCATTAAGTTTTTCAGACTATTGTTTTTTAAATATAGAATTGTTCAAAGGATGAAAGCTGTAGCGCTGCTGTCAGAAGTGCGTTATTTAGATGTGTCAGTAGGAATTGCTCATTTTTTACGTTGTGCCAGACAGAGTTTTAATGATGAATTGCACTGGGGTGGGTGGGTTGGTCAGGTGGATTAAATCAATTTTAAACTGTAACTGTTTGTGTTTTTAGAATATTTTATGGACAATTGTCAAAATAAACTTATTTTCTACCTACCTCTAAGGTGTGAACATTGGGACCTAGACCCTGGTGCCTTGTGTTGGGGTCCCAAACTCATTTACTCTTGATCTCTGACTCAGCCACAGCCAGGAACTTAGACATGAACATAAATAAGCAAAGCTACGCCCCAAAGAGACAGCACAATGCTCTGATACCCCTCTTTGTCAGTATGTCCCGTCACTGTAAGATATTGTACTTGACAAACATAATACAACGCTAACACTGTTTGCTCTTTATTTCATATAATATAAACAGGGTCACTAGAATTATGTGATTCTGCGGCAGCAGCGTTTTTAGCACAATTATGAACTTGCTACACAATCCATCATCTGCTGCATGATTTGAAGATTTTAACAAAAAAGTTGTTTTTAGCTCAAACGGATCAAACGTTCCTAAAACCAGAGTGACATATGTTCCCACACAGTGTAAGGCCCTTTGCAAAAGTTTACTGATCATTGTTCAGTTGCTTATTGCTGTATTTGGGTGTTTAACTGGTACTAATGAGGAGATATATCTGCCAAGACAGTGTTAACACGTGTAAACATGACAAAATAATGAAGTAATACTATCACAAAATGTGCAGCATAATGTCAAATAATGCCTTTGCTTGGTGCATAAATGAGTCAACCCAGCAACATAATTTGGTCCTCCCCTGCTGCATAATTCCAGTTGCCTTGAATATAAATCAATTAAATAAATACTAGAACACATCTAGAGTCTATTCTCTCTTGCATATGCAGCAGCCGCGGTCTGTGCAGGTAACAGCGGTGGGGCTGTGTAAGGGGGGATTTTGAGGGACGATGCTGAGGGAAAATTAAATAAATAATTAATTTTCCCTCTGCATCGTCCCTCGAAATCCCCCCTTACACGGCCCCACCGCTGTTACCCGCACGGACCGTGGCTGATATGCAGGTTGCTTTCTTCATCTAGAACTGCTGTCAATGTACATCCACCTTGCCCTATGTTCTAAAGCTTCACTGTGAAGTTGAGAGGGTTCTGTGCAGAGAGACATTATCCCTACGCCCCAGACCTCCCCTCTGCCAGGAGACAAAAACAGGAAGTAGTAACAAGACCACCCATTTCTTGGGTGCTATAAACTTGGGTGCCACAATACTACCTGTTTTTGTCCTGCCTTGACTGGGACCAAAACATGGACATCAGACCCCTACTAGACTCGGTTGTGCCCAGGCTCTCTGTTTTGTGCCGAGCACAAGGGGAGAAGAGCTTACAGTGTGTATGGGGTGGGGGGCAGGCAGTGGCAATTGACACTGTTACCCCAGGAGAATTCTCCCACTGGAGCCTGTGACTGCTAAAGTGGAAGCGGGTTAGGTAAGTTGTTCCCTCAAGGTTGGAGGGTGCCGACCATGTGACTGACCTGGTAGTGGAAGCAGTTCTGAGCCCTGGCAGTCGGCTCTAACCCTGCCAAGTACCACACATCTCACGTTGTACTAACGTATTTTACCTCAATATGCTGCATTACCACAAGTAAAAATATTGTCACGCACATCAGCTTGTTAAAAAAGTTGAGTGCATTACCTCTTTTTGTGCTCTATAGGATCAGTTCCCTATTTTTCGTGAGGCTACCGATACACACGTGGGTCAAGGCCACTCAGCAGCCAATTGATGTTCTTGTAAGTTATGATGAGGCTGGCTGATTCACCCTGATTGGATGGTGTTTTATTTGTTGGCGTAGTGATTGGTCAATAACATTATGCATGTGTGTGCTCTGTACAGCCTGCCCTGCACCACAAGTTTTACTGCTGTTCGACCAGTGGAGTGTGTGCTGGTAAGGGAAGTGTGGCAGTTGCTCAAGTATGGCCCACTGGGCTGGGTATGCAGCATGAAACAAAAAAGACTCAGAATCCCAGCAAGGGTGTTCTGGCTGCGAGATGCTGATATCACCTAACAGCTACTGTTTGGGGGTTCTCTGAGCCTCGATGGTGCCAGATGAGCATCAGCTCTTTTTATGACAAACAATTTCTGTGCATTCTTGAGACACTTGCACTGCCAATGGCTTTTCAGTAGCTCTTCTGTATGAAAATGAAGATTGCACTGCCATTCCCTTTGCTGGGGCTCTTTTGTTTGAAAGTGAAGATTTCCCTGCCGCTGTCTATTCTGTTCTACTGATTGGGACTAAAGCTTACTCCGCCACTTTTCTGCTCTTCTGTGTTTGTGAAGCTTGCACTGCCTGTTCTGTGTGTCTTTTGTATGCATATGTTGCTTGCACTGCCATCACAGAAGGCCTCTATGCCCTTTGGGCAGGTCAGTCCACCGCTGCACAGATCAGCACTGGAGCAGTCTTAGGTTGCCGGTAAGAATACCTACAGGGGCCGGGTCACGGTGACTGAGAGGCAAGAGTGGCTTTTATTTTCATAACTGTAGGTCCTGAGGCCGTCACTCAGTGGCACGTAGACAGTGCAGTATAAACGAGAGTATGAGAGCGTTGTGTGGTGTAATAACCATCACTGAAGCACAGTTTAGATTAATCCACGTTAAGTAAACTATTAGTGATTGGAAGCGTTCTCATCAGTCACGCCCTCGGTAGAACACTGATCTTTCACTGCAAAACAATAGACAAGCTGCACTGTAAACCATTATTTCCAAAGATGTAAATAGAACAGGCCTCTGTGTGCTCATGTGAGACATGTTTATTCATATCACTCATTTATGGAACGTTATTAGTTTAATGGATACTGCTTTTCAATTTATACAACCCAATTCAGTTAGAATCATGTAAAGGGGCTCATAGCGTGATAACAAAAATGTACAAACCAAGAAATGTGTATTTTCACAACCTAACTACATGAGTGATCACCTATTCAGTGTATATTTTAGTCCCTTGTATTACACAAAAGTATCTTTCTGGAATTAACACTATAACATGGATAGAACATGCAAGAAAATGTCACACATAAGGCACGGAATGTCACACATAAGCACGCTACGTACATGGAAATGTCACTCATATAGCAAAGGCAAACTTGGCAGCTATGCGACTGCTTCGGGGCTGGTTCTTTGATGTTTTGCCTGCACGGAAGACGAGTGCAGGGAAAGAAAGCCACCACACATGCAAGGTAGAGGAAGGGTCAATTATGCATGGCGGGATTTATACTATTATGAGAGCACAGGTGCAATGCTTTTTAGTAGTAGCACGTGGTGTGTTTAAATAAACCATGTAGTTGACACATTGTTGCAGTTGAATTTCAGCAGTGTGCTTGGAGCGCAATCTACTTCTTTGGCTGATTATAGGCAGAAGGCTGCTGCCAAGATGTGCAAACATTTAGGAAGAGGAGGTTTTCTGATTCTTCCTCCTCCAGTCCATCTCCCTATTGGAGCACGAGGCCTGGACAAGAGGGACACTTGCTGGAGGACAACATTAAAAGGATTGTTCTGGATACCATTCCTGGTTTAAAAGCTGTTAAGCTGGGGCCTTTTAATGGCATTTTGACATCTCCAGCTCTGGGGCAGAAGAGGAAGATACATATCTGAATCTTTCAGAGCAAAAAAGAAATACATTTATAAGGAGATGTTAGCGAAGATTTTAGCAGAATATCGCAGAATATGGCATTTCCAGTAGAAAAATTACTTAGCACCTCTGTTGAGACAAATCCAACAATCAACATTTTGATTCCTATACATCAACATGTTTCTGATGTGAAAATAGAATGGAAGTATTCGTACAAAAATGAATGTGCCCACTTTTAGTCCAGGCTATGTCTTCCGGAGGATATAGCAAAAAACATGCCCAAATTAGTATTGGTGGATTCCTTTGTGGCCAGTTCGGTCAGACACACTTTAGTTGCAGAGTTATGTGTTTTTGAAGGGCTACCCCGAAAAGAGCATTGACTCGGCGTTGAAGAAATCTTACACTGGGGATCATTTTGGAATGCGTACTGGAATATTTAGCATACCCTTCAGTCAATGGTTACTGACATCAGAACTCTTTTTAAGGCTGTTCAGGAGGGAATAGTGTTCCTCGCTTCTGGAGGTATTGGAGAAGCAGGTGGATTTCTTATCTGATATTAGGAAGAAGGTATTGAGAGCGGCACTTCACAATCTTAGGGTAAAAAGGACAGTCATCCCGGTTCAGAGAGAGGAGAGGGATAGGAGAGTGTATTCAATCATATTCCTGGTACCTCAAACCCTCAATTCAGTTGTGATATTACGTGAGTGAGCCCACCTCGTCCAATTCTTGGAATTGCCAGGTTTAGTAGGAAACACACCAGCAATATTCAAATAGGATCACCAAAGAAGCAACTGGTGCCCCCCGATGCTCTTAACATAAGGACACCACGCCAATAGTTGTGTTGAGTTTTGCAGTTACTTTAGAGGCGGGCGTTGAGATTTTTCAGCCTCTTTCTTCTCCCTAGGTGTTTATAATAATAGATAATTAGTCTCTCATATTATTGCTTGACAGTATCCATGGCAGAATAATAAACTAGTGAATAAAGATTGATTCACAACTAAATCTTAACTTCAGAATCATATATTATAAAGGTGGTGTGTAAAGGTAAATCCACCAAAAAATCAAATCTACTTCTGTAACTTAGTGTGGAGATTAATTTGGCTGAAAATAGAATGGAAGTATCCGGACAAAAATGAATGTGCCCACTTTTATATCCAAGCTACATCCTCCGGAGCATATAGCAAAAAACATGCCCAAATTAGTATTGGTGGATTCCTTTGTGACCAGGTGGGGGTCTCATTACGAAGGTGGCAAGGCCTTTGAAGCTCCCCTGCCACAGGTGGCTCTTCCTGGCCTGGGGGAGGTGTGACCTCCTCCACCGAGGAAAGGCTTTGTTTCTGGGCTCAGGGAGCAAAGGCTCCTACCCCAGGGGTCCAGAAACATGTCTCGTGGTGGCAGGCTGGTGTGCACCAGTGAGGGAACCTACCAGAGGTTGGTCATTTTTCAGGGGGCATCTCTAAGATGCCCTCTGAGTGCGTTTTTCATTAAATCCCACACATTAAACGTCCCAGTTTTCAGTAAAGCCATTATGGTGCTGTGGAGTTCGTAATGACAAACTCCCAGCACCATATACTCTTAATGGCATTACTGCACTTACAATGTCTAAGAATTGGTCTAGACACTGTAGGGGTACAAGGCTCATGCACCTGTACCCTCACCACTGGTATAGTGCACCTAGCTAGAGGGGTGGCTGAGTTATGCAAGGGCAGTGGATTGTAGGCATGGCACACAGGGATGTGTGCCATGTCGACTCTTCCCTTTGTTCTGCACCAAAACACGCAGCTTGGAATGGCAGTGTGTGTGTAAAGGTACAGGGCCTCTAAGGGTGGCACAATAATTGCTGCAGCCCTTAGAGGCCTTCCCTGGCCACAGTGCCCTTGGTACCCATGGTACCTTTTACAAGGGACTGACATGTTGCCAGAGAGTTGTCAATTGGGGGTACAAGGTACAGTTTTGTGAAAGAACACGGGCCCTGGGAACCTGATTGGCAGGGACCCAGGGCACATCAAGACAAAAGTGCATCAGTAGTCTGGCAAAAAGTGGAGGGGGGGCGTACTGCAACAGAAACACAGATTCCTACAGTGGCTCCATTCATTGAGCAATTGATTCTTGCAGTATGGATAATCCCAATGCATTTCAGGCTGGGGTTGCCCTTCATCAGGGGATTACAATTGTAAAAGGAAAAGTTTACCACATTAGTGACTAAACCGGAGTGTGTGAACCATCTCATTATTAAACACAAGGAGATGATGGACGGAGTGCTGAAACTTTTCAAACACTCACCCCCAGTCACAGATCTGGGTTGAATCTATCATCATTCTTTAGCTCACTTTGCCACCCCAGTTCAGACACAACTATATGCAAATCAGTCTTGACCCTGTGCCTCATGGGAACAGTCCAGACCGAACTGCCAAGCCATGTCTTCCCTGGACCGGAATCAAGCATCCTGGGACCGGTTTCGGGCTAACCGCCCTCATCAGCCAGGCTAGCTTGAATCCAGTGGCAAAGTGAGCAAGGGACCCACGTCTGGGCATACCCTGCCAACTTAGGGCGAACAAAGCGATACCAAAGGGGATGATGGACGGAACGCTTGAGCCAATCAAACACTCACCCCCAGTCAACTGATCTGGGTTTAATCCATCATCATTCTTTAGCTCACTCCACCACCCCAGTTCAGACATGGCCATATGCAAATCAGTCTGACCCTGTGCCTCATGGGAACAGTCCAGCCCGAACTGCCAAGCCATGTCTTCCCTGGACCGGAATCAAGCATCCTGGGACCGGCTTCGGGCTAACCGCCCTCATCAGCCAGGCTAGCTTGAATCCAGTGGCAAAGTGAGCAAGGGACCCACGTCTGGGCATTCCCTGCCAACTTAGGGCGAACAAAGCAAACACAAGGAGATGATGGACGGAGTGCTGAAACTTTTCAAACACTCACCCCCAGTCACAGATCTGGGTTGAATCCATCATCATTCTTTAGCTCACTTTGCCACCCCAGTTCAGACACAACTATATGCAAATCAGTCTTGACCCTGTGCCTCATGGGAACAGTCCAGACCAAACTGCCAAGCCATGTCTTCCCTGGACCGGAATCAAGCATCCTGGGACTGGTTTCAGGCTAACAGCCCTCATCAGCCAGGCTAGCTTGAATCCAGTGGCAAAGTGAGCAAGGGACCCACGTCTGGGCATACCCTGCTAACTTAGGGCGAACAAAGCAAACACAAGGAGATGATGGACGAAGTGCTGAAACTTTTCAAACACTCACCCCCAGTCACAGATCTGGGTTGAATCCATCATCATTCTTTAGCTCACTTTGCCACCCCAGTTCAGACACAACTATATGCAAATCAGTCTTGACCCTATGCCTCATGGGAACAGTCCAGACCGAACTGCCAAGCCATGTCTTCCCTGGACCGGAATCAAGCATCCTGGGACCGGCTTCGGGCTAACAGCCCTCATCAGCCAGGCTAGCTTGAATCCAGTGGCAAAGTGAGCAAGGGACCCACGTCTGGGCATGATGAGGGCTGAAGGCCCGAAACCGGTCCTAGGATGCTTGTTTCCAGTCCAGGGAGGACCTGGCCTGGCAGTTCGGGCTGGACTGTTCCCATGAGGCACAGGGTCAAGACTGATTTGCATATGGCTGGGTTCAAACTGGAATGGCATGGAGAGCAAAGAAACGATGGATTTAGGCCCAGATCTCTGTACTGGGGTGAATGTACGACATTGTTCTGCATTCTGTCCATCAATTGTTGTTTTTGCATTTGTCACCCCGAGTGGGACGGGTATGCCCAGACGTGGGTCCCGTGCTCTCCATGCCACTGGAGTCAAGCTATCCTGGCTGATGAGGGCTGAAAGCCCGAAACCGGTCCTAGGATGCTTGTTTTCAGTCCAGGGAGGACCTGGCCTGGCAGTTCGGGCTGGACTGTTCCCACTGGGCGCAGGGTCAAGACTGATTTGCATATGGCTAATGAGATCAAGGAGGTGCGGAGAGACATGGATGCCATTGGCGAACGGGTGGCCTCGATTGAAGAAAAGGAGGACTCCAGGGAGGAAGAAATTGAACACCTGAAGCAGGAGGTTCTGCTGCTGCAGGACCAACAGGTGGACCTTCAAGCCCACGCGGAGGATCTGGAGAATCGTTACCGGAGGAACAACATTCGGGTGAAGGGTGTTCCGTGGCAGGAGGAGGGCCCGGACATCACGCTGTTTCTCCAGGGGCTCTTCCGCGATATCTTGCAGGAGACTACAGACTTCCCCGTTAAAATTGATAGGGCCCACAGGGTGGGCTTGCCGAGGAGGGCTCCGGCCCCGCCGCCGGACATTCTGGCCTATCTGCCGGACTTTCAATTGAAAGAGCGTATTATGAGAAGGGCCAGGGAGAAGCAGCCACTGCAGCATGGAGGTCACGACATCGCCCTGTACCAGGACTTGGCTGCAATCACGCTTCAAAAAAGAAGGGCCTTCCGGCCCGTCACCATGCACCTGCGCAGCCTCGGGGTTAGTTATTCCTGGGGGCACCCGTTTCGCCTCATTTTCAAATTGGAGGACAAGCTCTACCAGGTTTGATCGGTTAGGGAGGCCTGCCGGATCCTAACCATTGACTTGCCTACAGAGGCGGAGCCTGAGGGGACATCCGGCAGAGACACTCGCGACGGATGGCAGAGGGTGAGCCGACAACGACGGCGACGGGGGACCCCGGCCAAGCCTGACCCTGAGACGATGGCGCAGGAACGGCGAGGAGTACTGGAGTCGCTGGCCTCGGGACTGCCCCCTTGATAGGAGAGATGAAGATGCTTCAATGGGGCAGATAAGTGAATCCCGGCAAGCCGGGCGGGGGCGGGGGGGGATCCAATGGCCACTGAATGCACCCCAATGACTTTCTCACCAGGGAGCTGCGGAAGTCGTCTGCACCTCCCGGACAATCTGCTAAGGTTCTATTCGTTGGGTTTATTGTTATTGTTTTGGGGAGTGGGGAAGGGGGGGGGGTGCCGGCACTTCATGGTCCACTGGTAGTGGAGAATTCGTGGGAGGAGAGGCTCGTGGGTGAAGGGGGGCATCCCATCATTGAAGGCAGAGATGCTAGGGGCTATTTCCGGGGTATCCTCCAGGGGATTGACATAGATCAGTGTGCACCATTGGGTTATGGTTAGGGGGGATGTGTCCATTCTCACCTTAAATGTCAAGGGCCTCAATAATCCGGTTAAGCGTAGAGCAGTGCTTTCCTTCTTGGAGCGGGCTGAGGCGGACATCTGCCTCCTGCAGGAGACGCACTTACTGACTAAGGACTGTCGTCGCCTGCGTTCCAGGGCTTTCCCGCACCAATACTTTTCCTGTGCAGGGGACAAGAGAGCTGGAGTGGCCCTTTTGATTTCGCATAGATGTAAGGGGGTGGTGAAAGAAAAGGTCGCTGAAATAAGGGGAAGACTGCTAGCTTATACGTTTCAATTTGGTTCCCAGACGATGGTGGTGGGCTCCATGTACGCACCTAACTCTGGGCAGGAGGAGTTTCTCAAAGCAGCCTTGTCAGACGCTGTGGCACCCCAGAATAGCATGACTCTTATCGGGGGCGACTTGAACTTGGTCATGGAGGCTCATAGGGATACGTCGCATACATCATACTGGCACAAAGGGGAACTTTCTGGGGAGGGCAAGCAGTGGCTTGCTGAAATGGGCTTTTTGGATCTCTGGAGGGAAGCGCACCCACACGCGACTCAATATACGTTTTTCTCCAATGCTCATAAGTCATATGCTCGCCTCGACCACTTACTGGGTGTCAGAGATATTCAGGGGAGGGTGGTAGGGATAGAGATTGAACCGATGGCCCTTTCGGACCATGATGCAGTGGTCGCCCAGCTTGCGCTGCCGACAGGCCCACGGCTACAGGGGAGTTGGAGACTCAGGGAGGCGTTGCTTTACAAAGACCAGGTGATACAGCAGCTCACTAGATGTGCTCAAGACTACCTCGTACACAATGACACGCCCGATACTCACATCACTACACTGTGGGAGGCAATGAAGGCAGTGCTCCGGGGGGAGATTATAGCGATCGCGGCGGCGGAAAATAGAGAGCGCAGGGAGACGCGAGCGGCCCTGGCCGACCGGGTGCAGGAACTGGAGAGAGTCCATGGTAGGACGAGAGCACCGAGGGTCTGGCGCCAACTTAAGGCAGCTGGGGCACAGCTCGCCGGCATAGACTTGGATAGGGCAGAATATGCAGCGGTATGTTTAAAACATGCTTACTATGTTGGGGGTGACCGAACGGGGCACCTGTTAGCTAATAGACTTCGAGCCCGTCAGCAACGGTCGAGGGTTTCCTCCCTGCGCGGTGAAGCTCAGCAAGAAGTCACTGACGATCAGGGTATAGTGGACACGTTCGTAAAGTATTATGAGGAGTTGTACGCGGCTGAGCCGGTCCCTGAGGCAGATATGTTGGATTACCTTCAGTCGGTCTCTATGTCTGCCTTAACGACCGATCAAGCGGCGACGCTAGATGCCCCCATTCGGGTGGAGGAGGTCATAGTGGCGATCTCGCGCCTCAAGCTGCTTAAATCCCCGGGACCAGATGGATTCCCAGCCCTTTTTTATAAGAAATTTTGTCATATAATTGCCCCTCTCCTGACTAAACTCTTCAACTCTTTTGGGAAGGAGACACCTATTCCCGCGTCGATGGGGGCTGCCGCTATAGTGGTGCTTCCCAAGCCGGGCAAGGATGGCCAGAAATGCGGATCGTATCGTCCCATATCCCTATTAAATGTTGACTTTAAACTGTTCACCGGAATCTTGGCCACCCGCCTCGGCCCCGATATGCTGTCCCTGATCGAACCGGACCAGGCAGGCTTTATCCAGACACGTCAGTGTGCTGACAATACGAAAAGAGTACTCCACTTGATTGACAAAGCTCACCATACGGGGATGGATGCCTTGCTCCTGACGGTGGACGCCGAAAAGGCATTCGACCGTGTCAATTGGGGTTTTTTAGGCCATACATTACGTAAGGTTGGCATGGCGGAGCGCTTTAGGGGATGGGTGAGCTGCTGCTACAGGGCTCCCACTGCGACCATCCGGGTGAATGGAGTTATCTCCAGGGCGTTTCCAATACAGAGGGGTACCAGGCAGGGGTGTCCACTGTCCCCTTTGCTCTGTACATCGAGCCCCTGGCGCAGCGAGTGAGGGATAATCAGCGGATTACAGGGATTCCGTTCGGGGGGGGAGTCACACCCAATTAGCCTATATGCGGACGATGTTATAGCGGCGCTGATGGACCCCGTTGACTCACTACCCGCTTTCTTGGAGGAATTGCTAGACTTTGGGCGCGTGTCAGGCTATCGGGTGAATGTGGATAAGTCGCTGATATTACACTTAAATCCCAGCTTGGATCCCCGGGGAAGGGGGGCACCGACCCTACAGGGAATTCGATTGACGGACTCCATCCCCTACCTGGGATTGGAATTAGCCGCTTCGGTGCAGCGTACAGCTCAATTGAACTATGGGAGGTTGGTACGCCAGGCAAAACGAGACTTGGGAGCGTGGAGTAAACACCGGCTCTCATTACTGGGAAGGGTTGTGGCGGTCAAGATGTCCCTACTGCCGTAAGCTTTATACCTATTCCAGACCCTACCGGTGCCGCCACCGGCGGGATCTCTGGTGGCGCTACAGAGGGATCTTAATCACTTTGTGGGCAGGGGCGCGGCCCCGGATGAGTAAAGTACTGGGCTACATGAGGCCAGATGAGGGAGGACTGGGGATCCCTGACTTACTTAGTTATCACCGGGCAGCGCAGCTGAGGTACCTGGTGGAGTGGGCGCGGCCTGAGTCAGAAAAGAGGTGGCTCTTTCAGGACAGGGCGATCGCCCAGATACCACTCTGGAAGGTCCCCTTCCTGAGAAAAGCTCAACGCCCACAGGGGTTGATGAGATCGCCGGTCACCAAGTCGGTATTTACTGCATGGGATGCGGTGGTGACGAAGAGGAAGTTGTCCACTTTCCCATCCCCACTCACTCCGCTATTTGGAAACAGCGAGTTCACCCCTGGGATGCCCGAGGCGGCCTTTGCGGCGTGGAAAGCTACCCCTTGCCGCTCACTGGGTCACCTCTTCGATCTAGAGGGTATCATCCAGTTTCCCCAATTGAAGTCGGATTATGGGATCCCGGAGGCCGAACGAATGAGATACCTACAGTTGCGACACTGGGTGCTCCTAGATGAGGTTCGGTCGCAAGGGGGCAGGAAATTGACGGCATATGAAAAATGGCTTATCACTAAAACCTCAGACAAAAGCCTAATAACGGACATGTATAATATGATTAGACAGGGTCCCACGGGGCAAGCTACCCAAGTCAGAGGAGATGGGAGAGGGAAATAGGGGGGGCACTCACACGGAAGGACTGGGAGGGGATCTATTACAGGGCAAAACACACAGCTCGAAATGTAGCCAGTGTGGAATCCGCTATGAAGATAGCAACTTATTGGTATCTCACGCCGGCGAGGCTGCATAGGGGTAATCCGCAGAGGAGTCCTACTTGTTGGAGGGGGTGCGATCAGGAGGGTACCCTGCTGCATATACTATGGGAGTGTTCGCTTTTAGGGGATTACTGGACTAAGATATTAGACACGGTGGATGCACTTTTTAGCACACAGATACTGAGGCTTCCGGTCTACGTGGTTCTAGGGCTACCTAATCCTATTATGTATCCTCTTAAAAGCGTGCGTGGACGCCAGATGGGGATGGCATTAGGGGCGGCATTACAAAATATACTGGCGCATTGGGGTACAACTACTCAACCTAATTACACGGGATGGTTACATAGGATGTGGTTTGTTCTAGGGATGGAAAGAATCTCAGCCACCCTCCAGGGTACATCTGACTCGTTTGCGAAAATATGGCAGCCATTCATATCGCTTCTATCCTCCGAGTTTAATGAGCTCACCCAGCCTAAATACCTGCGAGTGCTCCGTCTCCCTAGTTTATGGTCCGAACAAACCTAAAGGTCCGATATGTAGACCCTACGATAGAAAGGAGCGGGAGGATATGGAGTGGTAGGATCAGGGAGAGTGCCGGCACGGGAGGGGGGAGGGAGGGACTTTAGTTATGTTTTTTCGGTTCATTGTTTTATTTTTTTGTTTTGGTATTGATTTGTACCCCAGCAGAGCAACAATGATAAGAGTGACTGTACGGGCACAAGACTTTGATGGACACCCAGACCAGTGCGTACAATTTGATGTACAAAAGGGGGTACCTACGTTGTTGTCGGAAATGTAGATTACTTACGGAATGGTGTCAAGGGCTTCGTGTCTTGCTAAATGTGGGGGTTTTGTTTGCAAAAACCAATAAAAACTTTTAAACATAAAAAAACAAAACAATCACAGACGTGGTGGTCTGCTGACCCAAGCAGGCCACCAGCCCTGTGATGGCGCCAATTCTTAGTGGGGCGCAAATAGTGGCCTACCTTATAAAAATTCATGAGGTAGGTTTTTTGCGACTCACTAGAAATCGCTAATCTAAATTTAAAACTGCCATACGTTAGGAGTTGCTATTTCCAAATTGCAATTTGGTAGAAATTGCAATTTGCAAATCACAAGTGCTAATCTTGATATATATATGTCCCTAAGTGCTTTAGTTCTTTGAGTGCCAATCCTTGAGACACAGCAGGTACTGTACGAAGTCCTATGTCAAGCTATGATAATAGACCTCTGTGCATCCCTGTTTAAGGAATATTCTGGAGGTTTAAGGAGTATTCTGTAAAGAGGGGTGATCTGGAAGCACTTGCAGGCCTTGTATTTTTACACTGCTGATATTGTTCGGCCACAAATGGCAAAAGGAGGTACAAAACAGAGGATGAGGTGGGAGCTGGAGGGGCAGGGCCATAACAGAACCTGATAATAGAAACTTTATTCAAGTGTGTTCATTCGTGCAGAACAAGGCTGACCTTGCACCACTGTACACCTATTGATAGGCATGCTCTACATTTTCTGTTTAGAGACGTAGGTTTTATAAGCGTTTAGGGCTCAAGCCCAAATGTTTCAAAGCGTCCGATTTATAGCAAATAGACTTGAACATAAATGCATAGAAATCTCCAACAAACTCAAATACTCGGATGGATGGTTAATGGACAAGAACACAGGCAAAGTGACTGGTTGACTAGACATTACTTCTTTGGTTAGACACATGTCTTTTAACAGACTATTATTATATTTACAGTGCGATAGTATCAGAAATTCTAAGCAAGGTTACTGTATTTTTGGAGCCGCTGTTGAGGCACTTCATAGAAGGATGTTTGTATGACAGAGAAAATACACGGGCCTTTCTTGTTTGCATTTCAGACTCAGCATTTTTTTTTATATACGCTGTTTTTGATATCATGTGGTAAAGTTAGTATTTAAAAGTTGGGCACAGAGCAAATAAACAATGTTCTAAATTAAGGCAAGTCATTGTATTCCAAATCTTGTTAAGAACTTTTAGTTTATTTACAACATTCTTGTCTGGGAACTCAACTACTTGTCTCTGACGATCATTCCATGCCAGCCTGGAAGACTGAGCCCCACGCCTTCTATTATCTGAAAAAGGAAAAGAGATGTGCAAAATGTTTATTCTCAACTGGTAGGAGCAGGTATTCAGAACTGAGCAGCGTCCTTAATGCAGAAAACGTGAGTATGCGCACTGCAGACCTCCAGTGGCAATGCAGCAGATCTGTAAATGAGCCACGGTCCTCTTGAGGTTGCCTTCAGCAGTGTCTGCATAGGTACTTCACGTTACACTTCCTGACTTGAGTTTGAACCCCGCTGCTCAGGCCTCCAATCTAGCAGGCAGGTATCAGCCCTGGTGCAGAGATTGGGAGTGTCTGCATGAGCGAATGGGGGCTGCTTTCAGAGGACTAAAAGTAAGCAGCTGGTGCAGTGAGGCACCCTGGCCCCCCTGGGCAGTATCACTGTCTGTACCATAGATAGCTGCGCGTCTTCATATATCAGAGATCAAAACTTTGCAAAATTAAAATATGGGCAATAAAGGATAATGTGAGCACACACCTCATAAAATCCTAAAGCATATAATAAATGTGCTTGTGACAAAGAATGCTAAGCAATATGGATATCCTCTTGCCAAATTGTATTCAATCCGAAGCACAACCGTCGGCCAAACATTTTTTTTCCTCCGGATTTTTATATAGCGCGAACTTGACCCGAAGGTATCAGAGCGCTTTACATGGGCACCAGTTGCGTTACAGACGGACACATTCATTTTGTTAGGCACGGGGAGATTAAGTGATTGCCCAGAATCACAGGATGTTGGGCGTCCCTGCCGAGACTCGAACCCGTTTCCCCAGCTTCGAGGTCGACCGCTTCAGCCGTTAGGCCACATCCTCTTCATTAATTATGTCTTCATTAATTACGTCAACAAACAGCTAACCCGATACCTAGAAGAAAACAGCATCCTGGACCCATCCCAATCGGGGTTCCGCAGCAACCACAGCACTGAGACTGCCCTCATCGCTGCCACCGACGACATCAGGACCCTGCTGGACAACGGTGAGACCGCAGCCCTCATCCTGCTGGACCTCTCCGCCGCCTTCGACACTGTCTGCCACCGCACTCTACGCGCACGCCTCCACGACGCAGGGATCCGAGACAAGGCCCTGGAATGGACCACCTCCTTCCTCGACGGCAGAACCCAGAGAGTCCGCCTCCCACCTTTCCGATCCGAAGCCTCCGAGATCATCTGCGGCGTACCCCAGGGATCCTCCTCAGCCCAACACTGTTCAACATCTACATGGCCCCGCTCGCACGCATCGCCAGACAGCACGACCTCAACATTATCTCCTACGCCGACGACACTCAACTGATCCTCTCCCTCACCAAGGACCCTCGCCGCCAAAGCCAATCTCCATGAAGGAATGAAGGCCGACGCCGATTGGATGAAGATCAGCCGACTAAAGCTGAACACGGACAAGACGGAGGTCCTCATCCTCGGCTCCAACCCCTCAGCCTGGGACGACTCCTGGTGGCCAACGACGCTGGGAGCAGCCCCGACACCCACCGACCACGCACGCAACCTGGGAGTCATCCTCGACTCAACGCTCTCCATGGCCAAGCAAGTCAACGCAGTCTCCTCCTCCTGCTTCAACACCCTCCGCATGCTTCGCAAGATCTATATGTGGATCCCGACAGACACAAGAAGAACAGTCACCCAGGCCCTCGTCAGTAGCAGACTTGACTATGGGAACGCCCTCTACGCGGGAGCCCCGGCCAAGCTCATCAAGCGACTGCAACGCATACAAAACGCCTCCGCACGCCTGATCCTCGACGTACCACGCCACAGCCACATCACCCCCCACCTGAGGAACCTGCACTGGCTCTCCGTCGACAGGAGGATCACCTTCAAACTCCTCATCCACGCACACAAGGCACTCCACAAAACTGGCCCAGCCTACCTCAACAGACGACTCTTCTTCTACGTCCCCAACCGCCAGCTTCGCTCCGCCGACCTCTCCCTCGCCACCGTCCCTCGCATTCGAAGAACAACCACCGGCGGCAGATCCTTCTCACACCTCGCCGCCAAGACCTGGAACACCCTTCCACTAAGCCTACGACAGACCCGAGACCTGCTGACCTTCAGGAGGCTACTCAAGACCTGGCTGTTCGACCAGTAGCAGCACCCCCCCCCTTCCCTCTCCCCAGCGCCTTGAGACCCTCGCGGGTAAGTAGTGCGCTCTACAAATTCTGTGATTGATTGATTGATTCGAGAAAAGTCAATTGGGAGTTTTCACATAAATCTTAAGATCGCTTTTCCCGATCCTGTTCAAACCTGTATTTCACTCTACTTGGCGACACCTTTGTCCTATGGGCGTGTAACCTTTGCAACTTCCGCAGGGCTTTTAATTGAAGCGGGCGTATATAAAAATATTTCCCATTTTCACACAGTTTAATATAGGCTTTGGTCATCTGCAGGAGAATTTCTGGCCTGCTTATTAATGCAACCAGGACAGTGTAACATGAGTGGTATCCCTTGCAGCAGTATGCTTGTTTTACCTCTGACAAGGATCTGGCCTCTGCCATAACTTTGTTTGGGAGCTCATACCATTCCAGGGCTGTATAGAGTAAAGGCTGCTTCAGGATTTAAAAGGCCTTCTCTCAGTCCAAGGTCATGACATCATTAGATTTCTAGGCTAACGCTGTCAGGTCTCTGAAAATTGTGCGCTAGAGGATGCAGATCTCTAATTAGTTGCTTTTAATTAAATATGGTAACATGGGGGTCGATTCTGGAATTGATTGCCTGGAAATGTACCAGGGATTGGTTAGTTCTTATTATTAAGACCGCTAAAAAGATATCAGACGCCGTGCTAGTACAGATTCAGACAAGCGAGAACAATTTGAATACACAAATACAATTGACTGTCTTAAAAAAAAAAACTTGAAGAAACTAACGGGGTAGTTAATGATTATAAGGACTACCTGGTAAAAAAAAAAAATCAGCAAGCCACAGAAGGACTTGAAAACATTTTCAAAAGAAAAAGTTTACCCCTATGTTAATGACGATTACGTCAAACAGAAGGAAAACACAAATATGAAGAAGAATGCACCCATCAGACGTGAAATTGAGACATCCAGCTCAGGGAGTGAATCGAGCGACAACGATATAGACCCAGATTCAGAGGGAGAGGCAATTTCAGGGGACCACTGTATCCTTTCCAAGGAGGTCATCAGGATATGGGCTTTGGTTGGCCACCCATGTATCCTCCAATGCAACCCTTACAATATTTCCCTAATCAGCAACCTTTTTTAGGGAGGGGCAGAGGAAGGGGACGAGGCAGACAGAAGAGCGTTCAGTGGGACGATGTCAATCAGAGAGTGACCCGGAGCATGTCCTGGGAGTCAGAGCCAGGGAGCAGGAGAGAATAGATCTCATTATGAACCTTAGTGAGATAACTCTCACTAGGGATCAAGAAAGGGTTCTGACAAAGGGCTTAGGCTTTGTTCCCACTAACAACGTTGATTAATTCAAGCTTAAATGTGAGTTGGCAGTTTTTTTCAGGAACATACGTTTAAAAGTATTCTTTGAAGGAAAGGAAGGATGGAAGAGGGGGACACAAGATTTAGGATAAAGTCCACCTTCATTCCAACATTGGGCCAGTTACCACCGGAAATAGGGGTCTTCAAACAAGCAGTACTGAGGGACATTGGTCAATCAGACGGAATAAACAAGAATAAGAACTTTATCAATCTGACATCCTCTGAAACATGTTGGTATATCACGAGGGGGATAAGGAGTAGTAGCTCCTCCGGTATTGTAGGAAAGTAGGATCTGCTTCTTATGGTTACCCCCACTTCTTGCTTGATGTTACACTGTTTTTGACGAGTCTGACTGGGATCCTGCTAATCAGGATCCCCGTCTATCTGCTTTCTCCCTAAACTGTTATGTCATGTACTTAGGTACATTCCAGATTGGATACTGGGGTACCCTTGTCAGTTCCTTGTATATGGTACCCATGTACCCAGGGCATAGGTACCCCAGAGGCCTCCCATTGGCTGAAGCATGTATTATGCCACCCATGAGAGGCCATGCAAAATGGAACTACAGGCCTGCCATTGCAGCCTGTGTAAGTTGGTGCATGCACCTCTTACTTAAGATGTAGGTTTACTATATCTAAGGGTCACTACGCTTAAAATCTATAAGTCCCCCCTATAGCAGGCCTTAACAATCCTGAAGGCAGGGTGCTTGGTTCTAAGTGAGAGGGTGCCACTGCATGAGCAGGACACCCCTCTGCAGCCTATGGAGTCCATTCTCCCGGGTTGTTAGTGCTGCAGCCATTTACGACATACAGAGTGGCACTTTGCGACCGCGTGATGACCAACTCTAAAACGTCTGAAAGTAACCCTATCCTGTTTGATGACCAACATTGTGGAATCATACCCCCACACCGGTCACCGGTGTGGAAGGTATGATTCCAACCATCAGAAACGAGCTTTGTGAGGTCCCTGGTGTTCCCGGTACCAGCCTTCTAGTCCTGGGCAGCCCAAAATGGTTGCTGCCGACCAGAGACACACTTCTGCCCTCCTGCTGCTGAGCCAAGCTCGAGCAGGGGAAGGCAGAACAATAGGCACCCTGTCACAGGGAGGTGTGACCACCTCCCAGACAGGATTTAGTGTATTAGGCCTGGGTGGGTGCGCTTGCCAACGACTGAAAGTCTGCATGAGGGGCCCATTTGGTGTCCCTGTGCATAGTCCAGTTCAAACCAGTCCTGGGAGCCGTTGGCTCCTGCTCTGGCGCGAAACTGGACAAAGGACATGGGAGTAACCGCCCCCCTGTCCAGACCCTCTCCTGGAAGGATCCCCATAATCTGTCCAACCCTCTCCCGTGGGTACAAAAGGGCTTACCTGGCTGTAGGACCTTAGATTCGACGTGGACAAAATTCTTATCAAGAAACCACTGAACTTCGACCATCTGGACACTCTGGACTTCGTTTGTGCCCGACTTCGTCTCCTTCTCAGTCTGAAGCATCGTCTGTGCCTGTGCACCATACAGGCTCCGTGCAGGACCTGTGGAGCATCAAGGACAACCGAAGATCTCTCCCTTGGGGTGAAGGATTCACTCCCCTGCATTCGCAGGCACCGTAACGCAACTGACCGGTCTGCTGATCTTGAGCTCCTGCAGACACCGAAGGCTCCAGCAACACAGGAGGTGGGTTCCACGTCCTTCGAGGTTCGGCTGTCCTCTCACCGAGTTTGAGGTCAGAATCCCTCGTGGGGGCTGTAATACCCGAACCCCTGTGCACCGTGTACTTTTGCAAGTGCATATGCTTGTTAGCGTTTCCCGAACAAGTGCATTGGGCTACGAATAGCCCCAACCTTTGGCACCATTTTCTACAGAGTACTTCGGCCTCTTCGCACTGAGTGCTCTGCAAGCTGTCGTTTTGTGAAATCGCTCGAGGTCCTCTCGTGACTCCTGTGCCTCCGGCCTGTGAGTCCCCTTGAGGGTCAACTCTGCTTTTCTTGGGCTCCCCTGGTTGCTCCAGGCCTGCCCTGACTCCCCTTGCTGTGGTGAGTCTCCTGGACCTTGCTGGTCCAGACCGTAATCTCCCTTGACCTTCTTCGTGGGTTGCCGTTGCCAAGGCTTGTTGGTGCTCCCGTCGGACACCGACCCACTCAGCATTCGACATCCTTCGTGGGATAGCTCGTATCCGACTCCTGGTCGTCCTCGACGTCTCCTGGTCCCCGTGGCTGCAGAGTCAAGTTTTCCCACAACACACCTGAAGCACCCGACATCGGTGGGCATTCGACTACCAAGCCCCATGTCACTCCTGAGTGACCCAGACTCTGTCCCCTCTGCTTTCAGGTTCCCTTCATCAAGAATCCTCCTTTGGGTTCCATCGGACACTTTTCTTCTTTCCAGCAGTGGCATTTCTTTGAAGTCCTCCATTGAGATCGATGGCGGTTCACGACACCACTTCAGCCCTATGCACCCGGCTTCCCTGGGATAGGTAACTCTGGTACTACGGTATCCACGGGTGGGGTGGCTCTTCAACCTCCTATGATCCAGAGGGCTTCCTCGTAATCCACTGGGAAGGGTCCTTAAACACTAAAACTTCAACCGCGACTTCCCCATAGAATTGTATGGAGCACGCGGTCGTGTTCCCACACTGCACCCGTCCTCCGTGGAGTCCCTACTTACTCACCTTGGGTGGTTCCTTGGGGTCCCAGTGATTCTACGTATTCTAGACACTGTCTTGACTCGAGTCGTGGTTTTTGTACCACTATTTTAGTATAAAGTTTGGTCTCCCCCTGGAGCCCGCTGTGTATTAGTGCTATTTACTATTGTTTCTGTGCTACAGTATTGTGTGCTCTGTGATTATTTGTGTGTAGCAGATACTTTATCGTACTAGAGAGTGTTATATTAAGAAATACATATTTTTATAACTACTGTATGGTTCTCCTTTCATTTAACCAATACTATAAGGTTGCGTTCTGTTGAAACAAGCTGCTTACCATTCCTTCAAGACTAAGCCTGAAGGCTGCGCTCCACAGCTACCACTTGGATAGCTTTCTAAGGTTATCTTTGACCTCTTAAATCACCATAAGGGTTGTTTGGACTGGTACAGGGTGCCCACTTTAATTAGTGGATAGCATATACCAGGCCAACGTCTCACAGGTATATACCCCTCACATTACATTTTTAACCCTGCCGAGGTGGTCCAATAATAAAAGCATTCAGGCAGAACCATCTGAGGCAGTTTTAATGTACTTTCCTTTGCACTAGTGATCTCTCATGAGGGAAACTTTTTATCTTTCTTTACCTCACACCCCCCAAAAAAATCAGCGCTCTGTCCAGTGTGTTGGTCTGCACCTGGACGTAGAAGCGGCCCTATGATGAAGCATGCCACTAAATTAATGGGTGAGGGCAGTATTTAAAAATCTACAGATTTTTCCTTTTTGATCCCTTCCCCTCTTCTTTTTTTTTTCTTCCAACTTCTTATGTTGTGTTTGCCTTTGGACAGGGATACCGAGTAGCGGTTTCTCAGGCAGTCTTTCCAGTCCCTCTCTTTTTTTGTGGGTTTCGGTCTATTCTGGAAGCCAATTTTTTTGCGGCAGTTTCTGATCTACAGAAGTTAGTGTAAGTAAGTAAAGTTATTGTTTAGTTAATTAAAACCTTAACAATTTGTGCACAATTACACATAGTAAAAAGGATAATAAATAACACCATTGAATAAAAACAACATTTTAAAATTGCAAATCATAGTACAGCCAGCTTTCTTCTAAAATCAGTTAAAAAAAATGGAAATAAGCTTGATACGTGGTAGGTTGACTCGGAATTATGTTGTCTTGTACCTAAGGGCATTTCTATATTTTCAACAGGTGCCCACAAATTCCTCCTACTATAGTTATTTATACGGTAAAATTTCTTATGGACCAGATTAATTTTTTTTTTTTTTTTTTTAAATGTGTTTATTAGTTTCAACAGGCATAGTGACAGACAAATAGATGCTAGTCAAATAACGAGTGCCAGTAAAGAACAAACCCCCCCTCCCATCCCCAGGCAGAGCGAATTACAAGCCATTATGCATTTGAGAAATCCTGTACATCTTAGACAGACATGTATATAGCAGCAGAAACAAGTTCAGTGATGGAGCTCTCTTAGTAAATCAGCGGTTACATACAAAGTAAGAGGCATACACTTCCACAGGTTACATCAGATCTGGGTGTGACAACAAGTATGCAGTGAGCGGGGCCCAGAAATCCTTGGGGCGCGAGGCCTCGGGCAATTCTTCCGCATAGATCCCCAGCTGATCCCTACAGTAAAGTAGATCTCGGATCCACTTTTTCACCGTTGGAGTGGTCTTAGCTCCCCAACACTGCGCGATAGCCCTTTTAGCAAACAAAGTGGATACAGCGACTATGCGTCTATTACAAGGCTTAAGGCGTTTCACATACCCAAGGAGGCAGATCTCAGGAGTGCAATACACTGGTTCCAGCACGATATCAGTGAGCACATTCACCACCTTGGACCAGAAGGCGAATACACCTGCACACAACCATGCCACATGCAGGAAGTCAGCATCAGCCTGCCCACACCTCACACAGCTAGCAGAGTCGCGCAGACCATACCTACAGAGTTGCAGAGGGGTATAATATAATTGGTGTAAGTATTCAAAGTGAATTATTCAGAGGTTACAATTCGCTGTGAGGCGACCAGTAAGCTCGCAGCACGCCTTCCAAAGGTCTGGTGTGAGGGTGGACCCCAGCGCCGCCTGCCATCTAAGATAAGAGGGATGATCACTAAGTTCTCGCTCTCGCAAGGAAGCATTGTAAAGTTTGGTGATTAAGCCCTTACGCTCCTCTCCCGTCAGCATCGCCTGCAATGCCCGCAGAGCCGTGGGCTCCTCCGGATAATTCGGGTAAATAGTTCTAACAGCTTGCCGGACTCGGACATAAGTAAAACCCAACATAAATCCACGATCAGCACCCCTTTGTACATCTTGTAATGTGCGGAACCGACCTTGCGTATACAGGTCCCCATCCGGGAAATACCAACATTAGAAAACTCCCGGAGAGCGGTCTGCTCCCGTGCCGCAGAAATGTCAGGGTGCGAGGCCAAAGGTAGCAGTGGAACATATAAATACGGGAGCTGAGCCCTTTTTGCTAGCATTCGCCAAGCCCATGCCGTGCATTGCACGGGGTTTATTTCAGTCCGAGGGCCACCCGAGCCTCCAGAAAGAGTGGCATTGGAAGAACGGCATCTGATTCAATAGCTGTGTGAGGTTGAAACCTTTGCGGGAAATGCCAGTAATGCGCAAATTGTGCCTGCGCGCATAGATAGTATAATTGAAGGTCAGGAGCCTCAAACCCGCCCCGGTCAAAGAGCTGAACCAGAATATCCCAACTGCATCTGGGCTTCTTTCCGCCCCATACAAATGTAAGCAATGCCGATTGGAGCTTTTTAAACATCGCCGCATTCAACTTAATAGGTATATTGACGAAAAAATAGAGCAGTTTGGGGAGAAAGGTCATTTTTAGAACTGCTATCCTATCAGCGAGGGAGAGGGGCAGGCGCGCCCACCGCTCAGGCAGCTCAGTGATACGCGTAACGGCACGTCCATAGTTCTCAGATATCACCTTATCTGGATCTCTATGCAGCCATACCCCCAGATATTTCACCGGATCCGACGTCCTCTTTCAATAGGAAACGCCGAAGACACCCATCCATTAACACGGGCAACCGGTTCCTCATAGAGCACTCTAATCCATTGCATAAAAAACGGAGGAAGGCCCATTCTAGTTAAAACCGTGAACATGTAATCCCATTGGAGGGAATCAAAAGCTTTTGCTGCATCAAGCAGCACCGCGACTGCTTGGAAATCTGAATCAAAATAGTGTAAGGTGGAGAACACAGTGCGTAAAATGTGGGTCGTTGAGCGCGCAGATACAAATCCCGACTGGTCGGGTAAAACCAGGAGAGGGACCAGCGGCTGAAGCCTGGTGGCAATCATTTTTGCCAGGATCTTTGCGTCTACATTAATAATCGAAACATGTTGGGGGGCTTATCAGGTTTCAATAAGGTCACCAGCAAGGCCTCTTTAAGAGTAGGTGGAAGCCGTCCCTTCTCATAGGCCTCCGCATAGACGTCAAGAAGCCTGGGAGCAAGATCAGACACATAGGCCTTATAGAACTCGCTGGGGAGCCCGTCCATCCCTGCGGCCTTACAGGTAGGTAATGACATTATGGCGAGTTTAACGTCCTCAACATCAAACGGCTGCATAAGGTATTCCCGATGTGAATTAGAGAGCCACCCCAGTGCAACGTCTTCCAGATATGAATTTATCTCTTCAAGTGGCGGGGAGCCCCTAGCAGCGTATAGTTTAGTGTAAAATTGTAAGACTATATCACAAATTTCGGGAGTCGAGTAATGGGCATCCCCATCTAAGAATTCCTTAATACATTCCTGGCTACGCGGCGCTGCTTGCTTCTGCGCCAAGGAGCGGCTCGGACGTCCCCCTTCCCCCATAATAGCGAGCAGAGCTGCGGCGAGAGCGGTGTAGCAACTCCTGATCAGCTGTTTCGTTATGGTCCGTGACTAGTTCCCTTATTGCAGCTAACTTTTCTGGGGAGGGATTGGTCTCATATTCACGCTCGAGTGTTGAGATGCCGGACGCCAATTTGTGAATTCTGCGTCGGAGATCCCGCAGCACTCCAGATTGTGCTCCTATGCAAGCCCCCCGGATGGTCACCTTGAACGCTTCCCAAAGCACTCCAGCACTATCAACAGACCCCTCATTCTCTTTAAAACAATTACGGATTGCCTCTCCTATCGTTTTGTCTAAAAACAGGATCAGTTAACTCAGTCGGTTGTAATCGCCATGTAAAGGGCGGCCGTTCACATGTGGGTATCTGCAACTCAAGGCTGACATGGGAATGATCAGAGAGTGTGCGAGCCATATGCCCAACCTTCGCAGCCCAAGTGCAAACAATCTCAGAGACAAGCCAGAAATCTATGCGGGACCATGTCCCATGAACAGATGATACAAATGTGCTCTCCCGACCAGCAGGATGCTGAAGACGCCAGACATCGTGTAAGTGGCCAGCAGTATTAACCCCAATAGCACTTCCGCTGCCTGTTTAGGCCTCGCTATTCCACTACCAACCCTATCTAAGGTAACATCAAGACAGACATTGAAATCGCCTCCCCAAATCACTGCAGCTGGAGGGAACTCAGAGATCCTGCGCCATACATCTGAAAAGAAGGACGGTTCATCTGTGTTTGGTCCATAGACGTTAACCAACAGCACACTCATGCCATCTAGTTGCCCATGTACTATTGCCACTCGCCCATACTCATCTGTGTCAGTCCGAACCACAATAAAGGGGACACCTTTTTTAACAAGAGTCAGCACACCCCTAGAATAAGTAGAATAGGAGGACGCAAGTCTCGCACTCGCCCAGCGTACACCCACTCTTTGCGCTGATTCTCTAGTGAGGTGAGTCTCTTGGATGAGATTGATGCATTAGAGAAGGAAATAGCGGAATTAAATTTGGGAGAACCGACTAAAAAGAATTACGATATTTTGGAAGGTATTCTGAGCAAACAAGAGGATGACATAAAGCAGCGTAAAGCTCGTAAGCTCAAGAGAGATGAGGCAGACTATTTGGGTGGAAGGGTTTTTACGTTTGCTAGACGTTTTGATTATCTAATCAGGCAGGACACTAATCCTGGTACTAGTAGAACATCTTCAATCAGTGAAAAGAGTATGACCTCTGCGGGCAATAATGTATCTAGTAGTGGGGATGAGGACCCTGGAGAGGGTACCTCCAATCAATCTAATGCTTTTTTACGAGAGGTTTGGAGAATTCGTATGGGCAACAAGGATCAAAGCAAGCGACCAAGGGCGGGAGAGGCACCAAAACCAGGAGAGGATGTAGAGGGAGGAAATGCTCCAGGAGAGAGGAGGGGCATGCAAACCAGATCATGGAACAAACTGAAATAGATGAGATGTCAAGACTGGACATGAAAGTTGTCAATTTGTCTGATAAAGTACTCTCAAATGAGATGATATCCGTACTTAGTAAGGGTATGAGTTATTGCCCGACTAAAATGTGTGATACTGTTGATATTAAAATAGATCTTTACAAGTTTGTTAGACAATTGAAATTAAAAAAATTCTTTGCAAACAAAGAGATGCCTAATAGAGATGTTCAATTTGAGAAACCAGCTGGCATGTGTACTATTGCAGATGTGAAAAATACTGCGCTTTTACTATCTATCACAGAGACTGAGGAGGATCCGGTGACTGTTTGCAGATTACTACAGTAGCTTGAGTTGGGTTATGGTTTAAGCGCAGATAGTGGTCTAAAATTGAAATCGAGGTGGACACCACAATTACAGACAGGAAACAATATTGATCTGTTCTATAAGATGGTGTTACGAGATATTGATAAATGGGAAGAGACAGAAAATAAAAGGAAGACAAATTTTGTCAGCGACAATTTGACTTCTTTGGAGAGAACTGCTCTCAAGAAACTAGCGAGTGACCATAATATAATTATCTGAGAAGCATATAAAGGTGGGTGTATGGTAGTAAAGTGCAAGAGTGACTATGATAATGAGATTTTAACACAACTAAATGATAGGACATGCTATGCTAAACTTAGTATTAATCCTGTACCTGACATTACACATAGGATTAATGGACGCCTAAAAGAGTGGCATCAACAAGATCTAATTAGTGAAGAGGAATACAAATTTCTAGTAATTGATCACCCTAGGTTCCTATGCCTTTATAAACTGCCAAAAGTGCATAAAAACAACAATTTCCCCGGGTAGACCCATTATTTCGGGCATCGGGGGACCAACTGAGAAATTATCGCAGTATGTTGACGTATATTTGAGACCTTATGTATCTAACTTGCCCTCATATTTAAGGGACAGAAAACATCTTCTCAACATGTTGTGTGATGTGAGATGGGAACCAGGTATGACCTTAGTGTCATTTGATGTAGTTTCCCTTTACACAAATATTGATCATCAGAAAGGTCTACATGCACTAGAATATTTTCTTGATAAACGACAAATTGACTACTTAAGACATACAGAGATGCTGCTAGAAATGTCCAAACTGATATTGGATAACAACGCTTTTCATTTTAATGGACAATGGTACAAACAACTCTGTGGGACCGCGATGGGATCCAGATTTGGACCGTCCTTTGCCAACCTTTTTATGGGTTGGTTTGAGGCGGTGCATATCTGGGGACCACGCGGCCGGGAGTGGATCAACGACATCCATTATTGGGGTCGTTTTATTGATGACTGTATGATGATCTGGACCGGCTCTCCCTCGAGGTTAGAAGATTTTTACAGCTTTCTGAATGATAATGATGCAAATATGGCCTTCACTATGGTGAGCAGTGAGGTGGAAATGGTTTTTTTGGATGTTGAATTATATATATCGGAGGACAGAATACACAGTTGTATGCACCGTAAACCTACATCATGCAACTCTTTACTGCATGCAGATAGTTCACATCCTAAGAGTCAAATTAATTCAATCCCCTATGGGGAAATGCTCAGGGCCCGCAGGAATTGTAGTCAGGAACACACTTTTAATGAAAATCTAAATGATATAAAGGAACGTTTTGTCAGACGTGGGTACAGTAAGGAAGTGGTGCGTAAAGCTGAAACCAGAATGCGTAAGTTGAATTGGGTGGATACTTTGAAGGAAAATAAGGACATTGGTAAGGGACAGAAAGAGAACGTGATCAGGATGGTCACTAAGTATCATCCCAACTCACATAAATTGTATAATATTCTGAATAGACACTGGTCAATACTCACAGCAGATGGCGATCTGCGTGAATTTGTTAGAACACGACCTAATATCACCTATAGGAAAGGCAATACCATCCAACGCATTGTGAGCCCTAGTTACCCATTACAGTTAAAACATGAGAACTGGTTACACACTAGAAATAAAGGGTTCTAGAAGTGTGGACACTGCACTATGTGCAAACTAGCTATGGATAAAGTGAAGGATTTTAGTTTCAATGACTCCCGAACATTTGAAATTAAGACGCACGTAGATTGCACTACACGCTATGTAGTGTATGTACTCATATGTAATTGTGGTAGGATATATGTTGGGAGTACAATTAGACCGATAAGAGAAAGGATCACTGAACACTACAGAGCAGTAAAACAGAGAGACATGCGATATCCAATTGCACAGCATATGTGTGAATGTACAGCACAGGGGAGGCATCTCCAATTTCGCTACCATGGGCTCCAGATGATATCAAGTGACCCCAGAGGGGGTAATAGAGAGCTTATGTTAAGGCAGAATGAAGCACGCTGGATCATGACTCTTAGATCTGTAGAACAAGGACTGAATTTAGATCATGAGATGCAGTATTTCCTGTAATTGTGATTATTGAATAAATAATGAGACATAGTACTGTATAACTGTTAACATCTTATACAGAAGTTGATAATGCAATGGATGGAGTGCTTTTAGATTTAGCTTCTTGTTGATTTTATGATATTGATGTATGCATATTTCAAATGTGTTTATTGTACAGAAAAGTTTTTTATAATTTTTTGATATAGAATCACTTGAAATGAATTGCAAATGCCAAGTCCTTTGGGTTATGTTATGTAAATAGAAATGTGTTCTTTGATGTAGATGTATCTATCTATAGAGTGCCCACATTGAATTTATAGGGTGTGCCTTTTGGAATGGATGCAAAAAATGGTAATAGTATAATATTGAAAATAATTTTTTACGAAAAATTAGACTCTGACATCTTGATGATTGAGCTCATCAATGCGAATCAATTACAAGTATAAAAACTGACTGTTGTGTCATATGGACATATGAAGACTGGTTATACGTCCTCACAGCTGTTGATACATATGATATAGAGAGAGAACATGGTGTACTATTTATGACATGGATAATTGCCTAAAGTAGATAGGGAACATGGTGCGCAAGCTTCTCTTTTAAGTAACGGAATGCTAGAGTGAAGTTCTGTGAAGTTATTAACAGCCATATAGAGATAACTAGGTGTGACCAACATGCAAAGCTGGTGATTACCGATAAACCAACATATATTGTATTGTAGCTTGAACATTGGGGAACTGTATTTTGATATTAGATGGTTTGATAATAGTTTGGTTAATAGATGACCTGAGCTGTATATATTTTACGTGTAGAGTATTTTTGGAGGACTAGATTTTAATGTAATTATTCATGTATGATCACTTATAATTAATGTCCATGGGGGTAAAGACAATTTTATAACATGTCTTTACTTACGTACTATGGAACACGCCATACGTAGTACACTCGAGTAAAGTTTTGAGAAGCCGCTGGTGGCCATATTGGAATAGTCGGGTGAGAACGATCTACGAACTTGCCGAGAATATTGAAAAATTGCTATAATTGTGCAGGTTATTTATTAGGATTACCCGAGGAATCAACTTTGTAAATATTTGTGAAGTGAATATAATATGACTCGATAGTCTGTTTTTAATTGTAAAAAACGCGGACTATATAAGGAACAATAAAGATGTAAAAAAACGCGGACTATATAAGGAACAATAAAGATGGCGCACGTTCACCACGCCATTCGAAACTAAATATGGAGCACACTCCGATTGTCCGAGTAAGTTATCATTACGTGAATTTTATAATGCTACGGACTGTGAGCTTTAGGGTACTGTCCTTTTATTGTGGCACAGTACCCTTGGATATGGAATGTTTACTCTGATGTCGAGATGATAGAATATTTGCTAATTGCACAGGTTGTACGATGTGGCTTTAAGCTTTGAGGTTAACGCTGGCGGCCATATTGGAATAGTCGGGTGAGAACGATCTACGAACTTGCCGAGAATATTGGAAAAATTGCTTAAATTGTGCAGGTTATTAATTAGGACTACCCGAGGAATCAACTTTGTAAATATTTGTGAAGTGAATGTAATATGACTCGATAGTCTGTTTTTAATTGTAAAAAACGCGGACTATATAAGGAACAACAAAGATGGTGCACGTTTACCACGCCATTCGAAACTAAATATGGAGCACTCTCCGATTGTCCGAGTAAGTTATCATTACGTGAATTTTATAATGTTATGGACTGTGAGCTTTAGGGTACTGTCCTTTTAATGTGGCACAGTACCTTTGGATATGGAATGTTTACTTTGATGTCGAGATGATAGACTATTTGCTAATTGCACAGGTTGTACGATGTGGCTTTAAGCCTTGAGGTTAACGTAGGGATTCTACATTGGACAGTTATTCAAATACGACGCATATTATAATCAATATTGAAATTTGACAGTGTTATGGACTGAGAGTTTTGGACACTATGTCCGTTCCGAATTGCATTGCCAGTAGATATTGAAAATGTTGATGTCGGGAGTTTTAATTGCCTGTAAACGTAACAGGAGAATAATCTGATATTATATTACAAATAGATTGATTTGCATTACTGAGTAGGGAGCTAATGGTTTGATTATCTATAGGTTATTTAAAGTCTGGTCTGATAAATGTTACTACGGAGGAAACAGATGGGATAAGGACACAACTACTTGAAACAATATTGCTAACACTTATTTATGAAGGTGAGCTCGACCATCAATTTGTATTGTTAAATTGGACACACATTGGGTTTCATGAGTGCCTATTGCTGAACACTGTGTTTCTCTTTTTCTTTTTCTTCTTTTTTATTTTTATAATTCTATTTTTGCATGCCCAAAAGACATCTCCCCTTTTTCACCAATGGAATGCAAAAATATCTTCTCTCAAGTGATATATATACAAATGTGTTTTTGATTGTGAAGAATACCTCCCTATTCGAAGTACTTTTTGCTCATTCAGCACACTGATGAATCCCTCTTCTTGAATAAGATCACATATTCAATGATTGTATTTTTTAATTTTCACTTAATAGGGTGTTGGTGAAGGAATGATGTGATGTACAAATAGGAGTATAGACTCTTTTGTTTGTTTACTTCTAGCCCTGATGAAGTCAGAGATGTAAGAACATTGATTGACTGACAAAACACGTGTTGGCTATATCTGAAGGATATATTAGAAGATGAGAACATTTGGAAATTGAAGAATCCTGAAGGAATAAACATTTTGGATATAAGAAGATTTGGACTTATCTTTATTTTGGGGTGCTCGGGAAACTGTGTTGTCTGTTTCAGGACTGGGTGTACCCCGTCCATATCTGTGGGCAATAGTGGCAGCCCACTTCCTTGGAGCACCTATTTGAAAATTGTTCTTTCATGTACAGGAGGGAATAAGCAATAAGTTTGCGCAAGTGACCCTGCCACTTTTTTTTGGTCTAAATCTCTTGTAATAAGGCTACTTGCACCTCCATTCTATCCAGATACGCCAGAACTGATCGTATCTTTTTAGGGGTATTGAGCCCACGCACATTCCAGGTGAGGAACTTAACCTTACCGCTCATACCGTCGAACCATCATTAACGGGACACCTGCACTATAGAGCACACCATGTATGTCTGAAGTACCCTAGTATTCCTTTACAGGAGATTCACAACATAACTGCAATGCCAGTCTGCCTTTCCCAAACAAGAACCCCCCACCCACTTCAGCGTCCCAAACTCGCCAAAGCCATCCCAGTTCAAAGACCCCCACCAAAACCAAACAAGTGTACTTTGCATTTGGGGTATACCCAGTTAGGGGGCGCAGAGTGCTACTAGCCTCCCAATCAGTAGGAGGTGGCCGAGCAGGTCTAGGGATTTGCCAAAATATCAAACTTCAGTCACCACAGCGCATATTATAACAGAGAACATTGTCTCCAGGGATATTAAGGCACCCCAACCGGAGCCACACACTAACAAGACATGCAGCATCGTGGTCATAGTGCAATCCTGAATTTAAGAGCGAGGGAGGAAGATAGGTAAAGAGCAAACAGAAACAACATATATCACATTTAGTCTTCCTCTTCTTGGGCCGTGCCAGGCCTGCGCCGCCTACGTTTCAGCTGCTTCGCATGCTCGAGGGCTGCTTTGGGGCTGGATTTTTTTTTAGAGTCCCCATCTGGGCCTATGCGTAAGCGTGCAGGATACAGCATTGCATATGGGACCCCCTCCGATTGCAAAAAAAATTTCACTGCACTAAATTCCCATCTAGCAGACTGCACAGCCACAGTGAAATCGGGAAAAAAGGCCAAAGTGTTGCCCTGGTATTCAATAGTCCCCTTGTCCCGAGCCAAACGTAAAATAGTGTCCCGGTCTCTGTAGTTTAATAGTCTTGCTAATATGGGACGAGGAGGGGCGCCAGGCACAGGTCTCGCCGCCAGAGAGCGATGGGCCCGCTCGATGACAAACATACTGGAGAGGTGTTCAGTTCCAAACAGCTCCTTAATTAGATTCTCCATGAAGATCTCCATTTTCCCCACATTCGTGGACTCCGGCAGCCCCGTGAGTCTGATGTTATTGCGCCGGGACCGCGCCTCCAAATCCTCATTCTTGGCCTGGATGAGGGTCAACACCTTCTCCATGTTGAGCGCCTTACCAGCAACCTCACCCAGACCATCTTCGGTTGCCGAGACACGTTGTTCAACCTCCCCCATGCGGGCATTTTGTTTCTCCAACTGCGACGACAGATAGTCTAGGCGGTGGTTCACAGCTGCCATAGTGCCCTCAATAGATTGAAGGCTACGTTGCATCACCAGAAGAGTGGTTTCTAGTGTGGGGGGGTGCTGTCACCATGGGCGTCCGCCTCCGAGTCCCCTTTTGTGAGGATTTAGCAGGCTTGCGAGCTTCAAAAGTGAGGCGAGGCTGCGATTTATCAGTTCTCCCCATGTTAGACAGAGTGAGACGTGCCCCCTGATCCAGCAAGTTGTAGCCCAGGCGCGAGAAAGTGCACACCAAGCAGGCCGGAGGTAGAGCAGTAGCCAGCGTAGCAGGGATCCCTAAGGATGAGCTTCACTGCACCCCGAGGCCAAGGAGGGTACGCCAAGCAGGCGCTAGATAGTGGAGGCCCAGCACAGGCCAAAGGCACCCGTAGTCCCACCGCTCAATCAATCAATCATTTGTAAAGCGCACTACTCACCCGTGAGGGTCTCAAGGCGCTGGGGGGGGGAGGGGTGCTGCTACTGCTCGAACAGCCAGGTCTTGAGCAGCCTCCTGAAGGTTAGTAGGTCCTGGGTCTGCCGCAGGTGGATGGGGAGGGTGTTCCAGGTCTTGGCGGCGAGGTGGGAGAAAGATCTGCCGCCGGAGGTTGCTCTTCGGATGCGGGGGATGGTGGCGAGGTCGGCGGAGCGGAGCTGGCGGTTCGGGGTGTAGAAGGTGAGTCGTCTGTTGAGGTATGCTGGTCCGGTGTCGTGAAGTGCCTTGTGTGCGTGGGTGAGGAGCTTGAAGGTGATCCTCTTGTTGACGGGGAGCCAGTGCAGGTCTCTCAGGTGGGGTGTGATGTGGCTGTGGCGAGGGATGTCGAGGATGAGGCGTGCAGAGGCGTTCTGTATACGTTGCAGTCGTTTCAGGAGTTTGGCCGAGGCTCCTGCATAGAGGGCGTTTCCGTAGTCCAACCTGCTACTGACGAGGGCCTGGGTGACCGTTCTTCTGGTTTCGGTGGGGATCCATCTGTAGATCTTGCGGAGCATGCAGAGGGTATTGAAGCAGGAGGATGAGACGGCGTTGACTTGCTTGGTCATGGAGAGTGCAGAGTCGAGGATGAACCCCAGGTTGCGTGCGTGGTCGGTGGGTGTCGGTGCTGCTCCCAGTGTGGTCGGCCACCAGGAGTCGTCCCAGGCTGAGGTGGTGGAGCCGAGGATGAGGACCTCCGTCTTGTCTGAGTTCAGTTTCAGTCGGCTGTTCTTCATCCACTCGGCGACGGCCTTCATTCCTTCATGGAGGTTGGTTTTGGCGGTGAAGGGGTCCTTGGTGAGGGAGAGGATCAGCTGGGTGTCGTCGGCATAGGAGATGATGTTGAGGTCGTGCAATCGGGCTATGTGGGCGAGCGGTGCCATGTAGACGTTGAACAGTGTCGGGCTGAGGGATGATCCTTGGGGAACGCCGCAGATGATCTCGGAGGCTTCGGATCGGAAGGGCGGGAGGCGGACACACTGGGTTCTGCCGGAGAGGAAGGAGGTGGTCCATTCCAGGGCCTTGTCTCGGATCCCTGTGTTGTGGAGGCGTGTGCGTAGAGTGTGGTGGCAGACTGTGTCGAAGGCGGCTGAGAGGTCCAGGAGGATGAGGACCGCGGTTTCTCCGTTGTCCAGCAGGGCCCTGATGTCATCGGTGGCGGCGATGAGGGCGGTTTCGGTGCTGTGGAACCCGGACTGGGACGGGTCCAGGATGTTGTTCTCCTCGAGGTAGCGGGTTAGTTGTCCGTTGACGATCTTCTCGATGACCTTCGCCGGGAACGGGAGCAGGGAGATGGGCCGGAAGTTCTTGAGGTCTCTCGGATCCGCCTTGGGTTTTTTGAGTAGGGCGTTGATCTCGGCGTGCTTCCAGCTCTCCGGGAAGGTCGCGGTCTCGAAGGAGATGTTAATGATCTTGCGGAGATGGGGTGCGATGGTGGCGCTGGCTTTGTTGAAGATGTGGTGCGGGCATGGGTCTGACGGAGAGCCGGAGTGGATGGTGTTCATGGTTTTGATGGTGTCGTCGTCGTTCACGTTGATCCAGGCGAGCAGGGGTTCAGTGTGGATGGTGGGCGGAGAGTCTGAGGTGTCGGTGGCTGTCAGGGTGGTCTGGTTGAAGCGGTCGTGGATGTCTGCGATCTTGTGGTGGAAGAATGCGGCTAGGGAGTCGCACAGGTCTTGCGATGGTGAGATGTCGTTGGTGTTGGAGCTGGGCTGAGCTACTCTCGGACCCAGAAGAAACAAAGCACACCCAGGCAGCACGTGGAATGTGAGGATACTAGATAGTCTGCCGCTCGAAGGAAGCAGCGTAGAATTCCAGGGGCAGCTCTCAATGCAATGGCGGGCCTCCCGAGCAGTGCAGCACCCCGAACCCCTCACCAACTGCCAGATAGGATCAAGCAGAGCGTTCACCACTACCGGCAAGGACAGCCACCAGCCACATGTACAGGGAAGGGGCAGTTATCAGGTCAGCAATCATAGGGTAGCCATTCCCGATCATGGCGGTCCGGGGGAGGAGCCAGCACCTCAGGGGGGATATAGGCCCAGCGAAGTTATCAAAAGTTCGGCAGCAGCGGGCAGCACCACAGCCCAGGCCCTCGCCGCACACAGAGCCGCGGCCTTGCCAGAAGCGCGCTCCCACCAGCCCCAGCAGCAGTAAGCAGAGCGCCGCACCAGCCCAGGGCCCCCACCCGCCGCCGCAGCTACGGTCCCCGCAGGCGCCACACCCCACCCACCACCGCCGGTACCAGGAGCGATGCGGTCCGCTGGCAGCCACCCGCAGCTCCGGTCGCGAGGGGATGCAGGTAGGCAGCCGCTCTCCACTGTTCGCCACTCCTCACTCAGCGGTGTCCCAGTCGGCCCGGTGCACTCACACCCTCCGCCTCCCCAGGTCCGGAGTGCAGCCCCGGAGATGGTCCAGACAGCTAGGGCACAGCGGGGAAGCCAATGCGCGACGCAAGGCCCAAGCAGGGGAGCCGATTCTCAGGAGCGCCCGGCGGCCGCCATTTTGTGAGCGCAGGTCGATAGGGCTGGCGGGCCGAATTCAGAGCGCTGCGGTGGACCAAAGCGCGATTTAACACTCCCAGCGCCTGCAGGCGAGCACCGCAGCACTGCCCAGTCCAGTCAGGGGCGGAGATGGAGCGATTTTAGGCAGATAATGGTCGGATGATGGCTCGGCCGGGCAGAGCAGCACTAAGGTGCTGCCATCTTGCTGTGCGCCCTCTAGCGCCCCCCAGACCAGAGTAACTTTGATGGCCTTCTTTATTCTGGATCGGTTATTCACCTTTCTTTCTTAAAGTTTTTCCTGATGTGTTAATCTTACCATGAGGTCGTGTAATTTTAAATATTTTATCAGTTTGCAATTCAGTTGCGAATCTGACAGGTCCAGAGTTTGTATGATTGCTGCTCTACATATTCTTGTTCCTCTTGCAATAAAGGCTTTTTTCAATAAAGTGACGCATGCTTTCTGTAAGTTCAGACAAATGCAGATTAGATGAATAAAGGCCTCTTTGGTTCCTCCACAAAGTCTGCATACTATGGACCCGCTATGCTTCCAAGATAGTTGGTCGGCAATTGATTGTAGCTGACCAAAGCAGATTGCCATTAGGTGTTTAGGTCTCGCCTAGCCGATGCAGCGCATGCGCTGCTCGCTTGGCGAGATCTATTGGTGTCGATTTCTTTTCGGAAGGGGGACAGGAGATGTGCACGAGTACGGAGGACAGGAGTTGTGCACGCGTACGGCTCGCGGCGTTAGCACAACTCTTGCTCGCTCGCTCGCTCCCGCCCTCCCTGTCTCTATCAGGCCCCTGCTGTGCTGCTACAACTCTTGTTGTGTGTACCCCCGCATTGTGCCCCGTCAGTGCTTCCTCAGAAGAAGCGTGATGCAGCCGGCGCATGCCACAGTGGATAGTGTCCATCTTTTCCAGATACGAAATCCATGCTCAGGCAGTCGGAGGTTTAGCCATCTGCGCACGTCAGATAGGGGGTCTACCACATCTCCAGGCAGGCAGGGAGGAGGCCAATGAATGCATACCCCAAACACTCCGGAATCCTCTTTCGGTTCCGGAATGCGGCACAAAAGTTGTGTGTGGGGGTCAGCAAGCAGTAGCAAAGTTGTGTTCTGCTTATTTTTCACGGAGTTGAGCCTAATAGTGTAACCTCATGGGATTAGTATTACAAGGTGTCTCGGGTAGGCATGGCACATAGCGCTGTGACACCTTTTACATTTACCACTGCTGCCTCAGGCAGGGGTCTTTCCTGGCCAAGGCTGGTCGTCTCTTTGTCTCCCATTAGCTTCCCAGTGCTGCCACCAAATCATTCACTGGGGGCGGAGGGGAAGAGATGGGGGCGGGGGGGGGGAGGGAGGGAGCGCAGCGATCCCTCCATGCCGTCCGCTTGTGGTTTGGGCTGCCTCCGTAATTTATCTTTCTCTCCATATTCTCAAAAGCGCCACAACACTCCTTGTGTCGGTAGGACTCCTGCAGAAGATTGGCAGTGTGCAGCAGCCTCTGCATTACACATACACCTTGTACTAAGTCTGCAGGATGCACAGGCCCTGTCCTAAGGAAGAAGTGCAAATAAAGCGTCCACGTACTTTGCTAACTGTAACCAATTCCGTTACTACACCTCTGCCTTTAACAACATTGGGATGGCGTACAAACGCCAAGAAAAGAATCTTCATGGTTTGAATCCACCGACCAGCAGCCATTTTATGAAGGCGCTATTTAACATTCTGTTCAGAGACGACCATTTATTTGACTGCCCCCTCATCCACATGGGTAGGTTACAAACCCAGACACCGGGGCCAAGTAAACGCGTCTTGTTTGTCTTGAAGTTGTTTACATAGCACTTTCACACGCTTATGTGCTAGATATCCCAGCTGAGGGCTCGCAGAGCACAATAATTAATCTCGAAAGCCGGCAAGCACATTTAAGCAAATCTCATCCTTATCCACCCGTGTGCAGCACGGTAATTGCCTAAATGTGTAAAATCAACTCTGGTCTCTTTCAGTTCCCAATAAGATGAATTGAAACTGCATTAAAGTTATAAATATATATTCCATAATTAAGAAACGAGAAACAATTCCAAACGGGGAACTTGCAGGGAAATCTCTCTGTGCCGAAAAAAGCTAAGAACAAAGAAAACATGTAACGGAGTCTGTGTCTGTGGTAAAGCACTCTTATGTCTGTGGTCATGGTCGACTCCACGCAATGACATACTCAACAACAAGCATTTGCAATGCAATAGGTCTCGCATTTATGCGAGTTTGAGCTATTGACTTTGCAAATAACAATGCCTTTTATTTTTGTTTTCGTTTTAAAAACATAAATAAAAGGCATTGTCATTTACAATGCCATTAGCTTAAACTCGGGTAACTGCGAGACCTATTGCATTGCAAATGCTTGTTTTTTATTCTTGCCGAAAAAGTGAGGCCTAGATAGACTCTGTTGTAAGGTTTTGTAATTTTTGATCACCATCCAGTTGTGTGATCTGAGGCCGAAGGTGTTCTTATCAAGTAGTAACGAATGAAGTTTTGTGACTTTGTTTAGCATGTGTTTAAAAGTTTTAGAAGAGAGTTTCTTGTTACAGAGCTCAACAGAGTTGGTTATTGCTTTAAACAGATACTAGTTGTATGGCGAATTTTTTTAATTTTTATAATTTGTATTTAATTTTGTTTTCGATTTCTTCCAATAATGCCTCATTGATCTGCTGTGGAATATATATATATATATTTTTTTTTATACCAGCACTTTATTGTCGAGTACAATCTCCCTACGGTTTCATTAGCCAGGCCAAATTCTAGGCGTACCTGGGATGGTGAGGCAGACTTGGGTAGTTGGAAGACACGTTTATACGTTGTGGCCAGCAACTTATTTAGAAGTGTGAAGTCTTTTCTGCGTCGGATGACGCTAGCATAGGATATCGTAGGTGGCAGTTTTATAGCTATTAGTGGAATAGTTAGTGAATTGGTCTGTAATTTTGTGGGAGAATAGTTTTTTCTTTGACAAAAGTGTAACTGTAGCTTCTGTGAGAAGATGTGGGAGGCTAACTAATTGTTGAAATAGAAGTAAGATCAAGTAGGGGTGTTGTGGAGATAACTTATCAAGAGGTGTCGAGCTCTGTGGGGAAGCCACCAGGACCAGGGGGGCTTTACTATTTTTCTGCCCTGTATATTCTTTTTTTTTAATTTTAACTGTTTTTATTTGAAAGTGCATCGGTACAAATAATATACAGTCGTATTGACATGTTCACTGAAGAAAACAGAACCTTGGCATCAAACAGTACATACAGTGTGTAAAGTACTACATCCGTTCGGTACCCCCAGGAGGTCCCCGACTATCCCCGCAACACATATATGGACCAAAGCCGTACCTCACTCTAGCATGCTTTTGTTTGTTTGGGGTCACTCACTTATCTACTTGTCATATTGCCAATGGAAGGGGCCCAGCGTCGTTCATGAGGTGGGCCGTTAGTGCTTGCCTCTCACGTCGCATTTCCACTGTTGGGGAGATGCAGATGTCCCCTCGGTATTTGTTCCATTTTCCCCATTTATGATCCCATTTTCTGGGGCATCCCCGTCCCTTGAAGATCGTTTTCTCAACTATCATTGCACAGTCTATGTCTCTTGCCCAGTCTGTTACCTGCGGACTAGTATCCTGTCCCCACTTCTGTGCTATATTACGCTTTGCAATCATCCACCCCATTGCGGCCCATGCCTGCTCCATCTGGGAAAGGTCGGTAGCCTCCCATATATTGAGGAGGCAGAGTTTGGGAGAAGGACGCAGGGGCTTGTCACATGTCCTGGCCAATTGGCGTGTCACCCTTTCCCAATAGTTTTGTATGTGCGGACATCCCATAATATGTGTATGAAAGTGCCGACTTGGTTGCAATGTCGAAGACAGAGCGGATCCGGTCGCCTCCCTAGTCGGAACAGTAGCTTAGCATCAAAGTATACCCGGTGGAGTATTTTAAGTTGTATGAGGCGGAGACGCTGGGGAATTGCTACCTCTCTAGGAGAGGCAAGGGCGTCTCTCCAGTCTTCTTCCTCTATAGCACCCAAATCAGACTCCCAGTTCGTATGTACTTTGCGCATAGGATCAATACGATTGTTTACCAATTTCTTATATGTTAGGGAGATAGCCTGGCGCTCCATAGGATCCAGTAACAACCGATCCCCCAATGGAGAAGAGTCAGGGAGAGGGGTGTCCCTTGGTAAGGCCATGGAGATGGCGTGCCTGATTTGGAGATATCTAAACGTCTCTGAGGGCTCGAGGCGGTATTTAGTCTGGAGGTCGGAGAACGTGGCCAGTTTCCCCTTCACCCACATGTCCCCCACAGTAGAGATCCCGATAATGTCCCACCTATCAAACCCAGGGCATTTACTGAGACCACCCAGGATATCCGGCTCCCACAGCGGAGTTGCTTTCGTTAGGCGGTTATGCCACCCCATTCTCCTCGTGATGCCTTTATATATTTCAACAGTGCGAGCCGTGGGACCTGTCAAGTTAAGTCTACGGGGGTTGGTATATAATGCCCTGTTGTAGCCCCCTCGTCCCATGAGGCAGTGGTCGGTGCGGAAATTGGGGTCGCCGTGTGGGCCGAACACCCAACTATTAATTGCCGTCAGTTGGGATGCCTGGTAGTAAAGCCGTATGTCAGGCAATCCTATCCCCCCGTCGTACCATCCCCTGGTGAGTTTGTTCATAGCAATCCGAGGTGGACGGTCCTCCCAGAGTAGTCCGCGCACCACACTGTCGATTTGGGCAAAATAGGAGTCTGGGATTGGGAATGGAGTATTTTGGAGTGCATAAAGAAAACGCGGGAGTGCGAGCATCTTAAACAGGGATGCGCGTCCCAAAAGGGTGAGAGGGAGGGAACGCCAATGTTGGGCGTCCGATTTGAGACGTTGGAGAGGCTCCAGTAGATTTCGCTCGAAAAAGATTTTAGTATCCGCGGTTACAAACACTCCCAAATACCGAACGCCTTGAGTGGCCACCGGTATCTCGTATCCCCTCGGGCTAGGCGGGGGATCGCCCCATAGTACGTACAACTGGGATTTGGACCAGTTTATCCGATACCCAGAATGCGCTCCGAATATATGAAATATATGGAGGACTCTCCGCAGCGAACGTGCTGGAGAAGCTAGGTAGAGGAGGATATCGTCCGCGTATAGGGAAATGCGATCTTCGTGATCGTGTGTCCATTTGAATCCCCGCAAACCCGGGTCCCCCCTGATCCAAACAGCAAGTGGCTCCAATACCAGGGCAAAAAGAAGTGGGGACAGCGGGCAACCTTGCCTTGTGCCCCGGTGGAGGGGGAAAGTGGCAGAGCGATGGTTATTGACTGTGACGTGTGGCAGAGCGATGGTTATTGACTGTGACGTATGCAGTGGGTTGTGTGTATAAGAGCTTAATCCAGCCTGTCAGTCGGGGGCCGAATCCCACTCGACTCAACACAGCAAAGAGGAAGTCCCACTCAATGGTATCAAACGCCATGGTGGCGTCAAGGGATAACAGGATTGCTTCCTCCTCAATAGTGCCTAATCTCCCCAGGGCCCCATTCACCTGTCGTAGATTTCTGGCTGTATTCCTACCCGGCATAAAGCCAGATTGGTCAGGGTGAATTAAATCTGTGATATACGGGAGGAGTCGGTTAGCCAGGAGCTTGGCGAGGATTTTAGCTTCTACTGTGAGAAGGGATATTGGGCGGTACAATTTGCAGTCTTCCGCGGGTTTGTTGGGCTTGTGAACAACCACTATAGCTGCAGTACGGATATCAGCAGGAAGGAGCCCTGACTGGTAGCATTCGTTATATAGGCCCAAAAGATGGGGTGCTAATTTTGCAGACATAGGCTTGAAGAGCTCAATAGGAAGTCCATTAGGGCCCACCGCTTTGCCGGAACGTACCCCCGTTATGGCTTTTTGAACCTCCGCCACGGTAATGTCTGCCTCTAAGGCATCCCTACCCAGTGGGGAGAGGCACACCATATTGATCGTGGCAAGCAGATCCGCTGAGAGTGGGGCCTGAGATGCATCGGGGACCTTATAGATGTCTTCAAAATAAGAGGCAAATGTATTAGCGATTTCTTGAGGGTCGGTAAGGAGCACTTTATCAGGGCCAGCTATCGCATGGACCCATCGTGTCGCCTGCTCCTTACGCTCCAGCCAAGCCAGGAGCTTGCCTGTACGCTCGCCCTGTTCATAAATTAGATGCCTGGTATTCAATGAGCGCATCGTGGCTTCCTCCAAAAGGAGCTGTCTATAATCTTGTCGCTTGACATCGAGAGTGTGTTGTATAGTGGGATCAGGGGCCTGCGAAAGGGTTGCCTCCAGGGCTAATATGTCTGTTTCTATTTCGACCACCCTTCCGGAGCGTTCGGTTCGATGCCCCACCGTTAAGGATAGTGCTCTGCCCTTAATTACCGCTCCAAACGCCCCCCAGAGCGTCACTGCTGAGGACACCGATCCCACGTTTTCTTCAAAATAATAGTCAGTGTCCTGCAAGAGGGTATCTCTAATGTGAGGTATTTTAAGCGCCCATGGTTGTATCTTGATAGAGCCAGGCTGCCTGGTCCGAGGTAAGCCAAAAGTCGTTAAAAGAGGTGAATGATCAGATATTCCTCATGCCAGACAGCGGGCCTCGTTGAAAGTTTGTATGTCTTGGGCGAGGGTGAACAGGTAGTCAATGCGGGATTGACTCCCATGCGCACCCGATTGAAAGGTGAAGTGAGTGTGTGCGGGGTTCAGCCACCTCCATATGTCTACCATACCCATGGTGTTGGCAAACCCCTGGAGTTGCGAGCCTCGTGCCGGGTCATCTCGGGGTGGGAGACGATCCCTAGAGCCATCCATCGTTAAATTGAAGTCACCTCCCAGTATCAATGTTCCCATGGGTAGGTCCATTAACAGCGTCCCAACGTCACGTAGTGTCAATTGCTGTAGTCCTGGGGGGGCATATACGGAGACTATATTCAGGGTGCGTCCCTCCCACGTGCCTGTAGCGGCTGAATATCTACCCAGAGTCCATGTATTATGGGTAATGTACGGGCAACCCCTTCGGAGAAGGACCCCCACTCCTCTGGATCCCGACGAAAACCCAGAGTGTACCACCATAGTGTATCCCTTCCTGTTCAGGGCCATGCATGAGTTTCCAACCAAATGGGTTTCTTGCAACATTACCAAATCAAGTTCTTTTCTTTTAACATAGCGTAAAACAATACCCCGTTTGATCTTGTCCCCCAGGCCATTCACATTCCAAGTGGCCACTCTAAGTCCTGTACCAGGCGCCATCAAACACTTGCGGTGAAGAGAGCATACATTCGGATGGACCCACCCAGCAAGGACAGCAGGGAACCCCCCGCCAGGCATGACACAGATCAATTATTTGCCAAGGGCAGCGCCAATAATGTCCAAATGTATCGCAAATTGTAGAAATACATACAGTAGTGGAATGCCAAGAATCATTTTGTACCAATGCAAAAAATAAAAAACATGTGAAACACCCCCCCCTCCCTAAACAAACTGGAACCCACCCCCACCCTGCCTCCCTGCACAGCGAGCCAAAACCGCCCGCCCCCTCCCCCAACTTGCAGAGTGCCTGTCGCCCACCCTTGTCAACTAAGGGAACGTGAGCCACCCCACTCCCAAAAACCATTTTGCTCAACATCAAGAATCCGCCCCGGCCGCTAAGCCCTTTGGGCAAAACTTTAATAAAATAATGTTTTAGGGGCACATATCGCAACTGTGAGTCAGAACCATATATCAACTATGTTAGCGACAGCTCAGAGTCATGGGGTCGTCAGAGGCCCCAGACAGGCATGGGTGCCTAACTCAATACAAACGAGGCCATGATAACACCCAATTAAGCAGAGAGAACCAGCTGGCCAACAATCCAGCTATAATCACAAATCAGTTTTCATAGTCACCCCACTGGTCCCTGAGAGTCTGAATCCGAGTGTGGAGGGGAGCGTCGCTGTTGTCGCCAGTCGCATCTTCCGGTTGTTGCAGACGGTGACTTGAGCTGTTTCTTGCCAACGGTCCGCCAGCCTTCGAGCCAGTCCCAGGCGTCCTCCGGCTTTGTGAAGAACCATAGCTTGCCCTCAGATTCAACCCGGAGTTTAGCTGGGAACATCATGGCATATTTGATCTCCTGATCTCTGAGGGCCCTTTTCACCTCCAGGAAGCTACGTCTTTGCCTCTGGACCCTCAATGTGAAGTCCGGAAAGAATGTGACCCGGCTGTTGTCAATTGTCAACGGGGGGCCGCTCGAGCGGTCTGGAGGATCACATCGCGATCACGAAAATTAAATACACGAGCCAAGAGCGGTCGGGGGGGGAGCCCCCGGTTTCGGCCTTCCCCCAGGTACACGATGGGCTCGTGAAGCACTTAGACAGACCACGTGGCTGAAGCTGTTTCAAGATGAGGTCCTCTACGAAGAGGTCCGCTGCTTGCCCCTCCGCCCGCTCCGGAATTCCTAGGATACGGACATTGTTACACCTCATCCTCCCTTCGTAGTCATCCAGTTGTAGAGCCATGGCCTCATGAGAGGTGCGTAGTTCAGAAACCTGCTTTTTTAGGAGGGTGGTGTCATTCCCCAGTTCAGCTGTAGCAGATTCGACAATGCTGACCCGCTCTGCCATCCGCCTCATATCCTCCCTGATCAGGGTTACCTCCGTGGCGACCGTATCAATCCGAGTCTCCAGGGAGGTACGCACTACGGTGATCGCTACCAGGAGGTCTTTGTTGGTAGGTTCGGTTGGTGCATTTTGGGCCACAGCCACTCCGGGTTCATCGCCCTGTTGTTTCTGCCAAGCGAACTTGTCTAGCTTGGCCTGCGTCGTCGTTCGACCACTGCGGCCCGTCGCCATGTTGTCTCTCACAGGGAGCAACAGGAGGGGGATCCAGCTGCACCCACTACTAACCGCCGCCTGCGGTGAATTCCTCCACCCGGCCTGTCGGGTTTGGCGGGTGCAACCCCAATCGTTTAACCAAAGCCGCTCCCGGTGGTGTCCAAGGGATCCAGAGTGTTCACAGGCGATCGTCGGGGGCCCAGGACGGCTCCGCACTCCCCGGGCCGGATGTAGTCACCTCTGGTCAGGCGTGGTGGAGACCCCTGGATGGGATGGCACCGGGATTGACAAGAGTGGTAGCTGGAAGTGCGGCCGAGAGGAGCCACCACGCTTCAACAGTAGTTTTGAGGCCCAAGCCCGATTCCACCTTTTCTCATGAATCAGAAATGGCCGCCTGTCGGTTCCCACCACCGGATGCAAAATGGGCCCAAGGTTTCTCTGGTCCCCTCCTCCAACACCCGCAGGGGGGGCAACTTAATCCAGGCCCTCAGTCGGGCCCCGCAGCACACTCGAGGTCTCCGCGTATCTAGGCGTCACCCTCACACCCCTTATGGTCCGGTCGGCTCCACGGGAGTCTCACGATCTGGCCCGCAGGTGCCCGGTAGTCTCACAGGTCCTCCGGTCTGCACACTTCACTCAACGGGCCCTCCCGGGAGGATCAGCAGCAAGGAGGAAAGGCCCCGATGAGGCCAGCCGCAATGTCGGAGTCCCGGGCACAATAGATCGGGGATTTGTCACGGCCCGGTTCAGGGCCCCACTCACCACTCGCCTCGCCCCTCGTGGTCAGGGTCCCAGGAGTCACCCGTTCAGCACACCTTCGGGGACGGCAGCGCCGCCCGCGCACACTTGCTGGGTGATCGCGGCCTCGCGTGAAGTTCTCGCGCCGGGAGGCGTCACCGTTCTTCGGCCCAGCCCCACCAGTCAGAGCCGGCGCTGGATGCAGCTTCTATCGGCCCCCTCCGGTAGTGCTCAAACTTCGCCTGCCGTGAGACCGCATATCATGCGCTGCCGTCGTACCCTCAGGAGATGATTCCGGCCATGGCGGATGAAGTTAGACGGATAGTTTTGGGAGTGGCGCAGCGGAGCTCGGCTACCCTGCGGCCATTCCCGTCGGCAGTTGGCCACACCCCTTCTGCCCTGTATATTCTTCATGATTTATTCATTAGTTATTGTGTCTTCTAATTTAGTGTGGTGTTCTTGTCCTTAATTATTTTTGTCAGTGGCCTAGGGAACGCCCCAATTACCCCCAAATTAAGCAACAACAAGGAGGCTGCCCCTGCGTCACAGCGAAAGTATAATTAATGCTTTGTGGGCTCCCTTTTGTCTGTTATGTATCGTGACACTCGTAATAAACATTTCACCAGAATGCCATGACACAGCTGAAAGGTGCGGCATTGGGGGCTTTCGGTGGAGGTACAGTGATCTAGGCAGGGAAAGAGACATGATAAAAATTGTCTGGAAGGGATGATGAAAGAGACAAAGAGGGGAACTAAAAGTAGAAAAGGGTAGGAAGGGAACCACCGAAAACCCTTGATGCTGGTCAACCACAGCACATTGCTAGTACTTTGTTTTTGTGGATTATTTCATGTGTTTCTCTTCAGAATCACCTGGAACTCATTTTGGTTTTGGGCAAACCTTTAAAAGTTGTGTTGTAAAATGCTATATTTTGTCACTTGCCTTCGATGTATCAGCTAAGATGGGGGTATTTTAATTTTTTGGTTGTTAGTTTTCTTTTTATTACTTTCTTAGGTAGTTGGCAATGAGTTTTCCTGACTTGACCTATCTGCTCTAGTATTTTGCTTTTATTCTGAGAATAGCATAATAAGCTGCAACAGAGTATTTTGTATTAATGTCCAGTCTGAGGTTTGAGGGCTCTTAAGTCTTCACAGTTGGATTGTGGCATGTAGTTTGGCAGTCTTTGAGTTCTGACAGAAATAAGTAGTTTTTTCAGATACTTTTTCTCATTTCCTATATCTTTCTTTCTTCTCTTTGGCCTTCATTATGAGTTGCTCAAAGCGGTATCCCAGGAAGAGATACAGCTCCAGGCAGTTACAAGTTTCCTACTGTCTCCATGCCTGGAATTATCGTGCCCGTATACCCTGAACCCAATAATTCTTGCCCTAGACTCCTCAGCAGGGTTTCGGACAGTTGCTGTGCCCAATCCCTGCCCGTCTGAATCCTGCAGCATGGGGGAGGAGAAATGCCCCTCAGTCCCAGCTAAAGTAAACCCTGCTCTGCTCTCTCACCATTCAAGTTCACCTTCCATGTCTGAGAGAACAGGCCTCCCGAAACATTTACCACCTGCTCTGAGCAGATGATAAATATGTGCAGATTTGAGATCATTATTTCCCCCAAAGGAGATACTGCGCAAAACTGGATGTAGTATTCTCCGATCTTGCTAGATACATCCAAGCAACTCAACTAAGATACCTCATGGAATGGAATAAACTAGAGTCTGAAAAACAATGGTGCTTTATTGACCAGTTACACCCATTTGAAAAGTTCTGTGGATGGGGAAGGAACATCGTAATTGAGGGCTATACTCCTGACCTGGTAGATCTGCCTTGATTTCCTTTTTGGGGGAAGGGGGCATATGATCTCAAGCAGAAGAGGCCTCACAACATTGCAATCCCTGATGTCACCTGTAATAAGCTATCTAATTTTCTCTCCTGCGCTGCATGAGAAACATTTTCTTACCTGGTTGTCTTCTTACAGGTGCCTTCGATTAGGGGAGCTTTTGTATCTGAATGGCATGAGATAGTTTGAGACATTTTTTTTCAATTTCTGTTTTTGAATTTTATAAACAGCGAAACCGATAAGGTGCACATTTCAAGTACGCATTTAAAGATAAGTCATTAGGATGTAAAAGTTGTTATTGTAGAGACAGTAGGGTAGCTTTGTTGCATATTGCAGTGATGTTTGCCTTAACGGGGTGGTGTTAAAGAGCTAGTAGGAGATGTGGGTGGTTGTGGAAGAGGTAGGAGGGGATGGGAGTGTGCTCTGGTCGTGGTGGACGCAGTCATGTTTGCGGTGTCTGCGGCATTGTTGGTTGCTTTGGTGTTGCAGGTGAAGCTGCAGTGCTGGCAGGAGAGCGGTCCTCTGGTGGTGTGTGGAGATGTGCAGCAGCAGTTGTTGTAAACGCGCTCGTAATCCAAGGCTCGTAGATCTGATGCAGAGTATCTGTACGTAGCCGGAGGGCCAGGATTCCTGGCTCTGGGCACGGTCCTGGCACGGATGGGCGCAGACAGGCTTGCCTGGTGTGACTGCTTGAGATGACCTCAGAAGGGCAGTGTGGAGGCTGCTATGCGAGTTGGTCAGGCAGAAGCTCCGAGCCCTGGATGAAATTGTGTGGTGGGAATGCTGGTGAGATACTGACTAATGTCCCTGTTCTAAGGGTGGGATCCTGGATTGGAGGATGAAGGTCTGAGTTGGTGTTGTGAGGTGGGTTGAGTAGTTGAGAAAACAGCTCCGCCCAGTCATGGGGCTACGGCGCAGGCCTCTGGCGTCTTCCCTATGTAAATCAGCTTCCTTGGCTTTAGTCCAGCGGGAGAATGTGCTTTGCCAGATCACTTGGGTTGGTAGGAGTGGGAGTTTCCATCACATCGTAATGGTTTTTTTGGCTAGAATAAGGGCGAGATCCAGTAAGTGTGCTGCGGTTTTATGTTTTTTGGACCTCTTGTATATGCCCAAGGCCCCTGCCTCCCAGGATTCTATGCCCGCTGAGCCTGTGACCCACTCGAGCCACCACAATTCAATGCTGCAGTAGGTCTGCAGCTGGGGGCACTACCACAGTATGTGCTTCAGGGATGCCTCCGGGGTGCCACACCTGGCGCATGTGTCCGGTGTTCCAGCAAATATGTGGGCACATTGCATAGGGGAGAAATATGCCCTATGTAGGATATAAAACAGGATCAATTTCAGGCAGGCATTACTCAACACTCTTTGGGTATGCCAGCACCTTCTCCCATTCTTTGTCTTGAACAGGTTTGCCAAATTCGGCCCGCATGTATCTTTCAGGGGCTGTATTGTTTGTGTATGCTCAATTAAGGTCTTGGTGAGCCTGCGGATCTGTTTGTCGCAACCTCCCATGGTATATAGTGATTGCTTGAGTTGGTGCATGGCGGGTTCTGTCTCTTGGGCTGCACCATCGTCCCCAAGGGCCACTTTCTGCGAGGCGTATAGGAGGCATTGACCCTCTGGTAGCCCGTATTGGTCTGTCAGGCTCTGGAATGATATGAGCTGTCCGTTGTGGAATAGGTCTTCCACGGTGGAGAGCCCAACTTGTTTCCCGGTCTGCAGCTGATGTCTGAAGATGTGGGATGTACAAGTTTGGAGGCCAAGCAGTGGGAAAGGCAGGTGCATAAGAGGGTAAATGCTTGGTAAGTCTGATTGCCTTCGCAAAGCAGGAAAGAGTCACTCGGAGAAGAAGTCGGGGGATCGAAAAGTGGTCGAGCCTTAGGGTTTAGTAACTAGAAGAGTACTCCCAGAGAGAGTGGGGGGTTGGTTGCGCCTGTGTCCTCCAGCAAACGGTTTGCTAGCCAATATGAAAGCCATTGTTGATAGGCCACCAAGTAATAATATTTTAAGTTGGGGCCCCAAGGCCTCCCTGCTCCAAGGGAAGTTGCAGAGTGTGAGTGCCACCTGCTTGCGAGAGTTATGCTAAATCAAGTCTCCGGGGAGTTTATGGGGCTCCCAGAAAAAGTTCTGCGGAGGGACAAAGGGGAGGTTCACGAAAATAGTGCACTAGGTGGAGAAGCATCACCATTTTAGCTATCTCAATGTGACCCATAAACGACAAGGGAAGGGATCTCCAAAAGGTCAGCTGTGATCTGATCGAGGTTACAGTTGCTGTTAAGTTGCCATTGAGTAGGTCCGGTTTGGCATGGTACACTCGGATAACCAGTTAGTAAAAAAGAAATGGGTTCCAACTGAACGGGGCCCTCCCCTAGGTTTAGTACCTGTGGTGCCGCACCAGGCGTTAACGGAAAGAAACAGGATATGTTCCCGCTTACGTGCAACTCTCGAGACCAGGCCAAACTCCACCATAAGGGGGGCAGTAGGGTTCAGATACGAAATGAGTCCCTGAGATAAAACGAGACATTATCAGCGCATAGTGAGATTGCTTGAAGGCCGTCAGTGAGGGATGCGCCCTACTTTTTGCCTTCCATGCGAGCTCGGGCTGCCAGTGGCTCCATCGCGAGTGCAAACAGGACCGGGAAGAGGGGCATCCCTGTCAAGTGTCCTATCTGACCTGGATGGACTCGGTGAGTCACCTTACCCATAGCGAGAGTGGATTGAAGGGTCGGTATAGAGAAGGCGGATTAACTTGTTAATATAGGAACCAAAGCCAAGTTTGGACAGTACTTCGAATAAGTATTCCCAACTGAGGATATCGAAGGCCTTTTGCAAGTCCAGGACTAAGGCGGTAGCATTTGCCCATAGACCCTGGACGGCTTGCATAATGCATTACAGCCAACAGATATTTAAGGCACTTTTCCTGCCCTGAATGAACCCCTTTTGGTCCTTATAGACTAGGATTGGGAGCACCTGCTGTGCGCAATTTTCTGTTACTTTGCTAAGATTTTTATAATCCATGTTCAGTATGGCTATGGGGTGGTATGAGGTGAGGTCAATGATTTTTCCCCAGGCTTTAGCAGTGATACCAGGGAGGCCTCTCAGAGTTTGGCAGGGAGACGCCAGGCCCTCCGCGCCGCCTCATATAATTTAAGCAACTGGGGGCTAGTGAGCCCGTGATTGTCTTATAGAATTGGGCAGGGAGGCCGTCTTTCTCAGGAGATTTACTCATTGCCAGTTCAATTATTGCCGCCTTAACCTTATGGATCATGAGAGGGCTGTCGAGGTCCCTCTAGTCCTCAGGGTAAAGTCTGGGGCAGAGAGCAGGCTTTTGGAAGGCTATGATGTAGTGAGATGAGGCCCCAGGGGAGTGGCGGTAGAGGGCCATATAATAGGTGACAGAGGCTTTGTGAATAGCTTGTTGTGAGCGGAGGAGGGTGCTATCAGAGCACCAGATAGAAACCGCAGGTGGTTGCCTCAAAACCCTATTTGTGATCCACACCAGAAGGCTGCCGAATTTGTTGCCATCCTAGTGTGCTCGAGCAGTGTAAAAGGCATAATCTAAGCAGTGAAGCCTCATCAGAGTCAAGCCTGAGTTTTGTGGAGCCGAACTAAAGAAGGGTGTAGTAACGGGTCTGTGACTGCTCGCCACTCTCTGGTGACATACTCCTGCTCTGTATCTTCCAGTTCACGAAGAATCGTGGACTGCACCCAGGAAAACGTATGGATACAAACCCCCCCTAGATAACAACCTTGAAGGCCTCCTACTCGACCATAAGCGAGAATGTCAAGCCTTCATTGTGTTCGAAATAGTTGAGTATTTTGTCTGACAGTGTGTCTTGAAAGGACGGGCCATTGTGTGTGAAGGGTTCAGCCCGCCAAGTGAGTATTGGAGAACAAGCTCTACCCCAGACCAGGCTCAGGAGTAAGGGGCTGTGGTCAGATAATTCCCTTCCGAGATAATCTGGGAGCGGAAATGGAATGGCACTAGAGAGTAAAAAGAATTAAGTTTAGCCCAAGGTTACAGTGTTGGTGTCTGTCAGGGCCCAGTATTGAAGCTATGTCGCCAGGCTCTTGGCGTTCGTTACGGTGGGGGTGTTGGGGAGTGGGGGTGGGGGGGTGAAATCTATCTAGGAAAGTGTCCAAGACACAGTTAAAATATCCTCCCCTCGGTAGAAATGGGATGTGTGACCATTTGGCGAGGTGGGAAGAGAGTCTATGGAGAAACTTGGGTTGATCCGTATTGGGGACATAAAGGCTGCCAATGAGGAGAGGGGCGCTGTTTAGCATGGCCTCGAGGAGGTCTATATCCTGTGATAGGAGTTCCAAGGGGGTCCCGGCTTTCACCCAAATCAGTGTGCCTCTGGGATAACCTGAGCAATTAGTTGCACAGACTTGATCCCTCCAGTGCTTCTGAAGTCTAGACCCTTCGATTTGTGAAATATGAGATTTGCAAAGCATTGCGATATGAACCCCTTTCCGTTTAAGGTATGTGTGTATGCAGAATTGCTTGCCCGGCGTCTGCATTCCCTGGATATTCCAGGATATTATGTGGAATTTTCAGACACCCATTGGCCTGAAAGGGTACCTCCTCCCCTAGATTCCCACACAGAGGTTAGCATGTCTTGGGCCCAGGAGTCTACAGGGGTGTCTACAGTGACTTGATGGGCCATATCAATGGCAAAAAACGGGGTGAGATCCGATGAGGGTATGAGGTCCTTGAGCCACGTTCCCAGGTGGTCCACCATATTGGCGCTCTCTGTGCCCTGTGGGAGGCCGCTTATTTTTCCAGTTGCATACAATAATGGATCTCCGGATTCATTAGTAAAGCATACAAAACGCCACACAACAAAAAGCAGTAAGCCTTTTCGATAAAGGCAATCCCTTCAATTTCAATTGTCCATTATCCGCATTTGTATGTCAGGGAAAAGCAGACATAATAATAACTGCCCAACACCCAGCTCACCACCCCTTACTTAGCGTCAACTTAATACAACAGTTATCAATCCACTAGGATCTCTTCTTTCAGACATTTTGCACCCCTTACAACTCTCGCTCACTCACAACCAACCCCCAGGCATGTCGCTTACTATCAACCCGTATATTCATGGCCTAGGGTTACACCGGCGTGTGAACTGCCCTTCACTCTGAACAGAGACAGCCACTTGAAGTACGGGTGGGGGCATACAATATGGTGCGCCTAATCTAATGAGTGACCATTAACCAGGACCTGTGATAGTGCCAGGCGATCAGTCGCCGCTGTCAAGGCCATCCCCAGCCAGACTATCTTCCCTGTCCACATCTGGGTGTTTCAGAAGCTCCACTAGTGCTACCCAAGCTCTGGCCATTTCTAATGTTTTCTCACTCCCTGTCCTTTTTGCCATTTGTAATCTGATTGCTCCCTCACACTCCGCCCACTTTACAAATTCTCTCGTCCATCTGGCTTAGCTAGGGCCATTCTTCGCCTTCCAATGACTAGTGATATCCATTTTAGCCAAAACCAGTCCTAAGTCCAAGAACTTGCTTGTGACGTTGTTTCTGGTCGTATGTGGAAACCAATGCAGCAAACAATACCCCGGGTCGCCTCGACCTCTCTCTCCGTTACATTCGCCAAGACTGTGGTGACCTCACCCCAGAAGTCCCTCAAGGTTGGGCAACTCCAGAACATATGTAGAAACCCCGCTCCCTCCATATTACAGCGTGGACACCCGGCTGTAGTGATACCAAAGTACTCCTTGATCTTACCCGGGGTGAGATATGCCGTGTGCAGTACATAGAAGTGTATGAGCTGGAATCTTGCATTTCTGCAGCTCTTCCAGGCTCTCTCCATTAATTCTCCCCACGGCTTCTCATCTATAGGCTCCCCCAGATCCTCCTCCCATTTGAGACGTAATGCTGTCAAAGGCTGTAGGATTTTATTTGTTAGACGCCTATAGAGGCAAGTAACCGCCTTAAAGGTTCCAGCTGCCGACACTACATATTGGCAGATTGTGGATGTCTGAGGTTCAGCGATTCCTTCCTGCCAGTGTTTGCGCATGGCCGCTGTGAGGGCTGCATGCAGAAGAAAATCACCCCTTGGCAAGTCATAGCGCGCCCGGAGGTCATCGAAGGGAAGCATAGCATTCCCTTCATACAAGTCTCCTACTGTGGCAAGTCCTGCTTCACTCCAGGCCGCCAATCTACGCCAATTCCCTCCATGGGGCAAGGCCTCACACATGATCAGAGGGATGTCAGGTGCATAAGGGCAACGGATCCGAGCTCGTCAGAGGGACGTATTCCAGCATCTACGCACTGTACTCAAGTCAGAGGAGACCGAGTGACCTCTTGTGGGGAGTTTCAACAGTATTTGTGAAAAAAGTCGCAAGCTCGGGCCGTCACCCCCCTGGTCGTCTGTTCCCTGGAGTCTGCCCGCCATCCACTTCGTGAACCACTGTAACTGCGCTGCGAGATAGTAGGCCTCAAAGTCTGGGTATGGAAAGCCTCCCTCCGCTCTGGGCCGCATCATGGTAGCTAGTGCAACCCTTCGTCTCCCAGTTCCCCACAAGAATCCCGTGACCATTGTTTTGAGCTGAGCAAACAATTGAGGTGGTATCCAAAGTGGTAATGAGCCAAAATAATACAAGAGTCTTGGCAACGTTGCCATCTTGAGGAGAGCTACTCGGCCCGCCACCGATAGCGGGAGAGTCCCCCAGAAGTCGAAGCTGCTTTTGGTGGCTCGGAACGCTCGCCCTATATTGCCTTCCAACAGGTCCTCTTGAGTATGATATATTTGGGTACCCAAATAAGTCAGACATCTATCTTCCCACCTCACTCTGTCCGTCTCCGGCGGCTCCACTCTGTCTTGTCCAGTCGGAAAGAGACACGACTTTGCCCAATTCACTCCAAGCCCCGCCACTCGTCCCAGGGTATTTAGGAGTTCCTTAGCTCCCCGAAGTGCCTCTCCTGAGTTAGCCAAGAACATCAGTAAATCGTCTACATATAGCGCTATGTATTGTGTCTGATCTGACACCCTCAGTCCCTGGTAATATCGCCCCGATGTAGCGTGCGCTGCCAATGGCTCCATCGCCAGGGCAAATAGTAAGGGCAATAGTGGGCAGCCTTGTCTTGTTCCTCGGCCCACCTTCCAGGCATCCGATATCAGTCCCCCTGTCCTGACCCTGGCAGTGGAGTCCTTGTACAAGAGAGCCGTCCAACCTACAAATTGCTCCCCCAGCCCAAATTTCCTCATAACGTGAAGGAGGTAAGGCCATTCAAGGCTATCAAATGCCTTTTCGATATCAACTGCGAAAATAGACGCCTCCTCTTTCTGGTAGGTGTCCGTCTCCAAAACTCGTAGAAGCCGACGGATATTCATTGCCGTGTTCCTGGCAGGGATAAAGCCCGCTTGATCGGTGTGTATGAGCGCCGCTATATGTGGTAGGAGGCGGGAGGCTAGTATCCGGCTTAAGATTTTGTAATCTAAATTGAGCATGGAGAGTGGACGGTAGGCAGCCTTATCCCAAGCCGGCTTTCCGGGCTTTAGGAGCGGAATAATTATCGCCTCTCTCGTCGAAGCAGGCAGACACCCCTCCTGCTTCGCCCTATTATAGAGCGTCACCAGCTTGGGGGCCAAGACTTCGACGTATGTCGAATAAAACTCTATTGGTAACCCATCTGTCCCCGGTGTCTTATTTCTGGCCATGTGTTTAATAGCTCCCCGCACCTCACCAATCTCTGTCTCTGCCTAGATGTTTCCCTGCCTCTCTATCTAAGCTTGGGAGCTCCACTTCTGTCACAAACCCAGTTATCTCATCATCTGCTGGGGCCACTCTGCTCTGATATAGGTCAGTATAGTATTTCAGGAACTGGGTGTTAATATCGCTCTGTTTATAAAATATCTCGACATCCCGCCCTCGGAGCTCCAGTATCGCTGTCCCCCTTCTCGCCGGATTAGCCAGCCAAGCCAATAGTGCCCCGGATTTGTCTCTCTCATTGTGGGCCCTTGTTAGATAATTTTTATAGTCGAAACAACGTAGTCGTTCTACTTGGGTGGCCATTGTTACTCTAGCCTCCAAGAGGTCTGGTTGTTTATCCACTCTTTCCGGTCTTTCTTTCTCCACTTCTCGGAGTCTCAGTTCCGCCCTTTGTACATCTTGCAAAAGAACCCTCCATGTCCCTACTACTTCTGCAATTCAGCGCCCTCTGACAACAGTCTTAAAAGCGTCCCATTCTATGAGCGGACTCGTCGCCGTGTTAGTGTTGTCTAAAAAATAATGATCAATAGCACTGTAGTCTGGAAGACTTGGGCTTCCAGCGCCTCCGGCCTCAGGCGCCAGTTAGGTATTTTGGGCCGATCTCTGAACCAGTTCAGGGTCAGCAGTAGTGGGTTGTGGTCAGAGATCGTTCTGGTCAGGTACTCACTCATTCCGACTCCCCCATGCACATTCGGCGAACATAGTATAGCGTCTAGTCGAACGTGAAGTTCATGCAGGGCTGAAAAGAAGGAATAATCTCGCTCCCCTGGATGCTGGGACCTCCAGGTATCAATTAACCCCCACCTCTGCTGCCAATTGCGTCGGGCCTCCGCAACTCTATGTATGGGAGCGTCAGGGAGCGGAGGGTGAGAGCGATCCAATCCCACATCAGTTACACAGTTGAAGTCACCTCCCAGTAGTACCGATCCTGTCAGAGTCGAGGCCAGTGACTGCGACAGCCGCGACAGAAATGCAGGTTGTTCTATGTTAGGGGCATATAGACTCCCAATCGTTATGTCCCTACCATCTAAACGCCCCGAAACCTCCACAAATCGTCCCTCCGGGTCAATAATTTGCCTAGTACATTGGAAAGGGACTCCCGCCCTCACCCACACCAGGGCTCCCCTAACGAAAGCTGAATAAGTAGTATAAAACAACTGTCCCCTCCACCTTCGCTGGAGCGCAGCACCTTCCTTCGCCAACAAATGGGTTTCCTGCAGTAGCGTTATTTGCACTCCCCTCCTGACTAAATATGTGTGTGTTTTATGACGACGTAGCATAGTGTGCATCCCCCGGACGTTCCAAGATAAACATTTAATACCTACGGTGGATCCCATTTTGACAGGTAAGACACACCCCTAGTGATTTCCCCCAAAGCGACATGCCTGGCCCAGAACAACAACAACCCCGTAATAAAGAGAACCCCCCAACTCCCCTTCTCCAGGACAGGTACACACAAACTAGTTCCCATCCAAACTCAAACTTCGTGGTAAGAAGTCTCTGATAGTGGTGGGGTATGTAGCTCACCCTACCGGGCCCGAAACTCCTCCAGGCCGCGCCCTCCAACGCCATGGTGCAGCTGTCAGACCCAGTAGTCATGCCGACCCCAGTGCAACTGGTGCTATGGCTAAATCTCAGCATAAGACATACTCCGTTTCACTGGGCACTTCTGAAAGTCTCCATGGAACTCTTCACTTAGGCAATTTCTTCTGCTGTTTGGGGTGTAACTTTTGGGAGATCAGTCTCGGAGTCCTCATTGGCACTAGCTAGTGGTGAGCTTTCAGATCCGTCAATGTCAGGGCCACTCTTGCTCGAACCTGGGCTGGTGCCTCCTCAGCTAAGTTCCGCAATTGCCTGCAATGCCATGTTTTGGCGCTCTGTAGGAGATGGGGCTCTAGAGGAATGTTGGCTTTCTGGGCAGGTTTTGCTGAGTCATGTATATACCTTAGGACACTGCAATAATATAGCAGAGTTCTTTAAAAAAAAAATTAAATCTATTTATTTAGCATTTCCTCCAGTAACTACCCCTTTAAAGGACCTCCCATTGGAAAATAAATCGAAATCACTTGTTACTCCATTGACGATCATCCCTCCCTTGGACATAAAATCCCTTAAAATCCATTTTAATAAACTAAAATCAGGTTCCCCTAGGGATATGCCCCCCCCCCCCCAACCGTTCTGAACCAAGTTTTTGATACAGTTGCGCCCACGATTTTAGAACTTATTAATCTTTCTTTGGCTTCGGGGACTGTCCCCTCCCTATGGAAACGAGCCATGGTGAGAGCACTGCTTAAGAAATCAGGTTCGGACCCTGAAATTTTGGCGAATTACCGGCCGATCTCGCTACTTCCAGGGATCGCAAAAATTGCGGAAAAGCATGTCAACTCCATTTTGTCCACCTTTTTGGAAGAAAATGCTACTTTCATTCATCGCAAACTGGGCACTGAGACAGCTCTGATTGTAGTGGTTGAGGAAGCAAGGAAAATCTTGGATGCCGGAGGCTCAGCGGCAATGGTCCTCTTAGATCTGAGTGCGGCTTTCGATACCGTTAATCATCAGCTGCTGGTCTCTAGAATTAGAGAAGCAGGGGTGTCGGGAACTGCACTAAGGTGGTTGGAGTCTTTTTTAGACGACCGCTCAATTCAGGTTTTTGAGGACAACTCTATTTCTAAGAGTATGTCATTAAGTTGTGGGGTTCCTCAGGGTTCGTTCCTGAGTCCCACCCTCTTTAACATTTATATGAGCCCGCTGGCCAATATTGTTAAACCCTTTGGCATACAGATCGTCACATATGCGGACGATACCCAATTGATTGTTTCCCTTAATCAATCTGGGAACAGGGAAAACAATTTGGCTGATTGTTTGGAAAAAGTGTCAGCATGGATGGAGGGCTCATATCTGCAACTGAATGGAGCAAAAACTGATCTGATGTTTTTGGGTAAACCTTCCCCACTAGCTCCTAGCTCTTTATGGCCTAAATGTCTGGATAGTATGCCCCCCCTAAAGAACAAATAAAAAGCCTTGGAGTCTGGCTTGATCATAATCTAGATATGAAGGAACAATCCCGGAAGGTAGCAGGAACCTGTTTTGGAATACTTAGGATGGTTAGGAAAATCCTCCCCCTGCTGCCGTTTAAGGCGAGAAAGCTGCTGGTTCAAGCCTTAATTCTCTCTCGTCTAGACTATGCAAATGCCCTGTATCTGGGCTCCCCGCGTTCAACGATAAAAAAGCTCCAGACTGTGCAGAACTGTGCAGCTCGACTCCTCTTACAGACCCCCCACAGAGAATCTGTGCGAGCATCTATTGCCGCCCTACACTGGCTTCCAGTTGCAGAGAGGATCCGGTTCAAGTCCCTATGTATTGTTCACAAGATTCTGGCCTCCAAGGGTCCACCCATCCTACATTCCATTGTCAATCCGCACTGTCCCAGTAGAGCCTTGCGCTCTGGAAATAAACGTATGGCAGTAGTCCCTAGAATATATAGGTCTAGGAGTGGGGGTAGACAATTCTCCTACATCGCCTCCAAGAGCTGGAATGCCCTTCCAAATCACATTCGTTTGGAGGACGATTATATGTCCTTCCGTAGACAACTGAAAACGTTCTTGTTCCCGGTCGCCTAAAGCCAGTCATCTTGGTTGGCTCTGTTCCTAGCGCTGGGAGGCCTTCTGGTAGCCATGCGCTTTATAAATGCTAATTCATTCATTCATGTCCGGGGATGAAGTGCGAGGCTCCTGATTTCGTCGGGTGTCTAGCCAATCCCACGCCTCCTGCGTGGTGGTGAAGAACTGCGTCCCCGATTTGTCGATCACCCGGAGGCGGGCCGGAAAGAGCATGGCATATGGGATCTGCAATTGGCGCAGCTTTCGCTTGAGGGTCAGGAATGATGCCCTTTGACGTTGCACCTCCCTGGCAAAGTCTGGAAATACCATCACCTTGTTGTTTCCGATCTGCAAGTCCTGTTTTTGACGGGCCTGTTGAAGGATATTGTCACGATCCCTAAAGTGAAGGAGACGCGCCACAATTGGTTGAGGGGGGGCTCCGGGTCTGGGCGGCCTGGCTGGGACTCTGTGAGCTCTCTCCAACGCATAAAAGGGGGAAAGACCCTCTGGGGCCACCTCTGTCTTAAACCATCCCTCAATAAATCGCACCGCATCCGTGCCCTCTGCTCTCTATGAACCCCTACTATGCATAGGTTGTTTCTTCGGGATCGACCCTCGCTGTCTTCTGCCCGTGCCTCCAGTACCTTGACCTTGGCCTCCACACATTTCAACGAGTGTTGCAGCAAGGAAACTGCTTCCGGGATATCCATGAGTGCTTTTTCAGTGAGCCCAACCCTCTCTTTAAGCTTGCGGTGCTCATCCTTCAGCAAGTTAAGTTCTGTTCCAATCGAGTCCATTTTCGATTCTAGCGCCTCTATGGAGGCCTTGATGGCTTGCATTATGTCCATGAGGGTGGGTCCTTCAGGAGCATTTTCTCTCCTCAGCACTACAGTGTCATCCTCCTCATCAGTTTGATGACCTGTAGTCTCCACATTGGAGGCAGTACCCCCTTTCTTTTTGATGACTCTCCCCATGTTCAGCGCCCTGCACACACCTCCCAAAGTACAACTTTCTAGTGCTGTCAGCAGTCGCAGTTAAACTTTGACTTACCCGAGTCAGGTTGAGCCTGGAGGGCCGTCCCCAATAATATTCACTCCGTGCACATGGGGCGTCAGGAGGCGAAGTCAACCCCCCTCGGCTTTGTGCATTCAGGTGGTCCACCGACTGATCCTTCGCAGGCCTCGCCGTCCCCTACTATCGTGGCCGCCTCGTGTCCTCTGTTTGCGACCGGGTGATTCCTCAGCCACACTCCTCTCAAAAGCTGGGGGTCCCGAGGGCAGGCACTCCACCACTCAGCACTGGTTTGCTCCCTCTATGCCAACTCGGCGCGCTCCCTCTCTTCCCCCATCAATAGTGCAGTGTCCTCTCCTTAAAGCAGGGTGGGGCCCCCCAGAGCGTTTCAAGAGAGTCCTATTTGGGCGTGCTCTGTGCCTCTACAGGGCACCACAAGGCAGTCAGCAGCAGCGGGAGATAGCCTCGCTCTCAATCAGTGGTCAGTTCAGCCCAGGGGACCCCCCTGCCGTCCCGGGCCCCCTCAAGCGCTCCGCTGTAGTTTTACGGCCTCCCCGTGCGTATCCCCTCAGTCACGGGGGCCCGCAGCAGCCGGGCGCACCGCGCAGGCCTTTCAGAGCGGGAGCCCCACCTCGCACAGCCCTGACCTGATTCCTGGTGCTCAGCTCCGGTGGCCTCCTTCCCTGAAGGCACGCTCTGGTTCCTCCACTGCCCAGTGCGTGTTTTCTGCCCGGCCGTAGCTCTCAGCAGGGCATCACCGCTGCCAGAATTTGCCCCCTCAGACCGCGGCCGCCATCTTGCGGTTCCGCGATCAACGCTGAGTCGGGAGAGGAAATGGCGATTTCAGGGCCGCACAGGCTGCAATCTCGCCGTCCGCCAGTCCAGCATGGACCCCTGATGTTCCGCGGCCCGGAAAATAGTGCTGGGTCGCACTTAATGGTCAGGATAATGATCGTTGGAGGGATCACAGCGGACGGAGCTCCGGAGTCCGCTCCCTCTCACATCGGCGCTTAGCCACGCCCCCTCCTGTGGGAGGCCGCTTATGCGGACGTTGTAGCGTCAGGTCCGATCTTCTGGGTCCTCAGCCCAGTCATCAAGGAAGTGAACCCGTTCTGTGAGATCGTATAGTTGTTGTTGTAGATGTGTTGTTTGTGGCTGGAGTTTAGTAAGGGCCTTCTCACAGTGTGTGACTCGCTCTGAGAGCTTCCTGTGGTCTTGACTGAAGAGATCAATGTTTTTGGCTACGGTGTCGACTTTCACCTCCAGGCGCACCCGAGAGGCTTTCAATTGCTGAGAGGATGGCATTCAGTTTGTCTGGATGTGAAGGGTCAGTATCAGATATGCGGTCCCGGTAAGCGTCTATCTCCGGATGTCTTGGTCTCCTTGCGGCCCCTCCCCGGCCGGGCCGCTGAAAGAGTCACCTGCCCGGGGCGGTCTGCCACCACCACCCTCCTCAGGCAGGGTCCCAAGGGCACCCCGACTTTCCGCCTTGAGATGCAGGAGGGAGGGTTGTCCGGCTCAGGATGTATATGATGGATTTCTCACTAAGGATGATGACAGGCACCTTAATTCTGGTATCTATAAGATGCTTGACAATTCGGGCACTACAATGAGAGCCTCGGGTCAGAAACAGTGGGAGAGGAAACTAGGCAGATCTTTCTCAGATCAGGAGCCAGAGGAGATCTACATTAGGGCAATACAAGACTTCTGTATGCAAAACAGGAGAGGAAGCTCTGGCAAAACCAACAATATGCTGCTACAACACCCTGCCTTTGGGATCTTTTGGGCATTGATAAAATTGCACTAATGCTAGATGGAACCTCTGACAGCTTTCAAACTGAGTGTGCACCATTTCTGAAATATCTACCTACAAAGGTAAAAGAGCATACATGTTCAAAGTGCATGCAAGTGTTTAGCAAAATTCCTTAGATCTACTCCTTGGTATATCACAGGGATGTCAGTTTAAGCCCTTCAACCTTAATAGACCTTTTAAAATCTGATGGGTGTGCACATTAGTAGTGGGGGGAGGCCAGCATGACTGGCCATGCCAGTTGACTGGGTTGGAGGGTGCCTAACAGGGATGTTGTTGGGAGGGCTTTCTCTTTGTCACAACTTGCTCCCTGCGTTCCTGTGTCCACCACCAGGGGGCTGAATTGTGGGACTCTCCAGTGTCATAATAAGCTACTGGACCCTCCCCTTCATGCATATTCTAACTTCCAGCCATTTGGACACTATTGGGGAATTGACATCCATTCCCAATCCATGTCAGGTTTTGTGAAAGCCAGCCTGCTCATGCTTGAAGCCAGCCTGCTGATGTTTGACACTCCATTACCCAGAATTCCCTGCTCACTGCTTCGTCTCCACCCCTGCAGGCCAAGGATGGGTGGAGGAATTCAGCTCACCTGTGGCTGGCTGCTGCTAGCCTGCTCACACCTGATGCATGTAATTACTGTGAGCTCTTTTAAGTCCCAGCTCCCTTCAGTCCAGTGTTGGTCATTGTAGCTGTTTTCCGGTGAGACTGATCCTTGTTTCCTGAGCTTTTGATAGTCCTCGATTCCTGAGCTATAGTTAATCCTTGTTCCTTGATTCCTGAGCTATAGCTATTCCTTGTGCCTGAATTAGCACTGCCTGCAGTGCTACCTTGTTTCCTGAGTTCCTGAGCTATAGCTATTCCTTGTAGCCTGAATTCAGCACTGCCTGCAGTGCTACCGTGCTTCCTAAGTTCCTGAGCTATAGTTATTCATTGTTCCAGTTCCTGGGCTTCAGTTATTTCTTGTTCCTGATTTGCACTGCTTGCAGTGCTCTCTTGACTCCTTGTTTCCTGAGCTGTAGCTATTTCCTGTTTCCTTGAACCAGCACTGCCTCCAGTGCTACCTTGACTCCTGAAGCTTTAGTAATTTCCCTGTTCCTGAACTAGCGCTGCCTGCAGTGCTACCTTGACTCCTGAAGCTTTAGTAATTCCCTGTTCTTGAACTAGCACTGCCTGCAGTGATACCTTGACTCCTGAAGCTTTAGTAATTCCCTGTTCCTGAACCAGCATTGCCTGCAGTGCTACCTTGACTCCTGAGCCTTAGCTCAATTCTTGTTCCTGCCCCAGCACTGCCTTCTATGCTACTTTGTTTTCTTGATTCCTTAACCTGTACTATTCTAGTATACCCTTGTAGCCTCTCCTTCTGTATATCCTTTTCCAGTCCCTGCCTTTCTTCCCATTTCCTTGGTTCCAGTTCTAGTTTGCTGTCTTTCTATTCTGCTGTCTTGCTTCTGTTACCATGTATGTTTGTTACCTGCTTTCTGCCAAGTGTGCCCTGTGATTTCCTTCCTTTCCTGTTAAGCACTCCTCCTTGCTAGCTCCTTGTCTATTGTGCTTGTGTTTAGTTCTACCCCTTTGCTGTTACTGCCTTGCGTGTTCCTGTTTGATCAACAGGATCCGTGGGCACAGCTGACTACCTAGGTGGTGTTTCTTGTTCACTGTGAGTATTGTCTTTGAGTTACATTTATAACATCACCATAGGTATAAGCTCCACAGACCCTGCCTGTGCATGCATATCCTATATGTGGGTATTTTCAGTCAGTATCTGTAACAGCAATTGTGGGTGAGGAACTTACTGAGCTTCAGTCTTGCCGCGTGGAGCTCCTGAGTGCTTTACCCCATACTCCCCTTTATTGTTAATGTTGTATTATATATATATATATATGTATATATATGTCTTGCACGTCCGTCCTGGGTGTAGTTAGTCTGAATGCTAAATTGCCTTGTGAGTGCCCTTCCTTTCTGAGTCTTAGCCATCTTGTAGAGGCTTCCCCTTTGGATCCCTTTTTCTCCTCTGACTCCTTGTGTGATCCTGGGCAGCGCTGTACTACTCCTTCTGTGCACTGTACGTTTTCTACCCAGTCCTTGCTCAAGTCCCTGACTGTGTTCCCGACATAGTCCCGGACAGTCCCTGACAGAATGACCAACCCACATTTCCAGGGTCACTTGTGAGGTTTCTTTTGTATTTGGTTAGCTATCTCTTTCTTTTAAAACCCACCCTGTTAGTTCTTGTCAAGATGTTTAGCATCAGAACCAGAAAGTCTGCGTATGATGGCAGACATCCATTGCCAAGGCAGCGCAGTTCCATACAACCTATTAGAAAGTCCTTAGACTCTAGAGATATATTCATGGAACAAAACAGACTTTTACGTGCTGAATATTATTCCCTGTGGTTGGCTGATCCTTCTATGTTAGATTTTCATTCCATCTGTAACCCTGATGTCAGCCAGTGATCTACAGGATGAAAACGAATTTCTGCAAACCTTGTTAGCAGCAGAAAGACAAAATAGTAATTCAAAGAGTGATACTGTTAAGGGAAATTTTTCTGAAGTTTGTAACTCTGAGATCCTCTGTCAAGACAATTTTTTCGTTGAAGACAATTTCCAGACACAGTATATATCAACACCTTACCAAAATGGTAGTTAAATGACGCCAGTTAAAGCCTATTCAACCACACAACCAGAGAAAGAGCAGATGCATTTCATATCCTCTGTTTTCCATTCAAATAATGTTACCCAGTCCTGTAGTCCAGTAAAGATTACAGTCCTGGATACTAAAGGGGCCCTGTTAAATTCCACATTCAAGGTAAACCATAATCAGTTTAACAAAAGAGAGGAAAGACCTACTAGAACACAGGCGGCTAATAGCCAGTTTGAACAAAATCCAAGGTATAGCTCTGTTGCTAGTTGTGAAGTTGCCAAGTCTACCACTGTCCTTGTAGAGAAAGATCTGCAGTCTTCACAGGATATAATTACATCCAAGATTCTTGAATTACAACGAGAGAATAAAATGTTTCAGACTCTGTTAAAAAATTATAACCCAGAGTTCAAGTGGGAATCTAAAACCCCTATAGAAAACAACTTTTCCACCTCTATGTTAGCCTCCTTAGAAATGGAGAATGAAGCCTTGCGCTCTCTTTTGCGTTCCCCCTCAGAGCTGGTCCAGCGATTGTGTGAACAATACAGTCGCTGAACACTCAGATTCCACTCAGAATAGCCATAGTACCATGTCTCAAAGTGCAGTTAAGGAAACTATTTGTTTGAATTCTGAATTTTCTAACTCCTCTGTCTTGTCTTCTAGTGTTAAATTACATCTAGGTGCTACATCTGAGATGTGTCCCTCCACTTCTAAGGAACCCCAGATGCCAGGAAAGACACTAAATACTTGTTTGCTTTCTCTTCCTGGAAGTGAGGTCAGTTCCACCCCGGGGGTATCACATACACTGGCCATTGACATACAGACAAAACCTGAACAAGTGCCCGACATAATCCCTGATGTGACAGCACCCTCTGACTCAGTCTGTGCTCTTGGTCTAACTTCTGCGACTGAAGCCAACCTCCTCACTGAGAAGGAACAAAATCCTGACCCCTTGTTTGCTCTCTCGCCTTCAAGCACGCCACATATTGAAAAGTCAGGAAATATTACTCTATGCTCTGATGCATCTGTACCACCTTGTAATGCAGAAGGAATTGAACAAATCTCCCATGACCAAGAAGTCTCTGACCTATTTCCTCTGACTAAGAGATGTGAAGTGCCAAAAAGTAAAGGAAGTCTGATCAACAGAGACTCTAAGATAAGCAGTATTCTTAGCCATCCCGAAGAAAGCACTTCAGTGTGTTTTAATGAGCCAAGGAACTGTGAAGATTTCATTACTGACAACAGGGAATCTATTGTTCACGGGCTATCGCCATTCCCAGACTTCAAAGTCTGTCATCCATGTGCCTCTCTGCCATCAGCTTGTCTTCTTTCAGAGTCTCCAGAGTCCTCAGCCGGCCTGCTGCTTTCAGAGTCTCCAGAGTCCTCAGCTGGCCTGCCCGCCATCTGAGCCCGAGCCTGCAGCCTGCCCGCCATCTGAGCCAGAGCCTGCAGCCTGCCTGCCATTAGTACTGGAGCCTTCAGACTGCCTGCATTCAGGGCATAAGCCCTCAGCTCACCTGCCTACTAAGTCAGAGTCTCCAGGCTGCCTGCCTTCCGAACCAGAGCTTCCAGGCTGCCTGCCTTCCGAACCAGAGCTTCCAGGCTGCCTGCCTTCCGAACCGGAGCTTCCAGGCTGCCTGCCTTCCGAACCGGAGCTTCCAGGCTGCCTGCCTTCCGAACCGGAGCTTCCAGGCTGCCTGCCTTCCGAACCGGAGCTTCCAGGCTGCCTGCCTTCTGGCCTTGAGCCTCTATCTTGCCTACTTTTTGACCCTGTGCTTCCAGTCTGCCAGCCTTCAGAGGTCTCAGTACGTATACATTCAGAGACAATCTCCAGCATCAGAGACAAAACTCTCAACATGTAATCCTCCAGGGCTTGGGTCTCCTGCATACCTGCTTCCAAAGACTCCTGCATGTGAGTCTTTTGTGTGTTCTACTCAAGGGCCAGAAGTTCAGGTCTGCTTCCTGTCACCTCCTTCTTTTTCAGCCAGTTTGCCTTTGACCTCTGTGCCTCCTGCCAATCCGTTATCTGCTTTTGACCCTACAGTCAATCTGCCTTTGTTTTCAGAGTGCTACTCTAGCCTGCCATCATCAGGACTTCAAACACTTTTAATTCAGGCTTCTAAGCCCCTGTCACTGGATTTGGACTCTTCAAGTTCTGCCTTCAATACTGCTGATATTTTACAGCCTATTATCCAACCCTCCAGAACATCACAGTTTTCCTGAAGTCCTCTGGCATCTTGCACTACATCAACGATGGAAACGGACTTACTTCTTAGGTGCAAAGGCTTTGAATCCAGTTCCAGATTCCGGGAGAGGGTCTTTGGAGGGGTTGTACTGTCGCAACTTGCTCCCTGCGTTCCTGTGTCCACCACCAGGGGGCTGAATTGTGGGACTCTCCAGTGTCATAATAAGCTACCGGACCCTCCCCTTCATGCATATTCTAACTTCCAGCCATTTGGACACTATTGGGGAATTGACATCTATTCCCAATCCATGCCGGGTTTTGTGAAAGCCAGCCTGCTCATGCTTGAAGCCAGCCTGCTGATGTTTGACACTCCATTACCCAGAATTCCCTGCTCACTGCTTCATCTCCACCCCTGCAGGCCAAGGATGGGTGGAGGAATTCAGCTCACCTGTGGCTGGCTGCTGCTAGCCTGCTCACACCTGATGCATGTAATTACTGTGAGCTCTTTTAAGCCCCAGCTCCCTTCAGTCCAGTGTTGGTCATTGTAGCTGTTTTCCGGTGAGACTGATACTTGTTTCCTGAGCTTTTGATATTCCTTGATTCCTGAGCTATAGTTAATCCTTGTTCCTTGATTCCTGAGCTATAGCTATTCCTTGTGCCTGAATTAGCACTGCCTGCAGTGCTACCTTGTTTCCTGAGTTCCTGAGCTATAGCTATTCCTTGTACCTGAATTAGCACTGCCTGCAGTGCTACCGTGTCTCCTAAGTTCCTGAGCTATAGTTATTCATTGTTCCAGTTCCTGGGCTTCAGTTATTTCTTGTTCCTGATTTGCACTGCTTGCAGTGCTCTCTTGACTCCTTGTTTCCTGAGCTGTAGCTATTTCCTGTTTCCTTGAACCAGCACTACCTGCAGTGCTACCTTGACTCCTGAAGCTTTAGTAATTCCCTGTTCTTGAACTAGCAGTGATACCTTGACTCCTGAAGCTTTAGTAATTCCCTGTTCCTGAACCAGCACTGCCTGCAGTGCTACCTTGACTCCTGAGCCTTAGCTCAATTCTTGTTCCTGCCCCAGCACTGCCTTCTATGCTACTTTGTTTTCTTGATTCCTTAACCTGTACTATTCTAGTATACCCTTGTAGCCTCCCCTTCTGTATATCCTTTTCCAGCCCCTGCCTTTCATCCCATTTCCTTGGTTCCAGTTCTAGTTTGCTGTCTTTCTATTCTGCTGTCTTGCTTCTGTTACCTTGTATGTTTGTTACCTGCTTTCTGCCAAGTGTGCCCTGTGATTTCCTTCCTTTCCTGTTAAGCACTCCTCCTTGCTAGCTCCTTGTCTATTGTGCTTGTGTTTAGTTCTACCCCCTTGCTGTTACTGCCTTGCGTGTTCCTGTTTGATCGCCAGGATCCGTGGGCACAGCTGACTACCTAGGTGGTGTTTCTTGTTCACTGTGAGTATTGTCTTTGAATGAATGAATGAATTGGCATTTATAGAGCGCATGGCTACCAGAAGGCCTCCCAGCGCTAGGAATAGAGTCTTTGAGTTACATTTATAACATCACCATAGGTATAAGCGCCACAGACCCTGCCTGTGCATGCATATCCTATATGTGGGTATTTTCAGTCAGTATCTGTAACAGCAATTGTGGGTGAGGAACTTACTGAGCTTCAGTCTTACCGTGTGGAGCTCCTGAGTGCTTTACCCCACACTCCCCTTTATTGTTAATGTTGTATTATATATATATATATATATATATATATATATATATATGTCTTGCACGTCCGTCCTGGGTGTAGTTAGTCTGAATGCTAAATTGCCTTGTGAGTGCCCTTCCTGTCTGAGTCTTAGCCATCTTGTACAGGCTTCCCCCTTGGATACCTTTTTCTCTTCTGACTCCTTGTGTGATCCTGGGCAGCTCTGTACTACTCTCTGTGCACTGTACGTTTTCTACCCTGTCCCCAGTCCTTGCTCAAGTCCCTGACTGTGTTCCCGACATAGTCCCGGACAGTCCCTGACACTCTTTTTTGATTCCTGTAGGGTGTTTTGTTCTACCAGTGACTATTACTGGAACTTTTGCTTTGTTAGCGATAGCTAGGGGAATTTTGCTTTGAGACACGTGCTGTGTTTTGCTCGTGGTATGTCCTTTATACCAAAACCAATAAAAAGGTTTAATAAAAACGATTGAAATGTTAATTCACACAACATTCTTAATACCTGCCCTACTACTCGTCCCAAAGCTGAATAAAACGTAATACTCCTCTAGATGTGGCCACCAACTTAAATACTTTTAACATCATTATCTAAACATGTAACATTCCGCCTTCTTTGACAGTGACAATATAGCACTGCCGAGAGAATGTGCATTAATCAAGAATAATATTTGTGTTTTCAGTTGTTTTGGAGTAGTTTAAATTTACAAATAGAATATAGGCATCCCTTTATGGGGACAAGGATTTTTAGGGCTCTCGCCATTGGCTCACGGACTTCATAAATTGGAGTCAAAGGTCTTCTTCAGGTGCAATTTGTAGCCGCAAAACCTCTGATCTCTTCCTCATGATTATCCTGTGATGTCCTGGACTTAAATGTTTATGTCCCTGCTTCTACATTTGACAGAAGTGTGTAATTGGTGGCACATCACTTTACAATCCAAATAGTGAGTTCCTCTATCTCCATATTTCTGGAGTGTTGCTCAAAGGCTGTCTTTTAGCAAAAGCTTTGTTGTAAGTGGGCATTTACCTTTGCAGTTTGATGTCTAACCATGAGAAAAAAAGGTACTTAAGAGCCAAAAGAGCAATTGTATGAGTAAACAGATTTTTGGAGTAGGCAGTGTTCTCTGTAGTGCCTTTCAAAATTGGAGATGCATGGCAAAATTACCCCAAGTTGTGTGGGTGCATGTTTAAAAATATTTGCTTAAAAATAATTTGTCCTAGGGGAAAAATGCAATAGTCTTGCCGGTTATGTCAAACGATGTTGATACGTTTCTCCAGCATTCCATGAAAATCTAGATATTAGTAGAGTGTAGTGGGAAGAACTTAGGAGTCTGACCATCATCACTACCTGATCTATATAGTGTCGTTTGATTGCACCTTTTACAAACTCAGCTTTGTTCTGTTTTTAATTGTAGAAGGTCTTCATCATGTGGAACGATATTGAGCTCTTGATGAATGATGACACTGGAAGTTGCCGTTTAACTATTGGCTCAAGACAAGAATGTGGGACCGCCTTGTACCAAGTGGACACATTATTAAAAATAACTTCTTCTGAAAAGGTGAGCGCATTTATTGTATCATGTCAAAGTGTTAGCACCTTCATCAAATGTATCAGTGATTGTAATTAATCAAATTTTCATTTCTCGCTCCATGTTCAGTAACTTGATCTTATGGTAGAAAAGGGATAATATGTACTGGACAATTGTAGACCAACTGTACATTTTTGTTCCTAAAGGCCTAATATAAAATTGTCAACTGGATAGAGTGCATGGCAGACTTATAGTAAATATAATTGTCAGATCACTTTTCAAATAGTGTGGAATTGATTTTCATCCCATGTGTGTTGATTCATGTATGCTTTCAGGTTCGTGAAAAATTTACAGGGTATGATTTATAGATACATTCTAAAACTGGAGGAGAATCTGTGACCAGACTTGGTTTTTACCATTCAAGGCATACTAATTTTTCAAATAATTGTTGAATGGGGGTGTTTCTGTAGGAGAGACTCGTCAATACGCTTTGCCACTGAGCCATGGCCAAGAGGAAGATGTGGTGCTAAGAATGACGCATGAATGTGAGTCAACATTTAAGAGGCAACATAGAGAAGAAGAGCATAAAGATCGGCAGAGGGTATTTGAATTAAAAATGACGTTTTTTCCCTGTAATTACACGCTAACTCTGACATTAGCTCAAAACCAAAACTGCTTTCCAGAATGGCTACTCTAGACATATCAGGATTCAACGCTTTGGACTCATACTCGTGGCTTGACCCAAATTGCAATACAGCCTCGGAAGCTTCGATATTCAGGCGCCTGAGGACTCCAAAACACAATCTCAGACTGACCACTTCTGCTGCATAATAGAGTATTATTGCACAGAAGTCAGTCAGAGACACAATTGTGAGTACATAGCAAGTGATGCGACATGAACCCTTCGCCAGGAGTAGTGAAACTGTGATTTGAGACTCAGTTGAGGATTGCGAGTGGGTGCGCCTAATGGTGACACAGACTTTTCCCTGTGTCCCCGACAGAGTGCAAGTTTGTGTGAAACCCACAGGATGTTTTTGGACAGTTCATGTGAGCCTCTAATACTAAGTTTCCTTGACTTTGTTTTTTAATAAGATGTCTGCTTTATTGAAGAAATTACCTTAATCAGACCTGCAAGGTACTTACATGATCTATGATCACAGTTACAATCTCATATACTGCCTTTACCAATAACTTTTAGCATGGCTATAACTGAACAGAAGCATAGAAAAAAACCCTGTTTGAAGGAACTTACCCACACAAGGCAGACCGAAAGGAAAACATATCAAGCATTTGTAACGCAATATGTCTCGGATTTACGAGTGTTTGAGCTATTGGCATTGTAAATGACCATGCCTTTTATTTATGTTTTTAAAATGGATAAATAAAAGGCATTGTCATTTACAATGCCAATAGCTTAAACTCTTGCAAATGCGAGACCTATTGCATTGCAAATGCGTTCGTGCTATAACAATTTTGACTCCTGTGGACCCCCGCTAAATCATTACTTGAATCAGGGGGCCCCTGCTGGGTCATTGTTGGAGGTCGGGGACCCCCCCGCCAAAGCAATGTCTATGATTTGAACCTCAAAACAATACACAAAAAATATCAAAACAAGTATACACTAAACAAATGTTCAAATATTTAAGTTTTTCGAATCAGAGCGCTTGACATGAGCACCAGTTACGTTACAGACGGACACATTAATTTTTGTTAGACAGAGGGAGATTAAGTGATTTGCCCAGAATCACAGGATGTTGAGTGTCCCTGCCGAGACTCAAACCCAGTTCACCAGCTTCGAGGTCGACCGCTCTAGCCATTTGGCCATATCCTCTCCCCTGTTTCTTTAATTGTATATACTTTCTTAATTTACATTCATGAATTTTAATATTTTTTTATTTTGTTAAACAGTCGAGGATCCCCCTGAGTAAGCCTCGGGGACGCCCAGTGGTCCTCGGATCACAGGTTAAGAACCACTGCTCTGTGAAATGGGCCCTTCGAGTTTCCATTCGTTAAAATTCACTTATTCCTCATTAAGCCAATTCCGATTTTTAAATCTCTAATAAGTAGCTTAATGGTCAACATGGTACAACATACTACATGTGCCTGTCTAGTGAATCAAAATGGTATCTTTAACAACCATACTAGCTACAAAAGTGGACCTCTTTGACTTGTAGCCTTTTCAGCACTCCTCTCTTCGGTCTTTGGCTCAATATTCTATTGAAATGTTTGCAACAGGGCACCCAAGGGGGGGATGTGGCTAAACGCCAATGGAGTAAGACATGTCTTGCCGTGCTCTAGCACGGCGATTTCCCCCATCCAGAACCATCCTGATACTCCACACCCCCACGAAATATATGAGGGGGCTGGGGAGGGCCGACTGAACAAGGAGGGAGCGCTGAAAGTCGGGGAATATCCCGGGGGCGATGTATGCTGGAGATGCGGAGGTACGGCCTCATGGCGACTGAAAATGGCGGCCGCTAGCTGAGGAGCAAGGACCCTTGGCGCGGACGAGCGAGGGAGCTGATCACTCCCCTGACCGGGACAGGAACAACATGCCCGGGGTCAGATTCGGTGAACGGGACCCCGTGGGGATGATTGGTGGCAGAAACCAGACGGCATTCAGGACCCGAGTGTGCGGATGGGAGACCCATGAAGAGACCACTACGGCAGAAGTGATCTGCTACCGGAAGTCCCAGGTGAGCCAATGCGGAGGCCGCCGAAGAGTGTCGCCGGCCCTGATGGTGTTAAGAAGGCCGGGGGGCAGAGAAGAGCCAGCGCTGAGAAGCAGTCCCTGAAGCAATACAGGACCGGGATATCCTGAGCCGGCGAACACCACCACTGGGCGGCGGCAGCTGGAAGGCGGCCTGACGACGATGTGAGCCCCAGCGACGGAGTGTGCAGCCCAGGAGGTGAGGAGAAGCGGTGTGGCGGAAGAGAGGGTTGCTCACCTGCAACCGAAGCGCGGAGGGGCCTGCAGCTGAACAGGAGCCGAGATCGGGGTAGAGGCAGTAGTAGGGTCCTAGCCGCCGGGGAGGCGATACAACTGGAGAGCAGAGGCCTGCTGCAAGGAAGGAGGCCGCAAAAACTTGTGACGCCCTCACGTGAGGAGCCTAGCCAGCTCGGAGCAGAGGGAAGCTGAGAGCAAGACACGACCCCCTGGGTGGAGCCGAGTGAGACGCAGCAGAATAGTAAGGATGTCATGCCCTATACAAAGAGTGGGAACTCCACATAGGCCTGCATTTGCCAAAACTTTAGGTGAAGACCACCTAACACGCTTGAGGAGGCAGCGAGTCCTTGCACAACAAGCAGCAAGGAAGACAGGCCCTTTAGTAGTGGAACAAGTGGAGCGGGCCGGATAAATGGTAGGCAAAGAGAACCCCGACCAAACACTGCCAAACTACCACAGGCGGGAAGACCCACTCGGAGAGGAGGCCTAAGAATCTGGAGGCACAGCAGTGAGCTACTCGCAGTGAAAACGCCAGCGCCACCCACGGACAGTGTGCCTTAGGGTTCTGGAGCCACACAGTCAGAGGTCAACCACAGAAGGGGCGAAGGTCCCACTGCCCCACCAGTTGGACGCCCACTGCAGTTGGGACGGGCTTACACCTGCCAGGAATGGGGAGGATATCTAAACGACGAGTGCAGGACAACATGGATCCCGGCAAGAGGCAGGAACAGACGGACGAGGAAGAAGACGCTGGGGGAGCAACAAAGGAGACTTCCCGGACACGTCCAACGTTGGCAGACATCATGCAAGCGACCACAACATCCCGCGAAGCCCTTGAGACCAAGATAGATGCTCTAGGTACGGACTTGAGCCTGCTAAAGGATGATCATCGCCGCCTAGCAGAAAGGATGACAAACACGGAGCGCGCAATGGCAGACATCCCGTCGGAGGTCCCAGAGATGACTAAATCCCTGTCAGAAGTGATGAACAGGGAGAGGACCCTGTGTAGTATGGATGGTGGGCTCATTGTCGACATTGCTAAGTTAGCATGAGCTTCGCTGCCATTAGGCTGCTTTTGCGCACGACACTACATGCATTTATTTTGCAAGACTTTATTTGTGCCCTTTTCACGTGAGAACTGTCTGCTTTTTGTGTTCTCTGCTGAGCTCTGAGGTTTAGTCTGCACACGATGTACAAGGTCGATAAACAATGCCCCTTGTTGTTCTGGTCAATCCCTCGCACCTAGACACAACATGACACACAGCTGCACTACTGAAAATCGTATGCTTTAATATTGCAAGCTAAGCATGTTGTTCATGCACTTGGAGAGAGACCCTTCCAGAGAGAAGAGCTGTGCTTGTCCTGAGATGTAAACCTTTCATCTAGGCCTTGAGTTATGGGGTCTGCTGACAAAGCCCAGAGGTCTTCTTTTTTTTTTTTAATAATAAACTACTTCTTATAACGGGGAGGGTGGTTAGGCACTGTAGCCCTTTTCCACTGTCTTTATAAAATGATATCCCCGTTTGTATTCTATGGAATTGTGACAATGCTAACTATATTGTGTTTATGCATTTTGCTGCTAGTAATGGCACGTGTACTGTACCATAGAGCACGTTAGTCAAAATAAACATTTTAAACTATAACGTGACTCTGATTACTCTTATTGTGGACCAGTATGAGTGAGTGAGCGAAAGAGTTGTCTTGCTCCCGCGATTCCTGAGCGAGTCGGGAGTGTTGTGTTCTGGATTGTCTAATCATTGGTAGCTTCGCTGTTAGTCGGAGAACGAATGAGCCACTATTGCTAGTCGGTTTTTGGGATTTTGGGTACTGAGGTGATGGGTTGGTACACCACTATCTACCGAGGTCCTGGTTTCCTGCGCATGGTTCTGTATATGTGCAGAATCCCTGCAACACCTGGAAATGAGAGCAGAAGACCGCGAAGGAAGATCCCGTAGGCATAACTTATGCATTATTGGGGTACCTGAACACGAAGAGGGTAGCGACATTATGCAGTACCTTGAGAACTGTCTGAAGACAAAGGTGGCCCCGGAGGGCCTATCCCCATTTTATGCACTGGAGAGGGCGCACAGGACCCGGCGCGACCCCCCGCACCACCCCAAACCGGGAGCTCCCCCACGCCCAGTTGTGGCTCGTCTGCTCCACTTCAGGGATCAGGACCATATTCTGTCACAAGCCTGGCATAACAAAAACCTACAAATTGGAAATAACAAAATGATGATATTTCCAGACTTTACGAAGGAGGTACAGAGACAGCGCACCTCCTTCCTGGCTGTGAAAAGGCTACTTGGGCAACTACAGATTCCCTACGCAATGATGTTTCCGGCCCGACTGAGAGGTCTCAACGAAGGGGACTCAATTCTTTCAAACTCCCCAAGACGCGTGGAACTGGCTTGATACTGTCCAGTCAAGGAGATCACATGAGAATTCCTCAGGGTCGACCTGGAAGAATCAAAGGGCCCCGGATAAAGCCAGCACGCCATCATCAAAGGAAGCTAGAGAGGCAAGACACAGAATACTTCGAGAGGTCGCAGAACTAAGTCAGGCGGACTCTAGTCCTAAATCCACGCGGAACGACAACGAGGAGAGAACACCTGACTGTTCCCGAAGCTCTAGCTCGGCAGAGGACTCTGACACGGACCTTCCTAAAGTCACCCCCAAGTCGATACACGCTTATCTGAACAAAGGAACATAAGAACGACATGTGAAACTGGACAATAACCCTGATCTCTTGTATCCATTTGACCCTGTATAAGGGGTAATCGAAGACACTGGTGGGGGCAATTAACAAAGTGTGGGGGATGGGGGGGTAACACTTCTACATTTTTGGATGGGGAGAGCCGGGTGATGGGGGGGGGCCCAGAGATAAAAGGTCGAAACTTCACCCCCTAATACAACTGCGCAGGTTCTCTGCTGAACCATACCAACTGATATAGAGTTCACCTGTCCTGGAGAAGGGATGTTGGGGAGTTTGTTTCTCAAGGGGTTTTCAAGTGGGGGCTAGGCGTGCCTGGGCCATAATAATTATTAGGTCAATGCTAACACCAACCCCATGGTTTCCACCGTAGACTTTAAATGCCTCTCGTGGAATGTGAGAGGAATGCACACCATGACTAAGCGCCGTAAGATTCATGCATACCTGACTAGAAGGGGTGTACACATAGCGCTGTTGCAAAAAACGCACATTACTCCTAAGGAGGGGGAGGCCCTACAAAGAAGGTGGAGAGGTCAGGTGTACTATACGAATTATTGAGCTTTTGCAAGGGGGGTGCTTATATGGGTGAGAGCAGGAGTCCCATTTCAGTGTACCAGACACATAGTAGACCCAGAAGGGCGATATGTAGTCTTAATAGGCAAATTAGACTGCAGAGATATAACCATTGGGAGTATATAAAGTGCTGAATATGGATCAACCCTCATTCCTAGCGGTTCTTTCCAGAAAGTTGGCCCCGCACTTGACCGAATCAGTGATTCTGGGTGGGGACTTTAACTGTGTCACGGACGTGGAATTAGATCTTTCCCATCCACCCCTGAGGGATTCCCCCATTGTCCGAGTGGCTGAAGCGCGTTGAGCGTGGCAACACCAGTGGGGACTGATAGAAACTTGGAGAGCATTACACCCAAGAGACAGGGACTACTCATTTTTTTCATATGTGCATGATTTGCATGTTAGGCTAGATGCCATACTTTGCTCCCCAGACGTACATGAACATGTGAAGCTAGGCGAGTACCTAGCCCGGGCGATTTCCGACCACAATCCCCTGTTGGTAGGGCTTCAGTGGACAAGAGAAAGGCCAAGCATCCCCACCTGGCGACTAAGACCGGAAGCCTAGGAAGGCCAGGTCTTTCAGGCTACAATAAGGACAGTGATAGAGCAATACTTTGAGGCTAATGCAGGGATCGCCTCTAACCCAATGGTGGAGTGGGATGCCTTCAAAGTTGTGATCAGGGGGAAATGCATCTCTGAGGTGGTGGGAATTAGGGGGACGCTCCTGTGAGACATACTGAAAGCTGAACAGCACCTTGGGGGACTTGAGAAAGCGAGACCAGAACACAGGGAGCTGCAAGAACAACTACTGACAGCCAAAGAGGCAGTAGCGGAACATGTTGAAAGGCTTCGCTGTTTTGATTATAAGAACTACATGATCCGAGCTCATGCTGAGAGGGACAAGTCTGGGTCGATGCTAGCATGGTTAGCTAACCTGGCTAAGAGAGGATCAACTATACTCGAAATCGGGGACGAACTGGAAGGGGAATCCTCTAAACAACAAGATATTAATAAGGTGTTCTTTAAATACTATGCTGAATTGTATAGTAGTAGAACGGTGTGTTCAGAGGCAGATATTGACGACTTTCTAGGGCCCCAGGCCTTGCAAACCATAGACGAGGGGGCTGCTGAAATGCTGGGAAGGGAAATAGAGCTACAAGAGGTCAGGGCAGCTATTGAAGCTATGGCCAGGAATAAGACATCGGGCACAGATGGCCTCCCGGTCGAGTTTTACTCTACGTATGTAGATATCTTAGGACAGTGGCTGGTGGAAGTTTATAATCAAGCAAAACAAGGAGGGATACTACCGGGTTCCACAAGAGAGACATTGATTATCCCACTGCTAAAACCAGGCAAGCCAGCAACGGACAAGACAGCATATAGACCGCTCTCCATGCTGAATCTAGACTATAAGGTCTTAAGTAAAATCCTGGCCACAAGGCTTCTCCCGCATATGGCAGATCTAATACATATAGACCAGGCGGGGTTCATTCCAACATGCAACATGGCAATGAACATTAGAAGATTAATGCGTATCCTAGAGGCAGAATGCTACGATAAAGACGAGGCAGTCATATTTGCAGTCGATATTGAAAAGGCCTTTGATAGCCTAGAATGGCCTTACCTATTCAGGGTAATGGAGAGATTTGGACTGGGACCAGATTTTGTAAAGTGGACGTCCCTGCTATATTCTGAGTCTAGGGCTCGAGTCAAGACTGGGAGCATGATCTCCGATGCCTATCAGGTGGGGAGAGGAACGAGACAGGGGTGCCTTCTCTCCCTGCTGTTATTTGCTCTGGCCATGGAGCCCCTCGCAGGCAGGGCCAGAACGTGTCTTCAATATAGGGGTCAGGAGGCGATGGGCCAAATCCAGCATATAGCGCTATACGCTGACAACTTATTATTATTCCTTCGGAACACGAGGGACGACCTTGACGGAGCAGGTGTACTGCTTGCATCACTGGCGAGAGTATCAGGCCTTAGGCTCAATTGGAGGAAGTTGTGCCTTTTCCCCGCTAAAGCAGGGCGCAGAAGCCGCAAATGGAAGTGGAAGTGTCTTGGAAGAACAGATGTCTCCCCGATTTGGGAGTAACCATCTACCATGAAAGGGTGGATTTGCTGGAAGGTAACATAGGGAAAGCACTTAGCGGAGTGAAGTCGAGTCTCACATTCTGGGGGTCATTGCCCTTATCAGTCATGGGAAGGGTATCTTTGCTGAAAATGGTTGTTGTATTCCGCTTTAGGTGTCCGTATATAGGTTTTCCTGAAACATGTCCTTATAAAGGCATAAGATCCCAGTCCTTATTTAGGCATTAGCCATGCTATCCAAATACAGGCATGGTCACTTACATCCGTCCACCCGAACGTCACAACGAGTTCTTAGAAACCAGACCCTTAAGCCCTTGGGAGTTCCCCTAGCACAGGATTATTGATTTCTCCAAGAACTCATTTATTATGCATGAACCGCTACACCTTAAGGGTTCATTCCTGACGTCTTCCTCTGCCCGACTTTACGTCAATGCTAACATTCCAAGGCACCTACCGGGTATAAATATACCTTCCCTTGCCCAAGCAAGTAGGAGGAGACCTCGACTTTAGAGGAGCCCGTGTCCCGGCCTGACGCACTGACAAGAGACGCTGTCATCCCTGCTCGCAGAGAATCCAGCTTCCAGTGTTCTGACTCCCTTCGCGGGGTGTTGGAGTTCGAGACCCGGAAGGAGATTCCCACCTCTCTTTCTCAAGGTATGGAGCTGACTAGAACCTAGAGGGACTCTTGGCATACTAGACTTGGCATACTAGACTATAGCATACCATACTATAGAATACTTCACCTACTTCTTACCTTGCACTACACTGCCGAGACTGCAATATCTATTTGGTGTATTGCCTGTCTGGATCCCAGAGGGAACGTTCCGCTATCTGAAATCGCTAGTGATTTCATTTATATGGGGGACGGGTAGGCGAAGGGTGGTGTGGGCTACACTAACGAGGCCAAAGAGTGCAGGAGGCCTAGCACTACCGGACTTCGAATACTACTATCTTGCAGCACAGATGCAGTGGCTCACGAAATTGATAGCTGGAAGGGAGAGCGGTACAAATCGGCCAGATGACGCAGTCCCTAGCCTGAGAGTATTGTCCAACATAGTGCTCATATTACCCGCATGCAGGAGGGATGAAACCAATGAAGTCAAAGTAATATGTAAATGTTGGGTTAGGAGTCACCATAGATCTAAAACTAAAAAAACATACACCCTGGAGATACCACGGACCCTCTGCATGGCACTTCCACATGGAGGGGACTGTCGAGGTCTAGAAATTTGGGCGGAGTCAGGAGTGACCATGGGCATGTTATACGAGCCGGATCCCTACTTCCATTCAACGAATTTAGAGAGAGGTATGACATACCCGAGGTCATTTTTTACTCTATAATGCCCTCACGAAGGCAATACGAAAACACTGGGGAGAGGGCCTCTCGGAACCACCGACAGCGGGAGGATGCCAATATGTGGTGTCAGCCTTCTGGTCCTTTAAAGCGGTTACCTGTTTATACCGATGCCTCAGGAATGAAACACTGCCTGCACTCACCCAGTTACGGGAAAGATGGGAAGAGGATTTGGGAACAGATATCGAGGAGACAACATGGGACATATTAGTGGAAAGGGCAACAAGGGTTACTAGAAGGTTCCAATTAATATATTTTTACGTGCTCCATAGAGCTTACCTCACACCAGCACGCATCAACAAACACTTTGGGACAGAAGCAGCTCTGTGCCGCCGATGTGGGGAAGCCAATGCTGCATTTTTGCACATGTTCTGGGACTGCCCTAAGATAGAGAGCTTCTGGAGAGAAGTGACAACACTGATAGCGGAGATAAGAGAGAAAGGGGTACAAGCAACACCAGTATACTGTCTCTTATACTGGTTCCCTCACACCTCCAGGGTCAAAGTAACAACTAAGTTCCAAGATCTGGCGCTCCTGATAGCCAAAAGAGAGATCACTAGGAATTGGAAGGCCCAGGGGGGACCCGGGGTGGAGAAGTGGAGAAAGAATTTACGAGATGGGCGACATACGAGGGAGAGGTACGATTGGGCGAGGCCAGGCTGGGTAGGGAATCCCTAGAAACAGCCAGAGCATGGGAAGCATTTGTGACGCTACTGAAGCACCCACCTAGCGAAGCTGAGGTGGAAGGGCAGGAAGGGACCTTGGGAGAAGATCAAGTGTGAGGACAAATATACTACCCCAACGCAACCAACATTAGACAATTATATAACGAATACACGGAATAAACCTGCATCGGGCAAGAACTATAGAGACACATCACGCTAAGGCACGTCTAGGGTGAGGGTGGGGGGTGAGCAGGGAGTAGGGTAGCTGATTCTTTTTACAGGAACGAAGTCATGACTCAGAAGTATGGTACTAGCCAGGCTAATGCTTATATAGGGGAAATAGACAGGTCATCTACGCCAGGTATCCCAGAGGATGTAATAACACATTAATATCCTGATATATATACATGCTAAATTTTACGATACTATGACCGGCTAAAGCTATTGATACTCTGTATACACTGTAATTATGAAAGGCTTGCAAGGCTCCATTGTATAATCTGAGTTGTAAGAAGATATGGAAGAAAACCTTAATAAAATTTTGTTTAAAAAAAAAAAAAACAGGGCACCAAAGGCCCCATTCCATAAATGGGCAAGTTCCGGAATGCTACTGACGTACAAATAAATAGGCCAGTATGATTATTGCTATTGCATTTAGCAGGTAGGTGCACATTAATCCTCACAGGCTTTTCTGAATAAAACTATAAGCTAATAATAAGGAAATACTTGGGATTTGATTTAGCATTTGATAGACTGGTGCTCTGTCACAAACGTGACTGATATCTTGTCCACATGATTACAAGTGCATTATTTCCTAATGCACTTGTATTAAGGTGGATGGGACATCTGTCATGTTTGTGATGGAGAACCCTTACGCCAAACTTTAAAACAGGTCTTTAGATTTTTGTAGCTAATACAGTTATAAATATGTAAACAGGCACAGCATCGTATGCCAGGAACTTTGCTCATGAGTCTCTGCAGTTCATTTCCCAATTATGGGGCCGATTCCGATGTCTGACGGACTCAGGTCCGTCCGACATCGGTCAGGAGCCGTGAACCGACCGACCTGCTGTCGTCGGTTACGGCCCTGCAAGTACGATGCGACCGAACCCTGTTCAGTCGCACTCTTATACTACACAATGGGAGCATGCATTCCGAGCGGAATGCATGCTTGCATTAAGGAAAGCAGGGGTGCAGTTCATCCCTGCACCCTGTGGCCGGCACCCCAAGGTGCCTGCCACCGGGTGCAGGGATCAACAGAGGGGCACCATTCGGCGGCCTCGCACCCATGGGGGCCCTACTGGGGGCCCCCAAAGACCGTTACCGACTGCCTTTTCATGCCGGAAAGACCGGCACGAAAAGGCAGTGAAATACTGCCATCATACTCCCTCGGTCGTGAAGAGGCGGCCGGGGGAGTACTGAAGGATTACCGGACGGCGGACGGGCTCTCCGAGCCCGTCGTAAGCCATCCGGAAATCCCAGTCGGATTCCTTTCCGACCGAGCCCATCGGAATGGCTCGGTCGGAAAGGAATCCGGCCGGCAGTTTCCTATTCGGTCGGAAGGGCTCCAACCATCGTTCGGTGCCCTTCCGGCCGAAATCGGAATCGGCCCCTATGTCTTAACTGTCTAAATTATCTTGGGGGCAGAGGGGTTGAGTTGTTCTGTTTTTGCTTAAGGCAGCTCATAGACATTAACTTACAACATCTGGAAATGTAAAAGAATGGAATTTACTTGTGTTTTATATTTTTGGGAAGTTAAAGCCATAAAATCATGGGGAATAATATTATAGCCACCTTTTCAGGAGATACCTCAAGACTCCTCATAAGAAGTGGGAGTATTTTACTCCCTACTTATTGAAGATGGGGGTACAATCCTGTCTTAGAAAATACGAAAGTAATTCCTGTTTTTGATAGAAATGTTTGTTATCAATTGAACATTTTCAATGTTAAGTCTTGGATATTTATTTTTTGTAATCCTTGCTTGCTTTTTATTAGAAAATTCATGTAAATGAAACCATGTATTCTTCACCCTAAGGCCTCCTTTCAGACCAGGTCGCAGCAATAGCAGCACACTTGATTGTGTCAAGTCACTGCTGGTGTGGCTAATCTTCAAGGCAATCTTCTACCAGTGGAAGTTTGGTTAGGCTTCTGTGCAGGACTGCGCTTATTATTTTTTGTTAAGCAAAAGTAATCTCATGTCAATCTTGCTTATTATGATATCTTTCATGTGTAATTTCTCTCAAGGGAGACTTTGAGCAGAAAATACATTGCAGGAGCTATGAAACTGGATGTGTGCCTTAGTCGCAGGTGCTGCACGAGCAACATTCACCACCTGACTTTAGAATCTGTATGGACAGTTCAATAAACTGGAAGCTTGTGTTGCTCTGACTATATTTACCTTGAAAACACAAAGACGAGGTGTTTGGCAAATCTGGAGCAGTTGGTTTAATTAAACACTGAGGCAGGGAGTACAGCATACAGAAACGGGTCTGAAGACATGCACTTTATTAGTACTTATTTGTCACTATCTTGGAAATAGAGCCCATCTTGAATTGTTTAGGAATTTTATGCACTTTGCAGAATTTGCACTGTACTTTGTCTCGAACCCATCTAAGATTGTCTACTATCCAATGCACTCTATTCCCAGTCTGGAATTTATATTACCCTCTTTTTAAATGAACAGTTTTGGCAACCGATCACTTTTATTGTATTTTAATTGTTTTATTGAGCTACTGGTATTTAACGAAAATTTATATCAATTGCACAAGGACCGACCATGAAGATGATTTATGTAACCACAGACATTTTATATCTGATTTGTTATTGATTTGTATCTTTTATGGTTTCTTTTTAAACCGAATAAAGATTTTGAATGAATGAAATGGGTCTGAAGACTGTCTCAAGGTACAATAGATTTGAGCGACATTATATACATTTCTTGGAGCATCATTAAACAATTCATAGATCATTTTTAGGAAGAGGAAATTACTCACAGCTGATAACAAATGCATCTGGGTCTCGACTTTGCGCGGACACAGTGAAGGCCAGTGGGTAACGTGTCCAGATGCCCGGCATGGGGAGCATGTGAGCACTGCGTGTGCTGTATCCTGATTGACAGATTGTTCCTACCTTCATGTGGCATCTAACATAGTGTTTTGGGAATGCGTGCCCCTCCGGCCATGTGCGCTTTATTGGGGCCAATCTCCACAGACCATTGTGGTGTCGCTGCCTATCTGTGGGATTAATCGGGGTTTTTCCTGTTCGCACATTTGTTCTGCTGTTCACGTATCACCCCACCTGTGATCTGTCAATCAGTGGCCTCCGGCCTAGGTCGCAGGGCCTGCCTGACCACTTATTTCTGACTCTGGGTAGATGAAGAGGTCATATTGGGCGCTTTTGAAAACAGTGATACAATTTCATTTTTATTCATGCATGTATCATTTCGTACATCAACATCAATATTCACACTTGTGTACCTTTCACATGGAAGGGCATCCTGCACACAACTTCCGACCAGTAAAAAAAATCCCAATTCCCAGGAGAATTGCACATTGGAAAAATATGCAATCTTGCGTACCTATCTTTTCTTGTAGCCATACTTCCTATTTTTTCTCTTAGCCCTATTTGTCTGCGTATAGTTAGTATAGTAGACCAGGTCAGTAGTTATCTGATGATGCAAGATGACTGATTTCAGCCAACTCTCAATTGCATTTCAGGAAATAGGCTGCTGCGGTTATGACCTTAGAAGGAAATTTGGTAAATGTGACTACATTCTGAGGTGAAACAATATCCCCCAACACATTTGTCTTACAGTCTGGGCATAGTTTCCAAAACACCTACATTTAGGAATTTCTCCAACACGAGCAGATGACCCTGCATTTTGTTGTGACTCTAAACTTAGGAAGACTTACAATGTCTTATCGGGTGGTGAATGTGATGAGCACAAGATGTTGCCACCTTGCCTTCTAAAGGAAACATTTAGGTTACTACTTTCCTCATAGTTTAGGACATCCTGGCAATAGTACTATCATGTCTAGGCAATGCAAATCGTGCATGTCTAAGTATTTCTAAAGGCTTAATAAACGCAATATCCTTCAAAATGTAACTACTTGGAACCTGTTGAAAATAAATTGTGATAAAATGCCACTCTTGCTCGTTGATCATTACACTGACTGCCAGTGTCTTAACACATCCAGTTTAAGGTATTCTAAACGGTCTCTAAGGCCACATTCAACTAATGACCTAGTTTGTTAACACACCCCTGTAGTAATTACAAGCCACAAAGGGTCCTACTGTTGGCCAAACATTTAATGCTAGTTATTCATAGATCTAAGTATCGAACTGTCCGTTGGATACTCGCTGCCACAGAGATAAGGAGACAGCCATTTGCTGTTAGGCAGAAGATTTGCTTTCTTGTTGGCTGTTCCCTTTTTGTTGCTTTACATTTTGACCCCAAAATTATGGCTAGGCTGGTGGACAATGTGTTCTATACAAAGCACTTGTATCTTAAGTAAGAAAGCTGGAAGCATCCTCAAACACTGCAGCAGATTGTAAAAACCACCATGGACTACAGTAGAAATGATTCCTTCGTGGCAAATTTAGCTCCAGAACAGACCCCAACATAATGCCATGAACACTTAGTTGATTGGTTGGATGTTTGGCTCTTGGATACAAACAAAATAGTCTCTCCTAACATTTTCGGATTGCCCTCTCTTTAAACATTTGGACACAACAGAAATAAAGAAAGAGGAGCTTTTGAGGCTTGCTCAGCTGAAGCATCTGTTATAACTGGATCCACGCGAAGGTAACAACCAGGGTTCTTTTTAGCTCAATAATATGTAAATATGTTCCTGAAACCCCAGGACTATCCGAGATAACAAAAGATTCTTTTGGGTTATTTCAGACGTCTCTAAAAAGATACTCAATGTTATTTTTGAGAACGAGAAATCACAAGGCTTTTTCTCTCTTTATCAATGAAAAGTAATAGAAATTTGGAGACTGTCTGTTAGAAAGGGTGCCTTCATCACTGACTCCTCATAACTTCATTAAAACAGCTCATCCTGATTCCATTTTTGTGTTTACATCACCTGGTGTAGATGGGCAAAATCTCCATAAGTAAATTGTTGAATATGCTACCCTATGGTAACATGATCTCTTGTGCTTCCTATTATCATTTTAATCTGGATAATCATGTTTTATGATAATCATTTCAGTAAAACAAGGGAATGCCTTATTTGCTCTGTGATTTACAGAAGCAAGAATTTGAGATGGTCAAACAATATTTTTAATATGATTCCTAACTGCTTCCTTCTTTTGTTCCTCTTAAGGTGTTGGACCTACCTCAGCTGTATGCTTGCAACTCAAGCGAAGGTTGTGTAATTGTAGCCGACCAATCCGTGTCCCTTTTTGACAGCATTTGCCAGTCTATTCGGCTGCATCTCCAGTTTGGTGAGTTTTCCAATTTGAGCTAGAATGTAAGGTATCATTTAAATAAGTGATGTTACACAACACATACCTATTTACATGAAACAAAACTGTCCTTAAAACAGCATCTTTAAGAAATGGGATCTCGGGACTGAAGGATGCACTGCCGGGAGTTTTGATAGGGTCAGTGAAGGCCTGTGATTTTTTTTTTTTGTCGAGGCGAGCCACCCATTCATGGACATTCACAATCCACCTCTTTGGAGGAGGATGCACTCCACTGTTAGAAGAAGTGATGGCAGTCGCCAACTACTGCCCTCCCTCAAAAGTTGCCCAAATGCACTGGGTGCTGTATGTAGGACTACAAGGAAGGTAGCCAAAAGATAAAAGACCAGCCCTAAGCTGAAGCAAGAGTGCGAGGACTGGTGAGGTGTGATGGGCCCTCGAGGGGAAACTGATCTGCCAGTACTACCACTCACCAGACCTCCTGTGAAGAGATGCGAGCAGTTACTGGGGCTATTGTCATGTAGTTCCTATATGACCTATACAGGATCTGCGTGTTTGGATAACAAACTGTGGGATTGGTGGCAGACTGATTCCGTGCACCCCCACCTGGTATGTTAGCCTGTCTGTATCAGCTAGCTCACAGTGCCACTAGAATCTCCTCTTATCGGGGAGAGAATAGTTCTTGGCAACCTCAGAACATGACAACCCTGATCCCTCAATCGTGGAAACAATATACTACCTTTCGCTCAGTCACTCGTGCTCACTTAGTTTCTCAGAAAGATACACAGAATAAACTGGCTGGGCGTTTTCAATAAGGATTTATTTAACAGTTGTTAATCTAGTGTAGAATAGATGAGCTGCAACAACCATTAGACAGCAGAGATATATGATTAGAATTACTATGAAAGTAAAAGTATGGTACAGTTCTACCATTTTGCAGTAATCATGAATATATACAAGTACATAAAATACATGATGAAAAGTGCGTACTCCTACAATGTCTCCCTAACTAGTTGTACCTAAATGTACCTAGCATCTGTGTAGGTGTTATGCCAAGAATCCCTCTAGGGTCTAGTCAACCCCATTACCTGAGAATGAGAGAATATGGGATCCCGTCCTGGTCTCGAGTTGGACACCCCGCGAGGGATGTTAGACCACTGTGAGCTGGAGTGTCTGCATGCAGGAACCTCAGCGTCTCTGGTCAGTGTGGCAGCCGGGAAGTCTCTGTCTCCTCTGTCCTTCTAAGCAAGATGTGATGTGTATATACCCAAAGGTCTCCCTAGGGGTCCTACCTTGCTGGGTTACTGTGTCGGCCTAAAGGATGACATCGGGCCTGAACTTTATACAGAGATATTATACAGGAGATGGTAGTCCTGCTGTGCTTCCAAGAAACCTCATGCATAATGTATGAGATTCGAACTAGGGAAAAACCCGCGTTCTGAATGCAGTGTCGTATCTAGGTAAAAGGTCAGTCCCTAAGAACCCTTATGTATGTAATGTAGGGACGAATATAGGTGAAAGGTTGCAATGTTACCTGTGCCTATATAGGGTACCTATATGGAATATAACACCCACTCCTCTTCCGACTGGACGACATATGTAACTTATTACCGTACTGCTAGCCTAACTAGATATAGGTACGCACAAAGTTCATAAAACATTTGTTTTGCTAAAAATGTTTAAAACTTCTAAAACATTTCAAAAAAATAATTTTAAAAGAAAATGTTTTGCAAGCCATAGCTCTAAAGTGTCCGTAGTTATAATCCGAACCACTATAAGCATTAGAAAGCCATGTATGCCCAAAAAATGAAATGAATGTCAATTTCGTTTTGAGTTCCCAAATTGAGCTTGTTTTTAAAAAAGGGCGAATTTCTTCCAGCACACAACGAGCCAAATGAGTCAATTGTTTGTGTCCTGGCTGGTAGATGCAACATTTTCGTTGCTTGCTTCCGCAGTAGACGGCCCCTGTAGCACCTCGCAGAGTACGTCAATTGAGCACATATGATGTTCCACGCTGTCTGCAGCCGGTGCTGGAGCAGCCTGTGCGCCGTCCAAAGCCTAGGTGTCGGTGGAGGAGCCGGTGTCCATACCAACAGGTGCAGTTACTACCTGCGGTGGCTCAAGGAATGCCGCCATCAACATTGGAACACGCTGAGGACACTGCAGAACATGGGCCGTTATCGGGTCCAGTAGAGCATTCACGTCCGGTTGCGCACATGATGGGAGTGTCAAACAAAGGTCTAACATGCATTCTTCGCCGCAAAACAGGCATCGGAGGACAGGTAAGATGCAGTCCATCCAGCCTGGTCGAAATGACAAGAACCAAGATGCACTTAGTTCTCTTAGGCGAGGCGTGCCTAGATGTTGTACCATGCAGTCACGGTATTTACGCTCCAGGAGTGCTTTTTCCATCTCCTTGGTGACTGGGACGTCCATTGCGTAGCAGATAGAAAACAATCAGGATACCTGCTATTCGAAATGGGATTAGCGGAAGTCCTCCAAAGATGCTTCCGAATACGGAGTGTATGAAGTTTGGTATAACTCCAAGTACTGTCTGAAAGGTGCCTAGAAGTCTTAAATAGGTGGACTATGCCGAAGGGGGACGGGAGGACTGCTTCACCTCCCAGCACAGTTCGCCCCTTTGCATCCTGGTAAATGCAGTTCAATTTAAATGCTTACTTGAAATTTTGCAGAGTGTTTCACCAAAGTTGGTGCAGGTTAATGTTGTTAATCTCTAGACACATGTGTTTCTGGATTTTATCCTTCATCAGTAGAGATAAAACGAAATTCATCTGGGGTTTGCTGAGAAAGCTGCCACAATCCTCTCAGGTCTCTGTACCTCTCCCTGGCGCACAGGTGCATCTCCAAGAGCTCGTCAGCTCAGTGGCTCAAGGGAGGTGAAGCAGTGTGCTCCCATCCCCCTTCTGTTTAAAAAGGCTCCCTTGAGCCACTGAGCTGACGAGCTCTTGGAGATGCACCTGTGCGCCAGAGAGAGGTACAGAGACCTGAGCGGATTGTGTCAGCTTTCTCAGCAAACCCCAGATGAATTTCGTTTTATCTCTACTGATGAAGGATAAAATCCAGAAACACATGTGTCTAGAGATTAACCGCACTAACCTGCACCAACTTTGGTGAAAAACACTGCAAAATTTCAAGTAAGCATTTAAATTGAACTGCATTTACCAGGATGCAAAGGGGCGAACTGTGCTGGGAGGTGAAGCAGTGTGCTCCCATCCCCCTTCAGGTGGACTATGCCTGTCGTATCCGACATGTTAAAGATACGATTTACCATTTCCGCGAAAGGGCAGTTTGTATGGATAAGCACCTGTATCTCTGCCGAAGACCTTGCGACTTGGAGATCAAAAGTCTCTTGTGCGGAGGTTAAGGGCACAGACTTCTGTAAAAGCATGGCTTTCATTCTGCTTAGAGTATCAAACCGTGTTAAAGAAACATTCAGTGAAGGCCATAACGGCGCCTCCCTGACTGTATGTGTCGGTGGAAACAATACCTGCATACAACAAGTAACCCTGGAGCTCACGGTGAACAGATAAGCGATGCCCGGGCGCATTCCGCAGCAGCCTTGACTGTTCAGCATCAAGTAACTCCCATTTGAAAGTAGCCCGAATGCTGGAGTAATCACTGCAGCTGGAGCACCCCTCAGATGACAGGACAAGTTCGCTACAGAACCATTACAAGCCCCATGCATCATTATATCCTGACATATGAGTGATCCACTTAAAGCGTTCTCACAGTTTGTACCGCTTAGAAACACTTCTCGATCCCCACTCCGGCATAGAAATCTGTATGGTAATTCCCATGATTCCTTAATGTATTCCTTACCCATTTTTTCATATCTGCCTGCCTGCTTTTGTTCAAGGCAATACTGAAACTGAAAAGTAGTGACCGGTAGAGTTACGTGGCCACGGATTAGCCATTCTGTGGACGGTGATTCTGCCACTGTGAACGGTAATCTATCTAGTTTTTCGATACGCAGCATTGTATATTTTGCTCCCCTTTGTGCCATTTCTATCTGTTTATCTGTTAGATTGTATTCAGAAAACAGACGTGCTGTTGATAAAACGCCAAGGCACATAGCTTGCACGCAAAGATTGCAGCGTCCAGCTTAACAACATAATAGAACGTAATTGAGATTGCCTGTGTTGTAATATGGCCAAATCTTGTTCTAGTATGTCTATTGCAGAAGATACAATGTTGCCTAAGGAATAGGTCAATGTAGTTAACCCATTGTCTACCACTGCTAGAGATTTTTCCAGATTTTTACGGTCTATTTCACGTAATCTCTCTGCGGCCTCTTGTTGGGATACCTTCCATATTTCATTGTAGGCAGCATAAATGAAACGTTTCTGACGTGGCTTCCTGAGACCTAGTAAAAAAATCTCTAAGATCCACATCCTCCGACAGTAAGGATAAGTGTTGTTTCACCTGTGTGAGTGTTGAGGTTTTTAGCCAATCAAGGCACAACTTCCCAACACTGTAGGATGTCACTACCCCTGGATGTTCTCTCTGTACATAACGTGGATCTGGCCTGTGGATACTAAACCCTTCGGTTTTACCCATGAATCTTGCCTGACAATTATTGGTGTCTGTGGGCCAAATCAACCATTTCTTCCAATAGGGGTCTTATCTATTGTATTGTATGATGTCATCTACTTTAACCTCTTTTTGTGATGTTATGTTACCCTCGGTGTGTGATGGAGTTGGCAGCCGAGGTGTGTTCAAGTCCTTCGTTTTGGCTAGTCCAAGACAAGACGTCTGTTGCACTGTCTCGTTCAAAAACATGATCTGTTGGGGGATAAGGCATGCTCTAAATAAAGCTTCCGTTCCCTGAACTTGCCATTCTCTAGTACCCCAGACTGATTTTAAGTCTATGGTGTCTCTCCATAAGTCGTAACCTTGTTCAGACAACTGGGCAATAAAGGATGCAGAGTAAATCTGTTTAACATATTTTTCTGTGCTGATGTTGGTGCAACCTTATAATAATGAGGCTGGGTCAGACATCTTAAACCCTGTAAAATATGGAAACTTTTGTGTAAATGTTTTTGAACTGCCTTTCGGCGGTGTTGGACAATGTTCCCACTGGTGGTATGTGGACACATTTCTAGGATTAGCAGATTTATGCAGAAAGTGATGACCAAAATGTTGATAACAATACATGGTTTCGAAATCTGGTGTGCTTTCCAATGTTTCACTATTAGAAAATGCAGCAGATTTTTCCAAATCAGACAACATGTTATTTACAGTCTCAAAATCCCAATCATCGGAAAATGTACTTGAGGTAATGATATCGCTCAATGATATTTTAAATAAATGTGGTATTTTTAAGAGTTCGGTCGGACCAAATATATCGAAATCAACCTTGTCCCAAACTATACGGTCAAGTATAGGAACTGCTGTAATGTTCACTGATGACAAGTCTCTTTGTTCTCGATGAGATGATTGTTGTGGTTTTAAAATTAAATTCACCTTTTGGGCTGCAGAGCTTTGTCGAAGGTATTTTCCATTAATAAGCATGCTAAAAACTATTAATAAGCCTACCCAGAAAAGAAAGAAAAGTATCCCGGTGATTACCCATAGTTCTACCTAAGGTGACACCAGGTAAGTCTTTTTAAGAAAGTCTTTAACTTGCTGCTTGCATGATTGTTGGGCTGGCATTGTTTCAGGTTCACTTGGATCCAAAGAAAACGTATCAAAGTTTATGAAGTAGCCAGAAGCAGTTCGATCAATTGTTGGTATTGCATCAGGATTTGTGGAAATCGTAGTTTGCTCTTGTTGAGGCATGTTGATGTAGACATCCGTATTTGGTCGAATTGAAATTAGTCTTTCATTTTGATTCTGAATTTGAACTTCAGGTTCAAGAGGAACGAGTTCCATAGCATTATTTCATAGTCCATCATTCCGTGCAGAAGACTCTTCGAACGTGATGAGTCTTTCCGTTTGAACTTCTTGAATTGTAGTGAGAGGAGGGCGTCTGCTACTTTGGAGTCCACGTGGCCTTACTACTCAGTATCGGCCACATAGTGTGGTTTGATTAGGTCGATTGAGACAAATCTTTTCTCCTTTTTTCCGGCAAGAGGCGGTAGGAGTACAGTTCTTGTTCCTTTAACTGCTAGGACCTGTACAGGCTTTCTGTAGGATGGCCCAAATTTTTTCTTGTCCGCTATTTTCTCTCGGACCAGATCCCTGACTTTTGGGATCCAGACAGGTCTTGCCGTGACTGATTTGACTTCGCCAGTGGCGGTATGCTTCAGGTGGCGGTATGCTTCATTTAGATCCTGTAAAACAGCCAAACGATCATGGATGTCAAAATGTTTTTCATCCGCCACTGCGCCTTCACAATCCAGATCAGGTACCCACATTCTTGTCCCAAATAGGACCTCATATGGAGTGACCCACCCCCCTAGAGAATTTCTTGGCATGTTGTTCAAAGCTCGCTGCACGCCATACAGATGTTTTACCCAGCTCTCACCCGTGCCTAATACTCTAGCTGTTAAAGACTGCTTTAAGTCTCGGTTTTTCCTCTCCACGACCGAATTTCCCTCAGGATGGTACGGAGAGGAGTACCGCAATGCTACACCCAATCCTCGCATGGCCTTCTTGTAAGCCAGAGAGCTAAACGCAGGGCCCTGGTCAGAATGTAATGTGCCAATTGCGTATGTCCCTATGAAGACTCGCAAATCTTTTATAACAGTTCAAGCACCAGCCGAGCGTTGGGGCCACACCCATAGGAATCTTGAGCAGGAATCCACTGCAACCATGATATACCTGTAAGCCCCATCTCTTTGTAAGGGGCAGCAGTGGTCCAAGTAAACACACGCTAGTGGTTTATCAGATATTCATAATGGTGTCTGCGCTGGACATGTTACGGTGGAACCTTTCATCTGCTGGCAGATGTCGCATTTCAAGACATAGTCTTTAGTCTGCTTTGTTAACCGAGGCCACCAATAGCATTGTTTCAGTAAAGAAACAGTCGCCGTAACTCCTGCATGTGCAGAACCTATCCCTTTGTGTGCTGCTAGAATTAAACCTAACCTACGATCCATGTTTGGAATTACTCTATCCCCCACTCCAGGAATCTGAGCAAATGGAATGTTATTGGCATCTAACTTGTAGGAGTACTTGAGTGGAAACCTTTTTGGTACTGCTTTGCTGTTTTTGCGTGAAGCAATGACAGCCACCATAATCTCACCGTCTATTTTCGTTTTAGAACGAGTGATTGCAGCTACGGAAGCCGTGCGTACAGCCCCCTTTGCGGCTTCATCAGCCAATGCATTCCCTTCAACGTGAACGCCATCACGCTGATGACTCAGTGTATGTATCACGTGAGCCCTCGGTAGTCCGGATTTCAACTCCACTACCTGTTCCCATAGCATTTTTTGCTTAATTGTGCCCCCTTTTGCATCTTTGAATCCGTTTTTTGAACCCAGTGCTGCAAATATTCATTATATGACTGCACACTGTAAAAGGAATTGCACACAATTAGTGTGGGAAATTCTTGATCCGTATTTACCAGTGCCAGTATCAAGGCTTTTAACTCTGCCAGCTGTGCCGTGCAGTCTCCTAGAGATTGCGTTTTCGTGCAACTTGGATGGAACTTTCCATCCCGCATGCAACCTTTAACGATTGCACATGCCGCGCTATATTGTTGCTTACTTCCTATGGCCGGTTGAGCAGATCCGTCAGTGTAAATTATATATTCATACTGATCTAGAGGCATTATTTCGTTTGGTAGAGGATATTCTTGTTCATATTGCAGAAATGCTTGTGTCTTTAGATTTGGGTCGTACCTATATTCTACATCTGTTGCAGTGAGAGAATTAGCCCATTGTATCCATCTCGGATGTAAGGCTTTAGCGTTTGGAACGCTTGCCTTTGTTGCAGCCTCTAAGGCTGGAACCGTAGTTACTACTATTATTCGTTTCCCCTGAGCCAGTGCTCTTTCTCTCACTACAGCAGTCTGTACTGCTGTAAGAATCTTTTCTGTAGATGCGAAGCGCATCTCAGCATTTGTGTACAAATGTGATTTGTATGCAATTGGTACTGTTTCACCTTCATTATATGTCAGATAGGTGTACCCTGATTGTCCCGCAATTATACGGATCACCAGGTTGCGTACGTTTACGCGTCTGTGTGTTTGGAAGCTATCATGTCAGCTTGTAAGGAACGAAGTGTATCTGTGTGTTCCTGTGTCCATTGTCTTACTGAAAAATCAGGTTTTATTAAGTCTTAGGAAGGTTTTACTCTTTCTTCGTAATCCAAAATGTATGTTCTACCAAAATTTAGGAATCCCAGGATTGATTATAAATTTTTTAATGATTTTGGAGGTTGGAGCAGCGCGCATTTTGCCAAAAAATTGGCTGCCAGGCTTCTCCCTTCACTTGAAAGCTCATATCCCAAAAACAGGACACTGAGGTGGGCAATTTTTGATTTTTTAAAGTTCAATTTGTAGCCCTCAGATGCGAATCCCAAAATTATGGTATTCACTCTGTTCAAGTGCTCATGTAGGTCATCATCCGTCGGATAAATATCATCCACATAGGACAATGCCTCTTCATCCAAATTTTGAAGTAACTCAGTTACTCTGGCCGAAAACAACCCCGGGCTGTACTTAAACCCTTGGGGGAGTTGACAAAATTGCAGCTGCGACCCTAGCGCTGAGAATGCTTTAGATACCTGCTTTCAGACGCTATATTTTGGCAAAAAAATCCATTTGAGATATCAAGTGTTTTTATATTTTTTACGCACAATGTTATTCATTAATGCGGCACTGTGTGCATTTTGGACTGCAAATGTCTTAGTGCAAGTGTTTAAATGTCTGTAATCTAAAACTAAACGATATGAATTGTAAGGTTTCATGACCGGAAACAAAGGCTTATTCATTGATGAGGTGCAATTTTCGATCACCCCTTGGTATTCAAGTTGATCTAGGATCTCCCTGACCTGTGTTTTAGCTTCTTGGTTTATTGGATACTGCCTCTGTGCAGTTGGAGTATTTTTTTTAAAGGAATTATGTGGTGAGTTGAATCCTCATCCCATCCAACATGGTTCTTGTATAATGCTGGAGCCTGGGCTACCGCCCACTCCTGCGCATATGTGTGTTGTAAGTGCCTGGGAATATAGTCTGAGAATGCCGGTAGAATTACCATTTCCCCTTTAGGGCAATCCATGATAAATGCTGGCGGCCAATCTCCTTCAGCTAACAAAATGTGATAGCCAAACGTCATGTTCTCCTAAAAGACCTCTCACTATTCTACATTTGTCTCCTTCCATCTGGAGCGTTATTTCATATACTTTATGTGGGACACTTGCCCTAGTATCGGGTGTTTCTACCGTGATATAATCATTCAAGTCCGCTATCACCAGAAATTCCATCAGGTTCTGGCGAGCTATTACCTCTGCCGCACTGTCTAGCATCATCGGAGCCCATTCCCCGTTCAGTAGTCGAGTCCTCAGAATTCTGGGCATGTCTGATCTTTAGACCTGCAACCTTCTTTTTGAACTGTGGCTTTTGTTTTGGTTTCTCTTCTTTTTTAGAAGTGTAATCTTGAACGTGATGCTTGTCCCTGGACTTTGTACGCTCTTCTTGTCTGTCTGACCGTCCTTCCCCCCCCTCTGAGTTTTTCGATGAACCCTGAAAGGAACGAGAGGAACGTGTATCAGTATCCTGATACCTGTCAGGTTTCCTAATATTATCCCTATTCCTAAGGTTATAACTCTTCGGAGGCCTCCTGTGGAGGAGATCTACCTCTGGACTGAGATCTGGTTCCTTTTGTTGTTTTTTATTCTCCCACTTCTTCTTAGTTGAAGCAGGTGTCTGCTTGGAAGTGTCCTTTTCAGGACTGCCCATCAGTTGTGGTTTTAAAGCAGATTGTTAGCATTCTGTGTTTTTCATACGGGGTAGTATTCGGGAATACTGCCTCTAGCTGTGTTATTTTCTGAGCTACCCAGAATGGCATTTGTTCACGTTTTGTGGGCATTTTGCCCATCACTGCGTGTAATGTTTGTGGTGTGATTTTAGTTGCTGTACCCTGAGCTTGAGTTCCATTTGTTGCAACTATTGCTGGTTGGACTGTAAGTATCCTCATGACGAATTGCGTCAAGTTTCTATAAATTTTTATCAATTCTTTGCGTTGTGTGAGTAAGTCTCCTGGTGGCATTGTTTCAATGTCAGGATGTGGTGTGTAGGCCGCTAATATTGGCATGTTGCCCCTACTCTTCCGAGCGGGCCGAGTCTCACTCTTCTACTTATGTGGGGTAGGGCGCCTTTAAACCAGTATAAGTGTTCCTGGTATGTGAGCGGAACCTCAATGTCCTCAAACGGACAATATTTCGCTGGTGCATCTCCTGTTTAGGAGTGAAATGTTTGTGATCTGGCATTTGCTGCTGGGAATGTAACCCACAAAAAAAATTCCACTTTTCTGTATGATTTGTGTGCCTCTCTCACGAAAGCTACTATGCCACCCCTAGGTGTTAAACCATGCACTAGCAGTTTCAGGGTGACTGTATTCCTGAATTTTTCTGCAATTTGTATTGCGTCTGCATCTTCTTCTCTGGCTGAGAGGTTTAGTTCTACTACTACGTTATCTCTGGTCTCAGTCATTTTGTAAAGAAGAGCTTTTCAAGGGAACTAACATAAGGTGTTTATGCACAGTTTAGGAACAATGTGTCCTTCAAGCTTGATTAACCAACAGCCAATAAATACGATTTTTCGCTTACTTGGCTGTGGCGGAGATTGTGCCCACCCACTCCAGACGTCTCTGGTGTTTTGTGAGTAGGGGTCTCTGAGAATAGCACGACTGAACTACTCAGATTCTACTGTTAAATAAGTACCCTACCAACATTGGCGGCGCCATGTCGTGTAGTTCCTATATAACCTATACAGGATCTGCGCGTTTGGATAACAAACTGTGGGATTGGTGGCAGACTGATTCCGTGCACCCCCACCGAGTATGTTACCCTGTCTGTATCAGCTAGCTTACAGTGCCACTAGAATCTCCTCTTATAGGGGAGAGAATAGTTCTTGGCAACCTCAGAACATGACAACCCTGATCCCTCAGAATCGTGGAAACAATATACTACCTTTCTCTCAGTCACTTGTGCTCACTTAGTTTCTCTCAGAGAGATAAACAGAATAAACAGGCTGGGCGTTTTCAATAAGGATTTATTGAACAGTTGTTCTAGTGTAGAATAGATGAGCTGCAACAACCATTAGAGAGTAGCAGAGATATGATTAGAATTACTATGAAAGTAAAAGTATGGTACAGTGCTACCATTTTGCAGTAATCATGAATATATACAAGTACATAAAATACATGATGAAAAGTGCGTACTCCTACAATGTCTCCCTAACTAGTTGTACCTAAATGTACCTAGCATCTGTGTAGGTGTTATGCCAAGAATCCCTCTAGGATCTAGTCAACCCCATTACCTGAGAATGAGAGAATATGGGATCTCGTCCTGGTCTCGAGTTGGACACCCCGCGAGGGATGTTAGACCACTGCGAGCTGGAGTGTCTGCATGCAGGAACCTCAGCGTCTCTGGTCAGTGTGTCAGCCGGGAAGTCTCGGTCTCCTCTGTCCTTCTAAGCAAGATGTGATGTATATATACCCATAGGTCTCCCCAGGGGTCCTACCTTGCTGTGTTACTGTGTCGGCCTAAAGGATGACGTCGCGCCTGAACTTTATACAGAGATATTATACAGGAGATGGTAGTCCTGCTGTGCTTCCTAGAAACCTCCTGCATAATGTATGAGATTCGAACTAGGGAAAAACCCGCGTTCTGAATGCAGTGTCGTATCTAGGTAAAAGGTCAGTCCCTAAGAACCGTTATGTATGTAATGTAGGGAAGAATATAGGTGAAAGGTTGCAATGTTACCTGCGCCTATATAGGGTACCTATATGGAATATAATATAATACCTATATGGAAATGGGATCTCGGGACTGAAGGATGCACTGCCGGGAGTTTTGATAGGGTCAGTGAAGGCCTAATTTTTTTTGTCGAGGCGAGCCACTCATTCATGGACATTCAAAATCCACCTCTTTGGAGGAGGATGCACTCCACTGTTAGAAGAAGTGATGGCAGTCGCCAACTACTCCCCTCCCTCAAATGTTGCCCAAATGCACTGGGTGCTGTGTGTAGGACTACAAGGAAGGTAGCCAAAAGATAAAAGACCAGCCCTAAGCTGAAGAAAGAGTGCGAGTACTGGTGAGGTGTGATAGGCCCTCGAGAGGAAACTGATCTGCCAGTACTACCACTCACCAGACCTCCTGTGAAGAGATGGGAGCAGTTCCTGGGGCTATAGCATGTATGAGTAAGAAAGGAAGTCGGAATAAGCATTTATGGCTCGAAATTGAAGAAAAGGAGACCCTGTTTTGATCAGAGTCCCAGAGTCGGAGCTCCAGAGCTCTAGTATCACTGTTGACCCCATGATCAAGAACTGATCTGCTGAGAGAATAATCTCCACCAGGAGAGAAGGCCCTAGGAGATTTGCAGACAGACTGCAGAACTTGGGAAGAAACCACATTACCAAGCAGTGTAACAAGTGAACCATCCACTGAGCGAGCAAGCAAGTAGCACCGGTCCCTATGATAGATCTCCAAGAAGAAGTCCGGCTTACCCGATAGAACAGTCACTATACCCATCTCAGGCTCTCGGAATGAGACTCTTGGCAGCCTACTCGCCATCTGTCTTGGGCAATGCTGGGGAGAGAAACCACCGACGAGGCATGCAAGACCTAATGGGGTGCCCTTATTAATGTTCACTTGTCCCATGGTTGCATCTCAATTACCTTGTTAGTCTGGGACTGGCCAGCAAAGGGCTGTATTACTGAGGGAGGCCAGAGCTCAACAACCTCGAATGGAGGGATGTAGGCACTGGATGTGTGGCGGTCCAGTAGGTCTGATGCACCTCTGCAAGTCTGAATAGCTGTTTTTACTTGGGTTTGTTTCAGTACCTGGGGTATTTGAACAGGGAGTAATGTGAACAAAATGAATCCTGTGGAAGGGAATGTTGGTTACCATTTAGTGTTCAATTCAGTATGTCCCGTCCGGTATTCTAATCCTACCCAGAAGTGATTGAGTACTTTCTTTGTATTCCCTAAAAAAATGCTTAAGAAGTGCCAAACTACGCCACTTGTAACGCAGTATATTTTAATCAGTTTGGCCCAGTGTATGGGACCATAGAGAGAAAGAGAGTGTAAAACAAACTAAATAGAAAATCCTATTTTATTTTACTACATTGCAGCAACTAATGCCCTACATACCTACCAGCTTAACCAGGGGCTGGGATGGTGGTTTGAACACACTTTTCCCACCTTGCCCGAGGTGGAGTAGGGGTATTTGTGCCACCATGTGTGGTAGGTGGCAAGTGTATAGCAATAGCAGAGTATGTCTCTGTGTTTGACGCAATCAGTGAATCATTCACTAAGTTGGTGGAGGGAAAAACAGATGTAATTGCGCAAATTTATTTTTCTTTGCGTTTCATAACTTTATTTACTCAAAACGTATATATTAAAATGATACACAAGTTTTTTGTATGCTAATATTATGTCATACTGGTTAGGCAAACCGTCTCAAAGAACTGTGTACATTGTGAGATAGTAGTGTGCCCTCTGTGGAGCCAATTACAGGTGCAATCACCTTGTTCCCCCATCATTGTGGTTACTAAGAGAATTAGGAAGTACGAAGGGCCGCACTAGCTTTCTGTAGTCGAAGATTAGGCTTTTTTTCTTGCACGTACAAGAAGCTGCAGCTTTTTCCCGGCATCAGAACAAAACATATAGTCTGCAGAATAAAATGAGTATTGTTTTAATGTACATGTTCGGGGCTGAACTGGAACACTCATTGTCGATGACCTTGTCAGCATGACACAAGAAATGGATATTTCATATTAAATATTTGCTAACATTTGGATTTCCCGTTACAGTTTTTTTTGTCGCAAAAGGCTCCTGTTTGCTGTTTTGCAAAACTCTGTGTGCTTAGGAGACAGAAGAATCAGCCTTGTCTACTCTATTAATGTTTTTAGACCAGGCCAAGTAATGTCTTGCCAAAGGCATGACTTCTCTGAGGTTCTCATCATACCACTGTCCCTGAACACCTCTATCCCTTTAGAAAACCATCTTTCCGAATGGCACGGTGATGTACTTGGGAACCTATTCCTTGCCCTGCGGACTTCAGTTCGTTCTCTTTGGACGAGGATACACTAGGCAACGAGGGGATGCCTTCACAAGAATAGATTGTATTGAGGCATGACACTGTCATAGATCTCTGAAATTCCTTAATACTGCTGCTTCTACTGTTTACAAGGAGGCATTTTGTAGTAGTTGCAGGATGTTTGTTAGTTGGAACACCTCCTGCTTGCCATCTGCCCTTGCGTTGAACTCATGGATCCCAAGCCTGAGGACTTGGTTCTAATGTGTTTGTAGGGTTTGGATCCTGCTCACTGATGGTAGGTTCAGGGGTCTACTTCGGTCTTCCCAGCTCCCAAGTTCTGAGAATCTATGTTTTTAGGCTACAATCTTACACAGAATGTCCTTTCAGTTCAAGGGCAGGGGTTGTCCCAAAACCCCATGGGTCATTGTGGCATTGCCACCAGTCTCCAATGTTATTTAGGACAAATTCTAATCAGAATGGGCTTGACAGCAAGGCCTTTTTGGAGTGATAAGAGCTAACCTGTCACCATTGGCCTCTACAGATTAAAGGCTGCCTTCATGTAAATTCCACACAACTACCCCTACAAAATTGCAAAAGGGGGGCATAGAAGAGGTGCTTCAAGGAAAAAAAGTGTTTTATTTGACACACTTTTTGACCCCTAAAATGAAAAACATAAACGAGGCATTTAATAGTTGTCAAGGTGTTGAGTAATTATATGAGAGGGAAAAAGTTCAGGATGTTGGCAGGAGCCCATCTTCTAACACTGATGCAAGATCGAAAATAAAGGTTTCACTAGATATATAAGACACATTTTGATGTCCCAGTTCTGCCAGCACACAGAAGCTACCTTTTTCTCACGCTAGAAGGCAGGTACTTTCAGTTAAGGAGTTCTCCCTTTCACCTCAACACTGCACCTAGGTGCCGGCAAACGTGCTCGGAGCATATCTGCTTTTCCATAGAGTAGAGGCATTTTCCGTCCTAGTCGGCTTGCTACTGAATGATATCTCCTGGAAGATAGTGAGTGTTCTTTGCTCTTCTGTCAACAATGGTCTTGTTACAAGAGTTTGGAGGATTATTGCTACCTCTCAAAATTAACACCTAGGATAAGCAGAGAATTCAGTTCATTGGAACAATTAATGCAATTTTTCTTGTGAAGTTACCACCACCAGAGAGGGACCTAAGAAAAAGGAGACGTTTCCATTTTAGTGCTGCCTTGAAGAATTGGGTATCATAGTTTATTAACTTGATATACCTCACATTGGCCTGTATCCTCTCGGTGCCAAAGGCAAGACTTCGAGTTAGGTCGCTGAAGTGGTAATTGATGGCAGGTTGTTGCAGCTTTGAGGCTCTCTATATCTAAATGGAACGTCACACCCACTGTGGTCTGTCTGTTTTGACTTCGCAATTGAGCAGTTCTTCCAGCATCTTTTTATGGCTCGCCAATGTGCCCTCTCGATAGTTTGTAAACGGGTACCATATGTCGCTGGGGTGGACTGAAGCATAATATATGGTTTCATACATTTCATCTCCATCATTACATTATGCCAAATCTCTGAGCTAGACATTTATACTGGGTACTGGCCCTTTCATCCAGGTCACAACGATCTGTCTCCGCTGATAGTAATGCCCGTTCTGTCAATATTCTAATTTTAGGCACCTTTGCCAACATATCCAGGCAGTCCAGCTACTGGGGCGCATGGTATTGTATTTGGGTAAGCGCGTCAAAAATGTACACCCCATGGCATTTAGATTGTGATCAAATACGATCTTTTATTAGACCCTCTTTATGTAGGTAAACAGGGGTATACTAGAACCTTTGCATGTATTTATATTGCAAAGGCCTGTGCATACTGGTCAGTGATCTTGGCTCAATCTGGTTACAGAAGTATTCCCATTTACCCTCTGAGAGTGACTCGCACAGTTTGACTTCAAATAACATTTAGCGATAACTTCTTCAAATCTATTATCTTGGCATATCTGTGAGGCACCCATCTATGGCTATCGGCAGCCGAATAATATCGGTCAGTGGGATGGAAATTTGCAGATTTAGTCAGTGCTGATAAAAAATTTGGCTCATACTGCATGTCTTAATCTAAAAATATAAACCATATCCAGTGGGCACATGAGGCTTTTTTACTTAAACTCATGAAGCATTAAGTATTTTGATTCTGATATATAAATGGCCCATCTTACTTGGATCAGCATGCTGAAAAGTAATTATTACCAACATTTCCATCCATAACTTGGGGTTGTTAGCTAGTCTGGGAAAAATTTAGACTTTTTTTCTAGTCAACCACAATCAGGTGGCATACAGCATGCCATATGTTTTCCCCTATTTCCTGCAGCAGTTGTTTCTCATCACATAAATCCTTTCTCTCTTATTGTACCACTGGAGTACAAACCTGAAAGATGAACATTTTATCTCGCCTTTTGATCAGGTCTCATTTACCCCCTCGCTAGGCAGAGGAAAATTTCTCAATCACAATAATTAAATAATCTGGCCATTTAGTGGACTAGGTGTCGCACCTGGCAACGTCCCGGGCATCATGGACCAATAAGCTCTCTAATAAAATAAGTTTAGAGAAGTTATCCCAACAAAGTATGCTCGAGATGACACACATTTCAGATTTTCAATTACAGCTGACTCTCAGAACCACAATGTGAAAATTGTTTTGTCTAGGTCTTGATCAAGTTTTTTGGTGCACATTATTTCTAGGACATTTTCCATTTGCACCATCCATAGCTGTTTTATATAAGATGTTTTAGCTACGTCCTCCACATCAGAAATGCGCCTTTTAACCATGTCAGTTTCTGTTTGTTTCTTTATAAAGTCGCTCTTTCAAATGGTCCTGGTGCATGGTCAAAAAGGCGATCTTGCCAGCTATGGCTCCTATTCATTTCAGGAGCTAATTCTGTCATCCACTGGGCGTTTTGCAACACGTCTATCTTATACAGCATCACTTTCTTTTGTGCTCCATTGTCTCATGTGAGCATTTCAGGATCCATTATTTAGTTTTCTTTGTTCCTCATTCTTCCCCTTAATGGCAGATGGCAATCCAATGAGGCAGATCAAATGTGTAATGCAATCAGCAGACTGCTGCGCCCATCAAGATTACTACAAATTCTTTAACCTTACACAGCCACAGAACAGAGTCAGTTATTGAAGCCTGAGACACTGATGCCTCTCAAGCCCCTGATATGGAGGAAAGTGATAGTTTTCAATGTATTTTGCCCTTCCCTCTAGCACATTCCTTAGGGAGAGCCTGCTCCCCATGTCACTACTGCTTTCCCCTCCCAGGGGATAAAGTCTTTGAGAAACAGCTCCAGAAAACGGGCACCTTAATTCCCGGCCTGAGATTCAGCAGGAAATCAAATGGCACCAAAATAAATAGGCAGTTACTGTTAAATCCTGCAAAGGGCCTTTTGTGTGCCAATGTGTTACGGCTAAGGTTCGGGAACAGCAGACGTATGTGGGTGCTGTATCACACCTCCCTCGTTAAAATAGCACTTTGAAGCACCCAGTTTCTCAGCTTAGAAGATCATATTCTCACCCACACAGTCCAGCCTCCTGAATGGGCAGACTTCAAGCTTCTCTTGAGGATCCTTTAGCTCCACCGAATCTGAGGGGATCCTCTTTCAGTGTCACTGTCACAAAGACAGTTTACTCCATCCTTCCCCCTTTGTCTGAGATCTTCCACCAGAATCTCTTGGGGGAACCTCGTAACCCTGTTTTGTGCTCCCCTTCCGAATTTCCCAAAGATCTCCGATTTAGGATTCATCCCTATTACATCCTCAAAATCATGCATCTTCAGAAAACAGCATTATTTATCCCCCATGTTTTTTCCTTATCTGTTTTTTGCTGTTACTCCAGCGTCCTACTCCGTGCCCCAATTGGCATCAGCTCTTGCTCCTGACCTCTAAATCGCTCAAGGAAAGTTTCCAGTTGCACCTCCAAAGCATGTTCTGTTGTGCCAGTTTTGATCTGAAGGGCACTGTGCAGAGTACTGATTGATTGCAGTATGACCTTCTCACCCAATGTAATGATGGGGCCCTCCTAAATAATAAAAGAAAATGCTGTTTGCTTTTCTTCCAATCTTGGATACTCACAAAAAAGGTGGAGTCTGGGTAGTCGCCAAATGGGTCCCCCACCTTTATAATCTATATTATCATGTAGTACTTCCTCTGATGACTTCAGCGAGTCACCCTCTCAGGCCCTGACAAGCTGCTGGTCCACAGACTGCCTCAAGCGACCCTAGGGGCACCCCTTCTAGCTGCCACTCGAGGGAAAGGGACAGTGACTGCTTGCTTTTCTCTCAGGTTCATCCTCTGCTTCCAAAGCTGAGGGGCATGGTTTTCCGCCACTCCTGCATTCAGCAGTTTCTCAGTGCCTCTGCACTCACGACTTCACCCCCGCTAGCACTAACAGATCCTGGCGGTACCAACTGCACCCCCATCTTTGTTTTCTGCCACTCCTTGGATTGTGAAAATAAAACCTCCCCGTCAGAGCACTGGAGAGGCGAGACACAACTGTAGCTTTCACAGACTCATCACATACAATTTAAAATGGCGTCACTCTGGTGTAGCCCTTTAGCGAGTGTGCTAAGGCGAGTTAGATCGGAGTTAGTTCTATCAACAGCAGGAGGGTAGCCTAGCTGGGGTGCGCACGGGGGGCAGGTTTGGGGGGCTCAGTATCTCCATTTGGGGTAATAAGGGTACAGCGGGACACAGTGCTTACTTATAAAATGGGCAAACTAGGAGTTTCATGTATTCTGCTACGCAGCTGAAATATAAAGAGTTTAAATGCAGATAGCGTACTTGCGGCTGTTTCTCCATTTGCAGTTGTCATCAGGATCCGGAGTAGTCTCAAAATAGCAAGTGGTTATAAAGCAAAAATGGCAGACCTGGCAGGATTCAGCGTACCCAGAATCCCATTAAGGGAGGATGTGTGCCAGTCTGATTCATTGCCTCTTTCTCCTTTCTTGTATACATTATAATTTTAAGCCCATTTAAGGTTGCTCCAAATGTGATTTGGACATGTTTTTTCTTCTTTAGTCCACTTATTATTATGTTTTAATCTGTTTGTAGGAATTTTAACATGCATACATAGTACAGCATGACAAAAAAAGTCCACAAAAGCAGTCAATAAACTAATGTTGAAGGTGGCATTTTCACATATTTTACAGTATCTTGGTGCCTACATGGCTGTTTCCTTTATCATAAATCAACAACATTTATTACTTGACAACTTTACAATTTTGCAGTTTCCACAGTCTCGCCGGTCATGGCTGATGCTCATATGGAGGAATATCAAATTTCTAGTCAGTGTGGACCATATCTCATCCTTGTCAGCTAGTTTAACATCCTGTCGTACCATTTTTATTTTCTTCGACCATGCACCATTCCCCCACATCTTTAAGCCACCTGCTTTTCTTAGGACCCTAGCACTCAACCAAGCTATTGCAATGCATCTTTTTGCCAACAGCAATGTGAAATTAATAAACATCTTTTTCATCCTGTTGTTTGTGTGGACTGCTCCCACTCCTAATAGACATACCCTGTGTTCCAACTGCAATTCAGTTTGCAACTCCTTCTGGTATTGGTGTGCCACCTGCCTCCATTATTCAGCCAGGTCCTGGGAATCCCAGGCCAAGTGTAGGTAGGTAGCATCTGTGTGATTTGCATTTGGAGTATTCTATAGTTTTCTGTGGGTCTAGTCTGTGGAGCATGGCAGCAGTGACATATGTCCTGTGTATGAAATTAAACTGTGTCGCATAACCTGGCATTGTTTGTTGCTGTTTGTATGAGCGTTAGTACCCCTTTACAGTTTTTATATGGAAATCATTCACCATTTTTATCTCGCTTTGACTGTAGGTTGTATTTCATCTTCACATATAGTAAGATACAGGTTTGTGATCACCCCCTTCCACTGCTTGTATTTAGTATTATTTCCTCTGTGTGGGAGTTAGTTGGGGTTTCTAGTCTTCTTTCCCATATATCCTTAGCAAGGCTTTTGATTGCATAATAATGTAAAACCTGCCCCGTGTCTAAATGAAATGCCTCCTTGGCTTCCTTCCACTGTAATAGCAACTCATTCCCGTACAAGTTGCCAGCCCGCAAGAAGACCACCTACCTGTACTTAGTTCATGGTCTATTTTTTAAATGTCTCGATCTCCCATAGTGGCAGGACATGTGTAGGGAAGGTATGTGCCCCATCTACTGCTATACGTCCTTCAAGTATTAAGGCCCAGTTGACTTATACATGACTCTCCGGAGTATACACTTCTGCTTTGTATAGATAAGCTGTTAATTCTCCTTGTGATAGCATTCTTCGCTGTAATTGTCTGCCTATGCCCCTTTGAGTGTTGTACCACTCTGCCACAAATTGCAGTTGGGCTGTTTGATAGTATGCCTTCAGGTCTGGCACCCTCAGGCCTCCCTGCTCATATGTCCATTTGTACTCTGCTTCTCCTCCTGCCCCAGACTGTGGTTGTTAACAGCGATTTCAATGCTGTAAGTGTTCTGCATGGAATCGCGTACATGCTGCACTAATCCTACAGAAGAACATGTTTTTTTTAAATTGCACTGCCCCTATCTACGGTAGGTAGGATTGTTTTGACCAAAATGTTGGTCAAACAATCCTACCTGCTGTAGATAGGAGTGCAATCTAAAAAAACACATGTTCTTTTGTAGAATTGGTAGCAATTTATTAGAATAGAGTTCTATCCATCTCTTTTTCGTATGTGTCACCATTATTCCCAGATATCAAAAAGTGTCTATTTTCCATTGTGTCTGGGAGTCACTCCTCAGGGAGGCCTCTCAGTGCTCTCAACTTGAACAGCACTGATTTCTGTTTGTTCACACACAGCTCAGATTTTTCTCCAAAGAGGGTTTTCAGTCATGAGTGTCGGCATGGATGCTGTGGGGTCAAATAAGTACATCAGCATGTGCTCCGCATAGAATGACACTATTTGCTGGCATCGCCCAGTTATCCATCACTGTGCTAAGCTGACAGGCTCCCCCACTAGAGCAGACAATAAAAACGATAAAGGGCATCCCTGCTTAGTGCTGCGCTCTAGTTCCCATTCTGCAGATATTGCATTATTATCCAAAGGTTTTGTGTACAACAATAATGTAATTTTAAGATATCCTGGGCCAACATTCATTGCTTTTAGGGCAGCAAAGAGGTATCGCCATTCTACAATGTCAAAGGCCTTCTCAGTATCCCATGACACTAGAGCCAGTTCTCGCTCGCTGGATTCTACTTCTCCCATAATATGGGGCAGCCTCATCTGATATTCAGGGCAGTTCTACCCGGTAAGAAGCGTTTTAGATCTGTATGTAACAAGTCTAAGATCACTTTGGACAGTTTCACGGCTAGGAATTTACCTTGTATTTTGTTATCTGTGTTAAGTAAGGAGAAAGGCCTGTATGACCGGCTATCCATTGGATTTTTGCAAGGTTTTAGAAGCCATATGATAGTTGCTTCACATAGTGTTTTGAGCAGTTATTCACAATCCAGTGCTTCCTGGTGGACCTGTAATAATCTTTGTCATCACTCCTGTGTAAGTTTGATACCACTCCAATGGAATACCATCCAGTCCAGGGGCCTTGAATGTGTTTAGCTCCTTTATAGCTGCTTTCATATCTCCTGCAGTGATGCTGGCCTCTAAGGAGTCTCCTTGTTCTACCGTTAATTACTTGACTGTATGGGATATATCCATGTCCCCAAACAATTTTTACAGCTTGTATAAAGAGTTTTGTATTTCTCCTAAAAACACGTATTATTGCTGTCTTGTTTATTTAATATATGACCTGTTTTCTTTTTAACTGCTTTGAAATTTACCGGGCCCTTTCTGAATTTAGCAACCAAGCCAGCATCTTGCCCGTTCTCTTCCACTCGCTGTGCAAACCTTGTCTATTTTGTGTGCTCTTTTTCTGTAAGCTTTTCTAAAATGTCTGTTTTCAGTAGCTGTGCTTCTCACAGTCAATGTGGAAAACTGTTTATGGCTTTCGAATGCCAGCCTTAATTAACTCACACACTTGGACTCTCCTGCATACTGTCCCGGGGAGGGCTTGTTCTGTGATTCTTATGTCCTGCAGCATGACCGCTGGCTGACTGCTCCTCTAGCCACCCACTTCCCTCCTGTAGTTGAAGCTCAGAGTTTCCAGGACATGTACCAACACTCTCATCTCCGCTCCAGGCGTCTACCACTGCTTCAGCACCTCCCCTATTCAGGCGCAGTGGCCATCTTATGCCTAGTGTGCGGTTCTGGGCCCTTCTACATGGTGTCCGCAAAAAGATAATCCCAGGTTGACGAGTCACCCTTCAATGTTTGTTGACGGGTGCAGCTGTCTTCGGGCCGCATTTTAGATCTTTTTTGCTGCTGGATGGGTGCTATTTCGATGGCTTGTTCATGGATATTCAAGGCTCGAATCTGGGAGCACCTTAAATCATGTCTTAACAGAATTCCGATTGGCCACGCCAAGTTACATTAATTTTTGATTTTGACTATTGTATTTAGTTGGCTTGGCCTTGCCTGTTAATAAAAGAAGGTGTGGCATAACTCTTAAAGATGTATAGCATGAGAGGCTTGTTGAATATATTTAAATAGACTTGGTTTGTACTGCATTATTAATCTGGAAGAGACCATTAGTTATAGATTCCTTACCTTAGAATTACCCCCAGGTGTCAGACTGGATCTGGAGAAATCTTTTCTTAGCAGTACCCCTGCGCGTTGGTAGGTGGCATCGGTCGACTCAGCGTCTTGTCGGCGTCGCCGGGATGACGTTGCGGTGTCTACTTAGATGCCGCCCCTGCACGCTGACATCAATTCTTTATTTTTCCGCACCAGCCAGCGCAGATCCGGAGAGAGCTTGCCCCTTAGTGACTTTTTGATTAACTTTTTTTGACTTTTTGTCGACGTCTTTTTGAGTCTTTGACTCCTGGTGCACGAGGGATGTCCAGCCGTCGGGCCGGTTTCAAGCCCTTTGACTCTTGTCACAAGTTGATGTCGGTCACCGATCCGCACCTTGTGTGTTTTTGGTGCCTGGAGCACGACCACAACCCAAAGTCCTGCTCCGACTGCCAGGCCCTGAACCCGAAGTCTTTGCGGGAGCGGTCCCGAAAGCTTTTGGAGGCCCAGCAGTCTGCTCCGCACCGCTCGAGGTCCCGGTCGCGGAGCCATCACAACTCTTCAACGAAGTCTTCGCACTCCTCGAGTAAGTCGAAGCACAAGAAGAAGGCGAAGAAGCATCGTCGCTCTTCGCCTTCTCCCCGTCCGTCGGCCGAGACGACGCGGGACCCGGAGCGTCGTCGCTCTCTGGTTCCTTTCTCGGAACCCCCTGGACGGCTCCGCGCTTCCCTCCCTTTCCCGGAGCCGGAGCGCCCCCTGCCCAGCTTTGTCAATTTTACGAAGTGCTGCACAGCATCTTTGGGCAGCCCAACTCCGCATGCGCGCCTTTGAGCCCCACGGATTCGGCTGGGGGCCCTGGGCCTTCGATGCCGCGGCCCCGGCGCCACAGGGTCCCCAAGGATCCAGGCCTGGATCCGGATCGGTGCTGGTCAACCTCACAGTACCATCCCCGGCGCCGATTCCAGTGGCTACGCCCCCAACGCCGGTTGTGCCCCTAACCGGCGTGGACCCCATCCTCACCCCCGATGTGGACAAGTGCCGGACCGACGTCGGTACTGGCACCGGAGGGTACTTTTGTACCGCTGAGTGGCAGCAAGAGGAGGGTGAGAAGGACTGGGAGGGGTCTATTGACCCTCTAGCAGACCAACTTGAGGAGCTGGACTGGAGAGAGGAGTTGGGTGATGCCAGTGGTCTGGATACCTCCCCAGACCTTGGTATGCTTTCTCCCCCTACCGTGGCTGCAGAGGAGGGAGCCTCCGATGCTGTTGTGTTGCGGAAGGCGGCTGAGGCCCTGGGGCTCGAGCTTCCTACGGTGGATGTCAGAACTAACCTCATGACTGAGGTGCTTCAGTCGGCAGCAGCCTCTACGGAGCCCCTGCTGCCTTTTTTTTTTTTTTTTTTAAACAGATTTTATTTGTCAAGTTGCACATGTATCGCAGGGCTCTGCGCACCAGAGACATCTGCATAATCAAACCATACAAACATAAAGGCAGTCGACTTTTCGGGTGAAATAAAAAAAACATACAAACAATAAAAGGCAATATAGAAAACCCCCAACTCCCTCCCACCCCTCCCCCCTTGATCGCACAAAGTCCTATATATACAACAGAAAGAATACACCCCCCCCCGGACCCTCCCCCGCATAGCATCTCCACAGACCAAATATGTACAAGCAAATTACCCCAATGAATGAGCCTCTGCTACAGCTGGCGGGTCCAACCACAGGCCCCGATAATCCGCCCACCGTTTCCAAATTTTGTAGTGCTTGCGTGGGCACCCCCTGGCGACAAAAATAGGTTGTTTCAGCCCCATACAGAAGTCTAATCCATTCTTCCATGCGGCCACCGATGGGGCCCGCGGCGCCTTCCACGCCTTGGCGATATCCCTTTTTGCCAGTGTGAAACCCAATTGCATGCGGTGTCGTTTGTAGACATTATCCCCTATCCCCTCCATAACATGAAGCAGGGCCAGCTGCGGTGTACGGGGGAGCTCCCACCCCAGGACCTCCGAGAGACAGGCAAATACCCCCTCCAAAAGCGGTCCAGGGAAGGGCATTGCCAGACTGTATGAATGAATGTGCCCTCTTCTGCCCCTGCTGCCTTTTAATGAGGCTCTCACTGACATCCTTCTGGGCACTTGGTCCAAGCCCAAGACCGGGGCTCCTGTGGACAGAATGATTGCCCAAATCCACCGCCCGGCCAGGGTGACCCACGTTTCCTCTCCCAACACCCTACCCCTGAGAGCTTGGTGGTCCAAGTCTCATCCTCAAAAGACGCATTCCCTACTGCTCCCCCAGATAGGGAATCCAAGAAGCTGGACCATCTTGGGAAGATGTTTTCTTCCGCCAGCTTAGGACTGCGGTCGGTGAACACCGCATGTCTCTTGGGCCATTACACACACACAGTGTGGGATAAGGTTGCCCAAGTGCTGCCGCAGTGCCCGGAGGAGGCCCGGGCCGTGCTCACCTGCGCTGTCGCCGAGGGTCAAGACGCAGCAAAGTTCACCATCCGGTGTGGGCTGGATACCGCCGACTCGCTGGGTAGAACGGTTTCCACATCGGTAGCCCTGAGGCACTACGCCGGCTGAGAACGTCTGGCTTCTCTGGGGATGTTCAATCTACCCTTTTGGACATGCCCTTTGATGGCTGTCGCCTGTTTGGTGACAAGGCGGACAACGCGCTCAAGCATTTCAAGGACTCTAGGGCTACGGCCAGATCCTTGGGCCTCGCAGCAACTTCTTGCCCCATTCAGTCTGCCTTTCATGGCTACGGAAGGGGTGCCCCACCACGTTCCACCCAGACCCACAGGGCCGTGCAAGCTACCCAGCCTCTGCATGGCCGGGGACGTGGGACCCAGCGTCATGGGTCTGGGGGCCAGCGGGCAGGCCAATCCACCAATACCCCCCCCGCCCCTGCAGCAGCCTCCAAACCTTCCTAGTCCGACCTTTCAGGGCCACCATTTGTCAGTGGGTGGCTGGATCTGCCATCACCTCCCCCACTGGCACAACATCACGTCGGACAGGTGGGTTTTGCAGATAGTCCGAAGGGGCTACTCCTTCCCCCTTCGAGAGTACCCCTCTCTCCATGCCACCAACACTCCATTGCATGTCGGAGGATCATTTGGGCCTTCTCCGCCAGGAAGTTACGGCTCGCTTGGCCAAGGGAGCTATTGAACGCATCCCTGTGCCAGAAGTAGGTCATGGTTGCTACTCCCACTACTTCCTGGTACCCAGGAAGGACAAAGGCCTGCATCCTATCTTAGAACTTAGGGACGTCAACCGCTTCCTCTGGAAGGAGAAGTTCAAGATGATAACCTTGGCTCAGGTCTTGTCTGCCCTCGACCCTGGAGACTGGATGGTAGCGTTGGATTTGCAGAATGCTTACTTTCACATCCCCTTCTTGCCTGCCCATCGGCGTTACCTACAGTTCACTGTAGGCCATGAGCATTTTCAGTTTACCGTGCCCCCCTATGGCCTTACCCGCACCCCTTAGTGTTCACTAAAGTGATGGCGGTGGTCGCAGCTCATCTGCGCAGATCAGGGGTTCCAGTCTTCCCCTATCTCGACGACTGGCTGGTGAAGGCGGGCTCGCCCCAGGCTGTCGTCTCCCACCTCCAGACTACGGCGGAGGTCCTGCATTCGCTGGGGTTCACAGTCAGCGTGCCGAAGTCACACCTGATTCCCTCTCAGAAGCTCCTTTTCATCGGAGCGGTTCTGGACATAGCGGAGTTTCGGGTCTATCCTCCCGAGCAGGGAGTCCGGGATATTCGGGCTACGATACAGATGTTTCGGCCTGTATCCTGGATTTCGGTGAGAATGACCCTAAGGCTGCTGGGCCTCATGGCCTACTGCATCCTCCTGGTGGATCATGCCAGATGGCATATGCGGGCTGTGCAGTGGGACCTGAAGTTCCAGTGGACGCAGCATCAGGGGAATCTTTCCGATGTCGTCCAGATCTCGGAGGGGACTGCAAGTCAGTTGCAGTGGTGGCTCACAAACCAGGATAGGGTCAACGGCAGATCCCTCTCCATTCCCCAACCAGCGTTCACAGTAGTGACGGATGCGTCACTCCTGGGATGGGGCAGCCACATGGGAGAGGCGGAGATCAGAGGCCTCTGGTCTCCGGCGGAGTCTGGGCTCCACATCAACCTTCTGGAGCTCCGGGCGATTCGTCTTGGACTAATGGCATTCCTTCCTTCTGTCAAAGGAAGAGTAGTGCCGGTGTTCACGGACAACAACATCGCCATGTGGTACTGCAACAAACAGGGCAGGGTGGGGTCGTGGACCCTATGTCAAGAGTCTCTTCGCCTTTGGACATGGCTGGAACATCAGGGCATATCTCTGGTAGTTCAACACCTGGCAGGTTCCCTGAACGCCAGGGCGGACTAACTCAGCCGCCGGTGCATGATGGATCACGAATGGCGTCTTCACTCGGCGGTGGTGCAAGGTCTCTTTCAGCAGTGGGGAGAGCCTTGGCTAGATCTATTTGCCACCGAAGAGAATGCACAATGTCAGCAGTCCTGCGCGTTGGAGTTTCCAAGGTGGCACTCACTCAGTGACTCTTTTCGTCGCAAGTGGAATTGCGGCCTCCTGTACCCCTTTCGGCCTGTACCACTTCTGCCCAGAGTGCTGAAGAAGATCAAGCGCGACTGGGCCCAAGTAATTCTGGTGGCTCCTGACTGGGCATGAAGAGTCTGGTACCCTGAGCTCTTGAGCATGGCCATCCATCATCCGATCAGACTGCCTCTTCGGGAGGATCTTCTGTCGCAGCAGTAGTGGACAGTCCTCCACCCAAACCTGTCCAGCCTCCACCTCCTTGCATGGAGATTGAGCGGCGACAGTTGACAACTTTCGACCCTCCTCCCGAAGTCTGTAATGCCATCTTGGCAGCCAGGCATCCCTCCACTAAAACGATATACACCTGTAGATGGAACAAATTTGTGGCATGTGCACAGCAAAGGCTGTGGATCCTCTTTCTGCCCCTCTTTCAGAGGTTCTCTTCATTCTTTCTTTCGCCCAGCAGGGCTCTGCTCTGGGCACTCTTAAAGGCTATCTTTCGGCCATTTCGGCCTTTCTTCGCCTTCCTGATCAGCCTGCTCTTTTCAAGTCCCCTATTGTTAACAGATTTCTGAAGGGCATTACTCATCTCTTTCCTCCTTCTCCTTTCGTAATGCTCCAATGGGACTTGAATCTTGTCCTAACTTATCTCATGTGTGCTCCCTTTGAGCCACTACATAATTGTCCTCTTCGTCTCCTTACTTTGAAGACTGCTTTCTTGCTTGCCATCATCTCTGCTCGCAGGGTGAGTGAGCTTAAAGCTTTTATCTTCCAAACCTCCCTTTCTTTCTGTCCATCCGGAAAAAGTAGTCCTCCGTACTAGGCCCTCTTTTCTGCCCAGAGTGATTACCTCTATTTCCTCATAGGTGAGACCATCACATTGCCCACCTTCTTCCCGCCTCCGCACCCTTCCAAAGAGGAGGAGAGACTCCCCCGTCTGGACCCAAAATGTGCCTTGTCTTTCTACCTTGACCGCACTAAAGACTTCTGGGTGGTCGATCAGCTCTTAGTGGGTTATGTGGGCGCCAAGAAAGGTAGAGCACAAACGTACCATCTCTCGATGGGTCGTCCTATGCATTAAGGTCTGTTATTCTTTGGCGAAAAAGGAACCTCCAGTAGGACTGCACGCCCACTCTACCAGGGCGATGGCAGCCACTACTGCTTTGGGATGTGGAGTCCGCTTGTTGACATCTGCCAGGCAGCCACATGGGCATCCCTGCACACGTTTACTAAGCATTACTGCCTGGATAGCCAAGTCCGGAGAGACAGCTTTTTCGGCCGTTCTGTTCTCCAGGACTTCCTGGTGTGAACTTAGTTCGCAGACCCTCCTCCGGGGTTGCTATTGCTGGGGTATCTATTCTAAGGTAAGGAATCTATAACTAATAGTCTCTTTCAGATGAACAAGTAAGTTACTTACCTTCGGTAACCATGTATCTGTAAGAGACATTTATTAGTTATAGATTCCTTACTGCCCCACCCATCCTCCCCGTTCTGCGAACTGACTTCTAGGGATAGGAACTCCCTTACAGGGCCCTAGTTTTGTGCACCAGTGTTCAGTGTCTTGCATTGCTCTGCGCTTCTGGCATGGAAAGTCGTGTCAGAATTGACGCCAGCGCGCAGGGGCGGCGTATAAGTAGACACTGCGACGTCATTCCGGCGACCACGACTCCAACGACGGACGAGGAGTCGACTGACGCCACCTACCGACGCGCAGGGGTACTGCAAAGAAAAAAATTCTCCGGATCCAGTCTGATGCCTGGGCGTGATTCTAAGGTAAGGAATCTATAACTAATGTATGTCTCTTACAGATGCATCGTTACCGAAGGTAAGTAACTTGTTCTTTACAGGGCTTCAGGTGACAATATAGAAAATACATTTTTAGGAAAATAAGAACTTGTTTGAAAACCAGATATTTTAGCCTTAATGTTGACTTTTTGTAACTATGAGTTCATGTTATACGGTTCCTATGAATTTAGTAGTCCTGTGTATTAGGTCAAAAAAACTGCACCATATAGAGACTACTAATATCAGTAAATTTTGGTTTTGGCTAGCTCACAGTACCACATATATACCCCTAACCTTTCAGAGTTATAGATGTTGCTGGTAACCTCGAACATTACTACTCCGATTCCCAAGGAATTCATGGAAATAGATCTAACCCTTTCGTTTGTCACTTTTGTATGCCCAATGTGTCACAAAGAAAAGAGTACATTTACAAATATTTATGGAAAAGCTATAATCCTTGTAAAGAAAACGTGAGTTGTGATTATTAGACAGATGAGACGCATCATTATCAGCATTATTAGAATGGTGAAAAACCCAAACAATTCAACCATGTTAATTGCTCCTAATGTTACTCCTGTGTGTCACTAGTACCTCTAAACTAGCAAGAGCATAGCAGGAGTACCCTTCTGCCAGACGTTTTGGAATGATCTATCCCCATGCCCTGGCATGGCTACGCCGGCCTCAGTGCATTAACAAATGCATCCATCTAAGTGTGCAGGCCTGCACTCTTCTCTTGCACAGCTATTTTCTCAGGGTTAAGGTCGGGGTCCGCAATGCTGCATCTCAGTCATGGCTCACAGCAGTGTCCAGCATGACTTTGGCATGAAGTGCCTCTCACCGAATTCAGCATCGATGCTGTTTAAATAATGAAACACCCTCCTTATCATACTGTGCTAGAGGTGCAGAACAGCGTCTTTAGTTAGTCTGGAGAGCAAGAGTCATCTCCTACAAGCACAAAAATATAACGGTGCATCGCTTTCTAATTCTGTGACCCTAGAACTAATTTTGCAGACTACAGGGTGACAGTGCCTACCAGGAATAAATGCATTTATGGCACATTCTCGTATTAGGGGAAAACCTGTACAAACCACCATTAGAAAAATATGTTAAGTTAAAAAGGAGAGCTAAAATGTAGGCTAAATGCAAGCTGTACAACATTCATACGTATAAGCGATTCACTTTTACCCAGAATTCGCTTTCTAGATAAGGCAGCAGCGCTCCTGCTTGAGATGGGGTGCTGACAGATCAGACTCAAGAGGCAGATCCCTCTCATATCCGCAGATATTCATCTCCTCCTTTTTCCCCTACTTCTCCCTCTCAACTCTTTTCTCTTTGGGTCTTTCTCTCCTCCCCTTCTGCCTTTGCCCTTTCTCCTCTTCCCCCTTTCTGCCCTTCTCCCTTCCCCCTTCTGCCTTTCTTCCATTCAGCCTTTCTCCCTTCTTTCTGTTCCTTTTTTGGGGGTGTGCGTGTGCTTGTGTGTGTATATGGGGGACGAAACTTGATTGTCACTCCCCATATATGACGCTCTTCTTGCTGTATTTGATATCGCAGGTCAGTAAGTAGTGTTAGTCTACCTCTAAAATATTGATTATCTCTTTAATTAGGCTGATATCATAAAATGCAAAGTGTAACTCTTTTTGTTTGATGTTTTTACGTCAAGATCACCTGTAACCAAAGTGTTTATCTGATGTACCATTAATAATTCTTGTATTTTACAGATACCTATGTGGATGTGGTTGGCTTATGCAGCGACGGACAGTTCCTTATGGTTGGAGAAAGAAATGGCAACCTCCATCTCCTTCATGTGCTGTCAAAGCAGATACTGCTGACAAATGTAGGCTTCTTTGGTACTTTAAAATGAGAAACTAACGAAGTGTGCATTAGATGATTGTCTTCTATTAATTAGTGATATTGGGGACACATTAAAAAATTTAGCATGTTTACTACCTACCTGCTTCCTGGGAGGATGGATTATTGTATATTTTTAGCTTTGACCTATTGATACCAGTAATTTAAAATACATATTTACTAGTCATAGACAGAATTTCGAAGACACGTTTGGATTTTTGAGAAGTGTGGCTATCATGCTGCTCATCAAATTTGGTACATACCCTTAAAAAGTCAAGTATAACACTCCTCCCGTTTTACTACAGAAGACAGTCACCCCCTCTCTGAATTGGATGACCAGAACTCTCTAACAAGTTTCCTGAATCCTAAAAATATTGAGAAATTCCATTGCTTGCCTTGAAGATGCGATGCTCAATTTTGTGGTCGCAAAACACATGCTGGCTTGGCTTCAGTTTCTATTAAAATTCCAAATAAAATATTTGAACTTTGAGCATCATGTAAACTTCGGAATTCTGCCTATGACTATATTAAATTACTCAAGACTAGGAAGGGCTCCTGCATCTTTCCGAAGTATTGCAGGAGGTCCTCTAAAGGTTCTCTTCCACCTGTTAACTGGATCACATTTAGTAGCTTCTACGTCCGTCCAGAGGAGTATTTCTTTTTCACCTCTTGCTGTTGACTGGTCTATTTTTCCACCCCCCTAGCAAGTGCTTGCATTGTGATGAATGAAGGACTATTTAAAACGGTATCAACACGCATTACGCTTTTTTAACTAATAAATGTATTGTATACAGAAAGCAGTTGTTGATTTGTGTTTTCACAGTAACATGTTCTTTTAAAGTTTTTCAATAAGGACTCCAAATGTCAGCCAGACCTGTTGACTTTGGTAATGCTTATCAACAATAGTGAGTCCCTCTTGTGAACCACATGCGTATTCACTCATCAATTAACTCACTTCTTTCAAAAGAAAAACGCACATATATCAATTTACCATTCATCCATACATACACTGAGACCTGTTCAATGTAAAAATATCTATTTATTTTAATTTTAATATCATTGATATGTACAATTTCACAATACAATAGTATCACTCAAATCTGAAATTTCATACAATTGGATACTCTAAAACATGTTTCATAAGTTAAAATTAAAAAATTATCATATCATTATGAACCCCAGCTCTCTATTGGTGTTTATGGGTTATGAAACGTGTTTCAGAGTATCCAATTGGATGACATTTCAGAGATACTATTGTATTGTGAAATTGTACATATCAATGAGGATATTATTAAAATAAAGGATAGACATTTTTGCATTGAACAGGTCTCAGTGTATGTAAGGATGAATATTAAATTGATATACGTGTTTTTCTTTTGAAAGAAGTGAGTTAATTGATGAGCGAATACCCATGTGGTTCACAAGAGGGACTCACTATTGTTGATAAGTATTTAAACGCTGTCCCTTTTGTTGTAAGGGTTCTCTCGCATATTTGAGCTTAGTAATGTTTATTACAGTGGTGAATAAGAACGTCTGCTCTCTTGGTCCCTAGTGAAAATCCAGGCCGTTGTGCGATTGAACAACCTCTCTGGGAGGTTTAATGGGCAGTTGTCTCATGTACAAACATGTACAAACATGAGGGCAACTAGCACCATTGCAGCACTCTTTATTGGACATTTTCAGCAACGAGACAGCACGAAATAGGCATTCAAAGGCGAGATGAGTTGGAACCGAGAGTCTGTGCTTGCACAAGAAAAAAATAACTACTTAGACTATTTTCCGGCTTTCTTCCAGCAAGAAAACACTTCCTCCGAAGACACAGTTAGAAACTTGCCATGGGAATGGACACTTTCTTCTTCTTTTTTAATGTAATTGAAATAAGGGAAACTTCTGTAGCTTTTTAATGCACGTGGAGGTAACCGGCTGAAGCTGTGTCAATTCAATTCAATACAAGTTTATTTGGACCAATGATCCTCAAACGTTTAAAAAAAAAAAAAAAGTACATTAAAAAAGCTTCTAAAATCACAATACATTATTTAAACATCATAAAAATTCATATGAAACCCTCAGCTTCCCTTTCACCTTTACACATAACATGGGCCACATAAAATTATATAACATTTCAGTTCTAATCCCGTTTAAGAAATACTTTGACTTTTTGGATGAACTTCCCCATGGCACAGGCTATGTCTAGGTTACTCATTTCTGTTAAAAGGTTTACTGCTTGAGCCCTGTTTTTAATATCATACTTTTTAAAAATCGGACGTAAAAACTCTATTCGTATATCTAAAACCTTCTGACAATCCACTAATATGTGTAAAATGTCACATGTTGTTCCCAAAGTACAGGTGCATTTTCCCTTACTGCCTATCATAAATCTTTTCACCCCATTGTTCGCATAGCAAGGGTTCACCCCGATTCTCAACCTTAATAAATCTCTTCTTAATTGACAGTCAGGTAGCCTATCAATATAAGGGAAGTGTTGTTTGTTTTGCCACGCAGTGGACATAAAGTGTACAGAGCTTTTCTTCAAGAGGTAATCTTGGTCCTGTGCTCGAGAAATTTATTTTCCCCGGACCCTAAGTTCCCTCTTGTCGACCTCGATCTGAAAAGCATGGGGGCACAGCTTAACCTTCATCATGTGACACGCTTTAGTAATGGTAGCTCTAATCCCTTTTGCCCACATTAGCTCGCTCTTTACAATCTCGTTTTTGCACCATTGTGAAATCCTCTCCCGTTCCCAGACGCTGCCAGAATCGTAGTAGTGCCATACAGGCTGTTATACCCCACGAAGTAGTTCCCAATTCTAGTCTCACCACCTGGGCCATTGACGACTTGGGCAATGAAAATAGATTTTTCAGAGTTTTTTCCTCCTCGGCATCCCAATCATGTTTGCCACACAGGTAAAGCAATTCTGCACCATACAAAAATTGTGGAGGTACCATAGCAGAGTAAGCTTTTAGAACCGGTCTGTCGGACATCGTGCCATAAGCCGCGTCAAATGTTTTTAATCCGATGACCGATGCTGATGATCTCAGCTTTAGTGCATCTAGGTGAGTATGCCATTGCAAACTTCTCTCGAACCACATCCCCAGGTACCTATATTCTACTACCTTTTCCAGCTTCTCGGAACCCAAAAACCAAGTGAACCCAATTTTCCTTCGACCAAAACATAAGACCTTTGTCTTATCCATATTGACCACAAGCTTTTTAAAACGACAATATTCATTGAACCTGTTTAACTTTCTTTGCAGACCAATTTCCGTTTGATCCAGAATTACAAGATCGTCCGCATATAATAGACATGCAATATGTTTCCCATCTTGCTTCGGGCTTGCCCCGCTTACATTGCCTAAAGTTAAAGGCAAGTCTGCAATGAACAAGGAAAAGAGCAGAGGGGCCAATACGCACCCCTGCCTCAGCCCATTTCCAATCTCAATTTTCTGAGATAAGCTCCCCTCTACATCTAAAATTATCTGGGCCCAATTATCTGTATGGAGAGCTTGAATCGGTCCTAACAAATCCCTTGGGATGTTATATCCAGTCAAGGTCTCCCACAGCAGCTCCCGGTCCACCAAGTCAAATGCTGCGCGGAAGTCCACGAAGCAGCAGAACTAACTTCCCCTCTGCTCTTTTGACTTCCGCGCAATGGACCAGAGTGCAAAACAGTGGTCGACCGTTGAATGTCCCTCTTTAAACCCCCCCTGTTCCGGGGGTACAATCTGATTTACTTCAGCCCAGTCCTTAAGCAATCCCAAGATTACTTTAGCGAAGACTTTTTCTCCTATGTCAAGGAGATTTATTAATCTATAATTCTTCGGGACTTTTAGATCACCTTTTTTATGGATCGGCCTTATAATTGCTCCTCTCCAGTTTCCTGGCAAAATGCCTGAGTTTAGGATCCCCTGGAACATTTTTGCAAAAAACTCTGCCCACCACTCAGGCCTTGTTTTTATAATCACTGCCGGCAGATTATCTGGGCCTGCGGCCCGAGTAAGATTTAGACTAGCTATTATTTTCCTAATATGACTGGAGGTAAAGTATTCCTTTATATCCTCCCTCACTCCTGTCCATGCTATTTTACTTACATTCTCTAGCAATGGCCATTTCCCATATATTTCTCCCAAGTAACCCACCCAGTTGTCTTCGGGGACCATACAGTGCAGGGACCCTGCTATTTTGCCGGAGCTTTCTTGGACCAACTTCCAAAAACCTTTCACATCTTTGGACTCAATTACAGCTAGCATACTTGCCCAACAACTATCTTTATAGGTCCTTTTTTTATTTCTAATTATTGATTTATATTTTATCCTTAGTTTCTGGAGGGTAAGTTGTTATGTGCTGGATTGAGGCCCTAACATAGGTGCGCCGTTTCAGAGGCACAAATCCTCCGTGCCACAAAGTCAGGCAGGCCCTTTCACCCACTAAAGGTCCTTTCACCTACATTAGCCCTCCCTTCACAATAACGAGCAACAGAGGCTGTCCCTTATCTGACTTGTGCTCTGGGTGCAGAAGACGGTCCATCCTAAATACGTCCTCTCTATGTCCAACAGTGACTAACCTACGTCGCAACGAGTTCTTAGAAACAGACCCTTAAGCTCTTGGGATTTTCCCTAGCACAGGATTATTGATTTCTCCAAGAACTCATTAAATATGCATGAACCACTATTCCCTAAGGGTTCATTCCTGACGTCTTCCTCTGACCGACTTTACGTCAATACTAACATTCCAAGGCACCTATCGGGTATAAATATACCTCCCTTTGCCCAAGCAAACCAGAGGGGACCGAGACTTCCATGCCGACACTCTGACCTGACACGCTGCAACCTGCGTCATGCCACAGCTCCAGCTGGCAGAGGTCCATCCACCCATCCTGGGGTGTCCAGCTCGAGATCAGGATGAAGTCCCACTAAGGTAATGGGGTTAGAACAAATCCTAGGGGGATTCTTGGCTCTCTAAGACCTACACACATGCTAGGTACACTTAGGTACATCTAGTTAGGCATCATAGGGGTATAGGCTTTATCTTAAATGCATTCTGTATTTCATGTATGTGTTCATTACTATTGCACAATGGTAAAACTGTACCATGCATTTTTATTTAACTGCACTGCTGGCCATATTTCTCTGCTACTGTCCAACAGTTGTTGCAGCACATATTACCAGTACTAGAATAACAACTGTGCAATAAATTTTATTGTAAACGCACCCGACTGTTTCTTCTATGTACTTCTCTGAGATGAGTGACTGAATGAAAAGTAGTATATTGTTTCCACGATCCTGAGGGATCAGGGTTTTATGTTATATGGTTGCCAGAAGCTATTCCCTTCTTGTTGTCAAGAAGTTTCTAGTGGCCTCTGAGCTAGCTGGTACACAGTAATTAAGTTTAATATACGCGATAGGGTCATACCGACCTCAGTCCTATGCCAAGCCTATAGTGTATGTTATTCCAATGCGCAGAACCTATCTGGGAAATAGGAACTACACTACATGGCGCCCAACTTGAATTTGGCACTTATTTAACAGTAGAATCTGAGTAGTTCAGTCATGCTTATTCTCAGAGATCCCTCCTCACAAAACGCCAGAGACGTCTGGAGTGGGTAGGCACAAAATTCCGCCACAGCTGAGTAGGCAAACTTCCTATGTATTGGCTGTTGGTTAATCAAGCTTGAAGGAAATAGTTCCCGAACAATTGTGCCTTTTAAAACCTGATCTTAAAACCCTTTTTTAGGACATTTTGTTTTCACAACACAATGTCTGTCGAGGCAGCTGCTCCTGTCACTGGGACACAGGTCTCAAACGACGAAGAGGAAGCAAATGCAATACATTTTCACCCAAAATCAGGCATACACTCACACAAAAACCCCTCAGACATGGTTTAACAGACCGAGGAGGTACAGTGATATTAATAGAGGCACACGAAGATTATCAAACAGATGTGTTCTATTCTTGGGTTACATTCCCAGCAGTAAAGGCAACAACTCAGACTTTTCATTCTTACATACATGAAAAAGTCCCAGCGGTCTACACTCCGTTCGAGGAGATTAAATTCCCCCCACTGACCAGGACCACAATTTCTGGTTTAATGGCGCCCTACAACAAATAAATAAAACCAGGCTCGGTCCACTAGGTAGACCAGGAGCTACATGGCCGACATTAGCCAGCTACACACCACATCCTGACATTGATATAATGTCACAAGATGCACTGCTCTTACAACACAAAGAGTTGGTAAAACTCTTACAGAGCCATGACGCAACTCGTCATGAGGACACTTGGTATCCAGCCCACAGTAGCTACAAATAACACAGCTCCAACACAGAGCACCGCTACTAAAATCACTCCACAAACATTACACACAGTAATGGGTAAACTGCCCACAAAATGTGAACAGATTCCTTTCTGGGTAGCTCAGAAAATTACCCAGTTAGAAGCAGTATTTCCAAATTACACACCATTTGAAAGCATATAATGCTAACACTCTGCTTGCCCATGGGGATCACACCACAGTTAGAGGACTGCACCACTTGGGGTACAGTCTTTGCTGCCATATATACCAGGACTCATGGTATTCCTTCCTTAGCGGAAATTCCAGATGTCTTACGACAGATACAGAACAAGTATGGAGCTGAACCAGCTCTGACCTTGGGTATGAAATTACTAGGTAACTACGACCAGGTATCAACAATAATATTAGCTAACATTAAAGGGGAAGCGGCTTCAGTGGCGATCCGCCAACACCTAAGAGAGGTCAGTCTTATAGACCAACCACAAGAACTTCCCAAAATAATTGAAACTGTATATGCAGAACTGGGAAGGGACAGTTTGGGTGGGAAAGCTTTTAAAACCACAGCTAATGGGCAGTCCTGAGAAGGACAATTCTAAGCAGACACCTACTTCTTCTAAAAAGAAGTGGGATAATAATAAACAACATTTTTCAGAAAAGATTCTCAGTCCCGAGGTAGGTCTCCTCAACAGGAGCCCTCTGCAAAGAGGTGTAACCTTAGGAATAGGGATAATATTAGGAAACCTGACAGGTATCAGGATACTGATACACATTCCTCTCGACAAACAACACAGGGAGAGAAGGAAAGTCAGCACACAAAGAAGAGCGCAAGCAGTCCAGGGACAAGCACGCTCAGGACTCTTCTAAAACAGAAGACAAGCCACAATCCAAACCTCTATTTAAAAAGAAGAAAGTTGCAGGTCTCAAAGTTAGACATGCACAGAATCCTAAGGACTCAACTTCTGAACTGGGAATGGGCTCAGACAATGCTAGACAGCGCGGCAGAAGTAACAATAGCTCGCCAGAACCTGAAGGAAATTCTGGAGACAGAAAAATTGAATGATTACATCACAGTGGGAACACCAGACAAAAGGGTGAGCGTCCCACACAAGTTATATGAAATAACACTCCGCATGGAGGAGGACAAACACAGGAAAGTAAAAGGTCTCTTTGCGAAGAACCTATTGTCTTGTTTTGACATACTGTTAGCAGAACAAGATTAGCCGCCAGCATTCGTCAGGGAGCGCCCAAAGGGAGAAAGTATATTTTTCCTGCATTTTCCCACCATGTTCCCGTTCACCTTAAACATACATATGCACGGGAGTGGGCAGTAGCCCAAGCTCCAGCATTGTATAAAAATCACGCTGGATGGGATGATGCCTCAACCCACCACGTGATTCCGTTAATAGTTTCACCACATGCTCAAAGACAATATCGTGTTAAGCAAGAAGCTAAAAACACAGGTCAGGGAGATCTTAGATCAACTTGAATACCAGGAGATCATTGAAAAATGCACTTCACAAAAGAACAATCCCTTGTTTCACTTATCAAAACATGATAATACATTTCGGCTAGTTTTCATTTACAGACACTTGAACACTTGCACAAAGACATATGCTGTCCAACATGCAGATAGTGTTGCATTAATGAATAATACTATGCGGGAAAAAATGCAAAACAACACTTGTCTCAAATGGATTTTTCTGTCAAACTATAGCACCTGAAAACACGTACCTAACAGCATTTAGTATATTAGAGTCCCAGCGACAATTTTTTGTCATCTCCCCCGTGTGTATAAGAACAGCTCAGGGGTATTTTCTGAAAGAGTTACTGAATGGCTAAAGCACTTTGATGAAGAAGCGTTGTCCTATATGGATGATATTTATCTAACGGACGACCTATTGGGAAAACACTTGACCAGGGTGAGCACCATTATTATGGGATTCGCCTCTGAGGGCTACAAATTTAATTTTGAGAAATCAAAAATTGCCCACCTCTGTGTCCTATTTTTGGGATACTAGTTTTCAAGTGAAGGGAAAAGCCTGGCAGCTAACTTTTTAGAAAAGTGTGCGCTGCTCCAGCCTCCAAAGATATTAAAACAACTTCCAATCAGTACTGGCATTCCTAGATTTTTGCAGAACATACATTTTTGATTTCGCAGAGAGAGTAAAACCTTTCTACGACCTTTTTCAAACCTGACTTTTCAGTGAAACACTGGACACAAGAACACACCAATATTCTTTGTTCACTCCAGGAAGATATTATTGCTTCCAAACACATACACATACGTGTAAACTTGCACCACTTGGTACTCAGTATCATTTTGGGTCAATGCGGGTACACTTATTAAACCTTTAATGAAGGTGAAACTGTACCAATCGCATACAAATTTCATCTGTACACAAACGCAGAAATCAGTTTTAATTCAACAGAAAAAAATTCTGACAACCATTCAGACTGCTGTAGCAAAAGAAAGAGCACTGGCTCATGGGAAGATGCATTATTGTCGTCATCCCAGTACCGGGGCTAGCATTCCTAATGCCAAAGCCTTACATCCAGAATGGATACAAAGGGCTAATTCTTTTGCTGCATCAGACTTTGAATCCAGATGTGATCCAAGTTTAAAAACACAGGCATTCCTGCAATATGAAAAAGAACATCATCTACCAAATGAAATCTTGCCTCGATCAGTATGAATTTTTAAAATTTACACTGATGGGTCTGCCCCCCCGGCTGCCTTTGTTAAAGATCAGATGCTGGATGGCAAGTTCCGTCCTCATTGCACCAAAAAACTACCTCTAGGTAATAGCACGGCTCGGTTGGCAGCTTTAAAAGCCCTGATACTTGCACTTGTAAACACGGATCGAGAATTCCCCACACTCATTGTGTGTGATTCCTTTTACTGTGTGCAATCATACAATAAAGCATACAACGCTTTGGGAACAAGTAGTTCAGTTGAGAAACGAACTACCTCTGCCCACTGAAATTTTGCCTCTCGATCAGTACGAATTTATAATTTATACTGACGGATCAGCACAACCCGCTACAGGGAGTAAGCAAGCTTACAGTGCAGCGTGCGCAATCGTTAAAGGTCGCATGCGCGATGGTAACTTCAGACCAATGGTCACTAAAACTCAATCTCTAGGAGATTGTACAGCTCAGCGAGCTGAACTACAAGCATTCAAACTGGCACTTGAAAATACAGATCGCGAATTCCCCACACTTATAGTGTGCGATTCCTTTTACTGTGTTCAATCATATAATAAATATTTACACCATTGGGAACAAAATGGGTTTAAAGATGAAAAAGGTGGCATAATTAAACACAAAAATTATGGGAACAGGTAGTGGAGTTGAAAAACGACCTACCAAAAACTCACGTGATTAACACGCTGAGTCATCAATGTGATGGCGTGCACGTTGAAGGGAATTCATTGGCTGTAGAAGCCACACAGGGGGCTGTTCACACCGCTTCCGTAGCTGCACACACTCGTTCAACAACGAGAATAGACTGTGAGATATGGTGGCTGTAATTGCTTCACGCAAAGGCAGCACAGCAGTGCCTAAGAAATTTCCACTCATATACTCCTACAAGTTAGGTGCAAACAACATTCCATATGCTCAGATTCCTGGAGTGGGGGATAGAGTATTTCCAAATATGGATAGTAGGCAGGAATTAATGCTTAAAACACACAAGGGCTTGGGCTCCGCGCATTCAGGGGTAATAGCTACTATTTCTTCATTGCAAACAGTGCTACTGGTGGCCAGGGTTCAGAAGTCAGACTATTGGCTTTGTCTTGAACTGAAAAATATGCAAACAAATGCCAGGCTACACCATCACAAGACCCGCGCAGGTCCCATTGCTAGACAGCATCAGACTGTCCACTTGATCGTGTCATGTAACCGGACCACTGTGGCCCCTCAAATTTTGAGGTGGCTTAAAAATATATCTTGGTGGCAGTGGGTCCGTGCTCAAGTTTCCTATAGGTATGGCCTCAGCACTCGGCTGACGCTCAAAACTGTTATAGAAAGATTTGCGAGTCCATAACAGGAGATACGCAATCAACGTTACACCCTGACTGTGGCTCCACGCTTAGCTCTCGGGCTGACAAAGAGGCCATGTAAGGGATGGACGTAGTATTGCGGTACTCCTCTCCAACGCCATCCTGAGGGAATTTAGGTAGAGGAGAGGAAGGACTGGGGCATAGAGCAATCCTTAACAGCTAGGGTATTAGGCGGGGCGTTAGTGAGGTCAAACACTTATATGGATTCAGGGGGCAATACACACCCAGCCAAGAAGCTCTCTAGGAGGTCTGACTCCAGTTACGAATGTGGGAACCTGAACATAAATGTGAAGGCACAGTGGCGGATGAAATAAAGCAAGGAATCTCCCCTATGACCTATATTTCTTTACTAAAGATTAAATCTAGTATGGGTTAAAGTACAAATGCAAAATTACATAATTATAATATTGAAATACACAAACATATTCTCTTTTTTATAAATTCATTTTATTTTTCATGCTTGTTCTCTTTGGTCTATTTATGATCAACACTTATTAATTTTTTTATGTTTGCTATAAAAAGACACTTTTTTTCAATTTTTTAAATACAAAAATTATTACAAATTATTATATACAATTTGCTACAGCTAAATCAACCCCCAATGAATAAATCAATCTAATAACAAAACACATTCATGCCTCACAATCACTCACAATCATACAAAACACACATGCATATTTGGGTATAAGGAACACATAGATGTAACACGTTTCCAATGGACAATTACGATGACCTAAGCCAACAGGTCTGGGCACACGTGGTCGACGCGCGTTTCGGTGGAATACCACACACCATGAACCACCTTCATCAGGACCTCGCCCAAATAGAATACAGTGTCGCTAGAACAGATAAAACCGGGGGTACTAATTTCAAATGGGAATAATGCCCATTCCAGGAAAAACAGTATATAGAATGTTGGACAACGGAATCTATGTTGCCAGTGGCTAACAGTACACTTCTAATTCAGGCTGAGAGTTCACTTCTAGGTAACTTATTCGGTAATTTATAGATCCCCAACACCGATGTATATAAAATTAGCAATGCGAATATATTTTGGATTTTAGATTGTTGCTGTCCCCGAAGCAGAGTGTATCACACTCTGAGCCGTAGCAAATAAAGATAACCCTATATTATATCTTGGTTTATTCAGTAGGGTAATTCTTTGATGGGTATACCCGCTCTGTCAGGAAACACCTCTACGTTCTTCCGCGTCCATCACAATATGCCGTGGCGGATGAAAACCATTCTGTATCTATGATCGTTTGGCTGTTTTACAGGAACTAAAGGAAACAAAGAAACAAACAAAGATTCTGTCAAAGTGAAACAGGCCGCCACTGGGAAGTCGAGGTAATCACGGGAAGACCTGTCTGAATCCCAAAAGTCGGGGATCTGGGGAGAGAGAGATAAAGATCGCGGACACAAAGGAATTTGCCCCTCATACAGGAAAACCTGTGCCATTCCTTGAAGTGAAAGGAACAAGAACTGTACTTTTGCCGCATCTTGCCGTGAAAAAGGAAAACAGATTCATTTCAAATGAAAGAATCAACCAAAAACTATGTGGCCAATACTGAGCAGTAGGCCTCGTGAACTCCACAGTAGTAGACGTCCCTCTCACTACAATTCAAGAAATTCAAACTGAAAAGCTCCTCACGTTTGAGAAATCAAATCCATGGAGTGGGGGACTATGCAACAATACAATGGAACTAGTTCTCCTTGAACCAACCTTTCAAATTCAAAATAAAAGTCAAGACGACACAAGTTGCAATTTGGCCAAAAACAAATGTGTACACCAACGTTTTTCAACAAAAACATCAAATAATAAATGCTTTAACGTTTTTCAACAAAAGCAGCAAATAATAAAAGCTTCAACGTTTTTCAAAAAAACCCATCAAATAATAAAAGCTTCAACGTTTTTTTAAAAAAAAAACATCAAATAATAAATGCATCAATGTTTTTCAACAAAAACATAAAATATTAACTTCACCATCTGAATGTTTTTCAGCAAAGACATCAACTATTAACTTCAACATTTGAAAGTTTTTCAATAAAAACAGCAGAAATAACTTCAGCTAAACACGATGCAATTTCAACAATTGATCATACAGCTACTGGCTATTTCATTAACTTTGATACGTTTTCCATGGCTCCACATGAACAGGAAGCGACGCCAGCCCAAAAACAAACAACGAACATGCAAGTACAAACTTTTGAACCTTTTCTTTTTCCAAAAGATACAGACCTGGCTTCACCATGGGTAGAACTATGGAGTATTTCTAGGTTCATCTTTTTCTGTTCTAGCTTTGCTTAGAGCTAGCTTTTAGTATGACTCTTAGTGGACACTTTCTACAACACAGGATCAACATAAAACTGAAGCCACGTCCATTTTCAATTCAAATGCAAAAGAGACTTATAAATGTATTCGGCCTTAACAAGCCTTTGTATTCTAAATGATGTATTTAATCATCCGGTTTTTAATTCTGATGTATTTTGAACTTTCATTCATTTTCATTCATTTTATCATTCATTCAGTGATGTCATTACCTGCAGTACATTTTTCTGAAAATTGGGTTACTGATACAGTGAATAATATGCTGTCTGTTTTAGGAATAATTGCTACATTTTCAGATCATGAAATGTTAGAGATTTATTCTTATTGTGACGCTTTATACCTGTTACCTTCTCTAAGGTTATCAACTCCTACACAATTGTAATGCATCTAGAAATGTGGTTGTTTAAACACCAGTAGGAACGTTGCCAAACACCACCAAACACCATCGCACGGGGGTGGAATAGTTGACATACATCAGCAGGTGCAACATTAGATGCCATTTACAAAACAACAGGACAGACCCAGTTAGGAAAGTATGGGTGGTTTGGCCTTTTGACACAAATACCTGTCACAAAAATGATTCCTGAACATCACCAAGGGACTCAATATACATAGGCCAGACCTACGTTATGTACAGATAACATCCAGAGGTAGTGAAATTCTACAGTGTAGGGAAGTTGTGCCTTTTTTTGGCTAGAAGCCCCAACACTGACAGTAGTGAACCGAAAGTTTCCTTTGTAAAATTCAATGCTTTAGGCAATCTGAAAACCATGCTTGTGCAGCACTTTTTTTTTTTTTTTTCCATTTCACATCAGCTAAAGAAATATTTTTTCTTTTTTGCAAAATAGCACTCTTAAATACAGAATGCCCCTCTTTCCTTTTTGATAAATTTTCTTTCACATACAAGCAGTGTGATACACCTTGGGAATACCTCCCGAACAGGAACTATGCTTCTCATGGTTTCTAATATTTAAAAGACCAGTCTGAAAAGACTGCAACTGCACTTTTTATCTCTATTTTGCTAAAACATGTCCTGAAACACATTTTTTCTCTTATTGTTTCAACTCTCACCGAGTGCTTGGAGCTTTCCCTCTAAATTGACCTTTTTTTTTCTAAAGAAAGCATGGTCTTCTGAACAGCTTGTAAGAGTTTTCAATTTTATAAACAGGAACTTTTATAAGTAACTACTGACTCTAAGAGAGTATTTTTAATGACACTATAGATTTTTCCTGTCTCCACGGAGTCTATAGTAATTTTACATATTTTAACAGCTGCTATTTTTTCAGCTCATAAACCACTCTCATGCAACTACCTGCCAATTATATGCCAATGCCTATTTTAGTCACGTAGTTTGCTTTTAATGGGTTATTCACGATTGTCCATAGATTGGAGTGGGTGTTATGTGCTGGATTGAGGCCCTAACATAGGTGCGCCGTTTCAGAGGCACAAATCCTTCGTGCCACAAAGACAGGCAGGCCCTTTCACCCACTAAAGGTCCTTTCACCTACATTAGCCCTCCCTTCACAATAACGAGCAACAGAGGCTGTCCCTTATCTGACTTGTGCTCTGGGTGCAGAAGACAGTCCATCCTAAATACGTCATCTCTATGTCCAACAGTGACTAACCTACGTCACAACGAGTTCTTAGAAACAGACCCTTAAGCTCTTGGGATTTTCCCTAGCACAGGATTATTGATTTCTCCAAGAACTCATTAAATATGCATGAACCACTATTCCCTAAGGGTTCATTCCTGACGTCTTCCTCTGACCGACTTTACGTCAATACTAACATTCCAAGGCACCTATCAGGTATAAATATACCTCCCTTTGCCCAAGCAAACCAGAGGGGACCGAGACTTCCATGCCGACACTCTGACCTGAGACGCTGCAACCTGCGTCATGCCACAGCTCCAGCTGGCAGAGGTCCATCCACCCATCCTGGGGTGTCCAGCTCGAGATCAGGATGAAGTCCCACTAAGGTAATGGGGTTAGAACAAATCCTTGGGGGGAGTCTTGGCTCTCTAAGACCTACACACATGCTAGGTACACTTAGGTGCATCATAGGGGTATAGGCTTTATCTTAAATGCATTCTGTATTTCATGTATGTGTTCATTACTATTGCACAATGGTAAAACTGTACCATGCATTTTTATTTAACTGCACTGCTGGCCATATTTCTCTGCTACTGTCCAACAGTTGTTGCAGCACATATTACCAGTACTAGAATAACAACTGTGCAATAAATGTTATTGAAAACACACCCGACTGTTTCTTCTATGTACTTCTCTGAGATGAGTGACTGAATGAAAAGTAGTATATTGTTTCCACGATCCTGAGGGATCAGGGTTTTATGTTATGTGGTTGCCAGAAGCTATTCCCTTCTTGTTGTCAAGACGTTTCTAGTGGCCTCTGAGCTAGCTGGTACACAGTAATTAAGTTTAATATATGCGATAGGGGCATACCGACCTCAGTACTATGCCAAGCCTATAGTGTATGTTATTCCAATGCGCAGATCAGGGAAATAGGAACTACACTACAAAGTGATAATTCGACATTGTACTTTGCCCTCAGTCTTCTTTCCCTTTGCCTAATACATGCTTTTGCTTTACGGCATTCCTCATCAAACCATGGTCGATCTATATTATGGGGTCTATTATTACTTACTATCCCGGGTTTACTCCCTTTAAAATTCACCCTTAGACTTTCCACCAGCTGTCTTATTGTATTTTCAAACCAGGCAATGCCGTTTTTGGTTGGGATTTCTTCTAATGGAAGAGTCTGCTGGACAGTCCTTAATTTCCCAATGTGCTCTTCTGATATACGTGTTGTAAGCCGTTTTGGGTAATCCACATGTACCTGTAGTGCCATCTCTCTGTTTACCCCTTGTTCCGTATAGTTCTGTCTTCAGAGGATAGTGATCACTACCCTCCTCTTTTACTACCTCGAAGTGCTTAATTAGTCCAAAGCTCCAGGCATGGGTAAACACATAATCTATAGGGCAGGGTTGCTGGCCTATCGCAAATGTACGCCTTGCTAACCGATCAGCCTCCATTCTCCCATTTGCACATACCAAACCCATTGAGCCCATCAGCTGTCCAAAAGCCAAATCTTGGGCCGAAATCTCCCCACTTGGAAATATGGCATCCTCTATATTATAGGCGATTAACAATTCCTTGCACCAGATATCTATTCTACGGGGGTCTAATCTATGGTTAAAATCGCCCAACACCAAGAGCACATCCTTCTGGTAGTTTTCACACACCATATCCTCTTTTAAATTTCCCAATTCCACCTTATATTCGTCCTCCTTTCCCTTCTGTATATACACATTAACAATACATATTCCTTCATAACATGGGACAGGATTCCGTAACAGCACTCTACAACCTAGTGCCCATTTGCATTGTAGTTTCAAGGGTTCTACCTTCCTGGCAATTTTTGTAGAGATCAGCGTCAATTGCCCTCCCGAAGGTCTGCCTAGAGGATTCTTCCTCGCTGCTTTCGAATGTTGGGCAAACCCTTCGATAGCTAGGGTTTCGTCGCACAGTCAAGTCTCAGGATCCCTGTGCAGTTTAAACCAAATATATTTGGAAAAGGGTTAACTCTCAATTTTTAAACATGTGCCTTTCAAACTTAATATTTCAGACAGAGAAAGCAAAAGATCTTCATCTCCTACTGTTCTCATATATTCTCCTTACTTATTTATTGTATTTCTAATGCAGCTGGGAGCTTTGACTAGTAAGGAGAGGTGATTGCTGGGACAGGAATTGTTGATGAGTGATAACAGGGGAGTTGCTGTGCCCCAGGTTAACTCTACAACAAGCAGCCTCAATGAGTTTCAAAGAACAGGCTTCAAGAAGTCAGTCGGTGATAATCTCATTCTGCTCTAACTACCCTCTTTCTTCTTAGGTACAACTGCTGTAGATCTTTCCCCACTTTGGCCCTCTTTTTTGAAATTGTAGGAGTGGAAAACACATCCAGGTTATGGTTGTTAATGACTGATTGTTTCATCTGGTCAGATGTCTCTCCAGGTCAGAGGGGGCAACCAGGGTGGGAGTGTAGGTGACAAGATTTTTTTTAATGTACCTTTTCTTTCCTTCAGCAGCGGAATTGCATATTGTTAAAATTGAGCAGTGCATTGATTTGCATGATACTTGGCTGAAGGTGTTTCAGATAATGCCTCAAACCAGACAAATTCAGCCAGTACTTCTGGATCACGGAGACTTCACATTGTATGGCTTCTCAGACTTGTATTGTCTAGAAACAATTAAGGATCTGTGCCAAGACAAGGAATCCTTTCAAGGCTGTTTCATGTGGTGCCAAAACCAGCCACATCATATTTTGCACTATTTGACATTCTGTGAACTAGCAAAGTCTCTACCCACCTTGGAGACTACTGAGATGTAAAGGCCCTCTATCCGAGCACGAGGAGAAATTCTGAACCTCAGCCAACGACTCTCTCCCTTTCGGGTTGGTAGTTAAAACTTTGACCATGCCTATTACTTTCTGCCTAAGAAATGTAGTAAGCTGTCTTGGAAACTACATTTCATCCCAAAAATTCTTCTTTCAGGCAGAATTAAAAGATTCTGGGTGGTGTGACTGAAGAAATGAGAATGTCATCTGTATGCGTTTCCAAGGTCCTACAGCTTTCTTCCTAGGGATGTAGGGGATGTAAAAGGCTATTTGACAGCCATTTCAGCTGAGTAAAGTAACATACTTCTGGATGCCCATTTGTCATGATTTCTGCAGTACAGACACTGTTATGTCCCAGTAGTTGTACGGAGAGTACAATTTGGTCCTATGTGTTATCGAGTCTCTTTAGACTGGCTTCATGTCTGATAAGGTGGTGTTTTAAGTATGCCCTTTCTTCCTACTCAAGATAGTTTCTGAGTTTTTTGTTTTTTTACATTTTTCATAAGATACCTTCCTCCTCCTCATCTTATAAAACTAGAGGATCAACTGCAAGGTGTGGACCTGCAAAGCACTCTTCGTTTTAATGTTGATCATTTGAGTACTTTCATCTTGATACCCAGCTTGTAATCAGTTTCTCTGTATCCAAAAAGGGTAAGACCGAGACAAAACAAATTAAGTTTAGGTGGTTATGCATTAGATGTGCTATGAGCTAGTAGGAAAGACCCTGCAAACCGGGTCATAACTCACTCTACAGACAGTACGGCTCCTCTGTGGAGTCCCTGTAATTTTTATGTGTCAGCTTGCAGCTTGACTGTCTTTTTCACTAATACTTTCTGGACTCTAGAGTTCATGTTTCGGTTGCAGTGCCAAGGCGACACTCTATTTTCGGTATTTCCTCATTACTTCCCATGTCCCATCTTCTGAATAGTATATATGTCTTTTAAAAAAAAAATTATATTCTTATGTTGGTTCCATATTCTATGCTCTGCCTCTGTGGAGCGGATCTAATGTAAGGCTCTGTGACCGCTGTGGCACTAGACTCATGTACTGCAGGAAAATGTCAGGACCCAGTCCAATGCCTAAAAAACGCTTTTAAATGAGTAACCCACTAGATAATAGAGTATCCATCAGACAGCTAACAGACATTAGTAACTTGTCCAATGTCGCACAGTAGCAGAATTTGCTACTGCTACAATTATAGATAATACAACTCCTCATTCCAGGTGCAGTTTTTTAAAAGTACTCTTTAGGCACAATGTGGTTTCTGAAAGTTTATCTGTTGTTCCACCTATACTAGAAAGTTTTTGTGGAATGGAATATCACAGTAGCCAGACCTGAGCCCTAAAATGTCCTTCACAACAGAGAGCAGGGCACCAGACAGTAAAACAAACACATCTAGCAACAAGTCGTCCCAAGTTCTCAATTAGACGTTTCAGGAAAACATTTGCAGACTGTGTATGGGATAACATAGATCTTTCCCTGATGTTCCACCATCAGCCGTTTTACAACCTTTTTCCACCTCAGCTGAAAGCTCTCTTTAGGGCCAGGGTGAAAGTCAGGAAAACATAGCAGCAGACCTTTGGTCAAGAAAACGTTTTTCTTGAATTGCTACCCTTTAAGATGGAGGACCACCATCACCTATTCCACTTGTATTATTCCTCAAGTCATTGTTGATTCAATGAGTCTTTGAGGAAAGTCGGTATGCACATTGCACTAGATAGACAGCTTTGGCTCCAGTTCCAATTCCAGAAGCACCTGCAACATTTCCTCCATCTAGCTGACCATAGAGTCTGCGGTGACCCATGTGGAGATGCCCACAATGCGAAAAAGTGCTTCCTTCCCACGTTATCTTTTAGCTCACAGCCTGTGCCCTCCTTTAAAATGCGGTCTACTGTGCAGGTCTTGGATGCAAACAGATGTTCACTGCTGAACTGATGTCAGACATGCACGTCTCCAATGTCTTGCCTTTCTGCACTACTGCCTCCACATCCGGCTCCACTGTAGATATACACAGTAAAAATAACTCCTCTTTCTGCTTCGTACAATCTGCCATAATGTCGTCCCTCAGTAAAGTCCTTGGCTTCTACTCAGATAGGACTTTGAACTGTCTATAACACCCCAGCTGCTGACTGGTTATACGGTCTGCAGACATATGCGTCTTCAGCGTGCTCTCTGCCCCAACAACAATCCTCCTGCTGCTTCAGTATTTCTTAAAAACAGTAACTTTTCCCAGCATGTGATTATTTTTTTCCCCTGCACACTACCTGGTTGCTCTTGGCTTGTGTGGTGCATGATGCATGTACTCCTAAAAATAAATCTTAAAGATACATGGAAAGCCTTTTACACTTTTTAAAATCCTAGGTTTCTAAGAGGAAGTCTAAAATACCTTTTTTATAATAAGACCCTAACTGTAAGCATTAGTTAAATCTGAAGTGTATTCGACTCTTGATCTCACTTATTTTTTTTACCTGATCATTTACTGGAATTTAACTAAAACATGTATAGTATGTACTTACATTGGACCATAATACCTCTAGTTCTTGATGCTGCATAGTTCCTGTTGTTTTTGCATACTGCAGCTTATCAGAGCCTTGAACGTTGATAAGTTACTAAAAGGAGGGCCAAGCGATACCATTGAGCCTTCAAGTAACTTTTATTTTGTGCTGAGTTCTGGATTTTGGTTCATTATCCCTCAACAAGCAGTATTTTGTGACATATTTTCATATAATGTTTTATAAAAGGACAAGGAAAAGGGCTAGTTACATCAGGGCGATACGAAGAGGTATAGAACCAACATAGTCACTGGTGCTAATGAACAAGTCAGTCTGTTACTGCATGGAGGATCTGTGCTACAAAACAGAGGTAGATAAATACTTTTTCAGAGTCTTGTGTATTGTTTCACTGAGCATGTGATTCCTCCCACTGAGGCTATTTTAATCCGTTTCTCAGTAATTGTACTTAGTTTTGATTAGAGCACCCTGAGAATACATATCCTCTTTAGCATCCAGTTTTTAACCCCCAAAGCCTTTGGATATTTGGATAAAGTAGTGTGGAGCTTCGAGCTCACTTAATAGGATCAGTTTATTTTGTATGCGGTACCATTATTGATGTACATCATGTAAGTTTCCTATCCTCTTTCCGACACTGACTTATCTCACCAAAGAAGCTACTCTGTTCCGTGCAGAAGTAGAGATAATGTTCTAAAAGATAGATGCAGACTAGATGTAGGACTCTTTTTAAAAAATCATCCCTTTTATTTGTTTTTCCTAGAATCCTGCAATGCTAAACAGTTCTTTATGTGTTTTTTTTTTTTTTAAGCGTTTGGCTCAGCAGTCTATAAAGGCAAACCAAAAAACCTTCCACAATCTCATCATTCAGAAGGATGTTTCTGATGCAGGTGAGTTATTTAAACTGCAATACTATAGCTCTCTCTTTAAAATGTTGACAGTAAGAAAAGTGAGATTTTGAAACAATTTTCTGTAACTGTAGTTTTCTTTACGCCGTCTATTCCTAGATAACCTTGTGTGTTTAGATGAATGAGTATATGCCATTCCTTTTGTCACCATTCAAGAATTGTCTGGATTTGCGGCTCAGACTAGATAAAAGGTATTTAGCTCCAGTCAGCCAGCACCAAACCCAAGCCATATTTTCAGGATATCCACATGAGCGTACATGCAGTGGGCCTAAATGTGAATGATGTATTCTAAGGACTTGGTATGGGCCAGGACAACATTTTACATCTAGTCTAGACACGCACTTGTCTGGGCTTCATCTCTTCAGGGCACGCTTTGAATCACAGCCACTGCAATGTGTTTTCTCTGTCTACATTACCATTCTAATTTTACACCGGGGTTTTAAAATGCATCTCACAAACTATGGAACTGTATTATTTGTAAACCTCAGTTCACTCTAGAAGACACTCCCCCTTTCCCCCCCCCATTTTGTTAGGACTGTATTGAAAGGGTCAAATATATGTTCTATTTAAAAAAGTGATCTGATACTTTATCCGGGCTTCACCCAATCCCTACACCTCTAGCCCCTTTTCTGGTGTCATTGCTAGAACCAACTCCTCAAGATTTGCAGTGCATATCAATGTAGGATACTGAATTTGGAACTCAGTTGCTACTGTAGATATATACACACATAGGGGCCGATTCCGATCTCGGTCGGAGGCGCACCCAATACCATTCGGTCGGGAAAAAAGCCATGCGAAAGCCTGTTTCCCGACCGAACCGTCACGCGGGTCCGGCCGAGCGAGTACGATGCGAGTCGCCGACCGACTCGTCCGGGCGACCCGACCGCTCCGACCGACTCGTACCCGGATCGTACCGCTCCGACTGACTCGCTCGGACCCGATTCGCACCGCGCAATGGAGACGTTTTCCGGCCGGGTAAGTACGATGCGCACCTCGACCGCTCCGACCGACTCGCGCCGTCCGACTCGAACTCGCTGTCGGAGCCGTACTTTGGGGGTCCGTGTCGGACCCCCTGTACGCGTACCCGTGCGAGGCGCACACAGGGGGGACCCATGGGTCCCCCCTACCTGTGCGTGTACGCCGCGAGCGCTCGCGGCGTACTCGCTGTAGGGGGCGCCCTTGTCCGCCTCGCACCCATTGAGGCAATGGGAGCCCGCGTACGCGTTGTACGACCGGCTCCCATTGAGTTCAATGGGAGTCCGACCGACTCGTGTCCGATAACATACGGACGCATCGTACTCGTTCGGTCGGACTGCACGGGTCCAATTCGGTCGGAAATCTCTCCGGGTCCGGCTCGGTCGGAGAAATTTCCGGCCCGAATCGGAATCGACCCCATAGTCCGTGCCCTTAACCTTAGTTTTCAAATATATCAATTTTAAGCAGTCAGAAGATCATGTACCTGTACTGCAGCGTATTAGTTTCATTAATTGTAAAGACAGAAGAAAAAAAATCATGAATTAGAGCAGTGAAGAAATTTGGGAGAAGAGAGTGGGCATGGCCAAAACAAATCCTCAGGGAGTGTTTCCAACGAGGAAGTGTTAATAAAATTGCTCAAATGGGTTGTAAATTATTTAATTTTGAATTTTTGTATTTAAAAGACAGTCTTAGGGCATTGTATCTACCACTTTGTGTCTAAAAAGTTGCTTTATTTTTTGTTTATTTTTTTATTTTACAGAGTTTTATATAGCGCGAACTTGACCCGAATCGGGTATCAGAGCGCTTTACATAGCACCAGTTGCATTACATGAGGACACATTCATTTTTGTTAGGCACGGGAAGATTAAGTGATTTACCCAGAATCACAGGATGTTCAGCGTCCTTGCCGAGACTCGAACCCAGTTCCCCAGATTCGAGGTCGACCGCCCTAGCCGTTTGGCCAACTCCTCTCCCATTATAGAAGTAAATGTCCATTAAGAAGCTCTCCCTTTGATGATTATAACTATGATAAATTTCACCTGCCTGACCACTGATTGGCTGACAATGATCACCTATTGTGGACTGATTATAATGGCCTGTTGAGCAATACTCGTCCCCTTTTTCAATGGTTGGATGAATTTCTGGAATGTTGGATCTAGCCTAAGAGACTGAGACCTGTATGATTTGAAGAAGCCTTGACACGTACTAATATTGACTACTGGTAAATATTTAAATGAGCAGCATTTTTTGGTCCAGCATTGAGGCTGCGTTGTTCCAGGTAAAAATAAATACATTGTTCTCAGTTACCCATCGCATCATCAGGTTCTGATATGGCACATTTTACAAGGAGTTCTGTTGGCACAGGAACTCTACCGCAAATGGTCATTGGCCAAAAAGGCAGGCTACCCTCATCAAAGTGATAGCCAGCATCTTTTAACATTATTGAGGTGTTCCCTTGTGTTAAGCTGTAGCCCTCAGGTGGGCTACAGAGCTGGTAATTGTGTGCCATATGTTAATTCTGTTGATTAAAAAAAAATGCCTTGAGTACATGCCTCATCTTATATCTGACAGTGGCTAAGTAGTCTGCTGAAGAGAACCATTGTTTATGGCAAGCACCCTTATCGCTCAGTGCCATGAAGGAGTACGGTGGAGATATTCAATTACCCTATCAAAATTTGGAAGCATTGCGGAAAACTTCAATATTCACAGAAATACGCTAAATGCTATACGGAAACTGCTTTCTTTGGACACTATTCCCAAAATTAGATCCTAGGTTTTCTTTGAGAATAATCGTGCTATGGGCCTTTTGTATTAAGTGAGTTGGGCAACGGGGCTGGGCACTCCCATTTACATTACGCAAATAAGAAAAGTTTGACTTGTAGACACTATAAGAATCTCATTCTCCAAAAGGAAGAAATCCAGAGAGCTCTGGATGGTACTCCATAAACAAAAAAGATGCAACATTGTAGCATCAGATTGTGTGTAACAAAAGATTGTTTCTGAAAATGCTGTAGAGGTGAACATTAGGGAAACGGAAACAGTTTTCCCATCACCTACAAAGTAAAAGAAATCCACACAATCAAAGCTGAATTTCCATGGTGCACAAGGGATCCTACTTCACAATAGATACATGTCCTTAGCCACCTACGCCGAGCATTTTAGTTAAAAGCGCAGTTCTTTTTTCAAAGCATGAAACTACTCCCTGTGCCCTGTTGCCCTCATTCAGTTAGACCAGTAGCTGAAGCAGCATATTATAATCTAGTAATTCAGTTGGATACTTCTAACTGCAGATTCCTCATCTTTAGAATATCACCATGTGCCGAACTGGATTCGGAAGATTTAAACAGTGTTGCTACTGCACACTTGTAGGTAGCGTTGCATGGCTTCACGTTGACTTTGTTCTGCTCTGGAAGTGACGATGGAGCTGCATATAAGTGATACCCCTGTGTGTCGATGTCCTTTCCTGTCTTTGTGCGCCTTTAAACGCAGATCTGGAGCTCGTTCCCAATTTTTTCTTTGTCAGCCGACAAGTATTTTTTAATGATTCTGCTTTTTTCCAGTGTGCAAGGGAAGTACGTCCTATCATAAAATTACAGGGTTTAAGCCAGAGGTCCCTTGGGGACAAATGGGGGGTGGGGGGGCCTTAAGTAATCTTGGGGGGTGGGGGGCACCAGTCTTCTGGCCAAGAGAGGCATCCTACTTTGTTTTAAGTGTTAAAAACATGAGCGGCAGTTAGCCACCTTGAAATGGGCCATCACTAACAACTTTTGTCATTTATATCTTGACTGGAAGTATATGTAAAAAGGGGTAACGGAGCTTAACTGCAATGTTTAAATATGTTTAGACATATTTAAACATTACCAATTTAGCAGAATAATTGTGAAAAAATTGAAGGGGGGCCGAGGATTTTTTTTTTTTTTTTTTACAGGGGGGCGCAGCATTAAGAAGTTTGAAGACCACTGCTTTAACTCTTGTTGGTACCATCGTAAACAAATGTCTGACCGATCCGCACGAGGTGTGCCTCTGGTGTTTCGCTTTGGCACATTACTTCAAGTCCTACGAAGAGTGTGACCTTTCTAAATTCTCGAAGGCGAAGCAAAGCTGCACGTCACCGAACACCGAAAGAAGTCTTGAAAGTCCCACTCCCTCTCAAAGTCGAGGGCGCATACCTGCTCCCGTCTTCAAGACATTCCTACGAAAGGTTCTTGTCACAGTTCAAGTCTTCTGGTAAGTCGAAGCGGAAGCACAAGATGCGGGATTCGTCTGTCTCACTCCTGGCCCCTCATCCAGGAGCTGATCCCAATGCACCCAGAGTTTCAAGGTCCACCGTGACATTGTGGAGTCAACTTTCAATCTGGCACCAAAATCTACGCCGGTCCATTTGACATCTATGCCAGACCCAATACTCCCAGCACTGAATAAAGACCCCATTCGTGTAGTCCAATCTCAATCGGAGGCCAGTTCATTTCGGCCCTGACTGAGGTCCTATCTTGAAGCCACACCAGCGCACTCAGCCAGAGTTCAACCGACTCAGACAGAACCATGCATTTGCCTCAGAGCCGCAAGCCAGCTCTACAATAAATTTTCAGTTACAACTCTGATCACAGTCAATCCAGCCTTTGAAGGTGACATTGGAGATGATGGGGATTATTTTCCTCAGCACTGTGATGATGACAACCTGTATATAGACTTGCAGGAGTCAGTGGGTTTTACACTTCCCAGGACACTGGTTTGTGTTTCTCCACCTAAACCATCAACAGAAGAAAGTCTTTCGTTTGTTGTGGTGGGGAGATGTGCAGGGAGGGTATTAGACTTACAGCTGCCAACTAAGGAAGTCACAGCTAATGTGTTAACTGAGGTTTTATAACCTTGCCAGACCGCTTCTGGGCCTCTATTACCATTCAGTGATGCACTGACGGACACCCTAATGACCAGTTGGCATTAGCCTTGTTCCTGTTCACCGTTGCACAGGCAGGTTGCTAGGTGCCACGTGACCATGACTTCCTGACACAGAACCATATGCCAGAAAGTCTAGTGGTTCAAGCTTCCACCAGCCGGGTGTACCTGCAGTAATTCCCTACAACTCTCCCAGACTGAGTCTAAAAGAGTTGAAGCATTCAGGAAATGTATGTTTTCCTGAGCCAGCCTTACCCTCCAGTCAATTAATTCTAGCGGTTTGTTGGAGAGATGTTCTCATGCTATATGAGACATGGTTAGTGAGATCTTGGCAACTATCACTGAAGAATTTTGGGGGAACCTAGCTCAAACCATCTAGGATGGCCAGGATGCAGATGCATTTGCTGCAGAGTTGACACGGCTGACTCTTTGGGCGGGAGTAATCAGCACTAGTGTAGTGCTTTGGCACCACGCTTGGGTGAGGTCCATGGGCTTTGATGGTGACATGCAGGCCTCTTTGATGGATATGCCATTTGGTGGGTCTCTCCATTTGGCGATAAAGCTCGGTCAGTTGTTGGAGCACTTTAAAGAAAGCCCGGCCATGACACGCTCCTTCGGCCTTTCCATTCCAGGAAAGCCGCGCCCTCCGTAATTTTGCCCCTTTCAAGTCTTCTCGAGAGGTTTTGTGTTACCGGCAATGTCGAGGCTCACTTCCTCCACAGCAGGCACCCCAGCCATTTGGAGGTGGGGCGGGGGGATAAAGCATACAACGTCCGTCCCACCAGGGGTATGAACTTTCCAGTCCCCCATTTCCTGCAACATCAGCCCCCAAACAGGTTTAGTTTGCCGTTAGGGGCACACGACCACCCTGCGGGAGGCAGGATCAAACATTACCTCCAAGGGTGATAAAATGTAACCGTTTTCAGATCATTCAGCGTGGCTACGCCGTCCCATTCCTTTCGACTCGCCTCCTCTTTCGCCTACTTCAGAGCATCTGTCAGAGGAGCATATGTTTATCTTGTGTCAAGAGTTGCAGGCTCTTTTGGTCAAAAGAGCCATAGCGCGGGCTCCGGCCCCAGAAATAAGGACTGGGTGTTACTCCTGCTATTCCCTTATGCTGAAGAAGGATAGAAGCCTTCATGTTAATTTAGATCTACATCTCTGCATACCTTCTTCAGAAGGAAAAATTGAAGATGTTTGCAGTAGCCCAGGTTCTGTCTGCCCTGGATCCAGGCAACTGGATGTTAACTTTAGACCTGCTGGATGCCTACTTTTGTTTACTCGTCCTTCAGTCTCACAGATGCTAATTGTAGTTCAAAGTAGGCCAAGAGCATTTTCAATTTGTGCTACTCCCCTTCGGCCTTACTAGTGCCCCATAGGTGTACACTAAAGTATTGGTGGTGATTGCAGCACACCTTTAGAGGTTGGGTAATCCAATTTTTCCTTACTTTGAAGACAGGCTGTTGAAGGTGGGCTCCCTACAGTCAGTTGCAGGCCATGTGCATATGATGGTGAACCTCCTGATTTCACTGGGGTTGACTATTAATGTGGCGGTCACACTTTCAGAGGTGCCATTCTGAATAGAGTGCTGTTTGGAGCCTTCCCACCATTGCAACGAGTTACGGACATTAGGGCTCTAATCTTGATGTTCCAACCTGCGTCTCAGTGAGAATGGCTATGAGACTTCATGGCCTCTTGGTCTCCTGCATCCTGCTTGTCGACTATGTCAGATGATATATTTGGGCTCTGCAAGTCTCAGTAGCCCAGCAACAGGGGAATCTGTCGGATTCCATCTAGGTTTCTTTGGAAACTGCAAAATACCTGCAGTGGTGGCTGTTCAACCGCAATTGGACCCGTGTCCCTGTCCCACCCAGAGCGGACAGTGGTGATGGATGCCTTCTTGATAGGATGGGAGGTCATCTGGGAGAGGCGGAGATCAGAGGACTCTTGTCCCTGGCGGAGACCTATCTCCACATCAACGTTTTTGAGTTGCGACCATTCGGCTTGTGCTGAAAGCCTTCCTGCCATCCATCAAAGGGCGGCTGGTTCAGATTGTCAAGGACAACACAACTGCCATGTGGTACTGCAACAAGCAGGGTGGGAAGGGTTCCTAGGCACTGTTCCCTGTAAGGATTGCGCGCGCGCACTTCTGTCCTCCCGAGCACACAGTGCTGTGTGTGAAGTGTGCACACACAGCACATCCCGGGAGAGTGTTTGTGCGCTGAAAGGCAGAAAATACTCCTGCACTTGCTGCCTTTCTTTTCTAACTAGAACGCGGCTGCGGGGCTTATTGTGGGACTTTTGAAAGTATTTATGTTAATCACAGCGCCCATCAAGGGCTGCATTTAACAAATACTTTCAAAAGGTAAACAATCAGCCCGACAGCCGCGCTCTATTTACAAAAGAAAAGCAGCAAGTCTACAAGAATCATCTGAAAGCATACGTTCGTGCTTTTAAACTTGATGCATTTCTTTTCTAAATATAGCACGGCTGTGGGGCTGATTGTTTGCCTTTTGGAAGTATTTATGGTAAATGCAGCCTTTGATGGGCGCTGTGATTAACATCAATTCTTTCAAAAGGCCCACAATCAGCCCAGCTTCCACGCTGTAAGAAAATAAATGCATCAACTTTAAAAGCACAACGTGTGCTTTCAGATGATCATGATAGCACACATTGTGTTTGTAGACTTGCTGCATTTCTTTTCTTAAAGCAGCACGGCTGCGGGGATGATTGTGGGCCTTTTTCACAGCGCTCGTCGTGGGCTGCATTTAACATAAATTCTTTCAAAAGGCAAACCATCAGCCCCGCATTTAGAAAAGAAATGCAGCAAGTTCTATATAGTGCAAACTCAACCCAAAAGTATTGGAGCGCTTTACATGATTTATTATTATTATTATTATTTTTTTTATTTTTTTTGGTATGCATGGGGAGATTAATTGATTTGCCCAGAATCACAGGATGTTAAGCTGACCCGTGACTCAAAACCCATCTCATAAGTCAGCAGCTTGATCATTAAGCCACAACCTCTACCACAAGAACTGAAGCATTTTAAATATTCTATACAACTTTATGCAACAAACAACCATTGACAAAGCCATTAGTCCTGGCTTATTGTAGGTGTAATGTTACTTGTATTGTATATCTGGACGCAATGACAGAAGAAGCAAAATATCAGTCGGGTGGCACACTATGCTAAGCACAGATTTAAGCTTAATTGCTTTTAAACCACGCCCTTAATTGCATCCGTCACGCCCCTTTGAGAGACCCCCTTGTTTTTCATCCCTCTTAAAGCCCTGGTCTACATGCGCGGTCAGGTTCTTGGCGCACATACCTTGGCTGCAGCGCACAGAGACCTTACTCTGCCGCACACAGAGGAAAACATTAGAGGGAACATTGGTCCTTTGTCAAAAGGCAATATGTCTCTGGAGCTGGCTGGAGCGTGGGGCATCTCACTAATCGGGGAATCTCCTGGTGAGATCTTTGAACGGCAGGGCAGACTAACTCAGTCAGCGGCACCTGGCAGATAACGAGTGGCATTTAAACCCTGAGGTGACCAATGGCATTTTCCAGCAGTGGGTAGAAGCCTGACTAGATATTTTTACCACCATCAAGAACGCACAGCGTCAAAAACCTTCGCATGCTGGAGTTTTCAAGAATGCTCTCTGAAGCGCATTCTGGATAGAGTGGAGCACAGACATCTTTACACCTTTCCGCCACTCCCTCTCCTGTTCCGAGTCCTGAAGAAGATTAGGCGCAACTGGGTCCAAGTCATCCTGGTAGCTCCACATAGGGGAAGGAGTGTGTGGTACCCGGAACTTCTGACCATGAAAATCTGTCCTCCAATCAGGCTACCACTTCTGGAGGATCTCCTCTCGCACTGCAGGGTCCTACATCCGAACCTGTGCAGACTGTAACTCCATGTATGGAGTTTGAAGGGCAACAGTTGTCTGCGTTCTGTCTTCCCCTGGAAGTTGTGGGTGTCATCCTTTCTGCAAGGCGTCCCTCTACTAAGACTGTTTACACTGGGTTCTGAGACAGATTTGTAGCCTGGTGTGGCACATGCAATATTGACCCATTGTAGCTCAAAGTGTCAGATGTCTTTTTGTTCATTTTCTATCTCGCCGAGCAAGGACTTGCAGTGGACACCGTTAAAAGGCTATTTGTCAGCCCTTTCGGCCTTTTTACGTTTAACTGACCAGCCATCCTTTTTCAAATTATTGTTGGTTCTGTGTCCTAGTGCACTGACCAAATCAAGAAAGAAACTGATCTGCAGCTCCATCAACATTTCTGTGGCAGAATGAAGTAATTGAGAAACCGTATGGTACCACCTACCAGCTGGAGGGAACAATGCTCTTTAAATCTTCTGATCTAGTCTGGCGACTAGGGATAGTCTAAAGGTGAGGAATCTGCAGTTAGATAGAGTACCCACCAAATACTCAACATGATAGTTATAAACTAAACTTTGTTGGATGCATCATGAGCCAAACTACCAGAAGGGATACTCTTCTCAAAGAGAACATTCTGGGGATTACCGGCACAACCACAACTGCTGAAGGAATTATGACGAAATTCTGTCCGCCTTAGTTTCCCATCAAGGAGGATGAAAGACTGCACTGTCTTGGCTCTAATCAGGCTTTCAGTTTTTATATTGACATAACTGCGAGTTTCAGGTTGATATTCAACTTTTCCTAGACTATGCTGGTCCCAAAATGGTATGGTGATACAGAAGTGGACGATTTCCCGCTGGCTTATTCTATGCATCAAGGCATCAGAACCCATTCCACAAGGCAATATTACCTTTTCAGCGCTGTCCTGGGAGTGTTCCTGTGTTGTACATTTGCCACGGTGTAATGTAGGGCTTAGGTCAAACCTTTCTCCTTAAGTGCGCAAAATAGCCATCTCTGTAGGTCTGTGTTACGGGACTTCTTTCTTTTCTTTTTTAAAAACGTTTGTTTTCCAATGCAGGCAGGCAATATAGAAGCACCACGGTTATATACAGCATGTACATTGCATAACATTTTATATTATAGTATTCGGTCTCAACACATTTTAGCATTAGATTGAGACGGAACACACCTCCCACTGAAGAATTCGGGTGTCATGGGCCTACATTGTGTCTAACCACTTCCCTTATATCTTGTCATACTTCTGTGGGCATCCCCTTGCCATGTAAACCATTTTTTCTAGAGTGGAGCATCTATCCACGCCTTGTTTCCCTTCCTGATTTGAGCCATAGCTCTCCATTTCTTAGCAATGTCCCTTTTGGCAACTAGGAATCCCAAGCCATTGAGTATGCGTGCTGCTCTGGTGCCACCCATCACCTCCATAATTCCCAGCAGTGCAATCTTGGGTGTCAGTTCAACCCGTTGACCTGTTGCCTCAGCAAGACACCGCTGGGTTGTTACTTACCTCTGGTACCAGTCTTTTTGCTATATTCTCTACCTGCAGAGTCCTCACAGGTTCTTCCCGCCTCCCTTTTCTGCGAAGTGTTCATGTGACTTTAATAATGTCCCTGGTTAGTTTTGATACACTGTAGTTTCTGTCAATCTTGTTGGCTTCGTCTCCGCGACTGAGTAAGTGGGGAAAAAATGAGGAGGAACTGTCATCACTGCACTGGGGTTGCATTTTGTATGGCTTTATGATATCATATAAGGGGTGGATCGCAGAGCAGACTTGGAGCAACGATACCTGAGAGTAATTTCAACGTTATGGATCCCGTCTGGTGCTTGGAGGAGTTTCAAAAGGAGAGGAATCTAGAGGTAGTTAGTTTCCACCGTTCTCGAAGAAAAGTAACTTGCTGTTCTGTTCTTTAAACTGAACTACCCCATGGCTTTGGATTTCTTCTTCTCTCCTCAGTTTCTCCATTTTCTTTATGCTTTCGGTTCCTGCTTTTCACTATTCCATTTCATGCACTCCGACCCTTCTGCTCATCTGCTAATAAATCTGTTCCGAGGCTGGCTATTGTAGGTCCAGGAAGGACAAATGGACTGCCTGATTTTTTGGCTAGCTACTGACTGTAAACAATTTTAATTTCGAATTACTGTATTTCGGGATATCTGATGTGGATATCCCGAAAATCAGGCACTGACCCCTACCTCATGGTTCTGAGGGACACCCTTGAACCCCTAATCTTAGATACAATTTGGAAATTCATGTTTTGCACCTCATTGCTTGACCATTTGTACATTTCGTTAGGAAAAGCATTGCAGCAATTTCAAATAATTGAATCTAGGCCTTGATTAAAGGAATGGAAAACACACTTCTTCCAAATTGCTCAACAGAGCTATTGCTCGGTAGTGCCTGCCTCTGAGGTGTAAGCACCCATTTTTGTTACTTTTTAAATCTCAGCTTTACTTGTATATCGGATCTGAAATGTGTCTCTTGTTTCCTATCCACAGGTACATATCACATGTTTGTTCTCACAAGCAACGGGTTCTTTTGCATTATGTACCTCCATTTAGCCAACATTCAAAAAGGTAATGTGATATTGTCGATAAACGTTGTGTTTCAAGTCGGGCTGCATTATGATTATGAATATTTTAAGTAGTACATTTTTGCTGTTTTGTTTCATTTGCTTTATTGGACTTTTGTAAGAATACTTTGTCACAGCTTTTCACACGGTTTTAGAATAGAAGCTAATTGTTTAATTTCACATAAATTGATGCATATTTATAAATATTAATTCCACATCTCTGATTCTACTTTGAACGTGTCTGTTTCATGGGTTTGCAGTTTGGAGTTCAAGTTACATTAGGCTCCTTGGTTCTGTACATTTTAGTTTGACTGAGAATTATTTTGACATGAATCAATTTAGCCTTTTAAATCCACAGGGTCAATAACTAGGCATCGGAGATGTTATTGATTACATTTCATGTGTTCCCTAGGAGCAGTTTTACCCTCCGAGCTTTAAGATTTTATCTCATTCTAATGAATGTACAAGACTTTGTGTATGATGCTTAAATAGAAATCACAGTTTGACGAACGTTTCATAAAGAAATTGACATTCTATATTTATTCTCTATAGTTCTTGCAAGTGGTACTGTTGAGGTCTGGAACTGAAGAAATTAATGCATAGTACTTGCTTCTGATCTTGCCATAACATTTCTTGTAAGAACGCTCCAAATAACTTCTTGGCGTTTAAACAATATGTTACCTATCATAAGTCTAAGAATTTACACAGGCAGTCTTTTAGTTGGCTCGCAAGTGCCAAAAAGGTCATTTGTATATCTAAGTCGGGAACAGTAGAGTGATTTTTAAATAGGTGAATTTCGTCAAAACCGAAAAAGCGGTTCCAGCTCACAATTTCTTTTTGTACTAAATTAGCCCCAACTCCATGTAAAGTAAAACCTTTAGACCTTGCTACGGAAAACTGGTGTTAACTTGTGCTTTTCCACCAAACAGCACTTGAACAGAACGACTTCAGCAGAGCAAAGGAGGTCAGTGCCTGTTGTCTAGAGTGTGTTTTAAGAACAAATGCCGCACTTTCAACCATGGTTCTCCTCGTAATTTTATTCTAATTAGTTGTATATTTTTTCAGCACTGCCCGTTTATCCCATTTTTAATTGATATTTTGTATCTCGATGAACTTTATAGCGGCTATTTCAGAAGTGACCATTGTGTTCATGAATCATCGATGTTACAAGTACAGCTCTTCTGTGTAAATCAGAATATGCCCTTTTTCCATTGACATATAAACATAAAAAAAATTTAACCGTAGTTTTAACTGTAAAAATGCATTAATTTTATATAGTATTGTACTGTGGGTTCAAAATTCGTGCTTGGAATGTTCTTGCAGAATGTTGTGCTTTTGGATCAATTGCAGCGATTCTCTCTGACCACAAAACTTGCTTCAAACCATCTCAAAGTATTGGAGTTAGTGTTCCTCTTTAATACCTGACCGCTGCAAGTGTTAAAATCGACCACGTGGATGGGATGTATTGTTCTATTTCTTTAATTTATGAAAGCATCCCCTGAAAATGACACACACTGTAGAACAGGACAGTAAGTGAAAAGCGAATGAGCTGATAAAATGCTGACAATTTCAGCGTTTTTTTTCTTTGTGGTAGTAAGATGGTTTGCTGTGGGTTTTATGTTTCGTAATACTGATGGTTTTTTGTTGTTGTTTTTTATAGATGGAAGGGCAGATCAAGACAATGTTTATATCTAATGAGGAGTACCATACCACCGGGTGCTTGACTTCGGTGATGGGCACTTTTAAAAACGATCTTAACTTGATAATTGGGGTAAGGTTTGTGACAAAGACATTTGTTTGTTCACATTGACTGGATGCATGGAGTAACTTCTCAGTGACTTAAATTAAGAAGATAATGCACTTTTGTTCATGAGTCCAATCCAGTTCTTTCAAACAGGATAGATTGATGAGATCATAAAGTGTATGAGAGTTGTCCATGCCCATTAAAAAATTCACCAAGCCAGACTATGTCAAAGCCTTGTGTTAGTGACGCAAGGGAACTGCTTTGTGTTGGTGTCGGAAAACATATGGATAATGTGCAGACTCAATGTTAACTTCACCAGAACGGTTTCTCTTTCCTCTGATCTTGTGGTCCTATTTATTCCTTTCCATCGTAGTTCTTCAGTAGCGGAGTGATGTTCAACATACATGCATCTGGGTAGCAACAACAATTGAAATCACACTGTTCTCCTGCTTCATTTCTGTATGATGCTCCAGTTAAAGTGATCAGAAGTTGTGTGTGTCGGAGAAGTGGGTACTGTGTGGTGAGCTCCCCTTTTAGGGAGCCTCCTGTGACCACTTCCTTTTTCTCCTGGGTGGATGGGACACCTAAAACCCCCATACACCATTTGGAAGATTTTAGGAAATACGCATGTATTGATTTAGGAAAGTGAATATCATTGTACCTGTTAGATGTTGGTCTAATTCTGCGTGATATTCGACTTCCAATCCACTGTAATTTCCACCACTGCACAGCCATCGGGGAAGAGGAGGTATGACTGCATTTGCAAGGGTCGTATGCCCAAGAAAATGCAGGTACGTCTGCCTAGCACCCTTGAGTGGCTTGCTTCTCCAGCTGTGATAGGCGGTGCTGCAAACACATCACTCTTTTCCATTGGGTAATAGCAGTAGCTACCACCTTTTTAAATATACAGGGCGGTTTCTACTGTAGTACTGGTTCCCTTGCTTGTAGACATTAGTTGTCCTCTTCTCAAGATATGCAACAAACATTATGTTCTGACTGCAGTAGTTTAGTACACTGTTTCACACAAGCTTCTTAACGGCTCAGAAAGATTTTTTAACTTCCATAGTGCTTCTTAATTTGAGTGCTATTGAATTAAACGAAACCTCGATCTCCTAGGTTATGATCACAAACTCCACTAACACAACAAATGCTACTTTATCAAAAATTGTGGGGATCTGTGACAACATTGCAATGCTCAGGACGATCCTGGGTGATGCTTCTACCCAGAAACTCCTCATAATACAAGTAAGCCTTTTACAAGCATACTCCAAACACTAAAGACACTGTCAATAAGGTCAGCAAAAAAATAAAATAAGCCTGATCCTTGTAGTACAAAAAAATCAAACTCTGCTGGCTATCTGTTAACTCAGATCATTACAAGATTAATCAACAGTTTGCAAATGCATGCAATTGTCGTCTGAAAAACTCATATCCCCACTTCCTAAGAAACCAACTGTTCACCATCCTGTATTTCTGGGTTTAAATGTTTTATTAGTATTTTGCAATAATAGAACACAAGAATGCAAATCAATGCTCAATCCGTACAGAGATAGCTTTGTAAGATTCCAACAATAAAAAATAACAAACAGCAAACCCCTCCCCTACCCACCTCCCTCCCCATACCTCATCTATGTCATATGTCGTTTTCAGCGTCTGCTGTCATGTCCAGGTTCTTCTAATATCGTATCTGTGGATACACTCGAAAGCCGCAACACCCTTGGATAACGGGGACACGTTAACTCTCTGAACTCACGAGATAGAAGGGAAATAAGCGGCCCCCAGAGATCCTGGAAGGACCTCTCCCCAGTGCTAGAAGGGTATGAGAGCTTCTCCATCCCCAGGACAAACCAGAGGCGGTGGAGCCATCCTAAGTGTGTAGGAATGCGTGTAGAGCCCTAGTGTGTGAGGACATTTTGCAGGGCAGCTCTCCGTGAGATGCCCATCTGCCTGCCTTTCATCGATTTCAGGGGGTATGTCAAAGGATTAGGTAAACCCAATAAAATGTAAGCGGGGAACCTAGGGATCTGCGTCTCAAAGTGCTGGTCAATCTCATCAATAATTTGTGACCAATAATTGCTAAACCATCCTGTATTTCTAAATTCAGCTCAAACTCTAGCCTATCAATCACCATCAAAAGCCTAGAAATAGTGGTTAACTCGCATTTCTTTTGCATATGGTAACCGCATTCGCGATTTAAAAAAAAAAAGAAAAGAGAACTTGCATGCTAGTGGTTATGATTTTTCCTTTCAAATCACACCCAAGTCATATTTAATGCCTTCCTCTACAAATTGTCCTGCGGCAACAAATGATGGACGGAATACTGAATGAATCAAACATTCACCCCCAGTCAAGAGATCTGGGCTAAATCCATTGTTCCTTTGCTCACTACTTTACCCCAGTTTGGACCTAGCCATATGCAAATCAGTCTTGACCCTGCTCCTCATGGGAACAGTAAAGCCTTAACTGCCAAGCCGCGTACTCCCTCGACCGGAAACCAGCATCCTCGGACTGGTTTCAGGTATCACCCCTCATCAGCCAGGCTATCTTTAATTCAGTGGCACAGCGAGCAAGGGACCCACGTCTAGGCATACCCATCCCACTTAGGGCAAAAAGTACTGCGGAAACAAATGATGGACGGAATGCTGAATGAATCAAACATTCACCCCCAGTCAAGAGATCTGGGTTAAATCCATTGTTGTTTCTCTCACTATGCCCCCCCCAGTTTGGACCTAGTCATATGCAAATCAATCTTGACCCTGCTCCTCATGGGAACCGTCCAGCCCGAACTGCCAAGCCGGGGTCCTCCTTGGTCCGGAAACAAGCTTCCTGGGACTGTTTTTCAGTATAACACGCCTCATCAGCCAGGTGAGCTTGAATCCAGTGGCAAAGGGAGCAAGGGACCCACGTCTGGGCATACACATCCCACTTAGGGCAAAAAAATGCTGCGGCAACAAATGAAGGACAGAATGCTGAATGAATCAAACATTCACCCCCCAGTCAAGAGATCTGGGTTAAATTCCTTGTTCTTTTACTCACTATACCACCCAAGTATGGAACGAGCCATACGCTTCTATGTTTGTTTAAGCATTATTTTAACTGCTAGCCATACTCACCTGCTGCCCGCAGCATTTGCTCTGATTGCCGCGCTCCTCCCTGGTCCACTGCAGGTTTTCCCGTTTGTGTGGAGGGAGACTACGCAAAAGCGGAAGTGGCCTCAGTGCTTCTGGGTGCAACGAAACTGAGGTCAGCAGTCTAGCTGCGAGCCTACACTACTTAATCTCATGCCTGGCACAACTCGCAGCGGACGCGATCGAGTCAGGTCACAGATCTGAGAACTGAATTCTATTGAATTGAACTATTTTAACGTTATCATTTCCCGCAAGGGTTTTTTTAAGCCGGTACGCTTCTATGTTTGTTTAAGCATTATTTTCAATCAATCAATCAATCAATCAATCAAGCATTTGTATAGCGCGCTACTCACCCGGAGGTACTCAAGGCGCTAGCGGGAGGGGGGTCCGCTACTGTTCGAACAGCCAGGTCTTGAGTTGCTTCCTGAAGGAGAGGTGGTCTTGGGTCAGGCGGAGGTGGATGGGTAGGGAGTTCCACGTCTTGGCAGCCAGGTAGGAGAAGGATCTTCCTCCCGTTGTGGCTCTTCGGATGCGGGGGACGGCGGCGAGGGCGTGGTTGGTCGATCGTAGCTGGCGGGTGGGAGTGTAGAAGGTCAGACGGTCGTTGAGGTATCTGGGGCCTTGGTTGTGGAGAGCTTTGTGTGCGTGGGTGAGGAGTCGGAACGTGATTCTCTTGCTGACGGGGAGCCAGTGCAGGTCTCTCAGGTGTCCGGCGATGTGGCTGTGTCGGGGGATGTCCAGGATGAGTCGAGCTGAGGCGTTCTGGATGCGTTGGAGTCTTTTCTGAAGTTTGGCTGTGGTTCCGGCGTAGAGGGAGTTGCCGTAGTCCAGTCGGCTGGTGACGAGGGCCTGGGTGACCGTCTTCCTGGTTTCGGTGGGGATCCACCGGAAGATCTTCCGCAGCATGCGTAGGATGTTGAAGCAAGACGAGGAGACGGCGTTGACTTGTCTGGTCATTGAGAGGGAGGAGTCCAGGATAAAGCCCAGGTTGCGTGCGTGGTCCGTTGGTTTGGGTGCGTTGCCCAGGGCAGGGGGCCACCAGGAGTCGTCCCAGGCGGAGGGTGATGATCCTAGGATGAGGACTTCCGTCTTATCTGAGTTCAGTTTCAGGCGGCTGTTCCTCATCCACTCGGCTACGTCCTTCATCCCTTCATGTAGGTTGGTTTTGGCGGTTGTGGGGTCGTTGGTGAGGGAGAGGATCAGCTGGGTGTCGTCGGCGTAGGAGATGATGTTGAGGTTGTGTTGGCGTGCGATGGCTGCGAGGGGGCTCATGTAGACGTTGAAGAGGGTGGGGCTGAGTGATGATCCTTGTGGTACGCCGCAGATGACTTCGGTGGCCTCGGAACTTTTATTACGCACATGACGCACAGGATAACTGACACTGGAATCTTCCCCAACCTTCGGATAGAAAAGAGTTGCTTCAAAAACCTGGAATGACACTGGCGCCTCTCACATGACGCACAGGATAAAGAAAGATACAAAACCGCCTTGGCCCAATATCATAAAAATATAAAACCCGCTCGCAAAGCCCATATCGCGCTGCAACTTGATCAGGCAGGAAATGCCCCCAGAACCCTCTACCAGATCTTAAAATCCTTCACTAACTCGATGGCGTGCAACAATGAAGAAGCTCCCTCCCAAGCCCTATGTGACAAAATAGCAACTCACTTTACTCAGAAAATTGAATTGATCTACAACAAAATCACCTCAGTCAGAAGCTCTCAGCTAGATACCACGGCAGACCACCTTGCGGCACCATCTAACGTGCAGATTGTAGAAAGTTTCCCTACACTCACGCCCGGGGATGTAGAGTCCCTACTAAACACAGTAAAATCAGGCTCCCCGCTGGATATTATCCCGGCTAAGACCACCTCACTGCTCTCCAAACAACTTGCCACCCCAATTTGCTCAATCCTCAATTGCTCGATGAAAGAGGGTCATCTCCCCTCTGAATGGAAGGCGGTACAAATAATCTCCATCTGTAAGAATCTTAAGGCCCCCATGGATGATCTATCCAACTATCGTCCTATTTCACTGTTACCTCTCCTGAGCAAGATATTAGAAAAACACATTAATATACACCTGTCTGACTACGTCGAAGCCTCGAGCTGCCTCGATCCATCCCAGTCGGGCTTCCGACCCAGGTACAGCACTGAGTCACCGACAATATTAGACAGTCCCAGGACAACGGACAAGCAGCGCTTCTTGTACTGCTCGATATGTCGGCTGCCTTCGACACGATCTCTCACCAGACTCTGCTCGGGAGACTCAGGGAAATTGGACTCCAAGGGACCGCCTTACAATGGATGTCGAGTTTTCTCTCTAATAGAACTCAGACTATCAACCTAGGCCCTTTCCGCTCAAAGACTATGAGACTGACTAAGGGAGTACCCCAGTGATCCTGTCTCAGTCCCACCTTATTCAACATATATATTGCTCCCTTAGCATGATTACTCAGGAATTTAGGCTTCGTACTAATATCATATGCCGATGATACTCAGCTCCTACTTTCCTTCGACAAAAACAATCCCAACGCCCAGTCTACCTTTTTGGAGGGCATGACGGCTATCGTTAGCTGGATGAGGAACAACTTCCTCCAGCTTAATGCAGGGAAAACAGAGATCATGTTGTTTGGAGATGCATCGGTGAGGTGGTCCCCAGGATGGTGGCCAGTGGAGTTGGGCGCCGCTCCGGCTCCCAAAGTGGTGGTCAAAAACCTGGGCGTCCGCCTGGATCAGAAACTGATAATGAAGGAGCACTCCGCAACCACTGTCGGCACCTGTTTCCATGTGTTATGTCTCCTCCGTAGGGTATTTCCCTTCCTTCCTCTGACTACTCGGAAAACCCTCATCCAGGCACTGGTGTTAAGCCACCTGAACTACTACAATGCTCTGCTGATTTCAGCTAACGAAGCCTCATTGAATAGATTGCTAGTAGTCCAGAACACCGCGGCTCGCCTGGTCTCCAAAGGTCCCCGCCAAACTGCCTCCCTCCCTCTTTTTGCAACAACTGCATTGGCTTCCTGTGCGGAAGCGGATCAGATTCAAGATCTGTTGCATTGTGCACAAATCCCTGAATGGCAAAGGTCCCAGCTACCTAGCAGATAAATTTATGAAATATCTGCCATCCAGGTCCCTTCGCTCAGGGACCAAATCTCTACTCCTTCTTCCACATTACAAAAAATTGCACCTAGGTGGTAAAGCCTTCTTCCACCTAACCCCCTTCTATTGGAACCAACTTCCATCCATCTGCGGCAATGCCCAGATCACTTACAGTTCAGAAGGCTCCTCAAAACTGCACTGTTTTCATTTGTTCCTCTTCTTTGGCCGGCTGTAGCAATTCCATAGGGCAGAGATACCCCTTGGGGGGGCCATTCAGGGGCTTTATAAACCAATAAATATCAAATCCGTCTTGACCCTGCTCCTCATGGGAAAAGTCCAGCCCGAACTGCCAAGCCAGGTCCTCCCTGGACCGGAAACCAGCATCCTGGGACTGGTTTCGGGGTAACACCCCTCATCAGTCAGGCTAGCTTGAATCCAGTGGCACAGCGAGCAGTAGACCCACGTCTGGGCACACCCATCCCACTTAGGGCAAAAAGTTCTGCGGCAACAAATGATGGACGTGCCACTGAAGTCAAGCTAGCCTGGCTGATGAGGGGTGAAACAGCGAAACCTTTCCCAGGATGCTTGTTTCCGGTCCGGGAAGGACCTGGCCTGGCAGTTCGGGCTGGACTGTTACCATGGGTAGCAGGGTCAAGACTGATTTGCAAATTTGGGTTTAAACTGCATTGGCAGGGGAGCAAAAATCTATAGATGTAGGCCCAGATCTCTGTATGGGGTGAATGTTTGACATTGTTAAACATTCTGTCCATCAATTATTCTTTTTGCATTTGTCACCCTCTGTGGGACTGGTCTGCCCAGATGTGGGTCCTGTGCTCTCCATGCCACTGGAGTCAAGCTAGCCTGGCTGATGAGGGGTGAAATCTCAAAACAGGTCCCAGGATGCTTGTTTCCGGTCCAGGGAGGACCTGGCCTGGCAGTTCGGGCTACATTCTGTCCATCAATTGTTCTTTTTGCATTACTCTCCAAATTGTCACACATTACCTTCATCATGCCCCAAGGTTCTTCTCTCTCACTGACTTTAACCTTTATATCGCACCCTCACTAACATTTTTAGAGTTGGCAATGACATGTATGGTGATTGCACCCAGATCTACGTACTCAAAGATGTGGAAAAATGCAACTCCATCAAGGACCGACTTTTGTGTAACTACAGAGCCTTCCATTTTTGTACCTCTGTATGGATAGCGATAAAAGTGATATGCTGTTCCTTTGCTGTTGTGATTCCAGGGTTTTCTTCGTGGCTCGTCCCCAGATGCAGGACACTTTGCCCATTTCTTTCAGTTTTATCAGAAATATTGGGGTAGTCTCTCAGCTAACAATTACCTCACAAGTGAATAATGTAACTAAAATTGTGTTCTAACATCTTAGTCGCCTCTGTGGGATTCATCAACCACTCCAAACTTATGACCACACTGCTCTCATCTTTTTTTGGTCCTCTTGCATTGATTATTGTAGTGTATGGTGGCCTCTCTACAATAAAAAATTGTGAGAACACCAAAGAATGCAAAAAATGCCCATCTTGTTCTGGCCTTGAAGGTCTACATAATCACACATACTTTAAAGGCCATCCTTTAGCTGACAGTCAAACTAAGGAATGAATGTAATACTTCTTGAATGGTCCACAAGTCTTTGCATGTGACTGTTCTGAGGTACCTCTCCAAATTGTTCACCTCATTCTCCCTGACCACACACCCAAGGTTGGCATCCATTCATTATCTATCTACTGCCGCCCTGATAAGAAGGTTTCTTCTTTGACACCGAAATCAAAATTTGCTGGAAATGCTTCAAACCTCAGCTCTCTTGGCAAACGTTTGGCTTGGATGACTGTAACATTTCCTGCCTGCTTCCCCCTCAAGCGCGCTGAAGCAACCTCCAGTTGCTTTAGCATCTTACAAAAACGATAAATAAAAGATGCACACAGCTTTTGCAGGAAGCTTTACTTACTGGATAATCTCATAGTGTGTGCTGTCTGCTGAATGTTTATAGTTGGATTTCTTAAGAAAACTGCTTTTTAAAGTATTGAAATCTGTTGTCAGTAACTGTGCATTTTAAAATGTCATTATAGCTAGATCGCAATGTCCCAGAATGCACTGTCAAGATTGCCTTATCTCGTATAACATGATGCATAGGTTATCCTTTTCCTTGCGTTTGCTTGTCCTGCTGCATTGTTCTCTGCATTGCTATATATTGCTAGTTAGTTGCCCTGTATATAGAGCAGGGATGCCCAACCTAGCCGATGAGAGTCGGATCCTTGCCAAGTTTTCATTATATATATATACAAATGATCATTTGAAATACAGTTAATTTAAGAGGAACCTTTTTACGCAGTTAGTGGTTATCCTGACCCTCCTGAAGCCACATTAGGCACTCTTGCATATACATTGTTACAAAAGGCAGTTTTTCCAGGACCTATGTCTAGATGTGTATGTATAAAAAGGAGCTACATCGGAGGCTGTTTCTCAGTAACACAAGAACATTCTTGAAAACCTAATTAATATCAAGGTCTCTTGATTAGGTGTCAGAAGTGAGCTAGTTGCTTATTTGCATCTCTTGTTCCCCCAAGTCACTGGTGCCAATCGATCAACTCAACTTCAAATGAATTGAGGCATAATTCATTCATGGTTAATTTTAAAAGCATCTTTTCCTCAACTGAATAAAAGACCTAATACCCATGTGTATTCTTTAGCTGGCTAGCATCTGAAGTCTGCCCAACGGTGTGTAAAGCAAGTGAAGCATTGCAAAGAGCTCCCAGGGACCTTCATCTATCCCTTTCAAAGCTACAGGATGACCCTCCTCGCAGTGTATCTGAATGTTGGAGTATACACTTGGAAATGTTTGTGTAATTTGTGATAATATGAAGTTGGCTCACCCTGGAACATTTGATTCCTTTACGTTTGAAAGTGTCCCTACTTTTTTTTTTTTTTTACTTTAGGGAATTGGCAATATGGTGCTCTCAAAGTGGAAAATGGATGCTGTTAAGAAGCAGATTTCTCTTCAGAATTTAGTGGATTCCAGCTTGATTAAGGGCAAGTTGTTTTTTCTTACCGCCTTTGTAAAATCAGTTGTACTACTACTTAATGGCCACGTTGTATGGCCTTGTTATCATAATATTTATAAAATTAGATTGTGCCAAAAAGGATGCAAGAACTCCCTTTTCCCCAAAGTTGTATTTGAGGTGTTCGATATCCGACCCAGAATGTGCCTATGTGCATGGTGTATGTAACACAAGTTTTACCACAGACGGCTAATATGGCAGTGGTGTGTTTTACTTAGTGTTTGTCTTAGACCCCTGCTGGCCACCTACCTTCTACACAAGGTTGTAAGTCTCTTAATTTCCCCTCTATCTGTGGGTGAGGGGGTGCTTATAGGATAACCTTGTTTAACTGACTCCTCTGAACATTTTCTTTTCCTTCTTGCATTGTAGTAATACCTTGCTTTGTTTGATTTAGGAAATCGTAGCTTCCTAGTCCTGCGAAATTACTGAAATGGTGAAAACCCAGTATCCTTAAGCAAGTCTTTGGTTCTGTGATCTTTCAGCATAAATGACAAGTTTTCCTGTACGTGTGGAGGGCACATTGATTGCTAATGAACACTGATAGCTATCTGGAGGGAGAGGCCAGGTCAGACTTTGTTCATGGGTGGTTAGTGGGTGGGAGAGCTATGGTGAGGATGGTCGAGCTTTCCACCTGTAAAGCCAATTTGTCCACTTCTTGTGCCAAAGCCTTCTCATATCACTGTGCTTCAACCTTACCACATTTATTTCCACATAAATTAGGCTACATTCAAGGCTGACTAGTGCTATCTATGTACGAGACACGTGTTGTGACCCATTATTTTGATGTTTGTCAGAGCACTCTACATCTAGACCGTCCAGAGCGCAGAAACTCCAGCGTCTTAGCAGTTCAGCTATGCTTTGAGCACATGACTATTCTCCGTGATCTACAGTGACTCGTAAGGAGGTCCTGAACCTGAACACATCTTCCCATATTGGTCTCTAAAGTTCATCAAACATGGTCACGGTAGTTGCTGACCCAACTAAGCCCTTCTTGCAACAGGTAGATACAGGTTGGGCAGTGATGAACCAGCCCCCTTACCTCACCAGAGATCCACTTTATGTTAAATGGTCGTGCCTTTTCAACACTGTTTGGGATACTGAACACTCATTGACATCAGATGTACAAAGACTTTCCACAATGCAGGGGCTGAGAATTTCTTGCAAAATTATAGTCAACTCCAGCCTTCCAGCTGCAAAAACGTAAATCCTTTTGTTCTAAGATGCTTCCTTTAGAGGACAACATATTTTTTTATAATATATTAAATTAAAACCTTGAATAAATAATTATAAAGGTAAATAATAACTGAGACGCTTCTGTTTGCAGGTGTGCGAAAACTTCAGGTTCTAGAGAATCTCCTGTTTGTGTTGGATGAAGAGGTAAGTCTTTGTCTCAGTGTCACTGGTTACTAGACTTGTATTCCTCACATGTGCGATACATAGATCTGTTTGATTGTGTTCTGTACAATGCAGATCTCTTTCACATGCAAACATCCACTGGAACAGATGTGTAGATGAAGTGGCCATGCTTTGGGACTGCCTTTTTCTATCTCCAATCTTAATCTGCTATATTGAACAATTTCACTCAACTAACGTTGTTGCAAGGCACTCGAGTTTCATGTTTTTTTCTGTTTTTTTGTAGAATGTTTTGAGTATGTGGGATGCATACACGCTGATAATGGTTTGGGATTGGCCATCTGTCTGTATTGAGGACTTCCTGCTAACCACCGAAGGCGATTCTTCGTCTTCACTCACATTGTAAGTATTTTAGTTTGGCTTATGTTCTACTGATTAACTTTATTCACAAACTTTTTAATACAAATAAAAGTGTACATGCACTGCAGTGAAAATCTGCATGATCTTGTCTTATCTATCACCTACTATTTTTGTTTGTTTCCATAGGCAGCGCGATGCAAACCTTAAATTAATAGCTTTAACTGCTCCGGCGGATACCAAGAAGGTAATAGTCTTCTTTAACCCTTAAGTTCCTCAAAGGTGCCTTTTTTTTTTTTTTTTTTTAACAAACTCACTTTTGATATTTTTTGCCCTTGTGACTCTATAAATGTTAAAAGTAATTCTGCAATGCACCGTATTGTTCTGAAGAACAGTTGCAATATTTTGAAAAACTCATTATTGCTAAAATATTTGATAGATTCCTCATCAATGTAGTACTGGCCACCATAAACTTGTGGGTTTGTCCACTTTTAAAAATATTTAACTGTGAAGCAAAAATCAAGGAAATGTTGCAGTGAGCTAATGCTTATAAAGATTCTGAACTGAAAATCTGAGCACACAAGATCTCTGTGGGGATGGAGGTTTGCACAATGCATATTGCATTCAAACGCTTGTCCTGCTTCTAGTGAAGAGTTTTGGGCACAGCGAAGAAAAAAGTCCAAATTGCCTACAGTTCTAGGAGTTAGCAGACCCCTGATACCTGAGTTGGAAGCCAATGACCATCGGAGGGTTGATAACCAAGTCCTTGATGGGCGATATGTATATCCACAATCGAGCAGGTGCATTGTGCTGCTTTTCCAAACTGGTTCACTTGTAGCTCTGCCAGTGTATTGAAGGCAGAATAATAGTCTAAGAGAAAGGAAATCTAATGGCCAAGTTGATGCCCTTGAAATCCAGAGGTCTGGGCTTTTATCCAGTTACGCACATGATTCCTCTGATTTAGTGATTCCTCTCAAATAGTTCTTCAAATTGCCAATATTTGTAATGGAAATATATTAAAACGAGGTGGATAGTTTGCTGTCTATCACTGTCCTAAATACCTGTCCGATCGTCCCTTCCCACCTTATTCTTATTTCTGTAATTCAGTTTTAATCGGACTCCCTACATCTTAATATTCTTTGCAAAGCATCTTGTGTTTGAGATGTGCCTGCAAGAAAGACGTCTAATACCTCTTGTAGCTGCACATATGCTTTATCATTTACCTAAAATGTCTACAAATAGCATGTTCAGACAAATACATGGACCTGGGCTACCAGAGAGGGCCACAAGTGTTTGAGTACCTATAGATGGTAATAACTGGTTTCCTTGTGACATGATCTAGGATAGTTGTCATCAGCACTCCAAGACTGTACATCTGTGGCACAGGTAGAAATCAAATGACATTGATTAGTCAGATTTCAATTTCTCTTTAGGCCAATTTCAAAGGGCTAACAATGTAGAAATATAATATCTGTCTTACAGAGGTGTTAGTTAACCTGTTCTTTTTGCATCCATGTGATGGCTTCAGCAGTGCAGGTGTACAGGGATGAGTGCTAGACTTCCTTGGATCCCGAAACAGCTACTTCTGTTGTAAGAGTGCTGATGGTATGTCGGAACATGATATTGTCTCCCAGTAGTAGTTAATTCTACTGTTCTCATAAGAGCATCAATTAAGAGCATCATGGGACACTTGCAGCTACCCAAATTGAGAAGTACCACTGGCCACTCAACTCTGTGGGAAAGAGAGTAATGCAATGGACCTTCTCCAATCAAATAATGATCTATAGTTACTAAAACAACTACCCATATTAATGTTCATAGACTTCTGTCTCCAGTCCGTGTGTGTGTCTCCCTCTCCCACTATCCACCCTCTGTGTTGAAGATATTTTCAAGTAAGACAAGAGTGAATATCTTTGTACTTAATGAAACCTGTAAAAAAAAAAATGACTTTTTTGATCTTTTGTTTTTACAGATGAGAAACCTTACAGTTTATTCATTACCAACTATGAATTTGCTGTACTCTGTTGAAGTGTCTGATATTTCGACTTTAGTCCAAACTGGAATTAGCACGGTATGTTCTATACTTCTCTAAGTATGAAGTTACAACACTAGTTTGATGTCTTGTGTAAGACATGTATCACTATTAAATAATATGCTTTTGAATCCTTCTGATATCCTACAATGTGAATCTTTTTCTGGTACACCAAAGGATTCTGCTAATCTATACAACGATTAGGAGGGCTCTGTAGTGACCATACTGCAGATAAAGTATTTTTTCCCTTGTTGTTTGATACACTACCAGTTTCAAGTATTTCAGAATCAATATACTTGGAGTCTGGTGCACTTAATGATTCTGCAATGCCTAGCCTGTTGCATTAATGCAGGGGTGCCCTGCACCGGTTGTTGAGAGCTGAATCATTGCCAGATTTTCAGAAGATTCAGGTGAGATACATTATGATACAGTTACTCTACATACAACACATTTATGTAGCCAGTGACTATCCTGAACAAATGTTTACCAAAAAAACTGGAAACTGACCCTATTCAGTAAAAATGAGGGTAGGAGTACATATCAACTAACCAATGCATTAAACACCGTCAGTTACCATAGATCCTTACTTAGCTCAGTTAATAACATTATAAACTAAGTAAGTATTTATGGTGAATGAGGGTGCTTAATGCATTGATTAGTATCCTGAGCATATGGCATGGATCCATTCTTACCAGGAGCTACATTGTTTTAGTGAGAGAGCAGTGTATATTTTTCCTTCTAATGAACTGTCAATAACAGTCTTAGATCGCTCGTGCACTTCTCAATTTTCAGGAGAATCTCAGGAAGAGACCATGAGGAGGCAGCCCTATAGGTGCTTCTGCACCTTTTTACACCTCAAAATGCAATTATATTCAGTTACATGGATTGCCAGATATATCTGATGTGTTGAATGCTGCCTACAGCTGGATAATCTTTCTTGTTCAGTGGTTTCTCCGGAATGCTTAAACAAATCTTTAAAAAGCACTCATACACTAGTTTCTACTGGGGGCTTCAGTCTTGCCTTACCATCTATGTGAAGCTTAACTACCATTATCTGTTGAAATGTAAAGGTCTGGTTATCGTATAGTAGCAAGACTCGTCTGCACTAATTTCTCTCCACCTTCAATAATGAATTCACACCTCAGGCGTGTTTAAAAATAAATAAATATATATATATATATCCCGATCCCTATCCCTCAGTCAATCGACGGAAGGCAGAGTCGCACTCAGGATAGTTTAAAGAGAAAACAATTTATTGACTGACGCGTTTCAACCTCACGGTCTTTGACAAAGACCGTGAGGTTGAAACGAGTCAGTCAATAAATTTTCTCTTTAAACTCTCCTGAGTGCGACTCTGCCTTCCGTTGATTGACTGAGGGATTCCTACAAATTATAGCGGGTCCAGCGCCCGCCTGCTCGCACCAACCCCAATTGGTGGATGAAGTCGGATGAAAAGGCTGGAAGGCTTCTTGGAATATATATATATATATATATATATATATATATATATACACACACACACACACACACACATATATATATATATATATATATATATATATATATATATATATATATATATATATTCACTGAAAAAACCATAGGTTTTAGGGACAGTTATAGTTACTTGGACATTGCACTCGTAAAAAACCCGTGAAATTCCTCTGTTATAGTTAGTTCAGCTAACTATAACTCGCGCCCCGCAATGCACTGCTGATGACGTCACATATTACATCACTCATGACATGGTCAGTGACATCACTGATGACATCACTGATGACATCTCAAATGACATCACTGATGACATCATCCAGTGACTGTGTGTTTCTGTAAAGTTTAAATATTTTTAATATATATAGGGAAAGGCGTATTAAAGAATGAGTGGGTGTATAAGTGTGTGTATGGATGATTTAGTAGGTGCGTGACTAATTCTATAAGTGAGTGATTAAACGTATCTTACTGAATGCATGGGTTAGTGACTAAACTGGGTGAATGTCTGTATCTGTCTGTTGCTGTGTAAGTGGCTGCATGGGTTTGTGAATAGCTACATGAGTGTCTATAAGAGTTATTGATTTGTTGTCTGAGTATCTGTATGGGTGCCTGAGTGTTTGTGTGGATGGGGTGTGTGCGACTGTGCATAGATGTGTGAGTGGGTGATTCACTGGGTGGATGGTTTCAAGAGTGCATCTGTGATAGACTGTATGGGTGGGTAAGTGTGTGTAACAGTGTGTTAGTGAGTGAATGTATGTCCCAGTGGTACATGTGTGAGTAACTACATATGTGAAAGGCAATATATATGTGTGTTAGAGTATTTAAATGGCTATAAGTGAGAGTGTGTTATTGTGAGAGTGGCTGTATGGATGAGTGTGTGCTTGTATCAGTGATTGTATAAGAGCGTAACAATGTGCTAGTATTTGTATGATTAAGTGAGCTGGTGTGTGTATAACTGTATAGGTGAGTAAATGGCAGTGTGTTTAATTATTTGCATGACTGACTAGGTGTGTGAGTACCTCTATGGATGAGTGGCGGTGTTTGAGTGTCTATATAGGAGTAAGAGTGCATATGATAGTCCTGTACTGAGTGACCATAAGTATGAGTGACTGTACGGGTGAGTGAGTGGATGTGTGTGTGTAGACCTAAGAATCAGTGAGTGGGTATGTAGTTATTGGTGTTGGAGTGTCTATGGTTTTGCGAATGGCAGTCTGTAATTTAGAGTGGGTGTATCAAAGGTTATATTAGGGTGTGAGGAGGTGCATCAGATTATCACGTGGATGATGTCATCAGTGATGTCATTTGAGATGTCATCAGTGATGTCATCAGTGATGTCACTGACCATGTCATGAGTGATGTAATATGTGACGTCATCAGCAGTGCATTGCGGGGCGCGAGTTATAGTTAGCTGAACTAACTATAACGGGGGAATTTCACGGGTTTTTTACGAGTGCAATGTCCAAGTAACTATAACTGTCCCTAAAACCTATGGTTTTTTCAGTGAATTTCAAAGGTTTTTTAAATGCTAATTTGTAACTATAACGTGTCTGAAACCTATGGTTTTTTCAGTGAATTTCAAAGGTTTTTAAAATGCTAATTTCTAACTATAACGTGCCTGAAACCTACGGTTTTTTCAGTGAATTTCAAAGGTTTTGTAAATGACAATTTTTAAATGTATTAATTGTTATATTAATTTTTTTCATACTGATTTACTACATTTTTAGAAACAATTTTTTTTACATATTTTATTTTTTAAATTACATTGTAATTACATTATACATTACATTACAAAAAATACTTTCTCAGAATGAATTACTTTAGTTTAAATACTTTGCACATAGGCAATAGACTTTTAAGTACAGTAGTTACAGTTGTTGCAATGGGCAACACATTTTCAAACACGATGCAACATTCAGCTCAATGTGAATTTCTAGTTAAATGCAATTAGTTACTTTATGGATTACTTTTCTAACCACAGGACTGGATCCTAGATTCAGTCCTGGGACATCTCCTGTAAACAGTTGAGTAAAAGCGTTTTGGTTACAGTACTGATTTTTAAGGAATATTATTGTATTTTAAAAGTTGACACTTAGAAACTTTTTCTCATATAGTCACCAATGTTATCCTATGGAAGGAAATTCACTTAGCAGGTAAAAACTGTTATCGTTACTTTTTCTTACTCAGTGTTGGATCCTGGATCCAGCACTGGTGCATCTCCTGTAAACAGTTGAAAGAATGCGTTTAAGTCATACAGGCGATTTTTAAGGAATATTTGTAGTTTGTAAAAATCAACACTTTGAAACTTTTTTGCTGAAAACCAGACAATGGATTCCTATGGAAGAAAATATAAGTTACTGGTAAGTACGGTTAAAATTACTTTTCAGGGTCAGTGCTGGGCTAAAAGATGCAGCACTGGGTTCTCTCCTGATAACAGGTGAGTAAATCGGAATTCGTATTTCGGCTGATTTTAGAGGAATATTTTAAAGTTCCAAAACTCCTCACTTAGAAGAATTTCCAAGTGAAACCAGTCAATGTTAGCCTATGGAAGGAAATTCAAGTTACTGGTAAGTACGGTTAGAATTACTTTTCAGGGTCAGTGCTGGGCTAAAAGGTGCAGCACTGGGTTTTCTCCTGATAACAGGTGAGTAAGTCGGAATTCGGATTTCGGCTGATTTTAGAGGAATATTTGTATGTTTCAAAAATCAACACTTAGAAACTTTTTCAGCAAAAAGCAGGCAATGATATCCTATGGAAGGAAATTCAAGTTACTGGTAAGTACGATTAAAATTACTTTTCAGGATTAGTACTGGGCTGAAAGATGCAGCACTGAGGTCTCTCCTGATAACAGGTGAGTAAATCGGAATTCGTATTTCGGCTGATTTTAGATGAATATTTTAAAGTTCCAAAACTCCACACTTAGAAGAATTTCCAAGTGAAACCAGTCAATGTTAGCCTATGGAAGGAAATTCAAGTTACTGGTAAGTACGGTTAAAATTACTTTTCAGGACCAGTACTGGGCTGAAAGATACAGCACTGAGGTCTCTCCTTATAATAGGTGAGTAAATCGGAATTCGTATTTCGGCTGATTTTAGATGAATATTTTAAAGTTCCAAAACTCCACACTTAGAAGAATTTCCAAGTGAAACCAGTCAATGTTAGCCTATGGAAGGAAATTCAAGTTACTGGTAAGTACGGTTAAAATTACTTTTCAGGACCAGTACTGGGCTGAAAGATACAGCACTGAGGTCTCTCCTGATAACAGGTGAGTAAATCAGAATTCGTATTTCGGCTGATTTTAGAGGAATATTTGTATGTTTCAAAAATCAACACTTAGAAACTTTTTCAGCAAAAAGCAGGCAATGATATCCTATGCAAGGAAATTCAAGTTACTAGTAAGTACGGTTAAAATTACTTTTCAGGACCAGTACTGGGCTGAAAGATACAGCACTGAGGTCTCTCCTGATAACAGGTGAGTAAATCGGAATTCGTATTTCGGCTGATTTTAGAGGAATATTTGTATGTTTCAAAAATCAACACTTAGAAACTTTTTCAGCAAAAAGCAGGCAATGATATCCTATGGAAGGAAATTCAAGTTACTGGTAAGTACGGTTAAAATTACTTTTCAGGACCAGTACTGGGCTGAAAGATACAGCACTGAGGTCTCTCCTTATAACAGGTGAGTAAATCGGAATTCGTATTTCGGCTGATTTTAGAGGAATATTTGTATGTTTCAAAAATCAACACTTAGAAACTTTTTCAGCAAAAAGCAGGCAATGATATCCTATGGAAGGAAATTCAAGTTACTGGTAAGTACGGTTAAAATTACTTTTCAGGACCAGTACTGGGCTGAAAGATACAGCACTGAGGTCTCTCCTTATAACAGGTGAGTAAATCGGAATTCGTATTTCGGATGATTTTAGAAGAATATTTGCACAATGGTGAAGGAAGGGGCGGGGCCTGAGGTGACATCTGTGCAAACGCGCCCCGTGGCGCGTTTTAAGTTGGGGGATTAAGTCCCCTTGAATCCTGAGGGTCCCTAGGGGCCAACTAGCCCACCAGGAACCTCCAATATGCGCCAGGGGCTGCGTTGCAGAGACGTGTAGAGAGGCCACACCCCTTTTACACCTCTCTGCAACGCAGCTCTGTGGCGCTTTCTGGATGTACCTGTTGGGCTAGTTGGCCCCAGGGACCCTCAGGATTGAAGGGATTTAATTCCCCATCTTAAAACGCGCCACGGGGCCTGTTTGCACACATGTCACCTGAAGCCCCGCCCCTCCCTTCACCACTGTGCAAACACGCCCCGTGGCGCGTTTTAAGTTGGGGGATTAAGTCCCCTTGAATCCTGAGGGTCCCCGGAGTCCAACTAGCCCACCATATACCTCCAAAGCGCCACAGAGCTGCGTTGCAGAGGTGTAAAAGGGCGTGGCCTCTGTACACCTCTCTGCAAGGCAGCCCCTGGCGCATACTGGAGGTTCCTGGTGGGCTAGTTGGCCCCCAGGGACCCCCAGTATTCAAGGGGAATCGTTCCCCTCTGCAAACGCGCCAGGGGCGCGTTTGCAAAGTGGTGAAGGAAGGGGGTGGGGCCTGTGGGCCCGATCGTTTTTTTTTTTTGTCGCCTGAAGGGGGCTGTGTGGCCCCCTTCCTTTTTCCTGTTTTTGGGCCCTGGGGACCCCATCCCCCAGGGCCTTACCCCTTTTTTGTAATTAAAATTAAAAAAAAAAAAAAACGGGAAGGGGGCCGCGTGGCCCCCTTCCCTGGGCCTGTATTGGCCCCGGGGACCCCATCCCCGGGGCATGGCCTCTATTTTTAATTTTATTCTTTGGAGGGGGCTGTGTGGCCCCCTCCTCTGGCCATTTAAGGCCCCGGGGACCCCATCCCCCGGGGCCGGCCATATCCTTTTTTAAACTTTGGGGAGGGGGCTGCGTGGCCCCCCTCCCGGGCCACTACTTGCCCCGGGGACCCCATCCCCCGGGCTGGCCCTCTCCGTTGGGGACTGTGGGGGTCCCCAATCCCTCCACAGTCCCGCCGGCTCCCCGCGTCCCTTGGGAGCCGGCATTGCTTTACACATGGGGAGCTGCTAAGATGCAGCTCCCCATGTGGAAAGCTGTCGGCTTTGGATATTGGAAGAGAGCAGGTTTCCTGCTCTCTCTTCCAATATCCAAAGCAGTTTGCTATGGCAGGACGGGAGCCGCGAGGCTCCGTCCTGCCATAGCAAACTACAGTGTCCCGGGGGTAGGCACCCGGGACACTGCAGGAGCCGGCCCTGGGGGCTGGCGGTCCCCAGGGCCATCAAGGGCTCCAGGAGGGGGCCGCGCGGCCCCTCCCTTAAATTGCACAGCCCCGGAGAGGTGGTGGTCCCGGGGCTCTGGGGGTCCGTAATGGACCCCCACATTTATTTTATAAGTGCCCCGGGGAGGTGGTGGTCCCGGGGCGTGTGGGGCTGGAGCCCCCACACACCTTATTTAAATTAAAAAAAGAAGCCCCGGGGGTGGCGGTCCCGGGACTGCGGGAGGGCAGAAGAGCCCTCCCGCACCATTTTTCAATAAAGCCCCGAAGGGTGGCGGTCCCCGGGGCTTGGGGGGCCCTTTGAGGCCCCCCACACATAAAATTAACCCCCCCCCACCATGCCCCCGGGACTTGGGCCACCCGGGGGCAAAAATACAATCAAAGCGCGGGAGACCGCGCTTCGATTTTTTTTTTTTTTCCGGCAGGATTTGCGCACCCTGAGCGCATCCTGCCGATTTTTTAAAAACATTTTTTTTTTTTTTTTTTTGCCCAGGGGGTCCTTGTGGGACCCCCTGAGCAAACCTAGGGGATCAGGGTGTTTCTACCCTGCCCCCTTTGTGCGCTTTGCGCACTTGTTTCTGTCCCTCGGTTCTACCGAGGGACAAAATGGCTGCCAACACTTCCTGATTTGGAGTGTTGACAGCCAATTAGCATGCAGCTCGTGATTGGGAGGGTGCGCGAATCCGACGCGGCCATAGATATCACTATCTTTTTACTTTTGATTTTCTCAGCAACTACTGAACGGATTTACACCATTTAACAAAAGGGTTCTTTCTGAACCAAGAACTACCTCTTTGCCAAATTTGGTGTAATTCCGTTCAGCAGTTCGGGCTGTAGCCGTGTCTAAAGTTTCCTATGGAAAATTGCATGGGGAAAACGCGTTTTGGGACCCCCTTTTTCTCGGCCCCCGCTTGACGAATCCCCCGAGACTTTCAGGGTAGGAGCGGACCTGGAGCGGGCCATAAAGTTTGAAAATTTTGCGAAGATACGTCAACCGGCAAGAGAGTTATTTCAAATAGAATGTCGCGGATTTCCTATGGATAATAGGTTGTAACTATAACTATCTACTGGCGACCGCCAGTAGATAATATATAAATATATATTTTTTTTTTTTTCACTGAAAAGAACAAAGGTTACAGAGACGTTATAGTTAGGCTCAGATTTCCCTCGTACAAGACCAGTGAAATTCTGCAGCTATAGTTACCAGAGCTAACTATAACTTACGCCCCCGCCATACACTGCTTATGACCTCACATATTGCATCACTGATGACATGGTCAGTGACATCACTGATGACATCTCAAATGACATCAAGTGAGTGTGTTTTTAGGAGTTCATGGATGTTAAACATATATAGTAACCTACTACAAAAGTTAATTTAGTATACTAGGTGCACTACTACTGAGTGATACTACTTCTATCATATATTATGTGAGTGGCTGTGTGACTGTATCCATGTCTGTATGGTTGTGTAGGTGGCTGTATGGGTGTGCAAGTGGATGTGTGGTTGGAATGCTGTGTGAGTGGCTGTATTGGTGAGTAAGTGGGTGTCTGAATGGCTGTATGAGTGAGTGACTCGGTGTGTAAGTGGCTGTATGGGTGAATGAGTGGCTGTTTGAGTGGGTGTTTGCTTAAGTGAGTTGGGGTTGTGAGTGGCTGTATTGGAGAGTAAGTTTCTGTGTAAATGGCTGTATGGGTGAGAGAGCGGATGTGAGTGCTTGTATGGGTGTGTGAATGGGTATGGAAGTGGTTGTGTGGGTGCGTAAGTGTGAGTGCTTGTATGGGTGAGTGAGTGGCTGTGTTGAAAGGTTGTATGGGTGAGTGAGTGGGTATGTGTGACTGTGTAGGTGAATAAGTGGGTGCGTGAGTAGCTGTATGAATGAGTGTGTGACTATGTGAGTGGCTGTACGGATTATTGACTGGTTGTATGAGTGGCTGTATGGGTGAGTGAAGGATTGTGTGAATGGCTGTATCAGTCGATGTGTGTGTCTGGAGGAGTGCGTGGGTATGTGAGTACTGGTATGGGTTGTGAATGGGTATGTGAGTGGTTGTATGTGAGTGTGAGTGGGCACATGAGTGGTTGTATGTGGGTGGCTCTGTGGATGATGTCATCAGTGATGTCACTGACCATGTCATAAGTGATATAATATGGGAGGTCATAAGCAGTGCACTGCCGGGCGTAAGTTATAGTTAGCTCAGGTAACTATAACTGCTGAATTTCTCTGGTTTTGTATGAGGGAAATCTGAGCCTAACTATAACATCCCTGTAACCTTTGTTTTTTTCAATAAATTTCTAAGGTTTTTTTAAATTCTATTTCCTAACTATAACGTCCCTGTAACCTGTGATTTATTTCAGTGAATTTCTAAGGCTTTTCAAAATCCATTTCCTAACTAGAATGTCCCTGTAACCTTTGGTTTGTTAATTGAATTTCTATGTTTTTTTAAACTGGTAGTCGCATTTGCAGAGTGGTGGAGAAAGGAGGTGGGTCCTACGACCAGCTCTCAGGAATCCTGCTGTGTGGGACTTACTGGAGCTAACAGGAGGGATTCTTGAGCCACAAGGACCCTCAGCAACCAAGAGGGCTTCATCCCCAAACCAGTATTCCGTCAGGAGGCACATTTGCAGAGTGCTGGAGAAAGGGGGGAGGGCGCGACGCCTGACCAGCTGTCCTGCAGTCTCGCTGTGTGGGACTTACTGGAGGTAACAGGAGGGGTTCTTGGCTCCCAAAGGCCCTCCGAATCCAAGGGGACTTCATTCCCCAACCAGTAGTGCACCAGAAGGCGTGATTGCTGAGTGGCGGAGAAAGAGGGCGTGGCCTCCAAAGACCTCACAGCAATCCCACAGTGTGGGACCTACTAGAGGTATCAGGAGGGTATCAGGAGGGGTAGTTGGCCCCTAAGGACCTTCTTAAGCCAAGAGGAGTTAATCTCCCAACCAGCAGTGCACCAGAAGGAGCATTTGCAGAGTGGTGGAGAAAGGGGACGTAGCCTCCGACAACCTCTCCGCATTCCCGCTGTTTGGGACTTACTGGAGGCAACAGAAGGGCTTGTTGGCCCCCCAAGGACCCTCTGCAGCCAAGGGGACTTCATCCCCAACCAGTTGTGTGCCAGAAGGCGCGGTGGTGAAAGGGTTTCATTTATTCATGGGGGGCGTTGCCCCTCTTCTCTGGGCCAATTTGGGCCACGGGGACCCCATCCTCCGGGGCCAGCCCTTTTGTGAATGGGGAGGGGGGCCGCGTTGTTCCCCTGCCCAGGCCGATTTTGGCCCCTGGTACGCCATCCCCCGGGGCCCAGCCTTTTCCTTTTTTTTTTTTTTGTTTAAAAGAAAATGGGAGGGGGCCGCGCTGCCCCTCTCCTGGGCCGATTTCGGCCCCTGGGACCCCATCCCCCAGGCCCAGACTCTAGTGTGGATGCCCTGATCCCACCCAGGACACTCACTTTGTAGTGTTGGGGTCTGCAGTGGAGCCTCAAGGCCCCGACGTTCCCTGCCGGCTCCCCACCTCCTGCGGGAGCTGGCATTGCTTTGACACAGAGGGAGCTGCTGAACATGCATAAAGCATAGTAAATGATGACCTTATAGTGCACCAGGATACGGCAATCTTTAATGGAGCTCTTCAATGATTCCCTCACTATCACCCTCCCACAGTGCCACTCATCTCTCCATAGGCCCTCTTTCATGTATTTCATTTGTTTTATAGCGCCTCTCATACCAGTATAAGCTATCGGAGCATTTTGCATAACATACGCATACAGAGACAATGAATCATTCGTGTGTAAATCAGTGTATAGAAAATGTTACATAAGGCAAAGGGGACTATAACGTGTAGAATTCACATGTCATCCATACTGGTAGACATTTTTAACAGTGTTTGGTCTGAGGAAGAAAAAAACTCTGGTTTCAGAACGCAATATATGGTTAGGGTTGACTTTACTAATAAGAATTTATTTCTACCCTAACAAACCCTTTTTAGCAGAATTATACGGGGGGAAAAACAGAACTTTCTAATCTAGATTACGATTGTAATTTATGAACTGCACAGTAGCCAAAGGTTCTCTGTGAATAAAGCGGTAAACCACTGAGCTATGCACCTAAAATACAGTTCTGAAATCTGCATAGTACACACTTTTTGCATCAGGCATATTAACCCTCTGCGCTACATTAGATGAGTCAAAATTGCCACTAGACAAAACTCTGATCTCTCTCCAGTGGGGACATTAATCACCATAGTTATCGTGGCACTTTTATTGTAGCCTGAAAACTATTGGATATACAAGGAAATCTACAGTGCTTTTAAACTGCGACACTGTTACAAAACAGGCCCCCAGCAACAAAACCGGCACCCCACCCTTCCAGGCTCCTAAGGAAACTCCCAATGTCCGACACGGCCATTCCAGCCTTGGGCCTAGCCAAGACTTAAAGGAGGGGGAGCTACGCGGCCTCCCTCCCCGGGCCAATTCCGGCCCTGAAGCCCCATACCCCGGGGCCCGACCAGACTTAATAGGGGAGGGTGGACATGTGACCCCATCCCCCGGGACCCGGCCACATCTGCCTGGGTGCCCTGACCCCACCCAGGGCACCCAGAGTGCTTGATGGGTACCGCGGGGGGAACCTCAAGGTTCCTGCGGTCCAAGCCAGCTCCCCGCCTTCTGTGGGAGCTGGCATTGCTCCCTTATGCAGGGAGCAGCTCCCTGCGTGCAGGAGCAATCGGTTCATCTGTTTCCTGCCCGCATGATAGCAGGCAGGGAAACAGATAAAAACTCCGCTTCCAGCAAGCGGGAGCAGTTTTACAGTGCAGGGTATGATTTTAGACTCCCGTTGTAAAACCAAGGCTTAAAGGAACAGGCATGTTTTGATGGTTACCATGCCTCAAGCAATTTATTTCCAGTCATCCTACTTGCGTTGAAGTTAATACAGTTTAATGGGGATGTTTGTGCTTGTTGTACAGAGAAACCAGTCAACTTAAATCTTGACTATGAATACAAGGAGTTTTCTTTTCAATTCTATTTATTGACAGTTGTAAGAGACAAAACAATACAGTGTTTAAGGCAATTGTGAAGTTTGACTACAAGAATTGCCATTTCTGCAGGGTAATCATTTGCAAGTTCGCTTCATTTTCAGATTTTTGCTATGACTCAAGCATGGCTGCCTGATAGTCTCTCACCCGTGAAGATGTCCACTGTTACACAGATCTGATAGAGACTTCTAGATGCAGATTCCTTTCCTTAGAATTATCCCCAGGCGTCAGACTGGTTGATATTTCCTCTACTTTCTGATGTCCAAGAAGGATGGAGGCCTTCGTCCTGTTCTAGACCTGCACCCTCTCAATTTCTTCATCAAGAAGAAGAAGTTCAAAATGCTCATGCTCACTCAAGTCATGTCTACCCTGGACCTGGGAGGCTGGATGGTAGCATTGGACTTGCAGGACACCTATTTCCACATTCTCGTGCAGTCTGCCCACAGATGTTATCTGCGGTTCACGGTGGGCCACAAGCACTTTCAGTTCGCTGTGCTCCTTTTGGCCTTACCAGCGTCCCTCGGGTGTTCACCAAAGTGATGGCAGTGGTTGCAGCTCGTGTGCCAGATCAGGAGTGCCAATCTTCCCATATCTCGATGACTTGCTGTTGAAGGCGGGCTTGCCCCAGTCTTTCGTTCCCACCTCCAGATTACGGCGTACCTCCTGTATTTGCTGGAGTTCACTATCAACATGCCGAAGTCACACATGTCTCCCTCTGACACTCCCTTTCATTTGAGCTGTTCTGGACACTGTAAAGTTTTGGGCCTATCCTCCCGAACAGCGAGTCCAGGATATACAGGTTAGGATACTGATGTTTCAGCCTCTATCCTGGATTTTGTTGAGACTGACTCTGAGGCTGCTAGGTCTCATGACTTCCTGCATCCTGCTAGTGACACATTCCTGTTGGCATATGCGTGCTCTGCAGTGGGACCTGAAGTTCCAGTGGGTGCAGCATCAGGGAAATCTCTCCAACATGGTCCAGATCTCGGAGTGAACTACAAAATATTAAAATGGAGATTAATTAACTGCGATTGGGTCAGCGGCGGACCCCTCTCTCTTCCCCCCACGAGATCTGACAGTGGTGGCAGATCCGTCATTCCTGGGATTGGGCAGTCAAGTGCGAGAGTTGGAGATCCGAGGACTCCTCTTCAACCTTATGGAGCTCTGGGTGATCCGGCATACATTAAAAGGTCCTCGTGCCAGCTACATCTGCCACAGTCACAGTTCTCCAGTCTTGCTTTCCCGCAATCCGCTACCCTCTGCTGCCCTCTGTTTGTGCCTCCTCTGCTCGTTTCTTGCTCTGTTTTGCCTTATATGCTCGCTTTTCTGCCCTCTGTTTTGCCTCATTCTGCTTGCTTTTCTGCCTTCTGTTTTACCTTTTTCTGCTCGTTTTTCTTCCCTCTTTTGCCTTTTCTGCTTGTTTTTCTGCCCTCTGTTTTGCCTTTTCTACTCATTGTTCTGCCCTGTTTTGCCTTTTCTGCTCGTTTTTCTGCCCTCTATTTTGACTTTTTCTACTATTTTCATCCCTCCTCCCAGCACCCCTCCCCCTCAGGACCTACTTAATGGAGGCCGCAGTGTGACTCCATTGAGCAGGTCCTTGTGCCAGCTCCTCCCTGCGACAATTTTCCTGTCCTGCTTGCCTGCAGTCTGCTACCTTGTGCTGCCTGTCTACCTGCTGCTCTTTGTTTGTCTACTCGTTTTTCTGCCTTCTGTTTGGCCTTTTCTGGTTGTTTTTCTGCCCTGTGTTTTGCCCTCTGCTGCTCTGTTTTGCCTTTTCTGCTCGTTTTTCTGCCCTCTGTTTTGCCTTTTCTGATCGCTCGTTTTTCTGTCCTCTGTTTTGCCTTTTTCTGCCCTTTTCTTCCCGCTGTTTCCTCAAGATTGGCCTTTTTCGATGAAGACCCTGCACCCCAGCGCCCAGATACCCCCAAGGGTGATGGTGCTTTACAAATGCTGATTGATTGATTCACCGACACCACCGCCATGTGGCACTGCAACAAACAGGGCGGATTGGGTTGTGAACCCTTGTTCAAGAGGCCCAGCGTCTCTGGAACTGGCTGGATCGTCAGGGCATATCCCTGGTGGTTCAACACCTGGCGGGCTCTCTGAACACCAGGGCAGACAAACTCAGCCGAAGATGCCTAGCAGATCACGAATGGCATCTCAATTCGGGGTGGTGCAAGGTCTCTTTCAGCAGTGGGGAGAGCCTTGGTTAGGTCTGTTTGCCACCGGCAAGACCTTGCAATGTTAGCAGTTCTACACGCTGGAATTTCCAAGGTGGCTCTAGCTCGGAGACGCTTTTCATCTCGAGTGGAGCTCCGGCATCCTGTATGCCTTTCTGCCCATATCGCTCCTGCCCAGAGTTCTCAAGAAGATCAGAAATATTTGGGCCCAAGTCATCTTTGTGGATCCGGACTGGGCTCGGAAAGTTTGGTATCCCGAGCTGTTGGGCATGACCATCGATACTCCGATAAGACTGCCTCTTCGGGAGGATGTTCAGTCACTGCAACAGGGTAGGATTCTCCTCCCAAACCTCTCAACACTCTTCCTTCTTGTGTGGAGATTGAGCGGTGACAGTTGACAGCTTTCGAACTTCCGCACAAAGTCTTTGTTATTCTGGCATCCAGGTTTCCCACCACCAAAACTGTATATGCCTGCTGTGGGGACAAGTTTGTGACATGGTGTGCAGAAAAACAGATGGACCCCCTTTCTCAGGTTCTTCGCTTTATTCTTTCCGTTACCCAGCAGGGCTATGCCCTGGGTCCCTTAAAGGGTTTCTTTTATGCTATATCAATCAGCTTTTGTTTGTTTGCCTGACCAGCCATCGATCTTCAAATCCCCTATTGTACATAGGTTCTTGAAAGGTTTGCAACATATGTTTCCTCCTTCTCCTTTCATCATGCCTCAGTGGGACCTTAATCTAGTCCTGATGTTCCTTATGTTCACTCCCTTTGCGTTTATGAACAACTGTCCTCTCAGGCTCCTTACCATCAAGATGGCCTTCCTGGTGGCATTAACATCTAACCGGAGGGTCAGTGAGCCTCAGACTTTGTCATCCAAGCCTTACTTGAACATCTACCCAGACAAGCTAGTTCTTCTTTCTAGAGTTTCCTTTCTGCTGAAAGTCGTCACTGACTTTCATGTAGACCAGTCCATCACCCTGCCTACTTTTTATGCTCCACCACATCTGTCTAAAGAAGAGAAGCGACTTCACCGACTGGACCCAAAAAAAGCGTTGTGGTTCTACCTTGGCTGCACGAAAGAGTTCTGGGTGGATGACCAACTCTTCATGGGGTATGTTGGAGCTTTGAAGGGAACGGCTGTGCAGAAGCGGACCATCTGCTGATGGATTGTGCTCGGCGTTAAGATCAACTGCGCACTGGCCAAGAAGCAACCCCCTGAGGGCTTGAAAGCTAATTCCACCAGAGTCAAGGCTGCAACCACTGGGTTAGCACGCGGAGTCCCAGTCCTGGACAACTACCTGGCAGCAACACGGGCCTCTCTGCACATGTTCACTAAACACTACTGCCTAGACAGTCAGTTCCGTAGGGATGGGCAATTTGCCTGTTCGGTCCTGCAGGACGTTTTGGTTTGAAATGGTTTTGCAGACCCTCCTCTGTGGAGGTATTCCTTGAGTATCTATTCTAAGGTAAGGAATCTGCAGTTAGAAGTCTCTATCAGATAAACAGGTTACTTACCTGGTAGAGGCTTTGTCTAGCTACAGAATCCTTACCTACCCACCCATCCTCCCTGCTCTGCTAATGGATTTCTAGGGACAGGGCTGTTCCCCTTTCAGGGTCCTAGTTTTCCACAGCAGTGGTCAGTGTTCTTCGTGGCTCCGTGCTCCTGGTGTGGAAATTCTAGAAAAAATACTGATGCTGGGGTGGCGCCTATATAGCCACCGCGCATTTCACATCCGGCACGGATGACACCACCTACCGGTACTGCTTACTAAAGATTTCTGGATTTAGTCTGATGTCTGGGGATAATTCGAAGGTAAGAAATCTGCCGCTAGATAATCTCTACCAGATAAGGCATTACTGAAGGTAAGTAACTTGTTCTTTACCTTTTTAAACTATAATTTTGAAGCAAGTCATTACCAGGTTAGCTGATTTAGGTGCATGTGCTGCAGCGGCGGTGCCAGTGAGTTCCTCTGAAATACCTTTTGTGACTTTAATGCAGGTGAGCTCTGACCAGCGGCAAGCCAATACCCCATACTTCTCTTACTTTTTGTTTTTTTTAATGGCCCACCATGTGCTGCACATTTTTCAGAACACTCTTATGCCTTTATGAGTGGTGGGGCCCTCTTAAGTCCTAGCCATCATGATACTGGATCGTCTGGCTGGGTGGGGAATCTCACTCTTGCGCGAGTAGGGTAGTGTGCAGGCTGCTGTCTGCTTCCTGGCCTTCAGCTTTGGACACGGGGACGTTTGGAGCTGGACGGAGAAATTTGCTCTAAGCAGTGATACCCAAAGTATTGCCCGATGGCCCCTTGCGGCCCTCCTGACCATCAGATGCAACCCTCCTAACCTTCACATGCCCGCTTAACAACAGGACTGGCCCGCTGTAATTTCTTCATTCAGAAAGTTGCTACATAAATGGTTAAGCGTTTATTGATACCTACATGAAGTAAAAGAAAAGAAGCAAATAAGGTGTCCTGCACTACTAACTGTTGTAACACATTTACTTCTAAGATATCTAGCATTAAACGTGTACAAAATATGATAAAAGCTTCTTCAAATTTCATTAAAGATTATTTTATTAACATGCAGGGGCCTTAGGACATCAGATTATATCAGTGCATTAAGAAGAATTTTTTTAAGTGAATAGTTTTAAAAAATGAACGTGGAAACGTATATCACCAGGGTCATGAGAACCCCATTGGTTGGCCTGGGTTGTTGTTATACATGGACATTAAAGTTTACTAAGTCAAACACAGGAGAAGGTTTTGTAAACCGCACATGCAGATCTCGAGTATTTCAAGGTGCTCTTATATGTGATAATGAAGAAAACCGAGGCAAAGTGAAATAAATAATTTGCCTAGGATCACCTCAATTTGGTCAAGTGATGAAACCCAGATTGATCCCAGGTTTTCTGGTTGCACATTATGCAATTCTATTCTAATTCAGTAATCAAGTTGCTTCCTTTTTACACTTGACTCTCCCATGGTAGTGATAGCAAGTATAGAAGGCTTACCCCAAGATGTGGTTGAGGGACAGCAATTCATATACTGTATAACACAGTATTGTCAATTCTATGACTCTTCTAGAGACTAAGGGCTTAATTTTTGATCGCAGTATGGAATGATTCCCTCAAAATAACTACATGGCTCACTGACCACACCATGTGCATGCTTCGCTTCCCCCATGGCCACCTTATCCCGTTCCCTGCAAAGACCCTCTTGCGTCCTGCTGGCATCAGTGCGGCCCTCTGGCACATCACAGACCATATTCTGTGGCCCCTGGGAAAATGTTTGTGAATACCCATGCTCTACATGATTGTACACATTCAGAGCAGCCTGGCCAGCTCGTACGTCAGCACCCTCAGCACGACCAGGAAAACGGGTTAATTGGCACTGCAGACACTTTCCAGTATCCTAGGATATGGTGGGTGTGGCAGTGTGCCCACTACTTAGTACAGTAATGAATGCAACTATGTTTTACAGTGGCGCCCGACATTTAAGGAGCCACAGGTGAAAGAGGAAGACTCGGGCATTTGAAATGCACCTTTTCATATTTTATTAACAGAATGTTTTCTTAAAACAATGTATCTGTTTCTTGTCTGTGTTCACATTTTTGAGAACTTAAAAAATTACCAAATCTTAATCGGCTTCTGAAGTAACAGGTCCATGGGTTTAAAGAGGAGTGCACAATTAAGGGTAAGTTTTTTTTTTTTTTTTTTTTTTTCTTTCTTTTTTTAAATCTGCTTAAAGAGGATGCAACACCTCAGGCAGTTTTGCAAGTTTTGTCTGGTTTTGTTTCTGGATTGAAAACAAAGAAGAATACAGACGGATTGATTGATTGAATGTCCTGCAACAAAAGTATTCCACGTCTTGTGCAGCAAGGAATGCGGGAACTAGGAATCCTTGCGTGGTCCAGTTCTTTAATGGGCCGAGCAATGTACTTACCTTAATCTTAATTGCGTTACGTCGGCTGCGTTGCTCACCTCTGACAGTGCTTGAAAGTACCGTCGCCAGCCTGGGAGAGGGTGTAACACCTGCCTGATCGAACGCCGCTGTTAGGCACCACACACAGGCTTTCCTGGTAAACAAGTTGCATTCAAGAGCACTCAAGTGCCCAGGCAAAGTAATCCTCTTAGTGCAATTGCTGTTAAGGTAATGACATTCCCAGGCTCTGACAGTGCTCCTTAAAATAGTTAGTTTTTTGTCTGCCTAGGAGCAACCCTAATTTTGTTACAAAGGTGAAAAACATGGGCCAATTTCGACGTTTGGAAATGGGAGAATGGACCATTTGAATAAAAAAACTTTTAAGAAAATTGATTTGCGTAAAAGATGAAAATACACACTTCAGAGGTCTTCCTATTTACATGTTGTTGTGCATCGGTATCCAGTTCTTGGTGTGAAATGATCATACTGAAATGGGAGCCCCCTTTAAAATCTGATCACAATTATCAGTCACGTTATAGATATGTCTGTCTCGCATGAATGGCACACCACTGCTTTCTTGGGTTGCAGAGGTGCTGCTTCGGCAGCTCTGCCTCCATTCTGGCACATCCAGTCAGTTTAATACTGAGTATTTGTAATCAGGAAAGCTCAGAGCACTGAAGTGCACATGTGAACATCCAACGAATGTGCCTCCACTTCATGAAGGGCGGGAAGATGATACACAAACGCGCTCTGAGCACTATCATGATATTACTGCCACTTGATCTGTTGCCCCTCCGTTTCCTTGTGATGACACAGCGGATCTCACACGCACAGTAGCTGCTCCACTTTAGCTTACTACAACCTAGTAGCAGTGGCTCAGGGACGGATGGCGGTTACAGAATTGTGACTTGGAATAGTGACCTGGATATATTATGTATCCAAGAAACATGGTGTATTAAGCCTGTTTATTTTGAGGGTTTTACGACGTACTGGTTGGAGGCCGCGCGATCGACAGCAGGGAGAGCTAAATGGGGGCTTATGGTTCTTATATCGAATAACCTCCTGGTAAGCTTAAAGAGGAAAACATCTATTGGCCCCCACTCATTAATTCTATGGCTAACTTTTAGGGAAGGTCGGGATATCGTTTTGGTTAATTTTTATAATGTTTTTAATAATACCTGGGGTAAGGTGGTTCTAGCCCTCGAAGGGGCCCTGGAGACTACTCCAGTCCATCACTAATAGTTTTTTATTACTATGGGCCGGAGATTTTAACACTCACACATGCCCACACTCTGCTACACGGGTATGTGGGGTGACTGATGAGGCCGGGACTGGTTATCTGCATTTTCCCCACAATGACTGTGGTAATCGATTAAATTCCATGATCACCTAGTTTGATTTACATGTACTAGAAAGTGCCCGGGACAGTAACGGGGATCATTTTCCAACCTTCATAGGGAGGAACTCCGCTTCTGTTATCGACCCTATTTTAATATCTGCTAATGCAAGTAAGTGGTGCACTTTACCATGGGTTGTTTGCCTGGGTCTGAGTGACCACAACTGTATAATCTTGAAAGATACTAGTAGTTATAGATTCCTTACCTTAGAATTACCCCCAGGCGTCCGACTGGATCCGGAGACATTTTTTCGTAGCAGTACCCTTGCGCGTCGGTCGGGTCGTCGGTCAACTCCGTTGTCGTGGTCGCCGGAATGACGTCGCGGTGTCTACTTGGACGCCGCCCCTGCGCGCTGACGTCAGTTCTTCCTTTTCCGCGCCAGCCAGCGCAGACTCGGAGAGAGTGTGCCCGTAGTCACTTTTTGACTAACTTTTTCTACTTTTTGTTGACATCTTTTTGAGTCTCTCGACTCCTGGTGCACGAGAGATGTCTAACCGTCGACCCGGCTTCAAACCTTGTGACTCCTGTCACAAGTTGATGTTGGTGACCAATCCGCACCTCGTGTGCCTTTGATGCCTGGAGCGCGACCACGACCCGAAGTCGTGCTCTGACTGCTGGGCACTGAACCCGAAGTCTTTGCGGAAGCGGTCCCGAAAGCTTTTGGAGGCCCGGCAGTCCACTCTGCGCCGCTCGAGGTCCCGGTCAAGGGGAAGGTTGCGGGTTTGGTCGCGGAGCCATCACCATTCCTCATTGAAGTCTTCGCACTCATCGGGTTAGTCGAAGCACAAGAAGAAGGCGAAGAAGCACCGTCGCTCTTCGCTTTCTCCCCGTCCGTCGGCGGACGCGACGCCAGACACAGAGCACCGTCGCTCTCCGGCTCCTTCTTCGAAGCCCACTGGGATGGCTCTGCGCTTCCCTCCCTTTGCCGGAGCATCCCTTGACCAGCTTCGTCAGTTCTACGAAGCGCTGCACAGCATTTTTGGGCAGCCCGATTCCGCAGGCGCGCTTCGGGCCCCATGAACTTGGCTGGGGGCCCTAGGCCTTCGATGCTGGTGGCTCCAGCGCCGGCGCTGCAGGACCCTCATGGATCCAGTCCTGGATCCGGATCGGTGCTGGTCGACCTAAAAGTACCTTCCCTGGCGCCAAATCTAGTAACAACGCCCCAGGCACCGGTTGTGCCCCCAAACGGCATCGACCCCAGCCTTACCCCCGATAGGGACACGGCGCCGGACCAACATCGACCGACGTCGGCACCGGCGCCAGAGGGTAATTTTGTCCCACTGTTCATTCCTGGTGTTCCCTATCACCCTGACTGGCAGCCAGAGGAGGACTGGGAGGGGTCTGGTGACCCTCTAGCTGACCTACTTGAGGAGCCGGACTGGCAAGAGGAGTTGTGTGATGCCAGTGGTCTGGATACCTCCGCAGACCTTGGTATGCTGTCTCCCCCTACCGTGGCCATGGAGGAGGGGGCATCCTATGCTGTGGTGTTGCGTAGGGCGGCTGAGGCCTTGGGCCTTGAGCTTCCTACGGTGGCAGTCAGGAATAACCTCCTGACTGAGGTGCTTCAGCCGGCAGCAGCCTCTTCGTAGCCCCTGCTGCCTTTTAATGAGGCCCTCACTGACATCCTTCTGGGCACCTGGTCCAAGCCCAGCACAGTGGCTCCAGTTGATAGGATGATTTCCCAACGCCATCACCCGGCCCCAGGCGACACACTTTTCCTCTCCCAACACCCTACCCCCGAGAGCTTGGTAGTACAAGCCTCTACCTCCAAAGGCACGTTCCCTACTGCTCCCCCAGATTGGTAATCCAAGAAGCTGGACCATCTTGGGAAGAAGATGTTTTTTTCCGCCAGCTTAGGACTGAGGTCGGTGAACACTGCAGGTCTCTTGGGCCGTTACACCCACTCTGTGTGGGATACGGTTGCTCAAGTGCTGCCACAGTGCCTGGAGAAGGCCCGGGCCATACTCTCCCGCGCGGTCGCTGAGGGTAGAGATGCAGCAAAGTTTGCCATCCGATGTGGGCTGGATACCGCCAACTCGCTGGGTAGAACGATTTCTACGTCAGTAGAACAGCGGCGCTACGCCTGGCTGTGGTCCGCTGGCTTCTCTGGGGATTTCCAATCGACCCATTTGGACATGCCCTTCGATGGCAGTCGCCTGTTCGGCGACAAGGCGGACAATGCGCTTGAGCGCTTCAAGGACTCTAGCGATTCGGCCAGATCCTTGGGCCTCGCTGCCACTCGTCCCGTGCAGTCTGCCTTTCGCCCCTTTCATAGCTACGGAAGGGGTGCCCCACCACGTTCCACCCAGGGCCACAGGCCTGCGCAAGCTACCCTGCCTCTGCGCGGCAGGGGACATGGGACCCAGCAACGTGGGTCTGGGGGCCAGCGGGCGGGCCAGTCCAATGCCCCCTCTGCAGCAGCTTCCAAACCCTCATAGTCCGACCTTTCAGAGCCACCAATTGCCAGTGGGTGGCAGGATCCGCCATCACCTCCCCCACTGGCGCACCATCACGTCGGACAGGTGGGTTTTGCAAATAGTCCGAAGGGGCTACTCCCTCCCCTTCGAGACTATACCTCCCTCCATGCCACCTACCCCATCGCATGTCGGAGGATCATCTGGCCCTTCTCCGTCAGGAAGTTATGGCTCTCTTGGCCAAGGATGCCATCGAACACGTCCCTGTGCCAGAAGTAGGCTGTGGTTCCTACTCCCACTACTTCCTGGTACCCAAGAAGGACAAAGGCCTGCGTCCTATCTTAGACCTCCGGGACGTCAACTGCTTCCTCCGCAAGGAGAAGTTAAAAATGCTAACCTTAGCTCAGCTCAGGTCTTGTCTGCCCTCGACCCTGGAGACTGGATGGTAGCGTTGGACTTGCAGGACGCTTATTTTCACATCCCCGTCCTGCCTGCCCACTGGCGTTACCTACGGTTCATGGTAGCCCATGAGCATTTTCAGTTTACCGTGCTCCCCTTTGGCCTTACCAGCGCCCCTATGGTGTTCACGAAGGTGATGGCGGTGGTCGCAGCTCGTCTGCGCAGATCAGGGATTCTCGAAGACTGGCTGCTAAAGGCGGGCTCGCTCCAGGCTGTCGTCTCCCACCTCCAGACTCTGGCAGACCTCCTGCATTCGCTTGGGTTCACTATCAACGTGCCAAAGTCGCACCTGATTCCTTCTCAGAAGCTCCTTTTCATCGGAACAGTTCTGGATACAGCGCAGTTTTGGGCTTATCCTCCCGAGCAGCGAGTCTGGGATATTCGGGCTATCATGGCGATGTTTCGGACCTCTATCCAGGGTTTCGGTGAGGATGACTCTGAGGCTTCTGGGCCTCATGACCTCCTGCATCCTGCTGGTAGATCATGCCAGATGGCATATGTGAGAAAGTGCCATCTTTCTTGCATGGTATGCCCCCACTTTTTGCTGAATTGCTGATGTGCTTTGACTGAGTGTGCCCTGGGCTCCTGCCAACCAGGTACCCAGGGCCTGTGTTCTTTCCCTAAAACTGCATTGATGCCTACACCCAATTGGCATCCCTGGCCACAGGTCAGCCCCTGGTAAATGGTACCATGGGTACCCAGGGCACTGTGACCAGGGAAGGCCCCTAAGGGCTGCAGCACTTGTTGTGCCACCGTTAGGGACCCTGTACCTTTACACACACACACTGCCTTTGCAGGCTGCGTGTTTTGGTGCAGAACAAAGTGAAGTCGACATGGCACACATCCCTGTGTGCCATGCCTACAAGCCACTGCCCTGGCCTAGGTCAGCCACCCCTCTAGCTGGGTGCACTATGCCAGTGGTGAGGGCACAGAGGCATGAGCCCTGTGCCCCTACAGTACCCAAGTCCATTCTTGGGCATTGTAAGTGCAGTGCTGCCATTAAGAGTATATGGTGCTGGGAGTCTGTCATTACGAACTCCACAGCACCATAATGCTCCCACTGAAAACTAAGAAGTTTGGTATCAAACTTTTCAGCACATTAAACCCACACTGATGCCAGTGTGGGATTTAATGTAAAACACACTCCAGAGGGCATCTTTGAGATGCCCCCTGAAACCAACCCGACCTCCAGTGTCCGGACTTAGTGGCTGCCCAGGCTGCCACCACCAGACATGTTTCTGGACCCCTGGGTCGAGAGCCTCTGCTCTCAGGGGCCTAAAACAATGCGCATCCTGGGGCGAGGTGCCAAAGCCTCCTCCCCCAGGATGGGCAGGGGAAGCTTCAAAGGCCTGCCGCCTTTTGAGCTTCCCCAGACCATTTGCTGCTCCCAGCAAACTGGTCCCCACTGGTTCTACCCCCACTTCTGGCGGGAGAACCAGCGGGAAAACCAGAGGCAGGAAATGGGTTGTGCCCACCTCTGCCAACTCCACCCCTAAGGTGGGGGAGGCGAGGTGAAGCACAAACTCGAGTCCCCGCCATCTTGAGGATGGGGGGACCCAGCCAACCAGGGACAGGCTCCTGCCCCCTCCCACTGGAGAGTGGTAGAATAGGGGTGTACCCACCCCAGGGACGGGACCCATTGGTCCCTGCCCTTACCTACCTGTAACCACCCCTAAATTCAGTATTTAGGGGCTCCCTGAACCTTCCTTCCTCAGTTCCAGATTCCAAAAACAAGAAACAAGAACAAGAAACAAGAAGACCTGCGTGCAGCTGCTCACAAGAGGAAGACACCAACTGATTTGGCCCCAGCCCTACCGGCCTGTCGACCCTCGAACCGGCTCCTGCTAAACCCCGGCGTCTCCAGTGGTCAGCACCCTCACAAACCCCGGGGGACCTGACTGCCTAGTGACTCCAACCCCCTGGGACTCCCAAGAGCAGTGGTACTGCTCAAAGCAAGCAACCAACCCCTGGTGCCAACCGGGAACCGCGAATCCTGCACCCTCTGCACCCGCCGAGCCCGGCCTGTGCCTGAGTGGGCAAATACCAAGAGGACGTCCCCCGGCGACTGTGACCCAGAATCCAGCACCCAAGGGCCCTCCTCGACGCTCCTGACGACGCCTGCAGCCTCAGAACCAGGGACCCCTCCAACCGCGACCAGCCGAGGGTAAGATTTCCGACGCCTAAAGACACCCCTGCACCCGACGCCCCACGGCCTCCTGTGCCCAGCTCCGGGGTGCCTACCCTTCCCACAGCTTCCCAACTTACCTCTCAAAGTGGTGGTCACACCTGAAGAATCACCGTCCCCGAGTTTACAGTCTTTGTTCGTCACGCAGCTTTACCATTGGGCGCCCGATGGCCCAAAAGCCCACTGCACCCGGCCGCCCCAGTGCCGCTGAGGGTGCACCAACTACCCTGTTCGACTTCCCCACTTGCCCTGAGCAAGTGACCAGGAGCTTTGCTCCCACAGCCGTGTGGCCTGCTAGCCAGCAGCCACCAACCAAAGCCCCCCTGCCGTCCATAGGATAACATTGGGCCTACTCACTCTGCACCCGGCCGCCCCTGTGCCGCTGAGGGTGTAACAACTGTACTTACCTGACCCTGGGGGACCCCTGAGTCTATGCCCAGAACCTTAACTCTGCCAGTCGAGTACTTACCCAAAGCCGATAACCCACTTTTCTTCCATAGGGTAACATTGACTGGTTTCACTCGGAAATTCTTCTAAGTGTGGAGTTTCCCAACTTTAAAATATTCACCTAAAATCAACCGAGTAACGAAAACCGAAATACTCACCTGCTATTAGGAGAGATCCCAGTGCTGGATCTTGGTGCCCAGCACTGACCCTGAAAAGTAATCACAACGTTACTTACCGCTAACTCAATTTTCTTCCATAGGGATCCATTGACTGGTTTTCTGTGAAATTTCTTCTAAGTGTCCACTTTTGAAATAACAAAATATTGCTTAAAAATCACAACAGTAACGAATTCCGATTTACTCACCTGCTATCAGGAGAGACCTCAGCACTGCATCTTTCAGACCAGTACTGACCCTGAAAAGTAATTTTAACCGTACTTACCCGTACTTTGAAATTCCTTCCATAGGATATCATTGTCTGCTTTTTGTTGAAAAAGTTTCTAAGTGTCGATTTCTGAATCTTACAAATATTCTTTAAAAATCGTGCCAACGATACAAACGTAATTACTTACCTGTTTTAGATAGATATCCCAGTGCTGAACCTGAGACTCCAGCACTGGATTACAAAAGTAACGTAAACATACTTTGCTTGCAAACTGTATTTCCTTCCATAGGATAACATTGGTAATTTTACCCAGAAAAGTTTCTAAGTGTCAACTTTTGAAATACCATAATATTGCTCAAAAATCACTACTATAACCAAAACGCTTTTACTTAACTGTTTACAGGAGGTGTCCCGGGACTGAATCCAAGATCCAGTCCTGTGGTTAGAAAAGTAATCCACAAAGTAATTAATTGCATTTAACCAAAACTTTCCATTGAGCTCAATGTTGCATTGTGTTTGAAATTGTGTTGCCTCTTGCAACAACTGTGACTACTGTCATCAAAAAGACTATTGCCTATTTGAAAAGTGTTTAAACAAAGCATTTCATTCTGAGAAAGTATATTTTGATTCCTATTGTTGGTTCTAAAATAAAACAAGCCTATATTTTTATATACAAACCATTGGCCTAGAGTTCAGTTCTTGAGTGTGTGGCTTAATTTGCTGACTGAGTGTGTACAACAAATGCTTTACACTGTCCTCTGATACTGCCTTACTGCTCGACCAAGCTACCACTTTAGAGAGTAAGGTTATATCTAACTTTAGCCTCTGCCTTGCCATTGGGGAACTGTGGACCCTATACACCCTGTACCTTACTTTGGTGCAGTATATATAGTCACTTTCCTACAGCATATGTGGACTCTGCAGTGGGACCTGAAGTTTCAGTGGGCACAGCATCAGGGGAATCTTTCCAATGTCGTCCAGATCTCGGAGGGGGCTGCAAGTCAGTTGCAGTGGTGGCTCACAAACCAGTATTGGGTCAACGGCAGATCCCTCTCCCTTCCTCAACCAGAATTCACAGTAGTGACGGATGTGTCACTAATGGGATGGGGCGGCCACATGGGAGAGGCAGAGATCAGAGGCCTCTGGTCTCCAGCGGAGTCCGGGCTCCATATCCACCTTCTGGAGCTCCGGGCGATTCGTCTTGCACTGAAAGCATTCCTTCCCTCTGTCAAAGGAAGAGTAGTGCAGGTGTTCACGGACAACACCACCGCCATGTGGTACTGCAACAAACTGGGCGGGGTGGGGTCGTGGACCCTATGTCAGGAGGCTCTTCTCCTTTGGACATGGCTGGAACATCAGGGCATGTCCCTGGTGGTTCACCACCTGGCAGGTTCCCTGAACGCCAGGGCGGACGAACTCAGCCCCTGGTGCATGATGGATCACGAATGGCGTCTTCACTCAGAGGTGGTGCAAGGTCTCTTTCAGCAGTGGGGAGAGCCTTCGTTAGATCTATTCGCCACCGAAGAGAATGCGCAATGTCAGCAGTTCTGTGCGTTGGAATTTTCAAAGCGGCACTTGCTAGGCGATGCTTTTCGCTGTGAGTGGAGTTGCGGAGTCCTGTACGCCTTTCCGCCTGTACCACTTGTCATTCTTGTGACTCTGGAATGGGCATGAAGAGTCTGGTACCCCGAGCTCTTGAGCATGGCCATAGATCCTCCGATCAGACTGCCTGTTTGGGAGGATCTTCTGTCGCAGCAGCAGGGGACGGTCCTCCACCCGAACCTGTCCAGCCTCCACCTCCTTGCGTGGAGATCGAGTGGCGACAGTTGACAGCTTTCGACCTTCCTCCCGAAGTTTGTAATGTAATCTTGGCATCCAGACGTCCCTCCACTAAAACTGTATACGCCTGTAGATGGAACAAATTTGTGGCATGGTGCACAGCAAAGGCTGTGGATCCCCTTTCTGTTCCTCTTTCAGAGGTTCTCCTCTTTATTCTTTCCTTGGCCCAGCAGGGCTCTGCTCTGGGCACTCTAAAAGGCTACCTTTCGGCCTTTCTTCGCCTTCCTGATCAACCTTCTCTTTTCAAGTCCCCAATAGTTAACAGATTTCTGAAGGGCATTACTCATCTCTTTTCTCCTTCTCCTTTCGTAATGCCCCAGTGGGACTTGAACCTTGTTCTCACTTATCTCATGTGTGCTCCCTTTGAGCCAATACATAATTGTCCTCTTCGTCTCCTTACTTTGAAAACTGCTTTCTTGCGTGCCATCACCTCTGCTCGTAGGGTGAGTGAGCTTCAGGCTCTGTCTTCCAAACCTCCCTTTCTTGCTGTCCATCCGGACAAGGTAGTCCTCCGTACTAGGCCTTCTTTTCTGCCCAAAGTGGTTACCTCTTTCCACATAGGTCAGACCATCACATTGCCCACCTTCTTTCTGCCTCCGCACCCTTCCAATGAGGAGGAGAGACTCCACCGTCTAGACCCAAAACGTGCGCTGTCCATATAGCTTGACTGCACTAAAGATTTCCGGGTGGATGATCAACTCTTCGTGGGTTATGTCGGTGCCAAGAAGGGTCGGGCAGTGCACAAACGTACCATCTCTCGATGGGTTGTCCTATTCATTAAAATCTGCTATTCTCTAGCTAAAAAGGAACCTCCAGTAGGACTGCTCGCCCACTTTACCAAGGCAACGGCGGCCAATACTACTTTGGGACGTGGAGTTCCCTTACTTGACATCTGCCAGGCAGCCACGTGGGCATCCTTGCATACATTTACAAGGCATTTCTGCCTAGATAGCTAAGTCTGAAGAGACTGCTTCTTCGGCTGTTCTGTCCTCCAGGATTTCCTGGTGTGAACTTGGTTCGCAGACCCACCTACGGGGTTGGCATTGCTGGGGTATCTATTCTAAGGTAAGGAATCTATAACTAATAGTCTCTTTCAGATGAACAAGTTACTTACCTTCGGTAACGATGTATCTGTAAGAGCTATATATTAGTTATAGATTCCTTACCGACCCACCCATCCTCCCCGTTATGCGAACTGACTTCTAGGGTTAGGGACTCCCTTGCAGGGCCCTAGTTATGTGCACCAGTGGTCAGTGTCTTGCCTGGCTCTGCGCTTCTGGCGTGGAAAATCGTATCAGAACTGATGTCAGCGTGCAGGGGTGGCGTCTAAGTAGATACCGCAGCAACCACGACGCCGACGATGGACGCGGAGTCGACGGACGCCACCGACCGACGCGCAAGGGTACTGGTATGAAAAAATTTCTCCGGATCCAGTCTGACGCCCGGGGGGAACTCTAAGGTAAGGAATCTATAACTAATATATGTCTCTTACAGATACATCGTTACCAAAGGTAAGTAACTTCTTCATTTTGTCAGTTTTCTTCTGGGGCAGGCCCATTGTTACAACTCCTAGTTGGGTCACTGACATTGCCCCAATTAGGCCTAATGGGACCCGCATTAAGTGGAACGGAGTGGACCAGACCCAATTTTTATACGATATTTGTACCAAGGGCTATAATTATATCATGTGGTGTTTAGAAGATGTGGCTACCCCTAATCAGATACTCTATAATTTTACTGGCATTAGCACCACAATAGATGCTCTCCTGACTCGCCCTAATAAAATAGGCCCTGCAAAACGTAAAGGCTGGTTCGACCACGCATGTACCATTGCCACCAGGGATTTGAAACTGGCTCTCTGTAAACGAGATAGAGACAATTTATTGATCAAATCTCTTTGATTTAAACATAAAGAGGTACTTTTAGTTAGGAAAAAGGAACTACAAGATGCAGCCTGGTTGAAATTGTCCCAAGCAGCGGATACAGGAGATAGCAAGCTATTTTGGGATACCGTTAATTCTCCTTTCTTAAAGGACGATTCCATCCCTGAACTGTTGTCACATGTCACTTGTGACGCATGGGTTGCCCGTTTTACTGGTATTTTTAGCCCACTAACAGCAGAAATGGTGACCATTCAAAATAAGGAACAGTTATGTCCCCCTTTATCTCTGGATATTACGATACAAGAAGTGTCATGGGCCCTGAAGGAAAGTAAAGGGGGTAAAGCCCCGGGACCAGTTGGGGTCCCAGTAAACGTATTTAAGAACAATGCTGACTTTTGGGCGCCAATTATAACTAGAGTTTTTAATACGGCTGCAGAGAACGACTCCGCCCACATGGGGTGCGTCCATTATAGTTCCCATTTTTAAGAAGGGCAACAAATCAGATCCCAAAAATTATAGGCCTATTTCACTATTAGATTCATCGGTGAAAGTGATGAGCAAAGTCCTGCTCAAAAGACTAGAAGAATGGGCTTGGGATTGCTCAATATTTTCACCGGTCCAGTTTGGATTCAGGAAAGGCTTGGGGACCATAGAGCAATGCATGAACCTTGATCTACTCATAGGCAAGTACACTCGTGCCAAAGGCGGAAGATTATACCTTTGTTTTGCTGACTTGAGCAGCGCCTTCGACCTAGTAGATCACACTATCCTTTGGACCACTCTGCTCGCTATGGGGGCACCAAGGCCAATTATCTGTTTCCTGGCAAGATTATACGAGAATTTGGCGAGTAAAGTACGCTATGGCCCCCGAGGGGAATGCACCAATAACTTTGCAGTCAAACGTGGCATTCGGCAAGGCTGTGTATTAGCTCCTCTGTTATTTTCTTTGTTTATTAATGGGGTGGACCACACCTTACAAACAGTGCATGCTGATGCCCCTCAAGTGGCTGGGCGCCCCACACCTGTTCTTTTGTACGCAGATGATGCAGTCCTGTTGGCCAGGACTCCAGTGGGGCTGCAACGTTTAATGGATACGTTCGGGAATTTTATTGCTGCCAGGAAATTGATTATTACCAAAAACAAAATCTATACAATGGTCTGTGGGCCAAGGGTTAAACAACGTTAACGACTTTATTTTATGGATAAATCGCCGGTGACCTCTGTTGATACCTTTTGCTACCTGGGCATTACTTTCTCAGGTAATGGCTCATGGACTCGTGAAATTACCAATGTCCGGAGCAAAATGGACAGAAGTACCCATGGTATTTTTAGATTTTCAGCCAAGCTGGGCTCTAGGCCGGTCAAGGAGATGACAGCAATTTATAGGGCAAGGGTTTTATCTATCGCAACATTTGGGGCTGTTGTGTGGGGTTACCATAATAGCAAAGCGCTGCATACAGAGGAAAATGGTTTCCTCAAACGCCTTCTTAGTCTGCCCACTTTGGCTTCATCTGAGATCACTCACAGAGATGTAGGGCTTCAGTACCTCACAGATATAGTTGCATCTCGCCCCTTACTGCTTTTACACTCCATATGGTCCAAAGAACAAACTAGTTTTACAAAATCAATTATTTTAGACTGTTTTACCTTGGACAATGCCATGACGATCCCTTGGTTAAATTATATTAATTCTTTGTATAGTAAATTGTTTAAGATGTCAGTCCGGACTAACCACCTACAAGTATTATCACTCAGTAAGCTGTCTATTTGAGGAACTTTTATGAATCACAGGAGGGAAGTTCAGCTTGATTGCGAGAGCAGGAAACCAACTGTCAAGTTTTATCTAACACTTACCTTAACAGCAGGCTGTCAAGATTATTTAGCTTATACTCCAAATCTCATGCACCATTTTGTTTTAATTAGATTTAGATTGGAAATTGTCCATCATTTAGTTGCTTTTCCTAATATGAAAACCTGTCCTTCGGACACAATTCCTTGTCCATGTGATGGACAGAGTAAGCAGAGCACTGTGCACTTTGTTTTTGTGGCTTTTATTTTGGTTTTAGAAGTTATTACTTAAAACCACTTTTGCTTGCGTATGGCAATGGATCGCATCTTGCTGCAGTAAAATACTTGTCCGAGCTAAGTGATGCCAGGGTCTGTCTTAAATGCGTTTAAAATGAAAAGTGCCCCATTAATACACGTAAAAGCATTGTTGTACCAACATAGTGTTGACCACATAATGATTTAAAGAAATTGAACTGCTTTTTAAAAAAAATTAGGTGTTTTTAGACGTGATTAATTCTGGCCCCATGCTGTATATCAAGTGCTATTTTACTATCTGATATCATTTATGTGTAATGCAGTCAGTTTTTATTTATGTATACCTTTATAGTTGTTTTATACATACAGAATAAAGCTTTTGAGTTGACTTGACTACTGAGTATTTGTAATCAGGAAAGCTCAGAACACTGAAGTGCACATGTGAAAGGCCGCTTTTTAGAAATGGCCCTTTTTGCATGGTCACCCCCATATTTTTGCCTTCCTCCTCCATTTTTCTAACCTAGTTTTTTTGGTATTAGGACTCTGAGCATGTTACTGCTGCTAACCAGTGCTAAAGTATATGTGCTCTCTCCTCTAAACATGGTAATATTGGCTCATACCCAGTTGGCCTATTTAATTTACCGATAAGTCCCTAGTAAAGTGGAAATGCATGCACCCAGGGTCCGAATATTAAATGCTGCTAGTGGGCCTGCAGCACTGATTGTGCCACCCACTCATGTAGCCCTTTAACCATGTCTCAGGCCTGCCATTGCAGAGCCTGTGTGCGCAGTTTACAACTGCCATGTCGAACTTCCAAAATAAACCTTTTGCCAGGCCCAAACCTTCCTTTTATATACTTATAAGGCACCCCTAGGGTCGGCCCTGGACAACCCAGGGTGCAATATATCTAAAAGGCAAGTAATGCACTCTTAAGTTTTACATATCCTGGTAGTGAAAAACTCTTGAATTTGTTTTTCACTACTGCAAGGCCTATATCTCCCATAGGATAACATTGGGATTACCTTATTACGTGTTAGAAGTGTAATTTCCAAATAGGAAGATGTAATTGATTCAAGTTTGGTGTCTCTGGAATCACAATTCGCAAAATGCCACTTTTCGAAAGTTGACATTTTCTTACATAAGCCATTTGGTGCTGGTTGCTTGTCTCTGATCACGTCTGGTGTTGGTGACAGCTGGGCTTTGTGTATTTCCCCCTAGAAAGCCACACACAATGGGAGCTTAGGTGTGACTTGATGGGCCTTCCTGGCAGGATGGGAGAGAGGAGCTGGACCCAACCTCGCTTACACCTGAATCAGCTGTGTTCTGTCCCCACACAAAGGGCTCCATACCCCCCTGTAGTGATTCTGGAGCAAGGACAGGATCTCGGTACACTTCAACTGCCTTTCTTTGAAGTCTCTCCCACTTCAAAAGCACCACTGGGTATAAGTACTGGACCTGAGACACCACCACTTCTGGACCTGTGGATACTCTGCCAGGAAGGACGACTGCTCTGCTGCTGATGGACTCATACTTGCTGGACTGCTCTCTGCTGGACTCCCGCTTTGCTGTGCTGACCTGCTGCCTGTTGCCCTCTGCCTGGTTTGAGAAATATTGGACCTGCATTACTTGACCCCAGAACCCAGAGTGACTCCAAGGGTTAGTTGTCTGGCCTCCTGATCTGAAGTCTCCGGGACATAAAAGACTTCCAACCTCTGCACCTGAGCATTGCCATGTGTGAGTCTTCCCTGATAAGTGGTGCCACCCCATGCCTGGATGCTTGGAAGTGAGCCTAAGGTGCTTGCCAGCGGAACCAGAGCATCTTCTCAGCTGAGCGGTGCATCCCCAAGCAGAACCGGCGCATCGCCGCTGCTGCATGGATTGGACCCGTCTCAAAAGACTTGCAGCGCCGCTGCCTCCCACATCTTGGGACCGGCGCATCCCCTCCGGAACAGCCGCTGTGCGATCCTTTACCCGATGTAAGCTCCACGCATTCCTTGTCGATGGCAGACTCGATATATGGCGATGAAACTCTGCATCGCAGCTGCACCACTCATCGGAACAGACACATCGTCTTTGCTGCACCCTGCATTCTCAATATCGGATTCCGCATCGCAAGCCCTGTTGACGCATCAGAACCTTGCACCGCAGAGTCGTCCCATCTCAGAACTGATGCATTGCCTCAGTCATGTAATGCATCTTCACTGCGGATCCACACAGTGCTCCGCAACCTGTATTTAAGGTACTTTGTTCAGCTGGCCTAACTGGGTCCCTGTAGCCGGCCCAGGCTCAACCGCGGTCGACCTGAACTTGTAACTTTGTTCCAGTCCAGCGCAACAAGATATCCCCAATAGTGCTTTTTGCTCCTTGGTGCTATTTTACTTTAAAACTTTTAAATTCAATATCTACAGTTTTACTAATTGAATTTTTGTTGTCTTGCTCTGTTTTTCTAACTTGGAGTGGAATCTTTTTGTGCTGTTTTCACTGTTTTACTGTTTGTAGTGGTGCACGGATACTTTACACATTGCCTTCAAGTTCAGCCTGACTGATCTGTGCCAAGCTACCAGGGGGTGAGCACAGGTTAATTTAGGGTTTCCCTGCCTCTTACTAGGATTGTGGTTGCTGCTTGACCAGCGCTTCTACCTCAGCCAACCTACAACCCAATTTTTAACACCGCTGATGGCACTGTACTTGTTCTTTGTTTCCCTCCAGCACTACAAAGTTGTTTCACAAGTTAAAGAAGTATGAAGAGTGCTGCAGGATTGCATAGTTCCCATTTGACCCAAGCCCCCAATCCACTCATGATTATGATGTGCGCCTACAAAGTAGTATTTGTTATCTAGAGAAACCCCTTGGAACTCTGATCTAGAGTGCAATTTACTCCAAAATTCTGATGTGAAGCAGCATTTTGATGGATTAACTTATATTTTTTCCCTTTTCAGAGGGGGTGGGGCACTCGTGTAGGTTGAGATTTGAGTGCTGCCCATATTAGCGTAAAGGCCCTTTGAAACCATGCGTACAAGTGACTTTTTACTGGCGACATCCAAGCTTTATTTGTGGTGGTGCTACACAAATAGTTTTTCCCCCAATGAGCTTTACACTGTTTCTTATAAGAACACAGTAGTAATTAGAACTAATAACTTCGTCTGTGATCAGATATCCATGTGGTCTACAAGATTGCCTTCCAGTTTTCTTCCTAACACCAAATTCTTACTCAAGATCTATCTACCATAATGTTGATGTCAAGCTGACTCTTCCACTCTACTCTGAATAAAAGAAAGCCTACAGGTCCTCTGACCTTTATCACCTCTCACAAGCATAGCTCGGGCAAATGGGCCGCCAAGATTGCCATCTTGTGCTGACTCGTCTTTTACATTCCAGAGAGTATCAAACATACTTTTCCTCTGGATGGGATTTATTCACACACTTGAGGACCAAGGCAGTCTATTTTGCTGCTGGACAAGATCTGCAGAGTCACTTTTTCTCTGCTACTTGATTTTTGCAAGTATTATTCAATGAGCTCTACATTGGATACCCAGTTTATTCAAGTCCTGATGAAGACATTTTATTGCTCGTATCTCTGAAATTTACATTGCTGTTATGAAGGAAGTGTGCATATTAGTACGTACAATTTATTCATTTTTGGAAGTCTTATTTTATCCCTAGATTTTATTCTCCCTTATTGCAGTCGACACATCTGCCATCAGCACTTTGTGTATATCGATAGCAACATAAATAATAGGAACTAGGGTAGGCAAGTTGGCAAATGTTCTGTGGGTAGTGTCAAGTAGGGCAGTGGGCATGTGTGTGTGTCCAGTCTAGTCTAAGTGTGTTTTTTTTGCCGAGCAAAAATTTGCTGTGTTGCGTCTGACCTGTGGGTCTGACCTCCTAGGGTTGAACAAAGTAGGATAGTGGATTATGAGTGTGAACAGGACTAAGTTAGTAACTTTGCTTCTTGTATGAAACTATGCAGTATATTTATTTTATTTATTTCAGTGTTTTATTAAGGCAGTAGTAAACCAAGTGGATGCTTAGAGTATGCATCGAGCTTGGAAAGAATAGAAGTAATATATTGATGTCATTCAAATCTAAATCCTTGACTGGAGAGATGGGTTCAAAGAATTTTTTATTGAATTTTCTGTGTTCTGCCTTGAAGCAAAGGAAGAGAATTCAAGTGGAATGAGCTTTTAATATACAGCGACATTTCCTCAATATGTATCTTGATGGGATCAGTCTGAGAAGTACCAGGAAGCTGACATTAAATGTACGGTTGGGAATGTGAAATAAATAATTTGGGAAAATGCACAAGGCATTCTTTGTTCCATGTCTCCCATCAACTAAAACTTTCATTGAATTGTGCCGGAGAAATAAAACCGAAAAAAGTGGACTTTTCTACCAGTCCATGGGTCCCAAAACATTTCTTGCTTCTCAAGAGTGTAACCTTGTGGATATTCCTCTACTAAACATATACTTGCCCTTTACATAATCTCCTATTGCTGAAAGTAGTTGTACTACTACCAACTGCAAAGAATTTATGGGGACCGTATTTTGGTTTATTTATTGGTTTGCAGATTGATGGAATTAAATGGGTAATCTGCCTGACCAACAACGTGTTCTTTAGTCTTATGCATCACATCCTCTTTACACTAAAGAGTAGAACTGCTTCTTTTACTTTTTAGTTTGAGGTTTGATAAAGATTTGTTTTTGCATCTGATTATACATTTAGGTGTGAATAGTTGTGGATTAGTTAAATTTCTGTTTATTGGGTCAGACTAGTGCCAGACAAAAACTGAAAATACTTTGGAAAAGTTAGATAAAATGGTCATTGATAGCTGTGTGTTCAAAGTTGTGGTCATCCATCTCTTTTGCTGTCATCTATCCAGGACACAATATATCTCTTGGAAGGAATCTGTGAGAATCAAGAGCGGTATGTAAATCCAACTTGTTGCGTGTTAGCTCTTCTTAGTCTCTAAAATTAATTGATGTTGGTGTTATGGTATTGTATTCTGACTGAGATTTATGTCATTGATTCCCTCCGCAATTATTTGTAGTTCAACTAAACGTATCGTTTCCACCCTTGTGATGAGGTGTTTGACAGAAGCGCTTCCAGAAAACAGGTACTTAATTGAAAAGATCACGAAGAGAATTGTTAGAATTTTAAATCAGAAAAGAATATGTGAGAATAACCACCTGGTGCACCTGCACACCCTTTCCCCTATTTTCCTCTAGGTTAAGTCGTTTGCTGCATAAGCACAAGTTTGATGAAGCTGAAAAGTTTGCAATTCAATTTGGCCTGGATGTTGAAGTGAGTAAGGGTCTTCGTCCATGTTCACAGATTTAATGTTATTTAATATCTGTGATGGGTTGGTCTCTCGTTACTTGTTTAATTTCGACACAAACACACACGCTTTCTCCCCCTTCCCCAATACCTTTCATTGCTGAATACTCTTTTGTCTTGGGGTATGCCGGGATCAAAATTGGTTTTGCAAAGATTTTTATATTTACTTTGTTTTAAAATATATTTTCATCCTCAGACCTTTAGCACTTATACATTGCGTTCACTTGTTGCTGAAAGCTGGTAATACAAATAAATATTTTAGCCACCCACCCCACAGCGATAACTGGAGGAGATTGTTGACTTAAGGATTATATGGGAGTGGATAGGCATTGCAGGTCTACTTTAATATCCAGATAGTTAATGAAAAGCATGATTCCTGTTCAAAGGGTACATCTAGCTAAATGTATCAAACTGACACTCTGTCTGGCAACATAGCCTGTTCTGCACTCAGAAAATTCCACAATGAACTCCTTCCTAGTGTTAATTTAAGTTATGCTCTTCAATTTCTTCAAGAACACCTGGGTGCTGTCCACATCATCCACATGTTCTCCTTCCTCTGTGTTGACTTTACTCATGCTTGCTATGCTACAGAAGCTTGCAAACAGTAACTCTGTCCTTACAAATAAAGCAAGAGCTCTCCTTGCTTGTAGAGTTTTATGCCAGCTTTAAAACAGTCTCTTTTAACTGGGAATTCAGGTGGCAATAGTGGAAGTGCCACTAATTGGTCCTGTCGGGCTCATTGCTATTACTTTGATGGCCCAAAACAGATGCACCAGGGATGCTAGATGTCAGACTCCTGCCAGGCCATATGATTCCCACTCAATTCACTTTAACATCGTTACCCTCTCCACTCATTGAAATGTCTAGTACTCTGTGATTCCGAGCTCCAGCAAGATTTTAAAAGTGCTTCACTTTGTTCTCTAGGTGATGTGCTTTCCTCTTTTTTTTTTTTTTTTGGAATTCATAAGTATAGCTTCAGCCAGTGCAGTCTTCTCAAGCCTAGAGTCTAAAGATGTCTATCTAGCTCACTTTTCTGCACTAATGCCTGTATAACCCCTCTCAGTGGCACAGTGAGTACTGTTCCTAGTGGGCCTGTGATGTGTAGTAAGGGAGATATTTTTCTGTATGTAAAATAGTCATATTTCCCCCATCCTGGTTGCTGGTGTAGGAAGACTCCTGGTGTCGTGGTGCAAATCTAACTTGGGTGCTGTACTTTGAGGAGTTTGTTTCCCATCCACTGTCTCGCCATGGCAAACATAACAGAAAACCCACGGCTATTCTGAAATCTGGGCACCCATACATCCATACAGCCTATACATATAAATTAGACATAAACATCCATACGCCCTCTAACCTGCAGACTTAAGGGCTCACAAACATACCAGTGTGGTAGCAAAATGTGTCTCCTCCTATTAGAAAGGTGCACTTCCTCCTTGACAGTGCAAACCCTGACTTGTCTTGCACGTACTCTGGTGATAGTTGCCTTATAAGTAGTAAGGCGGCAACTCTTACATGAGAGCACAGGTGTGGCTAATTTTCCTTAGTGATCCACCTAAATGTCCGACTATAACCGAAGTTCCTATTAGGAGTAGGATAGTTATGTAGAAATGGCTATGGGCTGAAGTCTGTAGAAAGTACTGTTCTCCCCTGGGCAAAATTAAGCTCTTGCACTCGTCCATGGGGTTGGTATCCCTTAGTGGTGACTCAGTGCACCTCGGAGAGCAGCCTACTTGGCACGCACAACCTTTGAGATAGAGTCCACAAATGGCTCAAGAAGGCCTAGCGCTAGTTTGTCCAGCCATGAAGTATCTCCATTCTGGGCATTCTTTTTCAGTGGAGGACATGGTCTAGCTCTGCCTTTAGAGCAAGGGATGGTAAGTTCTCACTTGTTACCTATTCTGAAAATGACCGGGCGGAGGCCCTGCACGGTTGTTCCCCAGGCAGCACCCACAAATGCTGTTTCTCTGCTCTCGATTTTCCCAGCTAGTGTAAAGTAACCCTTACTCATGCATTCGGATACACACTTGGGCTGCCAGGCAGACAACCGAAGGTCCTGCCAGCTGTCTTAAAGTTCCTTACATGAACACCACTTGGATTGTCCTCCCTTTCTGAAGGCGATACAATGTCCACCTCCTCCTAGACTTTAATACTTCAGACTCACCTCTGTTCATCTGAGTAGGTAACCTACTGCATTGTACAGCTCTGCATAACACAAACATAACTGAAGGAGCGTTGGGTCTACAACACTTTTCTCTGTAGAGTCTGATCATGCTATTTTACATTTGTAATTCTGGAAAAAAAAGACCTTTCCACATGGATGTGAACTTTGTCTGGACACAGTCTGTTTTTTAGTTCGCCCTTGGGTTGTTATATATTATTTTGGGCTCCAGTGTTGCAGAAGAAATGATCTTTTTTGTGATATATACTCCTCTTGCTCTTTGCAATGATTGGGGTTGGAAGATGTTTCCCCTTTAATTTGCTCTCTTTTTCCCTTCTTTCATATTAAACACCCATATTGGTAGTTACCTTGCTTTTCAGTATCTTTAAAGCATAACAGTAACAACTTTTGTGGCAGAGGAGACTTTGCAATGCTCATCATTCAGCAAGGATATAATTTGCCTGTGCCTCCCAGTGACATATTCCATTGTAGTTTGTGTGTGATCAAATATGTGAAACCCCTCATAATGTTACTTGTAAGCCAGGAGTACTGTATGCCTCACCCGATGTTTCTGCTACAGCCTCAGGAGTGAGGGATGCATCCCATCACCAGTACTGAAAGACCTTCAACAGGCTCTATCAATTCACCAGCTTTTTTTAAGTTTGATGTGTTGAAGAAAACCAGATTCATTGCATCCTGAGAATCTGGGTCAGGCATACAGCGTGTTTGGAAGGAATGGCAGTGCAAAGGAATATCCATATTGGGCACAGGGACTGTATCATGACCACCAATATTGTTGCATTCAGTTGGACTCATTTGGGCTTATTGTAGGACTTGGCAGAGGTCTGAAACATAGATGTAGCACGTACCAGTACTTAACCACAGTGCTGTAACTTAAAACTATCAATTATAGGATTATTTGTTTTATGTTGGTGAAGTGCACTGTAGGTGCCTGGAGCATAGTTATATTGCCTATTGATTGGTACAGCTGGTTGATGTGCTGCATGCTGAACACTAAGGATATTGAAGATGTTGATATAAAAAATGTCAGTTGCGGACAGTTAGCCAGGTTATTCTAGTCAGGGTTGTTGGCGGTAATGAGCTTGGCTTTGATGGCTGCCTGACTGGCCACTTACTGTACATTGCTGAGCGTGAGATGGCAGAGGTATTCAGTGAGGTTGCTGTCTGAGGGTGGTAAGTGGGATGTTATTGTCGCAGGTATGTGTTAGATTGGTGCTTTGATTGCAATGCCTGCCTATGTAGGAGTTTTTTGTGTGGTGGCGTTAAGTGATGACAGTGACTACTGATGCTCATGGTGGAGTGCTTTTGATTATTGCTGCATGGGGTGAAAGGTACAGGGGTTCCGGTAATTAATCCCTTACCAGGGCCTAACAACCCCAATAGGGGCGTCCTTGTAATTTGTTTGCCCTCTACTGTGGGTACTTGGGCATTGGGCGTCATAGGGATCATGGAGGAAAAAGAAGAAAGGGCAATGGAAGGCTGTTTGGGGATTGCTTTGGTTGCTCTTATGCAATGAGGGGTCCTGGGGAGTGAGCTATGCAAGTGGTACAGGGGTGACCCTAAACGTACAATTAGCTGATGCCAATGGCTGGTAACACCATGTCATGCTATACAGGGGCAGTAGACACCCTAAAGTTGGAGTACCTGTGTATCTGAATATTTGCCTCACCTGTGCCATATTATGATGTCTTTGTTAGTATCTTGCAGTAGAACCTTGAATGAAAGATTTGTTTACACAATTCTCTCGAATGGCTTTCCCATGTTATTTACTGGGACGCGTCTTTGGCAGAATCACCTTAATGGGTGCTGTTATGTATCAGATTTATCCACTTCCCCATTCTTACATTCTTTCACCTCACTGGTAATAACGAGTGATTGTCTACACAATAGTCATTGGCTTGGTACTCACTGCTGCTGGCTACAAGTTGGTGATGGGCTTGATACTCAGTTAAGCTCCTCCTTCATACATTTAGTCACCTTCAATGGTGCTTCTCCATACAGTGTACCTCATGACACTCACTCACACTTCCTCATACCAACAGTTTTTATCTAGTTTTCTATTCTGAGGTATTAAAAGCGATTTAAAGACATGCATGTATAGGATGAATTTGAATTCAGTGGGCTTCTCACATGTTTTTTTTTGTCTAAACCACGTAAAGTCCTGGATTTACAGGCACATTTTCGCTTGTTTGTGAATTGTGGGTAGAATTAGGCATCTGTGGGAATTACTGCTAGACTGTTCTACTATGCAGAACTTTGTGTTCTTTAAGTTGGAGTCTTAGTGATAAGTGAGCTAAGGTCACTGGGATACTGGAGCGCACAGGGTTTTTTTTTTTCTGGCGATCTTAGGAGGGGAGGAATAATTAGGAGCTGGCCTTTAACCAGCAGAATATTTCTAATACATTAATTTTCTCTTCGCTGATGCAGCAGTATAATTATCTTTTTTCTCATTTTTATCACAGCTTGTTTATAAAGTTAAGTTAAATGTTGTGTTGGAGAGCCTGGCGTCTGCTTCTGTAGGCAGTTATGGTCAAGCCGTCTGGCAAGAGCTTGTCAATGAAGCAAAAGGAAATTTGTTGAAAATAAAGGTAATAATATACGTGATTTGTGAGGAATACATAGCACCTATACTTAATTAAATTGTATATTACATTTTCTTTTACATATTACACTCTAGCTGTGTGATAAGAAACGTATGTTTCATGTATAAAATACATTTTAATACATAAAAATAAAAGGGATAGATGTTAGTGCCTATTAATGCCTTTAACTGAAGTTGTAGGAAATTGAAAACTTGGACATGGCAAACCTCATTAATTCTTGTCAAAACTTTTTTTTTTTTGCCAATTAGGATGACCATTTTGTTGTGGAATACTGCATCAACGCTCCCTGGCCAACGTATGAAACAACTCAGGAAATGCTAAGTTATGCAAAAGCCAGAGTATGTACTTATTTTTTAACTAAATTTTGAGACACTCATACTTTTTTCTTTCCACATCAAGTACTGCTTTTTGTTCTGAAGGTGTTCTTAGCTAGAACTAGACTAATGGCAGTCATGTGCGTGTGTATTGCAGTTATGTTAGCCGGAAATTGAAAATGTGCTCTCCTAAAGCTTTTACAGCATTAATTTCCCAAGAAATAGCACAATCCATTTAATAATTGTTAGCCTGTTCCTTCCTATTATGGTAGCACATTTCATTGTACTATATTCAGCCTATTGTTTTTATACATCCAGCCCCCTATTTATTACACTTAAAACATTTTAAATATAATTATTTTATTAATTAAATCTTACTTCCGCTTCCAATTTGAAGATAGGTTTATTGCAAAACAGAGGTAATGATCGTGGGAAAGGCCCCATCCATTTGGACATCTGCGTGGTGGCCTGAGACGCTAGGTCAACTACCAACCCTGTATGCTGAAGTAAAAACCCTCGGAGTGTGGTTCGACTCCAAATTGACATTTGACAGTCAAATCCGGAAAGTGACGAGGAAGTGCTTCGAGACCCTTAAAGTCCTGAGGAAAATCCTTAATCTATTACCTGTCAATGCAAGGAAAACAATAGTACATGCCTTAGTCACCTCCCAGATGGACTATGGCAATATCTGATATCTGGGTACATCCAAAAAAGGGCTGAAGAAACTACAATCTATACAAAATGCGGCAGCCCATCTAGTGATGAACCTCCCAAAAAGAACATCTACAACAAAAAGCTCTGGCAAGCCTGCACTGGCTACCTGTGGAGAATAGAATACTGTTTAAGGAAATGTGCTACTGCCACCGAATCATGTCAAAAAAAGGTCCACGGTATCTCCAATCACTGATAACAGCCTATACACCAAGCCGGAACCTTAGATCCAAAGGCAGGGCATTGGTAACTGTACCGAGGATACAGAAAGCAAGGATGGGTGAACGCTTTTTCAGATACCTGGCAGGTAAGCACTGGAATTCATTGCCTGCGGACATAAGAGCTGAACCATGTGAAACCACCTTCTGCAAAAATCTAAAGACATGGCTTTTCCCCACTATCAAACCTGAGTAGATCCACTAGAACTACTGTCACATGCCTCCGGATCTGAGTAGGTTTCTCTATACTGCCTAACTGAGAGTCTGCTTCTAGCGCGGGGACACACCGGTGGTGTAACCATGCGCTATATAAATGGATAAATAAATTGCTTTACAGTTCACCGTTGTCTCAACACGTACCTTAATCATTATTTGTTATCCTATAATGTATTCCCCTGCACACAACTTTGAAGCTGGAAATGTGATGAGGCCAGAGCCAGATGACAGGACCTCTCTCTTCTCTGGAAGCGAAAGATACTAGGTTCTCCCACCTTCCACAATGTCTCTCAGCTGCAAAAATATTAATATATTCCCAGAGCCTCTTTCTTCACACCCCCACTCTTGAAATTTAACTAACCCCAGCAGGCACTAGTCTTGTCCTTGGCCAGTTCTAGTAACTCCTTAAGCTTCTACACAGTCAGTGCACACTTTCTTCTCAGCAGCAGGAGCAGTGCACAACAATAGTTTCATAAGCTTTATCGAACAGTTGCTGTTTTAGGTGAGAGATATAGAAAAGGTTTGATGGATGTGGGATGTTAAACAAAGATAGGGCAATACAAACCTTTATTATATGTTCTTATTTGCAGTGTCAATTTGAAGTCTACTTCAAACACACCATCGGCTGTCCCATTGAGCCACCAGAAAATCATTGGTATTCCTTTCTGAAATGACAGGTTCTCTTTTAAAACAAGATTGTTTTGCTTCTCAAATTTGGATCTTCTGGACCCTAATAACTTGAACCCCTTTGGCTCTGTGACACCCATAAACCTCCAACATGTCTTCTACCCTCAAATATTGGGTCCTACACTACCATCTAGTGTGCAATACACCTGCTAGCAGTAATGTTGACCCGTAGAATGTCTTAGTATTATTGTTTGCCAGAGCACTGTAACCACCACTATTTTAAACACCGATACACAAGCATACTACACAACCCTTAAATATGCAGACTGGCTGATGATCTCACATTTGTGGCACCTACTTGTCATTATTAATCTAGCATCCAGAATTTGTATGTCAAAAAATGGTAATGTGGTCTTGTGTCCATGAGTGAGGGATCCATGTCTTATTTTCAGGCTATCCACATGAGATATATTTACATACCATGCACAAGGTAGTCATTCACATACTCGTTCATAGTGAAAATCTGGCCAAGATTGCACCATTGCGCGACTCCCCTGGCCTGGTGGGTAACTGGGATCAGGACATCTGTGTCTCAATTCCAGCATTTCCGATTTAACAAAATGTGCTTTTTGAAATGCTTCACTCTATTCTCAGCACAGTTCCCTTCTTTCCTAAACGTGAGAGTGCATAGAAGCAGCCTGATCACCATTAGTAAGTCCATCCATTTTTTCAGCAAGGAAACTCTAGAAATGATTCATTTTGGAGTTTTACTCTACAGATCTCCTTGTTCACGTACAGTGATAAAATAAATAGCTAATTACTAAACAAAATACTAAAAGTTACTGTTTTGTACGGTTGCAAAGGGTAAGGTTTACTTTTCATGACACAGATTGAGTGGTTTTGTGTTCACGTCCTTTTTTTTTTTTTTTTCTCCTTCAATGTTCACTGCAGATTCAGAAAAAAGAGGACCGATCTGTAACTACATTGCCTGAAGAAATTCCCGTCTGCATAACTGAGGTGATGCTCAAGGATAACTGTGTAAAATTGGTGCCAACTTTGAATCTTGACTGTACTGCTGATTGTATTATTTTAAAGAATGGAATTTTTAACCAACATGTAGAAAATGCAAACTAGGGATTAACTATTCGGAAGGTAACAGATTTCTCTTAAATTTACAGACATTAGTCTGGTCAACCTAGATCTCTCAACATACTCTGTGGTGTTGGTACTTTGTTTGCTACCTCACCTGTTAGCAATGCCACCTTTTAACAGCCAGCTCTCTGTCTTGATAGGATGGGGGCTTGATGCCTCCACTAAATGTCCTTTGCAACATATGAGGACTGTCTCGCAAAGTAGGTGATGTCCGGTAGCTAAGGGGGTCTTTACGATGGCGGACGGACTTCAGTCCATCCGCCATCGTATCTGATTTGGGACCGGCCGCCTACGAGGCGGCCTACTCACCATCCGAATTATGATGCGACCGCCAACGTGGAGGTCGCATTACCTATATTTTGTATTGTGGCGGGGATGCGGTCAGCAGCCCCCGCTGCAATACAAAAAATTGGGTGCAGACATATCCCTGCACTACGTGGCAGGCACCATGCGGTACCTGCCAAATGGTGCAGGGATATGTAGGGTACATGTCCCTGCCCCAGGGATTGAGAGGGGCCCTCTACGGGCCCCCAAATCCGTTTTCTGCCAGCCGTTTTGCTGCGGGTTGATTGCTGCAGAACGGCCGGGGGAAAGGGATATCATAATCTGCCTGCAGGCACGGCCGCAGTGCAGGGATTAACAGTTGGTCCGACGGGCGGATTCTAATCTTGGCTTTCTCCTATGCAAACAAACTTGGACTGTCAAGCACTATTTAGTGTTTATTTTTTTAATGTGTTTGTGTCTCGCATGTGAAGACAGTAAGATTTCCAAGTGCACTCCTGCTTCCCAACATGCACTCCAGCACATTATCCAACTGAGTAAGTATTGTGGAAGCAGGGATTTGCACATGTTTTTTTCTTATTTTATTTCCATATTGAAATTATTTATTTTGTTTAAAAAAAAATAAAAAAAATAGTAGTAGGTTTGCCCACCTTCCACAGTGCCTCTCAAATGTGCAATATCAGTACATTCCCAGAGCCCCTCTCTTTACACTCCTTCCCTCTTGAAATCTAATGAACCCCAGCAGCTCTAGTAACTCACAAGGCTGCTGCAAAGTCAGTACAGACAGTCCAGAAACTTTGCAATAGTTCTCCTGCCCTGGTAGGTGGCGCTGCCTCCATCCAACGTCTGTTGCTGCACAGATGTGGAGTCATATAGAGCCATCAAAAGAGCTTTGCAAAGGAGCATTTCAGTCTCACACCAATACATTTCTTTCAGCCCCATGCCTGTGCTTTCAAACACATGGGCCAAATCTAGGTGAGTAGTTTGAAACCTTTAATTCTAAATGCGTTAAGTATGAGTTAATTGGGAAAACATTTTTGTTTGAATTTCCGTCCTTAGCTACAGTGCATTTATTTATTAAAAACATACAAAAGTGACTTATTTTTGATAGAGAGCTCAATATCACAGGTGTGCTGTGTTTTGCTGTTATGAAGCACTGTACACGACAGTGCTACTGTTAATTTACTGATGCTCCATTCAAGCCCCTGTGAATTACGGTAAGCTGATTTGGCCTTGCATAGATTTGAATTTGTGATGTAAAATTCACAGCATTGGCAAGTGTTTAATTCACAGGGAAATTGTGCTACATCTAAAAAGTTAAAGCAAAGAAATACAGATTTTAAAAACTGCATTTATTCTACTTTTTACTGTGTTCTTTGCAGTTTCATTATGGCCATAAGTTTGACTATGGCCATATGTTGTCTTGCCTTTGTCATTACGTCAACTGGGCATTCTATCTTTTGTCCTAGTGAATTTTGGCGTCAAGTCATTGTCATCTAAAGTTTTGAAAATGTTTGAATTTGAAACTCATTTCTTTAAATTAAATGTTTTTCAAATTCAAGTTTCAAACAAATGCACTTCAAGGTAAATGCCTAAAACCGTGTGCATAAAACTGGCAATTAACCATCTTCCATTTCGGTATTTTGCCAGCTTTAAGGCTATCTATCATTCAGGTGCTGGTTTTACCCTACTGGCATTTTAGACTTTACTGCCTCCCTCATTCAGGGCCCATAAACACTTTTATTTTCTGTCCTTGTTTCAGTATGACATGGTATCCTATGGCCAGTAAATTGGGGTAAGCGGCTTAAACGTAACCAATGGTCTCAATGTAGCTCCACCTTGTTGAAAACTGAAAACATCTGTTTTTTTAATGACTTTGCCATTCACCTTTTTCTTCCAGTGATAATATATTTTTCAAATGATCCTAGATCCTATAATGGTGGTTTCTGTTTACACTTCCAGCAATAGGACTCCAGCTGGTTGTATGTTATTTTAGACCTGAATGTAGACCCTGGTCTCTCTTGTGGGTGGAGCTATTCCGCAACTTTCAGACATTTGGGGAAATTCTGCTTGATAGGTATTGACAGCAACCCAGCTGCAAACCGATGTAAAGAGATGGCACAGCAAAGGTTCACAGCTAAGTCACAGTATCATTCGTTTCCGGCCACCATGTTAATATGACGGCTACATGAACAGTGCAGTTTCTTCCAATTACTATTACTTTCATCTGCAGCTATTGCTGTGCGAGAAAGGCCTAGTGAGCCAAGGTCATAGACTTTCCAACTGTTCTAATGTGGACATTGATGCATAGCATGCTGCCTTGAATCTTTCTCATTGTGGGAAAGTACCAGTGATTGTGGAATTCAACATAATCATCCTTTAGGGCCTGATGTTTGAAGGTGCTGCTTTCTTCTCTTTTGCTAGATCAGCTCCTCACCAGCATAAAGAGGTTGAGTTTGTTTTCTTCAGCCAGTCCTAAAGAGAACGGCCTTTCTTAGTAGGTAGCAGCAACCCCCTGAGGAGTTAATAAACCACTAAGACCACAAGTAGACCTACATTTTCCCAAAAAGCCAAGCCCAGGCAGCAAAGGAGATAACTAGAAAGAAAATGTCATTTTCCCTCTCGTGTTCGCCATCAAGGAAGATCATGGATTGAAAAACAAATATTCTATAGTTTTTAAAGATTTGAGTGTGCTAATTTCTTCTTCCACCGTGAAACATAAATCTGATGCTCTCAACATTACCTGGTGGCTGGGTTGAATCTGGTGATGTGTTTAGTTTGAAGAAGCTGATTTTCCAAAAATAGTTTTTTCTTATTCCAGAGGGAAGACCAATGCAACTCAGGCAACTTGTACTAATTTTCCAACTTCTTATTTCATTAGCTTTAAAGCCTTTTTCATTCAATGCTTCTGCATGTGTGATTTGTACCCTGCCTCTTTATTACCCATCCTTCCTACAATTTCCTTCAATGCATAGCCTTATAGCTCCTGGCAAAGAAATTCACATAGCTCATAAAATGGACATTTCCATACCTTAACTAAATAACCAAGGACCTAGCTAGATCTAGGATTGCCTTTTGGGTTTAAGATAAGTAATATTTATTTAACTGTTATGTGGCTTTTAATTATTATTACAAAGACTACCAGATACTGATGATCAATTTCTAGTCATTGTCTATAGACTGTGAACAACGTTAATGTACAATTTGTCATAGAGTGTTGGAGGGGTTGACTTTTTGGGAATGGGGTGTGCATTTCACTGCATATAGTACCTTGCTTTCAGCTGCCTAATTGTATTTTTAAAACCGGTCTGTAACCATATATTTATTTTTGAGGTTTTTTATAGTGCTTGCTAGACCCAGATGGGAACTAATCATTTTATATAGGTGCATGAATTTGTTTCATTACATAATATTTGTCAGAAAAAAATAACACCACCACAAACCTTAAGGTACCAAATGATGCAAATTAGCTAGAGATCCCTGGAGGGAAAGAATATTTTTGTCATGTAAAGAACCCAAAGTTGATAGCATATTTTTGGTCATCAGGTAGGTAGACGAGGACCATAGTGGAAGTTTTCCATCGGAAACAACGTTTTAAGTCCTCTGATTAAGCAGTGCCAAGACGCCACTCTAAGATGGTGTTCTGGTGCTTGGAGCTATCACTACAAGTTCAGATCACCACAACTATCACCTTAGAGCAAGAGCAGTTTTAAAACGTTTAGAGTGTACAGGAGAAATATGAATGAAAATTAAAAAGAAATAACTTTCTTTTGGAATAAAAACTGTTTGTTATTCTGAGAAACGGAGCAAAGTCTCTTGGAGATCAACCTAGTTGGTCAAGTGGTTGAATTTGGCAGCAGTTTTTTTTTTTTAATGTGTAGTCCTCTATACTCCTAGTTGCGTAAGCTTCCTTTATCGGCACCTCCTTCTCACTATGATACTTCTTTTGAATTCTTTGAAGAGTGAGACATTTTTGAGGAACAGGTGTCAAACACATGCAGTTTATTTATTCTGCTTTATGATTGGCGATTAGCTTGTACTCTGTAGCTAGAAACTCAATATTTTTTCTTTCTGATTATACAGGTGTTAAGGGCTCAAACAAAGCTAACTACCTTTTATGGAGCATTTGGTCCGGACAAATTCAGGTTTGTATCTTACTCTTGGCATCAAAATGCATATTTCAGTGAGGTTTGTAATGTAACTTGTGGATTTGCATCTAGGTTTTCCCCATTTGTGGTTACAATTGGAAATCTAGTTTTTGTGCTGGATCTTGGACAACGTAAAAAGCTAAAAAATGAATTTGTTGGAGCTTTTTGTTTAAGTCTCCAAACCCATGCTGCATCAAACTGATGTAGCCCTGTGGATGAACTTTTTTTCTCCGAGAGAAGACTTGTGAAATACTCCACATATTGATTTCAGTTTGTCGTGTTAAATACTGTTCGAACACAAATATCTAATTGAATAGAAGATCCAGTTTTCTTCTGGTTTTAAAACCTTCACTGAGTGGTAGTTTGTGGAAAGATGCGTAAAACCCACTCGGGTAAAAAACAACCCTTTATTGTTGGACCACAAACCTCTTTCTCAATGATGTTCTATGGTTTCTCTTCCTACTTCAGTGCTGCATTCTGTTTCTCGGGGTCCCTGATTAACTCTGTTAGATTATGTAAAGGCTTGTACAGTGGCATTTCTGATGATCATATTCAGATGTTTGAAGAAGTGTAGAACATTTCTGTGTGCCTGGTTTTGATGTCTCCACGTCTTCACTAGTCGGTCTGCAATTTCACTAACTGATGCTCATTTTTGGCTCCTGGTGAAGGCTATTATTTAGCTCAAAGGCCTTGTTAAGTTTTAAGTGCCTCAATGACATGGCACTTTTTCCTTTCAGATTATATTATTCCTTTTGTTCTAAAGAGAGATCTATGATCTTCTGATATCTACCTGCTTCAAGTTCCACTTTCTAAGTGTAGAACAAGAAGCAAATTCTGAACCCCAAAATGTTGAATTCAGTACCTGTGCAAAAGGGTTCATAATTTCAGAATTTAATTTCAATTCTTAAATTGCTGGATTTTCATGGAAATCACCTGTTCTACTGAGAAGCGAGATTTTTCTGGGTGGATTGGTAATTCCAGATCCGATTCACCAGCAAATTCCCCATTCCTTTCCACAGTTACCTCTGGAGTTTACAGCTGTTAAAATTACCAAAAGCTCTGGGTGAACAAGGCAGAACATCAGTATCTCCACTGAGTGTTGGGGGTGGAGTACTTTCATTTTCAAAGATATTTCTTTTTAGGTGATTTTAACCCTAGAACCGATAGTGGACATCCAAAAAGCATTATGTTTCTATTAAAGTTTTAAACTCTGTGATCTCTGGGGAAAATGAGAGGTTATTTGTTGTATACCCATTAACACAAGGCCTTTTCTTTGCAGAAATGGGCGTCATTGGAACTTTTTCACCACATACGGATTGTTATTAACTGCCAGACTGCTTTCGTAGTATGCAAGCATGGTAGTCTTGCTCTGCCTGCAAGCTGGCTATAATTGTAGCTCACCTCACCGAAATCCCCTATACATGTCGTCATATCAACACCCCCCGCAAAACCCGAAGCTCACTTTAGACTGTTAAAGACTATGGAAGTTGTTGGTGAAAAGAATCTTACCAGGGCTGTCCGACCTGATTCACCAGAACCAATTTGGCTTTGTTCCTGGATGCACCAAGAAAGTGTAAAAGAGGGAATTAATCAAATGGCCAGAAGCTGAAAATACAGCTATTAATTCACAAAGTAAGCACAGTCAGGTGAATTCTCGAGTGATTGTGTGGGACAAGAGTCTTCTGAAATTAGCTGAAAAAGATGTGACTAAACTTCCCCAAGTAACATTAGAAGATGAAAGCACGATAAATGGGTTCAATAATCTTAATTTCAATGTATCACAGCCCGAAATATAAGAGGCATCACATGTAATAAATAGGACGTTTCACAATTTATTGCCATATTTATGATACCTCCAGTTGTAACATCTGAATATGCACTACATTTAGTTACCTTCTTCTTAACTCTAGAGATTACATTTGTGAATGTCCACTGTGTAACCACAGATTTCCTGTAAATGCATAAAGTGTGCTACATCCACTAGTAATACCCATAAGTATCAATAGCTGTTGTCCCCATAAACTGTCCCGCAGGTTTGGCAAGGATGTTGGTGGCACAGCAGCATTGTAATTATTTTAAAATTTTTATAATTGGTATGAGTACCTTATCAAACTGTTTGATTACAATTTAAAATAAATGAAAACTTTTAAAAAGCAAAAGCCGTTCTTTAAGTGTGATATGACATTGCTACCCTATAGAATGATCACAAAAAGAACATGTACTAAAGAGCCTTTTAACCTATTTGTTTATGTGGCTATAATTTGTTTGTTGCAAGGTCGATAGGTGGCCTGTGTCTTTTTTTCAATGTAAAAAATATTGTTCTCGGATCAGATTTACTTTTTTCATTTTTTAATCAATCAAACTTGGAGAATAATCCTACACAGTATAGGAACATATTCCTTAATTCCTATGGTGTTAAGGAACGTGATTATGACATTATGGTGAACTAGCAAATACACTGTTTGCACATCTCTTTACTTTGCCATTTGTCTTTCATTCCTTCCTTCCTCTGATCTATGGATGCACCATAAAAAGAAAAACTACATAAAGCACTTACTGAATTACAAAGGTTCTAAATGTCTGTTTAAAAATATGTTCACTTATATTCTAAAAAAAAAAGATTGGATTTTCTATCATTCTTTTCCATACCATTTTAGTGGAATTTCCTGGACTGAGTTTTTGAACAATGAAGAGGTTTTCAGTGAAATTCTTGTACAACTTGAGAAAGGGAGTCTATCATGTGCACAGTATCTCTGGCTTAGGAACGAGGTGAGAGCTTAATATGTGAAACATGCAATTTTCCATTTTGACAGTGTGATGTAAGAGCTTACGTTTTTGAAGAAAGCCTGCAGTCCGGGGTTTATGATTCTTATTACTGCCCTATTTAACATGAACATTGTACACATTGTGACAGTGTAGGTGAACAATAGGCTTTTGAAGTACATTATTAGGAGTTCTGCCATAAGAGCTCATATGTATTGTTTGGCTATCAATGCTCAGTGGAAATATTTTCAAGGTAATTGCATTACAATTATTCCCAGTAGTGCTGTCTTCCTTAGTTTTTATCAGCGAAACTCATCTCAGTTTGAAATAACTCTAGAAGTTTGCAGGTGATTTGACAAAATGTTTGCATTAAAAACTATTACAGAACAAGTTGGGCCAACAAAGTTTTCTTTTCGACCACCACTCTGGGTTGTATGACAGAGGCACGCGTGGCTAAACCACGCATGCCTCTACCACGCCGCCTGAACCACAAATGCGTCTTAACCACGCATTCCTTTACCACGCAATTTTGTTGTAAAGTGAAATGTGTGGTTAAGATCGCCGCTACTCCGACCCCCTCCTCCCTGCCCTAAAATTCCATCCTCATACCTCACCCCCCGTCCTGAGGCCTAAAACCTACCTCGTCCTGACTTTAAAACTACCCCTTCCCCTCCCCTGCCGTGAGGCCTAAAACCCTACCCCCTTTAAAAAAAATACCCCGACCCCCGCTCTGAAACTTACCCCCCGCTGCTCTTCTAATTACCCCAACCCCGAGCCCTAAAATCCTGCCCCCTTTAAAAAAAAAACTGCCCCGGCCGACCCGGCCTTAAACCCTAAATTTGACCCCCAACCTTTAAAAAAATAAATAAATAAATACCCAAACCACCCCTGCCTCAAAACTTACCCCGCACTGCCCTTAAAATTACCCCAACCTCCTCCCCCACCCTAAGCCCTAAAACCCTGTGCCCTTTAAAAAAAACTGCTGCGACCTCCACGCTCTGAACCCTAAATATAACCCTTAAAAACTACTACCCCCCCAAACCCAGCCCCACTTACCTGTCCGCGTCAGGAGTTTCCTGTTTCAATGCTTTCTCTTCCTCTCCCTGCCCATCCAGACAATAGACCACGCCATCTGCCTTAACCAAGCATATGCGAGGTTCAGGCAAGTGTGGTTGCGCTTGCGTAGGAACGGCATGCATGGCTCTACCCGCGATGTTCCGCCCGTTTCCCACCACTCTGTAAAATTTATTCCCTCTGGTGTATGAAGGAAGTCTCCCATAATCCCCTATTCCTTGTTGTTCTGGATACCTTCCCTTCCTACACTTCTTTTGCATGGTGCACTGGTTTTAAATGTGCCCTCGACTGTGCAGAAAGACATATCATTTTACTTCTCAATGTTTTTACTTAAGGCTATAAACAATGTTGAATTAATATTTTGATTGCAATTATTTGTTGGAGACTAAGGGACTATTTCAATTAATTTTTTTGTTTCTGGGCCGTACATCCTATTTATTTTTTACATGATCCTCAATAGAGATTTCTTATCTGAAATATAGTTTGATCCACAATGCAGAACACTTAAATTGGCTATGATTAATCATAGTGAGTCAGCTTATTGTTCTGATGGCTGGTGCAATGCTGTGTTTTAAACTGAGAAACAGGGATATTTGTGTTCTACAGGCAGTGTAGCTATTTTGGTCAGGGACTTAGAGCAAGTTAGATGTTGCTCAGACTGCCATTCTTAAGGTGGCCAATGAGAGCTCCACTTGGATCTTGTTTGAGACTGTACAGTGCAAGCACTAGACTCCCTCCTGGAACAGAAAGGTCTTACTCAACACTATAAAAAGCAAACCCACAATAAAGGCGCTAACCTTGATGCTATATCCAACCACGATGCCATATCCCTCCGCTCCATCCTTCCCATCGACTGGTCTAACCATAACTTAATTCTTTTTGATCTTCACATTAAACAACCTAAGCTCTCCACCCAAACCTATCTGCTGAAGCACTGGACAAGAAAAATACACCAAATCCAGCAGTCAGATTTAGAATCCCTAATTAGCTCCCACATTTCCCCCCTCCTACCCCCCCCGAATTGACCACCACCGATGAACTCGACTCCCATTACAACACAAAAATGACTGACCTTCTCAGCACAATTGCCCCCTTAAAACTAAAAAAAATCAAGAAGTGCCCCCTCCAGGTCATGGTTCAACACAGATCTAAATAACGATATGCGACAATTCATACTAAGAAAATGGAGAAATGAACTCACTCTAGCCCATCTCTCTCTCCTCCGAACAGAATACCTAAAATATAAAAAAACACACAGAGAAAAATCAGCTTTTTTCAGAACCCAACTGGACCATACCAGAAACCGTCCCAAAGACCTTTTCAAGATCATCAAAAGCTAAACCTCATCCATTCCTCAACATCCAATAGATTTCTTCACCAAATGCTGTGAAGAGTTTGCTAAATTCTTCTGAGATAAAATAACAAACATTGAACTCTCTAGGCCACCCTCCCTCTCCCCTTCCCACTAAAGACCCTTCCTCCAACGATGGCCCCACCCGCTCATCCTCTTACCAACTGTTGATGATCTCTACAACTCCACCCTCACAGGACACCAGAACTCCATCATCAACCATAATCATCCAAAAAACAAAGCAACCTGGTCCCAATTTGAAAACATATCGGAAAAGTAAGTCCGTGAAGTACTATCGTCCATGAAGCAGACTTCCCACCTCTCCGACCCCCTCCCCTCCTCTCTTGTCAAAAATCTCAGACCCATCATTGCTCCATCCTGGACTAATATCATTAACTCCTCCCTATCCAGTGGCTTCATGCCGGCCTCACTTAAACTTGGCCAAATCACCCCTGTCATCAAGAAGCCTGATGCCGACCCAACGGACCTCGATAATTACAGATCTATTACTAATCTCCCCCTACTTGCTAAATCCATCGAAAAATTTCTCCTCTCTCAATTAAACAATCACATTGAGAAATCCAACCTACACTACCCGCCATTCCAATCCAGATTTCGTAAATGCTGCAGTAGAGACTGCAATCCTGAACATCACTGATAACTTACATAGATCCCTCAGAGCCGAATGCATGTCTCCTAATCCTCCTGGACCTCTCAGCAGCTTTTGATACCGTGAACCACAACGTTCTTCTGAACTAACATCCTCTCTCAGCGGGCTGGCATCAGCGGTACTGTCCTACAGTGGTTCACATTATACGGGAATGAAAGATCTAACTTAATCAAACTAAACATGTCCACAGCAACATTAGTCAACCAAGGAGTTCCCCCAAGGCTCAATCCTATCCCCTACCCTCTACAACCTCTACATGGAACCCCATGCACTGATCTTGAAACCAGCCAGGATTGCCTTTCAGCTTTATGCAGATGACACCCAAATCTATATCAAAATCGCTTCTCTTAAAGACATCCATCACCTCAACAACACTCTCTCCTTGATACACACCTGGCTCAACAACAACCACCTTAAACTGAACCTAAAAAAAAAAACTCCTCCTCATCCAGCCTAAATATAATCCCTACCCCATCCACAGTTGTAAACTTTCTTTGTCCAACTCTGTCAGATCTCTCAGGATTACTGTCGACAAAAGCCTGAACATGAAAGAGCATATCTGAAAGACACGTTGGTGATAGATTCCTTACCTAAGAATATCCCCAGGCGTCAGACTGGATCCGGAAAGTTTTTTCGTCAGCAGTACCCCTGCGCGTCGGTAGGTGGCATCGTGCGGCTCCGCGTTCGTCGCTGGGGTCGTAAGCTCCGACATGACGTCACAGAGACTACTTAGGCGCCACCCATGCGCGCTGACGTCACTTCTTTCTTTTTCCGCGCCAGTAAGCGCAGATCCGGTTAGAGCACGTACCTTAGTCACTTTTTGACTATCTTTTTGAGACTTTTGTCTCCTGTAAGTACTCTGGTGCACGTAGGGATGCCTGGTTTTAAGTCTTGTGGGGCCTGCCGTCGCAATATGTCGGTGGCGGACCCCCACGGCGTCTGTCTCTACTGCCTGGAGAGCGACCACGACTCCCGGTCCTGCAGGGACTGTCTGGCCATGGCCCCGAAGGCCTTGAGGGAGCGTCGCCGGAAGCTGCTTGAGGTCCGGCACTCGTCCCAGCACCGTTCTCGGTCTAGGGGCCGCTCCAGAGAACGCTCGCGGGGCCACCATCATCGCTCCTCGGGCTCCAAGTCTTCACCCTCTGATTCGGGTAAGAGACGACACAAAAAGAATTTGAAGAAGCGTTGTCGCTCTCCGAAGTCCCCCCGTCGGTCCCCGGATGCGGACGAGGGGGACAGGGGTTCTGCCCCTGCGGCTCCTTCGGAGCCTGGGAGTCCCGCGGCCTACCCACCTTACCCGGGTCCGTCGGCGACTCCCGCACAGGTGCAAGAATTTCTTGCTACCATGGACCGCCTGTTTAGGCCTCGGGCCCCCGCCGGCGCGCCCTTGGGCCCCGCGGTCCCGTGTCAGGATCCTGTCGGGGCACCGCTGGCAGCTCCGGCCCCGGCGCCGCAGGATCCTGCGCCGCTGGCTCAGGCCACGGCGCCAAAAGGTCCCACGCTGCCGGCTCCGGCCCCAGCGCCATCCTCGGCTCCGCCGCCGCTGTGGATGCCATTTGTTCCGCCCCTGCCCAGGTTCCAGGACAATTTTGTCCCTACCTGGGATCCGCATTGGGACACGGCGCCGATTCGGCCCCGTCCGGCGCAGTTTGTTCCTTTACCGGTCCCTGCCCTGCCACCGCAGTCTGTTCCACATACGGCGGAGGTGGAGGACGACTGGGAGGGGTCCGAGGACCCTCTTTCTCGTCAGTGTGACTCTGAGCAGGACTGGGCGGACGAGTTAGAGGAGGCCGGCGGCCTTGATGTCTCCTCTGACCCGGGGTTTGCCTCTCCTCCGCCTACCATGGAGGAGGGCGCTTCTTACACGATGGTGCTCCGTCGGGCCGCTGAGGTCCTCAACCTTGATCTCCCTACGGTGGCCCTGAAGACTAATCTCCTCACTGAGGTGCTCCAGACGGCGTCCACTTCGTCGGAGCCCCTGCTGCCATTTAATGACGCCCTCACTGATGTCTTACTGGGCACTTGGTCGCGGCCAGCCACAGGGGCCCCTGCCAAGCTTCGACTTCCCAGAGTGCCTTTCCCACGGCTACGCCGGATAAGGTCTCTAAGAAGCTGGAGCAGTTCGGCAATCGGTTGTTCTCTTCGGCCAGCTTGGGGCTGCGGTCGGTGAACACCGCATGCCTATTGGGCCGCTATTCCCACGCGGTGTGGGATACAGTTGCACAGGTGTTGCCTCAGTGTCCTGAGGAGACCCAAGCTGTGCTGTCCCAAGCTGTTGCCGAGGGTAAAGATGTGGCTAAGTTCGCCATTCGGTGTGGTTTGGACACCGCGGACTCACTAGGTAGAGCAATTTCTACGACTGTGGCGCTTCGTCGCCACGCCTGGTTGAGATCTACCGGGTTCTCGCCAGATGTCCAGAGCTCACTCATGGACATGCCCTTTGATGGCACTCGCCTGTTTGGCGATAAACCCGACCGTGCGCTGGAGCGTTTTAAGGACTCGCGGGCCACGGCCAAGTCCTTAGGTCTTTCCACGAAAAGCCCAGCCACTCCTGGTTTTCGTTCCTTTCGTGGCCACGGAAGGGGCGCTCAGGCACGTTCCTTCAGCAAGCCTGTGCAGAACCAGCCTCAGCGCGGACGCGGTTTCCGCAGGGGCGGGTCTGGGAATCGGCGTGGGGGTCAGTCCACCTCCGCCCCCGCTGCTTCTACCTCCAAACCTTCCTAATCCGAGCTTTGTGGGGCACCCCACGCCAGTGGGTGGCAGGATCCGCCATCATCTCCCCCACTGGCACGCTATCACATTGGACGAGTGGGTGTTGCAGATCATCCGCAAGGGTTACTCCCTTCCCTTTCAGTCCACCCCTCCAGCCATGCCACCTCAGTACCACTGCATGTCGGGGTAACACTTGGCGCTTCTCCAGCAGGAGGTCACGGCCCTCTTGGCCAAGGGGGCCATCGAGTGTGTTCCTGGGCCAGAAGTAGGGAGTGGTTATTGTTCCCACTACTTTCTGGTCCCCAAGAAGGACAAGGGGGGCTTGCGCCCCATCTTGGACCTCCGGAACGTCAATCGCTTCCTCCGGAAGGAGAAGTTCAAGATGATGACTCTGGCTCAGGTCTTGGCTGCCCTCGACCCTGGAGACTGGATGGTGGCGTTGGACTTGCAGGACGCTTATTTTCACATCCCCGTCCTGCCGGCCCACCGGCGTTACCTGCGGTTCACGGTAGGCCAGGAGCATTTTCAGTTTGCTGTGCTCCCCTTCGGCCTTACCAGTGCCCCTCGGGTGTTCACGAAAGTGATGGCGGTGGTCGCTGCTCACCTGCGCAGGTCAGGGGTGTCAGTTTTCCCCTACCTCGACGACTGGTTGTTGAAGGCGGGTTCGCCCCAGGCAGTTGTCACCCACCTTCAGACTACGGCCGACCTCCTGCATTTGCTGGGGTTCTCCATTAACGTGCCGAAGTCGCAACTGAGTCCCCCTCAAAAGCTCCCCTTCATCGGAGCGGTTCTGGATTTGACGCGGTTTCGGGTTTATCCTCCCGAGCAGCGAGTCTGGGATATTCAGGCTATGATTCCGATCTTTCAGCCTCTATCCCGGGTTTCGGTCAGGTTGACCCTCCGGCTCCTGGGCCTGATGGCCTCCTTCATCCTGCTGGTGCCACATGCCAGATGGCATATGCGGGCTCTGCAGTGGGACTTGAAGTTCCAGTGGGCACAGCATCAGGGCAATCTGTCCGATCATGTCCAGTTCTCGGAGGGCACTGCACGACAATTGTAGTGGTGGCTCACGAATCGCGATTGGGTCAATGGCAGATCCCTCTCCCTTCCCTAACCGGAGCACACAGTGGTGACGGATGCGTCCCTCCTGGGATGGAGAGGCCACTTGGGAGAGGCGGAGATCAGGGGCCTCTGGTCTCCGGCTGAGTCCCGGCTCCATATCAACCTTTTGGAGCTTCTGGCGATCCGACTTGCACTGAAGGCATTCCTTCCCTCTGTCCGGGGAAGTGTAGTGCAGGTGTTCATGGACAACACCACCGCCATGTGGTATTGCAACAAACAGAGCGGGGTGGGGTCCTGGACCCTATGTCAGGAGGCTCTGCGCCTCTGGACATGGCTGGAACATCAAGGCATTACCTTGGTGGTTCAACACCTGGCCGCCGGTGCTTGATGGATCACGAATGGCGTCTGAACTTGGACGTGGCGCAAGGTCTCTATCTGCAGTGGGGAGAGCCTTGGTTAGATCTATTCGCCAGCGAAGAGAGCGCGCAGTGTCATCAGTTCTGCACGTTGGAATTTCCAAGGCGGCACTCGCTCGGCGACGCTTTTCGTCGCGAATGGAGTTGCGGTCTGTTGTACGCCTTTCCGCCTATACCACTTCTGCCCAGAGTGCTGAAGAAGATTCGGCGTGACCGGGCCCAAGTCATCCTTGTGGCTCCGGATTGGGCACGAAGATACTGGTATCCCGAGCTACTCAACATGGCGATTGATCCCCCGATCCAACTGCCTCTTCGGGTGGATCTTCTGTCGCAGCAACAGGGGACGGTCCTCCACCCGAACCTGTCCAGCCTCCACCTCCATGCGTGGAGATTGAGCGGCGACAGCTGATTCCATTTGACTTGCCTCCTGAAGTCTGTGATGTCATTCTGGCAGCCAGGCGTCCCTCCACTCAATCGGTATACGCCTGCAGGTCGAACAAATATGTGGCATGGTGCACAGCTAAGTCTGTGTATCCCCTTTCTGCCCCTCTTTCTGAGGTCCTTCTATTCCTACTCTCCTTGGCCCAGCAGGGCTCTGCTTTGGGCACTGTCAAAGGTTATCTTTCGGCCATCTCCGCCTTTCTCAGGCTTCCAGATCAGCCTTCTCTCTTTAAGTCCCCGGTTGTTAACCGTTTCCTCAAACGCATTACACACACGTTTCCTCCTGTGCCTTTCATAATGCCTCAATGGGACTTAAATCTTGTCTTGACCTATCTGATGTGCGCTCCTTTTGAGCCCCTTCATAACTGTCCTTTACGTCGTCTTACTCTCAAGACGGCTTTCCTGGTAGCTATCACCTCTGCCAGAAGAGTGAGTGAGCTCCAGGCCCTTTCTTCTAAACCTCCTTTCTTTTCTGTTCATCCGGACAAGGTGGTTTTACGTACCCGTCCTTTCTTGCCAAAGGTTGTCACGCCCTTCCACATCGGGCAGACCATCACTTTGCCCACCTTCTTTCCGCCTCCGCATCCTTCAAAAGAGGAAGAGAGGCTCCACCGTCTGGACCCAAAACGTGCGCTCTCGTTCTACCTGAAGCGCACACAACAGTTCCGGGTGGATGACCAGCTCTTTGTTGGCTACGTGGGTGCCAAAAAAGGTTGAGCCGTGCACAAACGTCCCATCTCTCGGTGGGTCGTTTTGTGCATCAAAGCGTGTTACTCGTTGGCTAAGAAGGAGCCTCCTGTGGGGCTGCGTGCCCATTCTACCAGGGCAACAGCAGCCACTACTGCCTTGGGACGCGGCGTTCCCTTGCAGGATATTTGTCAGGCAGCTACGTGGGCCTCGCTGCACACATTTACCAAGCATTACTGCCTTGACAGCCAAGTCCGGAGAGACGGCTTCTTTGGCCGTTCTGTTCTCCGTGACTTTCTGGTGTAATCTATTCGCAGACCCACCACCGGGGTTGGTATTGCTGGGGTATCTATTCTAAGGTAAGGAATCTATCAGTAACGTGTCTCTTTCAGATGCACAAGTTACTACTTGTGTAACGATATATCTGTAAGAGACATTAGTTAGTGATAGATTCCTTACCTTAGAATATCCCCAGGCGTCAGATATTAAATGCAGGATGCAATAAAACTCTCCTGCCTCAATTATGGTATCATTTTATCATAATCCTCATACATAAAAAGATAGACAGACGCGATCCTCTTTCATATCTATTATCAATGCAACTATAACAGTTTTGGGGATGATTTTGGTGTCCTACATTCTGAGATGAGATATCTAGATTTCACCTGTTTTAGTACAGTAGAACAGACATTAAACTTGTAGCTGGTAATATCCAAATATGTGGTCACTAAGTCAATTCCTATTTGTGCAGGATTCATGAATTTGCTTAACCTACATTCACATTTGCATGCAACAGTAAAATCAGGATAGAAAAGGAGAATATCTGAGAGGGTAGAGACTACAAAGGGGTTACGACCAGGGTGTGTCTTGACTACTGTTGAATCTATATATAAATAATTTGAATGGAAAGCTGCAGGAGAGGTTCCAGGACATACCAAATGTAGGAAATAACATTACCTCTTATTGTGTATGTAGATGACGCTTTCAAACATTCCAAGGTATGAACTTTTATAGGGGTTTAATGAGATTATTAACTAAATGTAAAAAATAAGGCCATGGCTTTTTGTCATGGAAGGACAAAACCTAAACCATTTTTGTACGCCAAATTAATCCACAATCTTCATAATTATTTTTGTATTGGTTGATAAGAGCCTGATTTCCTGCTTATTTGGACCCCTCTAATGACTAATAGATGAGCAAGAGTTTCTCAAGTAAATGGTGCAGTATGTAAATTGGCCTCTTTTATTAGAGGGAACCAGATTGACTTCATGATGAAAATACATAAAAATCTTTTCACTGACACTGTAATGCAAATTGAGGAGAACAGAGTCTGGAAAAGAGTTCTGTATTTACCCCAAGCGTGGTCTAATTATCAGGAACTATGTCCGTCACATGTCGAAATTAAATTCAAGCTGGCACCACTTTATCTTGGTTTTTATTGTGGTCAAATCCTAACTTAACCCTCACATCTTATACTGCAATGTGTTTTATAGAGGGAGTGGGTAACATCCATTGATTAATGACATAAAACTAGTATCCTCTAATCTGGCACAATTAGTAGTTTTCTGCCACCATAATTGTTAACCAAACAACACAAGATTAATATTCTCCCAGTTTTATGAAAATATGAGGAATGTTGAAAGAGAAGCAAAGGAAATGAAGAAAACATCTGTGTTTACATTTGTATGAAATCATTGGGAAATCGATGGAATTACCTGCTTTGGGAAAGAACAACCATGTGACGTCTGTTAATCGTCTGAAGATGGGTATATTGACTAATTTATTGTATAAAGCACCAGAATGGGCTCTCTTTTATGACTACATGCTGTAGATCTGTTCCTCTAACTCTGCAATCTACAATGCATTTCTTATTTTTTTGTACTCTTGATAGCAAAATTGGGGAACAGTATTTAAATGCAGCCCTGAAAGAAAGGGGTATAAGACATTTTATACCTGCATTTTTGTAATTTTTACTGTAAAATTTTCCCATAGAATATTTTGCAGTTTGGCAAATTTTATTGTAATATCATGAAATGAAGGTATTAAATTGTATAAATATCAAATAACCACTGTAAAATGTTGTTTTGTATAACTTTGATGTTGTGAATGGATTTGTAATTGAATAAGTCATTTACAGTTAAAAATATTACTGTGAAAATACTGTTGTCATTCATGATGATAGAATCTTCTCTTCTGGCACAAAAAGGGGTGGGACAGAGTTTGTGTCGAGGGCTTTCTGTCTTAAAACTCAAATTTGAAGCCTGTCACTGAGAGATGGAAATTGTAAATGAATAAAAAAAAAGTTTATAAATATAGTGGCTGTAATTAAAGAAAATTGTCAAAGCTAAGAATGGCCAGTTGATGATCTAGGTAATGAAACCACACCTTACCTTCAATAAAAGACTGCTTATGTAGTTTGAACCTTGTATATGTTGGTGATTCACATAACATTTGTTTGCTACAGTTCTGAGTTTTCAAAATCCTTCTCTCTCTTCTTTAGGCTGAGTTTGAAAGCATGTTTGATGAGAAGATGTTGGCAGATCTACTTGGTGTGATTCCGGCGAATGTTTCTCCGAGAGAACTGGGTCTCTGGTTTAAAAATGTCCTAATTCCCTTTGTAAGGAGAACTGTGCCTAAAGGACAGGTAATTTATGCCTTTACTGTGTTAATTTATTGCAAAACCTAATTGTGTGTTTTCTATGTAGATGACTTTGAAATTAATTTGTGCCATTGCATATCAAATCTCAGATGCTTCTCTATATGAATGAGTTTTTGTTTCCTTCTAAATAGTACAGAGGTATCTCAAGGTAAGAGTTGTAGGACTGTTTTTGTTTGTTCTGCAAATTCCCAGCGTTGTCATTGACCCAATTTGCCTTGTAGCTCCACCTGCTTAATGTGTCTTGCGCACCTAGATTTGAGCCTTTGCTACTGTCCTTGCCAGGCTCCTTTGTGTTCTTTTGTGAGACACTGAATTTTAGTTTTCCATGTTCTTTTTTCAGACCAAGTCAGTAATTTTCTTTCTTTATTGTGGTACATACACCTTTTTCCCCTCAAAGGTGTCTGAATAACTGTTTTACCTTTAGGGGTCTGTGCAGAATATTGTTTTTGGCTAAAGTTATGTTTATGCCCAGGGATGCACTGCATAGGGAAACCTAGTCATGTCAGAATAAACAAATTCTAATACCCAGTTGGTGAAGAGGTGAACCCCTGCTGAAAAAGCCAAAGTCTGACTCCAGCCACAGGTAGGAGCAGAATGACCAATCCCAAGTGCTGCTTAGTTACTCTCGCAATCACTGCCTGCCCAACTGCTGCTTAGTTACTCTCGCAATCACTGCCTGCCCAACTGGCACCATGGCTCATAGTTCAGAAACTATTGTTTGTGCCATCCGTGATATCCTACTTTGAAATCTACATCTACCATTTAAACCCATTGTAAGCTCCAGTCATTAGCTCTTTGGCGACACAACCCGCTTTCATTATGCTAATGTTTGAGTTTCTAAGTGGCCATGGTCTGCCTTTAATGGGGTCTCACATTTGAAGGCATTTTCTTGTTTTTTTTTTTTTTTTTTATAACCTATTTTATTGCGTCAAGTGGCAAATACAATGCAGGGCTCTGTAACCCAGAGGCCGTCTGCTACGGTTGAAGTACAAAACATTATGCATTGACATTTAATATACATATTAAAAAAAAAAAAAAGGGGGAAATAATACAAAACCAAACCCCCCCCTGCACTGTTCTATACTGCATCACAAACCTCGCTTCGAATCCTGCCACATCAATGACCATTCCCGCTCAGACATGGGTCCCCTGTGCCACAGTGGCATTTTCCTGTTTTAGTTGTGCTTCCATCTGTTAAGTCCACAACCCAGTGCACTACTGGTTCACATTTCCCTGACTCGTTTAAACCCTTTATTTCCGTCAGAACAACTCAATTGTTGTTTGCTTTCCAGGTTTTTATAGGTAGAAATAATTATTAAACAAACATTATTGCTTTGAGGGAGTACAGTTCTACTATGATGCAATGTAAACTGCTTTCAGGTCGACATTACTTCTTAAAGCATCATTTTGACAGATGTGCCTCTTCAAGCTCGCTGAAATATGTTTTGGATATGGAGTATAAGCATAATTCTACTTGCATGTTGTAGGAAGCTGGCTCTGTATAGACTATACCAAAGTAGGGTATAGTGTGCACAGAATCCAGGGAGTCCCCAGAGGTATAGCAGAGGCTAAGTTGGGTAAGTACTAACAGCTCTCCTTGGGTAGTGTGGGCGAGCAGTTAGGCCTATCCAGAGGGAGTGTTCAGCATTTATTTTATTAACTCAATCAAGACTAATGGCACACACTCAGAGACAGAATCCAGACCGATTAGGAAAGTATAAAAAAGGTATACTTGTTATTTTATTTCTAGAACCAAGCAGGACTTTCAATCGTAAACCTTTACACAGAAATGCAATTGAGGATGGATTTTACAATTGTTACAGGATGGTTTGACTTTAAAAAGCAGTTTGAATTACACAGTAATTACTTTTAGAATATTTTTTAGTTACTTTTAGATTACGTTGAATACTGGGGGTGTTATGCCTAAATACCACACCTAAGGATCTCACAATACAAGGTAAGGAAGACTTTTCTTGGCTTGAGTTATAGTTACTGTTTTCCCCATACAAAACAACAGTTCAACACAACATTATAGCCCAAAATCTCGTAACATGGGTGCTTTTGGGAAAAAATGGATAACGATTTTACAGGTAAATAAACGTCTTACAAGTGGGAGTTTTGGGGTTATGAGCAAGGTTCCCCAAGGTCTAGGTAGGCACTCTAGTTGCACCACAAGTGGCACTGGGGCGGCCGGGTGCAGAGTGCAGGGGCCCAATGTTAGCCAATGGGGCTAAGGGGGGCTTCAGGTAGGGACTGGTTACGTGCAGGCCACTCGGATGTGGGAGCAAAGCTCCTGGGGTTAAGGTCAGATCTGCAGGGGCCAACGACCAGCACAAGAGCTGCACCACCAGCGGCACTGGGGCAGCTGGGTGCCAAGAAGACGTCAGGTATACTGTGCTTTTCAATGGTGGCCTTCGATTCGGCAAAGTTGATGCAGGCTCGGGCAAGGAGACTTCCTGAAGGCGACCACCGGCTGGAGAGGTAAGTTGGGTTCTTGGGGGATACCTGGACACCATCGGTTGGGTCACCCAAGGCTGTGGGGCATCGGCTGCAGGGGCGTCTTCTGGCTTCGGATTTTCTTACCAACTCCGGTCGCGGTTAGGGGGACCTTTCAGACTGAGGCTGCAGGCTTTGTCTTGGAGCTTGAGGGAGGACGGGGATCACCAGATCCCAGGTCAGGATCGCTGGGGAGACCTCGTGGTGTTGGGCCACTCGATCTCGGGCCGTGAGGTGCAGAGTGGTGTAGAATCGCGGAGTCGCCGGAATCCGGATTCCAGTTTTGAGTCCATGTTGAGCAAATCCGGTGCTCACGGGAGACAGTCTGTAAGGTGAGTGCAGGGCAGGTCCTCCGGGCTCTGGGGGGGGCTGCTTGACACGCCGGTTTATTTGCTGTAGGCAGGTCGGAGTCGGGACAGGCCGGTATGGCTGGGGCTAAAGCAGTAGGTGTCCTCTTCTTCTTGGGTCAGCACGGCTCTTCAGTACTTCGTTCTTCCTCGAATCTGAGGAGGCAAGGTTCAAGTTTGCCCCTAAATACAAGATTTAGGGGTGTTTAAAGGGATGTGCAGGTCGGGACCAATGGGCCCTTCCTTGGGGTGGGTACACCCCCTATTATGCCACTCTCCAGTAGGAGAGGGGCATGAGCTATTGCTCAAGAGAAATATGCTCCCTTTGCTCCAAAGGCTAACTAAACATCTGGAACGGGTGGGTTGAGCCAGGGGTACCTGTTGGAACAGATAAGAGAGCTAGGATGCACTGGGCTGCTTTCCCGCCTGTTATTCCCACCTGTTATTTAATTAAAAACTAGGCTTTACATCATCTATATGGTGAAGTATTCCTAATCATTTTAATACTGAAACTGACTTAAACATTTTAAGGAGCTTCTTTAAAATGATGGCTAGCACTTCTGTAAAAATAAACAAACTATTAATTTCACATATTTTGGCTGATATTTTTGCTGTGATGCTTTATGCAAAGTTAAAACTATTGTATTTTTCTTACAGAGAGTCATGGCGAAATGGTTGGAGCATAGAGCACGAAGCCTTGAATTGACTGATAAGGTGATCACATTTCTTAAAAAAGATTGTTTTATGAAAGATTTTAATCTTGCTCATACTTTACTGATAGTTTGATGTTTTATTAGGCAAATTGGCCAGAGAATGGACTTGAGATGGCAGAAGTGTATTTTACATCAAAGAGTCCCAGTGATCTTGGCTTGGCATCTTCCTGGCTTTGGATCCCTATGGTATGTAGAATATTAATATGAACATCATCAGTAGGTGTGCAATTAACTTTGAAGCTTGCATGTATGCACAGATATCTAGCTAAAATGTAGGCTCTCAGTTTTATATCAAATTCTGTTTATTGAGTGTTATTCACAGATTACAAACAGTGCATAAGAACAAGAACCATAATGCGTTCAGACTTTCTTCATAGATGTCCAGTCTTTAGATAGCTAGAATATAGACACAGTTTCACATTACATTATGAATGACTCCTGTGAGCCGACTCTGAAAGGAGAGCTTTGCACTGTTTCGGAAAATAACTCCATTACCTGCACTGTAGTACAAGCACAAAGCCCCCTTTAAAGGCTTCTGGAATGGTTGAATGCTTTCATTGGTCGAACGACTAACACCCTAGTGGGTAAATAAAGTAGCATGAGAACAGCAAAAGAAAGAGAAAAAGAATAAAATAAAATAGAACCATTAACAACCGTACCCAGGGAGCCTCATAACTAGTGTACTGAGGGGGGGGGCCTTGGGTCGAGCGGGAGTCCCCCCCCCGCAACCAGCACAGGGAGTGGGGTCCACAGCTAAGGCAAGGATCCTGGGGGACCCAACCTCTGGAGGAAGGGGACCTTAGTTAAATCAGGAAGAGATGCAACGACCTTAATCTCGGGCTGCAAGCAAATGGGGGGTGACCCTCCGAAAGGTAACCAACTAGAGTGCTCCAAATATAGTCGAAGCTCTTGCGGGAATCTTCAGTTATGTCTGACAAGCGTTCTAAAGCCAGTACACGCCACAGACGGGCATGCCATTGGGTGAGTGAAGGAGCCTCAGGCTTCTTCCAGGCTGCAGCCAGAGCCATCTTAGCTGATCCCAAGCAAAGCCACATGATGGACCTATCCCCATGAGTCTGGTACTTAAGCAATGGGTCACGGACAGCCAGTAGGATGTGTTCCATAGAGTCTCCAATCAGGTACCCCAGGATGAGCCTGATTTGGGACAAAATCTCTTTCCATAAGGCCTGTATGGCCGGGCAGTCCCACCATATATGTTGAAAGTCCCCCAGGAGGCCGCACCCATGCCAGCACCGGTCAGATGTGTCGGGAAAGATTGAATGTAATTTTTGTGGGTGAAGATACCAATCGTATAATGTTTTATAGTGGGCTTCTCTCAGATACATGGAGCGATTGAATTTCGCTTATCTTTATACAGGGTGTCCCATTGCTTCTCCGAAGGTGGTGACGGTAGCATGCCCTCCCAAAATGTTCTCTGACGCTGCGAGCGTTGCGGAGTCAGATTGAGCAGCAGTGTATATAGAAAAGAAACGCACCCTCTCCCCGTGGTGCCGGATCGAACAAATTTTTCTAGCGGGAGTAGTTCACTCATGGCTGCCTGACGGTAGAGTGGTTGTTGGACCCAATGCAGCAATTGTATGTAGTGGTAGAGTTCAGTCTGTGGGAGTTGGAAGCGAGCCATGCAGTCTGCGAAGGGGCGTATTTTATCTCCCTGAAAAAGGTCCGAGATCACAATGCAGCCGCCTTGTCTCCAAAGGTCAAAGGGCCCTTCGTGAAGTGCCGGAGGAAAGGCCGCGCTAAAATGAATGGGTGTATAGGAGGATGGGAAAGTGGTCAGTGGCAAAGTTTTGGTCACCGTATCCCATACCTGTAGGGTTGTTGCGGTAGGAATACTCAGGTAGGCGTTGGCGGATCTGTCCGATTATATTTTTTTGTCTCCAGGGTAAGTCCCATATAGTTCTACCCGTCACCTGTCTGTCTATATGGAGCCACAATTTTCCCGACTCTCTAAGTGACCATTCACTCAGGACCCGTAGTTGAGCAGCCCTGTAGTATATTAAAAAATCCAGGAGGGCAAGGCCCCCTTTGGCGCTTGGCCTCGTTAAAAGGCGATCAGAGCTGCGCTCGCTGTCCCTGCCAGATGAACTTTATAATCATGGATTTTAATTCGCTAAAGAGACCCCTGCCGAGCGGAAAGAGGTAGAGGAGGCGGGGTAGTAGGCTCTCAGTTTTAAAATGCATCCTAATATCATACTTGAGCTAAATCAAGTAAAGCACCTCAGTCTTATAAGACTAGAGAAACATTTGGTCGATTTCCCTGGACTGAGAGCTGTGGTTTGGGAAACTAAGTTTGGTTGCAGCAACAAGAAAATGCCCAGCTTATATATAGATGGTGTTTAATTCACCTCTGGGGTATGCCAAGAACATTCTATTTCTGACCGGTCCACTAGTGCAGACCAGCAGGTTTACACCTTATGGATGTACATCCATAAGATCTGGAGTCACTCCGCATGGCCACAGTTGTTGTCTTCTGCTCTGCAGGCGCTTGTCAGGCCAGACTCTGCTTTTAGACTTTAGATTGTGAAGTACACTGTTACTCACGACCTCCGCTGCACACATTTACTGTTTTTGCCTGTGTCATCCTTCAAGAAAGTTCATCTAGGTGACTGGTTGTCCTTAGTGCATGTGACCTATGTCTGAAACAAATTATCCCTCCATTTGCAAATTCAGCTAAATTTTGATGAGCATTAGAAACCCGGCTCTCCCTATACTTGCAAATTTCATAGTTCCAAGATACGTTTGAGTGAAATTGGGATCCATACATTTTAAAGAGAAATAATCATTTTTGTACCCCACTGTGACTTGAAAACTAAAACTTCGACAAATTAACCTCCATGGTCATGTCCTATTTTTCTCTTGGTGTCCCTTCCTGTCCTCAAAGTCTGTATCTTGAAGCACTCTTAGAGAACATTGGTCAGTGAAGGAACAGCTTTCATTAAACACTGAACAGTTTCCATATGTGCTCAATAGACTGTTTGAAATCTGTTTTATTGTTTTCACAGAGTTAAATTGGAATAAACTAAATGCTTTGCAGTCAAGGGCCTCATCCCAACAGGGCTCGGCCTTGCGAAGACAAGCGTCTAAGTTAAAACAATGTAGTCAACCAAAACATGATCCTAACCATCCTCCCTCCCTGTCAACCCCCTACCCTCGTGCTCTGGACAATTCTAATCCTTCGTAATTCTCTAACCCTGGCCTGCTGCCGGCCAGCCACTGCATGGGTGTCCTCTCCTGTTGAAGTTAGGCACAGCAGTCGCAGATACTTTGGGCAAGTCAGTCCGTTAAACTCTGCAGACATTAACACGATGTATGGGACCTACAAGTTTCAGTAGGCCTCTAGGTTATGGGTCGTCACCAGAGTCCGTTTCTCCATACCCAGAATGTGCCATGTTCTGCGTAGCCAAACCATGTGAGTCGGGACTTTGTCTGTGCCCTAGTGGCAGAGTATCGCCTGGAGTACGGCACTGAGTGCCAGGCTGTTGTGCTGACCCCATCTGGATTTCAGGGAAAAGTCATGGGTTTGGGGACTCAAGAAAACATAGGCCAGAAGGCATGGGAGCTGTGTTTTCAAATAAGTGTTTGTGTGTCAGGATTTTGTCTCAGTACCGAGTTAGCTTCCAACATGTCCACAAGAGGTGCAGAAGAGTACCTTTCGCTTCACAGCCTCGCCAACAGTTCTCGCTACGGTGGGGTTTCTCCAGTGAAGCCTAGCTGGGGTAGGGTACCAGTATGTCTGTATGGGGTTGTATCAGAAGGGCATATAAGTCGGTAATGATCCATCATTAAGCAGAATCCATTTATGAAGGGGGTGAGCAGCCTCTGTGAGTTACCCAATCTTGGATTTGTAGATAATGGAGGTGTTCTGTTTTGGGGAGTCCGTAGTTGATTTTTAGATGCTGAAAGGGAATGGGCCTGTTGGCGTCAGAGGTGCAAAATGGACCTGCAGCTGGAACGCTGCCATGCAGAAAAAGCTGTGGCATGGAGGCCCGGGGTGAAGTCTGGATTACCCAGTATGGGTGATGACGGCAAAGGAAAGGAAGTCGCACCTTTCCAGGTGGCCACTTTCCTAAACCACAAGAGTGGCCTTGATGACTGGTGAAGAATATAGACGCCATGCTCTTTTGCTGTAACCAGGGTATTTTCCAGAGATGTCCCCCCTCTATCTCATTGTCCATAAAGCACCAATGCTGTTTGATTTCCTGGCAGCTTCACTCCACCAGGCTGCCTGGTAGTAGTGCTTGAGAGTGGGAACCCTCAGATCACCGTCTACAAAGAGGGTGGCAGATCTGACTGCAGTGCATACGTGGGCATTTCCCCTCCTAGAGAAAGTGGTTGCGTTACGCCTGAAGCCATTTGAATATACCCTCGGAGTGTTCAGCGAGAGGACCTGAAACAGGAATAGGGCCTGGGGAAGTGTGGTCCTTTTTAGAACCGCTATTCTCCCAAGCTAGGAGAGGCTGTAATGCCTCGACTGGGTGAAGTCAGCCCTGACCTGGCAGAATAAGGCACGGAAATTCATTGTCACCATGTCGGTGATTGTGTGAGCAATCTGTCCTAAGGTACGAAACAGAGGAATCAGCCCACGTTAGAGGGTGATGGGTGGCCAACTGCTCCTACTAGGGGCGCGCTACTGAAAGGTTAAGGATATGTCACTTCTGTACATTAATGCTAAAGCCCAAAGCCTTTCCGAATTGCTTCAGCTTTTCTAGGGTGTATAGAGAATGCAGGGGATCATTGAGCGCAAGTAGAACATAGTCCGGATATAAGCATCTGGTGTGCGCATTCCCCTCCCCCCCTCTAACTTCACCCCAGTGACCGAGGGGGTCATCTCTGACTTTTTGTGCCATGTGTTCTATATATAGAGCAAACAGGGGAGACAACTGACACCCTGTTGCGCCCCTCTGATTATGAGGAAGGAGGCTGAGGGTATTCCATTGACCCGCTCCTCCGCTCTAGGATTGTTATAGCGGCGGAGTATACAGTTATGGAAGCTATTCCCAAAGTGGCCCAAGGTTGCATCTAGGTAGAGCCAGTGCACTCTGTTGGACGCTTTTTCAGCACTGATGGCCAAGAACATCACCTCCTGGCAGGATTGCTTCGCTTTGTCAGCCAGATGCAGGATTCTTTTAGTGTTGTCCCCACACTACCGATGGGGGACACACATGGACTTGTCAGGGTCCACTAGTCTCGGCATGAGGGGGCTGAGTCCGGCTGCCAAGATGCTGGTAAAGAGTTTGGCATCTACCTTTATGAGTGAGATGGGGCAGTAAGAACAACAGTAACGTTTGTCTTTCCCAGTACCGCTGTCTGCAAACAAGTTAAAGAGTCTGATGAGGATTGGTGCAACTGCCTGGCAGAAGATTTTATAGAAGACTGCAGAGAAACCGTCCAGCCCGAGGGACTTGAGCAACTTCAGCCGTGCATCTTCCCAGGAGGGCAGTAAGCTGTCTTGGGTTAAAGCTCCATGTCCAACCATTAAGAGTAGAGGAGTTTGAAGGCAACAAAGGGGCAACTTTGTAAAAGTGCACACTGTTACTTTATTTGTTAAATTAATTGAGAACCAAGTCGGGCTCAATTTAACGAGTTGTTTGATTCCTTGGAGTGTCAACTTTGGTTGCTCAGTTCAGGAGTTGGCACTGCTGAGGGATTAGCGTCTAACTGTGCGCTTGCCAACAGGACACCCAAGTCTTTCCACAGTAAAAACTACAGTTTGGTGCTTTTACTGTTAGAACATGCAAAATAAATGTTCTGCCCATGAAATATGCTTCACCTTGCCCTTGGCAGGCCTGCCATAGGGGTGACATACGCATGTTTCAGGGGGACAGTTGACTTTGCCATGGCTTTTAAATGGCTAAGTCGACTAGCAGTTCGAAACTGCCCTTTAAGTCTGCTGTGGTGGACTGGGAGAGTCATTTTACTCTAGTCATACCAAGTTGGCACAACCAGTGCTGCATTTCCTAGGGAAAGACGCTCTAACTAACAGGTCCTGGGTACCGGGGGTACTATGTACTAGGGATTTACAGGTAAGCTTATGCCAATTAAGTATAGCAAATATAGCATGCACGTATTGGAGTAAGGGCACTGGCACCAAGGTTAGGTTGGCAGGTATCAGTGCACTGTCGGAGTCGAAAAAAACAGCAGCATCAGTCTAAAACCTGGGATGTGACCATACAAAAGCAGACATTTCATTCCACTCGCTGTGAGAACTGGTAAGGGGGAGGAGGGCGTGATCGGACAGGGCCCTGGGTTCAATCTCAATCTCCCTGATCTTAGATTGTGAGTTCGGTGTTCCCAGGAAAAAATCAATGCGGGCAAATGTTTCATGGGGAGGAGAGTAGTAATTATCTCTGGTGCATGGATTGGTCATCCTCCACAAGTCTCCCTGTCCCGTAGCCACTTTGCACCACCCCCTCCCCCTGCCTGTCCATAGCACTGTCCCGATCTGTCAAGATCATTCATCACAAGTTTATGGTCTCCCCACCCCACCCCCCCATCAGAATAGGTCAGGGGATCCTAGGGTCTCCACTATTGCCCGCCTCAGGAAATGCTCCAGATTATCGTTTGGGACGTATATGCATGAAATAGTGAAGGAAAGCTCCCCAAATTGTATACAATATGCTAGGAATCTCCCTTGTATTTCAGCAGCTTTGTTCCCAATCGTCCTACTGAAGGAGCATTACAATAGGATGGCCACCACTCTGTCTTTGTTGGGTTTGAGGAGAAATATTGATGTGGGTAAGAGCGGGTTTTCATCCTATACCAGTTCGGAGATTAAGATGTGTTTCCTAGAGGAGGCAGATGTCTCTCCCACCTTGTTTTAAGTAGTACAGCAATGCCGTCCGTTTGACGGGGTTGTTGAGCCCTTGCACATGAGAGAAATTATCTTCAAGTCACTGTGGGCTGCAGATAGAGTGGGTGTATGCTGTTGCCAGACCCCTGGTATGGGTTTGTGGGTTGTAGTCAGGGCTGAGTACTGTTCCCTTATGAACTCCCTGCAACAACATAAACATGTAAATAACAAAGTAGTCCAGTGAACACTGTCGATGGCCAAGGCGGTCCAGTAAATGGCTCCAGGTCTGGGAGTGGGGAAGGCCGCAATGACGTATTGTTGTCACTCTGGCTCTGCCACTGCCCCCCACTTTTAGTGCAAGAAGTTGGCATCAGCAATGATCCCATAAATATTGCCATCCGGTAACCCATACTTAGCTTGTGTGCTGACACTGCAGGTCTCATGTTAAAATGTCGAGTACTGTCTCTCTCTTCAGGGCAATGGTTTGGGGTCCTTGCGGAGACCTTTGTGACCTCCCAACCTGTTGCCACTGGTGCGTTCGCCCCTCAGTGGTCTTGTGGCCTCTTTACGGAGAATTCTCCCTGGCATCGTCTGGGATGTTGAAAAGTTGGCGTTCCTTTGCCAGTCTTTTAACCTGATGTAGTATGGCGTCCTTGGGAAGAATGAGGCAGAACCGGTGGCCCCAGCAGTACCAGACCCCTTTATTTCTGAGGAACCCTGTGACAGGAAGGTAAGCACCGCATTTCTGGAGTCTCAGGGCAGAAAAGGTCCTGGACCAACTCTATTGTATGGCCCCGGAATTGTACATGGTGGGCATCTTTCATTTTGCTCAGAATAGTTTTTGTGTTGGAAGTTGTGGATGCATGCAAGAATGGCACCCGAGCGGCTCCCCTTGTGTACCCAGTATAACTGTATGCTGGTCTCCGACATCCCGTTCAGTATCTTGTGGAAAAGGGCCAGTACTGTAGTCCGTTATGTACGTTCCCTCTGACCCATTCAGCGCTCTATGAATGCAAATGTTGTTTCTGCTGGAGCGGTTCTCTAGGTCCTCAGCATGGGCCTGTAGGGTTAATTGCTATTCTTGTGGCACAGGACTTCTTGTTGCAGATGCTTGAGCTCCTCACCTCGTGCCTTTTCATTGTCCTCAAGTGTAGATACCCTGCTGCCCACCTCTTCTAGGTCGTGCTCGACATCCCTGAGGTCCTGTGGTAGCTGATGTCACACTAATTGGATGTCTTCACGCAAGGAAGCAGAGGGATCCTCAATGAATGTCTTTGTCAGTTGAGCGTCCTCGTCCCCTCCCTCCACAGCAGCCGGGTACCACTGGGGCTGTTGGCTGTCCTTCGTCCGGTCTTTCTTCCCATGTAACTGTGTAAGGCAAACTATTCTAGTGGATTCCATGCTGTACGCTGTCCTTGTTAGCCCAGTAAGGTGAGGTTAATGATGGTGTGGTGACTTTTTACGCTTAGTTTTCTAAACATGACCTTGTGGAACTAATCACTTAAAGAAGGAATCCTATCAATTATTGTACACTCCTTTATTTCTTCTTAAACTAGTCCTTTGGCTCGAAGTTTTACTTACTCTTCCACAAGAAATCTTGAGTATCCTCTTTGAAGATGTTGATCTTGTAGATGCAATTGCAAACCTTTTCCGTAATAATAATCTATATATTTGTCAATGTTAATGATCTTAATCTGAACCTCTATGATCTTCTCTTCTTATTTTATGCAGATGTCTGTATATTATCAAATAAGAAATTGTTTTTATAGTGCTTTACACTGAAATATAATATGTTTGGCAGTTACCCAGCCTGTTTGACAAATTGCACAAAAGATACTGACTAACCTGTTCATTTTGTGTAATTGAGCCTTCATTTCAAATATTGTTTCTTTTTCCAATATGTTTGCTTCTCTGTACAGCTTAAAATATCACTGTGACATCAGTTTTACCTCTAAGATATTGTATTTTTGCCTTTTCCTCCTTCTAGAAGGAAGATGGAGATTGTGAAGAAGCTCACGAGTTAATGAAACTGGTTAATAATTTGCAAGATTTGGTGGACCTACATAGAAAGTACAACTGCAAATTAACCCTTTATGACTTTGAAAAGGTAAAATGTAAACATGACTATGAAGTAGATTGCATCTTAAGTTTGGTAGTTGAGTTTGTATCTGTAATCAAGTTTGTTGTCATTGGAAGTTTGGTGAAAACTGGTGTCATTTGTCAGTGAGCTTAACCATGATTTTACTTAGGATAGATAATGCTGTTTTCATATTGCTTTGCACTGTCTATTTTAGGTTTTATGAGGTTTGTATGCATGTTTTTTAACTATGTGTTGTCCCCAAACTGTTTCTTGGTCTGATCATGGTGTTACATGTTAGCATGAAAATATTTTGAGCAGTCTCAGAAGTCTTTTCTACTAAAGCTATGTTAACTTCTTGCATCTACAGTTATGTGGGTCTTTCTTAAGAAGCAAAGCTTAATTATGAAGACCACAACCAAAAATTAACAGTGATCTTTCTTTTTTCATTGAATATAACTTGGAGCGTAATTTTGAATCATAATTGGAAATTTCTGAAATTGGCAAACTCCAGGGATAACAATCGCATTCTTCAAAATAAACCCATCCTGAAGGCACTTCACAAGATGTTTGTTCGTACTACATTGTAATTTATGTTCAACTAAAATTGAAACGTATTCAAAGAAAGGTTTCATTTAGTTTTAATAGCAATACCTTTGTCTGTATTTAAGACTGGAATCTCACTTTTTGTGTACCTTTCAACCATTAATATGCAGTGTCTTATAAGTATAATTTAAACATTGGAATTGAAATGATTGATGGTATGTCTTTCATTGTGCATTGAAGTGATTGATGAATGAATGTGCTAATTTATTTGATATCTGCTGCAGTGTGCCTATCTCTAGCTCGTCAATCTTAAATAATATGTGTACTCCTTTTCCTAGGAAACCACAACTACAATTGTGTTCCGGATGCTGGATAAAGTTTTAGCTCCGCAACTTATTCCTTCAACTTTGGAGAAAGTCATAAGACCGTATATGCACCACTACAACCTGCAAGAGGAAGAACTGCTTCTTCAATACATAAAGGTAATTGGCGTGTTTAAAGAGAATATTTTTTTTATGTCATTAAATGTAATCTGCCTAGTTGGTTGGGTCTAAAGGTGCAGAAAGAAAAATTGGTAATTTATTAGGTTTGTGTCGGACTCAATGCTCTTTTTGTAAACCGTTTAAATCTGGGTGTCTAGTCTACTTGGCTCCATTATTAATAACCAGTACAATAAACAGTTGTAAATGAAAGCCCAAGACATGCGTGTGGGGCTTATATCTCTGGTGGCACTGATTGTAATCCAATGTTTTAGTCGCATCTTTGCGACTTTTAACTTGAAGTAAAAAGTGTATGTTAAATATCGCTTCTGTGTTCAACCACTAATGTTTTACTTCTCTTAAATGTTTTAAATTTAGTAACTCTTGGAATATTTATGAAATGTACATCATTATAACGGAGTTCATTCTGTACATATCCCATTGCTCAATACTACAGTTTTTTATTCTTCGGAACATGAGGAAACTTGTCAAAGGAAACATGTTTTGTTATCCAATCTTGCAGGATTTGCTGGAACGCTGCAGATCTCGATCTGCCTCGCTGTTTGAAACTGCTTGGGAGGCAAAAGCATTGGCTGTCCTGGGCTGCATGTCTGATACAGATGTGAGTATATTTATTTAGGATATTGTCTTAACTGCCAAATGTTTAAGAAATATGTCTGGTCGGCGATGATAGAAGGGAATGTAGCGTTTTTGGGGTTGTTAGAGAAAGCACATAAAACTAGAAATAAAAAAACTTTAAAAAAAAGATAATATAAAGGGCAATAACCAAGGCCACAAGGGTTAATTTAAAGAAAAAAATATCTGAATATGATTGGGAAGAAGGGGAGGGCAGTGGAAATATGAAGTAAAAGAAAGGGTGAAGTGATCAGGAGTATGGTGGGCACTAAGGACCTCCCATTGTACCTTACCTAGCCCAGCAAAGAAGAAAAAATGCAGCCATTTTGGTTAAATGGGCATTCACAATGATGGGTGCATCAAGCTTGACAAAACAGTAAGCAAAAATCCAAATTATTTTGCCAGTCCTACATTAGTCAGCTCTTTAGGTTTTAAAATCATACGAATAAGTGTATCTTGTCCATGTTGTGAGGCAACTGTAATGTTGCTGCACAATAAACAGATGTTTATACTTGAACAATTAGTGGTTATAGTCGCTGAGTGAAAACATTTGTTTTATAAGACAAAGAGTGAAACGTGCTAATTTTTGTATCATTACCACTGTTCCTCTCCATCCAGCTGATTTTGGATGCAGTGCTGCAGATAATGTATGGTGCAGCAATGCCCTGGAGTGAGACCGTGGAACAGCTGGTAAAGCAGCATTTGGAGATGAACCATCCAAAGTAAGGCATAATGCTGGTATAGTTTGTCATTTTGGAAATGTAATTTATCGTAACAGTTTCCATAAACCTACTCTGTGGGTGATGTGTAAGCCCCACAGCACACCATATTACACCATTTGTGCAGTAAATCAAATTTAAGTGCCTATGGAACTTAAATTTTTTTACATACGAGTAACTCCTCCCTTTCATTGAACCTTCTGCTTCCAGATTAGGTCATTTGATCAGAGTGCTTTTGTGCCACATTCTGAAAAAGCAGTGGTCCCACAGTGACGCCTTTTACTTCAACAATTGGAAAATGCATCCCAAAATGAGATGTTTCTAAACCAGTGGCAGTGCGTCCATTTGGGCGCTGGGGCGTTGCCCCACCTGCCACATGCCCCCAGGGCACATCATTCGTTCAGTTCTCGTAACGTTAACTAACTTCTACTTAAGTTGAAGTTCTCTATCGCGCCGCGCGGCTGTTCCGGGCCGGCACCTGACCGGCCACGCCCACTTGGTGGTGACTGTACACTGTGAGCGCAGCGCAGCATATTAGTAGTCAGTGCGCATGTTCGGTTTTGGGCATGGTCATTTTTACGACCAGCCCGAACATGCGCACTACTACTAGCCGCTGCCTTCCCCTTAGGAGAACGAGGGACCGAGGGTTGCTTGCTTCATGCAGCAGCCCCCGGCCCCCCGTCTCCTAATGGGGCGGGGGGCATCTCTGCTCTCTAGCCAATCCTGGCGCTGCTATTGCTAATGCAGTGTCTGGATTGGCTGAGAGTGAGAGACGCGGCGCACAGTCTGGGGGCTGGCTGCTGCTCTGATGCCCGTGGGCGGGGAGCGTCGGACCGGTGTGTGGAGTTCGCCACAAACACCTAGAGCTTCTCCGGAGACCGGCTCAACACCTGGGACTCGGCGGAGGCCGGACGCCTGGAACCATGTGCGGCAAGGGTGAGTGCGGGGGCCTGACCATAAGGGGAAGAGGGAAGTGGGAAAGCGCTGGTGAAAATGTGAAGCGGGTGGAGGAGATGGGGCGAGGAAGGGGAAGAGAGTGGGAGCTGTTTTGCGAAATCGGAGGAAGAGAGATAGAAAGGTTTTGGGGCATCCTCTGCTACCATGCTCTTATCTGTACTATGAGCGGAAAGTGTTTCCTTCCGTCGTTGCATTGATCTGATAGAGACATCTAGCCGCAGATTCCTTAACTTAGAATATCCCCAGGCGTCAGACTGGATCCGGAATTTTTTTTGTGTAGCAGTACCTCTGCACGCCGGGGGGCGGCGCCGCCTGGCTCCGCCCAGACGTTGTACCCGGACATGACGTCAGTGGAGCTATATAGGAATCCCCTGGTGCGCGGACGTCAGTTTTCCTTCTTTTCCGCGTTCCAACGCGGATCCGGGATTCAGCTGTTCCTCTGGCCTGTTTTTCTTCAGGTCCTTTTTTCGACGTCCTTTGGCGTCGGGGAACAGTGTGCAATGCCTTCGGGCTTTAAATTGTGCGAATCTTGTTCACGTCAGATGTCGGCGACGGACCCGCACGCCATTTGTATGTGGTGTCTTGGGTCGCACCATGACTCCATGGAGTGTAATGCCTGCCGGCAGATGCGCCCGAAGTCCCTACGGGAGCGTCGGATGAAGCTCTTAGCCGCCTGGATTACCCGCACGGCGTCTCCCCGACGTTCTCCGGTTGGGTCTTCTCTCCGCGTCCGCTCCCGGAGTCGATCCCGCGAACGTCGCTCTACAGGTAAGGTGAAGAAAAAGTCACGGAAGTCGAGGTCCTCGCCTCCACGTGACGATGGGGGCCATGTTTCCCGTTCCCACACGGAGCCGTGCGCCCCAAAGTCAGCCTCCCTTTACCCGCCCTTTCCGGATACTGGCGTGACTCGGGCCCAGATGGAAGCCTACTACAAGGCTCTGCACTCCGTCTTCGGGTCACCTCCTCTCCCTGGCGCGCCTTCGGGTCCCACAGTGGAGGTAGGCATTCAGGTCGGATCTCAGCCAGCGGGTTCGCCCTCGGCGCCGACCGAGTGCCTCGGCTCCGGAGCCATGCCGGCGTCATCATCGGCGCCGGCAGCCAAGTGCCTCGACTCCGGTTTCGGAGCTGTGCCGGCGTCGGGTACCAACCCCGATGGGCGTTTCAGCCCCACGCCGTGCCTTTCTGCCTTGTCTCCGCAGAGCCCCTGGTGGCTCCCTGCGTCGACATCGGCATCATCGGCGCCGGCGGCTGAGTGCCTCGACTCCGGCGCAGTGCCGGCGTCGGGTACCAACGGCGTTTCAGCCCCACGCCGTGCCTGTCGCCACCTGGTCCTCAGGCTCTGTCTCCGCGCTTCTCCATGGTGAGTTCGACGCCATTGTTGTGGGCATCCAACAAGCATGGTGCCGAAATGTTTGTCTGATATTTATCCTAGTCTGATAGTTGGCCACAATGTCAGAGAGATCTAAACAGATTCCTTCAGATCCTTGGCAATTTATCAGTGGGAAAGTCCCACCAGTTGCAGTTTCAAGTGAAGTCAGAATAGGCATAAATAGTTCCATGCAAGAGTGGCACTGCTTGGCTTTGAAGGAAGGTGTTGGGTTGCAGTGTGTCCCATCGTACCCCAGGCAGTGGTGAGGCTGTAGTGATTTTGTGATCTGAAAAATAAATGGTGGCCTCACACATCATAATTGTCTAATCCAAACTACTTTTCCAGTTATGTTAATAATGTTTATAAAGTGCAAACTGCTACACATCAGGGTCTCCTGGCACTAATCTGACCTAACAAAACTATCTGAAAGAGACACGTTAGTGACAGATTCCTTACCTTAGAATATCCCCAGGCGTCAGGCTGGATCCGGAAAGTTTTTTGCGTAGCAGTACCCTTGCGCGTCGGTAGGCGGCGTCGTGCGGCTCCGCGTCCGTCGTCGGCGTCGTGATCGCCGGGATGACGTCGCGGGCAGTACTTAGGCGCCGCCCCTGCGCGCTGACGTCAGTTCTTCTTTTTCCGCGCCAGCAAGCGCAGATCCGGGAAGAGCAGTGCCCTGGTCATTTTTTGACCATACTTTTTGGTGAATTTTTTTCACTGTTTTTCTCTCTCAAGGTGTCGTAGGGATGCCCGGTTTCAAACGTTGCGGCGCCTGTGCTCGGATGATGTCCGTCACCGACCCGCATTGGGAGTGTCTCTTCTGCCTCGGCCGAGGCCACGACACGGAGTCTTGTACCGACTGCCAGGCCCTCAACCCGAAAGCTTTGCGAGAGCGGTCTCGAAAGCTCCTGGAGGCCCGGCATTCAGCTCCGCGGAAGCCCCGGTCGCGTGAGAGGTCCAGGGGTCGATCGCGGAGTCCACACCGGTCGTCGGCGTCGAAGTCTTCTTCATCCGGTAAGTCGAAACACAAGAAGTCCAAAAAGCATCATCGCTCTAGGACTTCGCCTTGCCGGTCTCGCGACTCGGCTGAGGCCCCTCCCGGCACCGTCCCCGCCCCCGCGGCCCCGGACATGCCTGTGGAGTCGCCCCCGCCATACCCGCCCTTCCCGGGTTCGGGGGCGGATCTGGCCAAAGTGCAGGAATTCCTGTCGGCCATGGCCCGCCTCTTCGGGCCTCCAGGCCCCTCCGGTGCGCCTTCGGGCCCCGCGGGCCCGGATGGGGTTGCTCCGGCGTCGCCGACGGCTCCGGCCCCGGCGTCGCCCGTGCCTCCAGCCTCGATCCCGGCTCCGGCTTCGGCCCCGGCCTCGATCCCGGCTCCACAACCCCCATCGACGCCGGTCGACCTAACGACACCGGCGCCGATGTCTCCGGTGCCGTTCTCGACGCCGCCCTGGGCTCCGGGCGGCGTCGTCCCCCAGTTCCTTCCGGCTCCGGACATGGACCCGGAACGACGTCGCTTGACGCCGGTTCCGGCGCCGATGGGGCCTTGGGTCCCAAATGTCCCTCCTCCTCCTTATTTTGAACCAGAGGAGGACCAGGAGGTCTGGGAGGGGTCTGATGACCCTCTGGCACGGCAGTGTCAGTACGATGAGGACTGGACAGAGGGTCTAGGGGAGGCCAGTGGTCTGGATACTTCCCCTGACACTGGCATGCTGTCTCCTCCCGTGGCTACGGAGGAGGGAGCCAATTTTGCTACGGTGTTGCGTAGGGCGGCTGGGGCCTTACATCTCCAACTCCCTACTTTGACGGTCAAGCATAACATCTTGACAGAGGTGCTTCAGCCGGCAGCCTCCTCTGCGGAAACTGTGCTGCCGTTTAACGACGCCCTCACTGACGTTCTTTTGGGCGCCTGGTCCAAGCCCAACACAGGGGCTCCTGTGGATAGGAACGTGTCACGACGCCATCGCCCAGCTCCGGGCGACCCCTGTTTCTCTCTGTTCACCCCACTCCTGAGAGCTTGGTTGTCCAAGCCTCCGCTTCCCAAACCGCCTTCCCTACCGCTCCTCCGGATAGGGAATCCAAACGCCTGGATCAATTTGGGAAGAAGGGTTTTTCTTCCTCCAGTGCTGGCTTGCGGTCCGTTAACACCGCTTGTCTTTTGGGCCGATATACCCACTCCCTGTGGGATTCGGTGGCGGATGTTTTGCCCCAGTGTCCTGAGGAGGTCCAGACACTGCTTTCCCGCGCCATTGCGGAAGGAAGGGATGCGGCTAAATACACAATACGTTGTGGCCTTGACACCGCCGACTCGCTGGGCAGGTCTATTGCAACGACGGTGGCGCTCAGACGCCACGCCTGGCTGAGAACCACTGGTTTTTCAGGGGATGTCCAGAATACTCTCATGGACATGCCCTTTGATGGAGTCGGTCTTTTGGGTCCAAAGCAGACCATGCGTTGGAGCGCTTTAAGGACTCACGGGCTACTGCCAAGTCCCTGGGCCTTTCTGCTACACGCCCTCCGCTGACTTCTGCTTTTCGCCCCTATCGTGGCCACGGTAGGGGCGCCCTTCACGTCAGCAGCCCAGCCACCGGCCCGCGCAGCAGGCGTCTTCGCGTGGCCGAGGACGTGGATTCCGCCGTGGCGGATCGGGCAACCAGCGTGCGGGTCAGGCCACCACCTCCAACCCGTCCGCGGCCTCCAAGCCCTCCTAGTCCCTCCTTTCAGGTGCACAGCACGCCAGTAGGGGCAGGGTCCGCCATCACCTTCCCCACTGGCGTACCATCACCTCGGACAGGTGGGTCTTGGACATTGTCCGAAGGGGCTACTCCCTCCCCTTCGAGACCACCCCCCAGCCATGCCACCTCAATTCCACCGCATGTCAGGGGATCACTTGGTTCTTCTACAGAAGGAAGTCACGGCCCTCTTGACCAAGAGGGCCATCGAGCGTGTTCCGACCCCAGAAGTAGGGCGTGGTTGCTACTCCCACTACTTTCTGGTGCCCAAAAGGACAAGGAGGACATGCGTCCTATCTTGGACCTCCGGAACGTCAATCGCTTCCTCCGGAAGGAGAAGTTCAAGATGCTCACCCTAGCTCAGGTCTTGACTGCCCTCGACCCTGGAGACTGGTTGGTAGCGTTGGACTTGCAGGACGCATATTTCCACATCCCCGTCCTGCCGGCCCACCGGCGTTACCTTCGGTTCACGGTAGGCCCCGAGCATTTTCAGTTCACCGTGCTCCCCTTTGGCCTTACCAGTGCCCCTCGGGTGTTCACGAAAGTGTTGGCGGTGGTCGCAGCTCATCTGCGCCGGGCAGGGGTTTCAGTCTTCCCCTACCTCGACGACTGGCTGCTGAAGGCGGGCTCGTCCCAGGCAGTCGTCTCCCACCTCCAGACTACGGCCGAACTCCTGCACTCGCTGGGGTTCTCCATCAATGTGCCGAAGTCGCATCTGATTCCTTCTCCACAGCTCCTTTTCATCGGAGCAGTTCTGGACACGACGCAGTTTCGGGCCTATCCTCCCGAACGGCGAGTCCGGGATATTCAGGCTATGATTCCGATCTTTCAGCCTTTATCCTGGGTTTCGGCACGGATGACCCTGAGGCTGCTGGGCCTCATGGCCTCCTGCATACTGCTGGTCAATCATGCCAGATGGCATATGCGGGCTCTGCAGTGGGACCTGAAGTTCCAGTGGGCGCAGCACCAGGGCAACCTGTCCGATCACGTCCAGATCTCGGAGGGGACTGCAAAACAGTTGCAGTGGTGGCTCTCGAACCGGCAATGGGTCATGGGCAGATCCCTCTCCCTTCCCCAGCCAGAGCACACAGTTGTGACGGACGCGTCCCTTCTGGGATGGGGCGGTCACATGGGAGAGGCGGAGATCAGAGGCCTCTGGTCTCCGGGCGGAGTCCCGGCTCCATATCAACCTTCTGGAGCTCCGGGCGATCCGACTTGCACTCAAGGCATTCCTTCCCTCTGTCAAAGGGAAGGTAGTGCAGGTGTTCACAGACAACACCACCGCCATGTGGTACTGCAACAAACAAGGCGGGGTGGGGTCGTGGACCCTTTGTCAGGAGGCTCTGCGCCTCTGGACATGGCTGGAACATCAGGGCATGTTCCTGATGGTTCAACACCTGGCAGGTTCCCTGAACGCCAGGGCGGACCAACTCAGCCGCAGGTGCATGATGGATCACGAATGGCGTCTTCACTCGGAAGTGGCGCAAGGACTCTTTCTACAGTGGGGAGAGCCTTGGTTAGATCTATTCGCCACCGAAGAGAACGCGCAATGTCATCAGTTCTGCGCGTTGGAATTTCCAAGGCGGCACTCGCTCGGCGACGCTTTTCGTCACGAGTGGAGTTGCGGTCTGTTGTACGCCTTTCCGCCTATACCACTTCTACCCAGAGTGTTGAAGAAGATTCGGCACGACCGGGCCCAAGTCATTCTTGGAAGAGTTTGGTATCCCGAGCTACTCAGTATGAGCGTAGATCCCCCGATCCGTCTGCCTCTTCGGGAGGATCTTCTGTCGCAGCAGCAGGGGACGGTCCTCCACCCGAACCTGTCCAGCCTCCACCTGCTTGCGTGGAGATTGAGCGGCGGCAGTTGATTCCTTTCGACTTGCCTCCCGAAGTTTGTGATGTTATTCTGGCAGCCAGGCGTCCCTCCACTAAGGTGGTATACGCCTGCAGGTGGAACAAGTTTGTGGCATGGTGCACAGCAAAGGCTGTGAATCCCCTTTCTGCCCCTCTTTCTGAAGTTCTTCTGTTCCTTCTTTCCCTGGCCCAACAGGGTTCTGCCCTGGGTACCATCAAGGGCTATCTTTGTGCCATCTCAGCCTTCCTCAGGCTTCCTGATCAGCCCTCCCTTTTCAAGTCCCCTGTTGTTAACAGGTTTCTAAAAGGCATTACACACCTCTTCCCTCCTGTTCCGTTTGTAATGCCTCAGTGGGACTTGAACTTGGTTCTTACCTTTCTTATGTGCGCTCCCTTTGAGCCTCTACATAACTGTCCTCTTCGTCTTCTCACTCTGAAGACAGCCTTTCTGGTGGCCATCACTTCCGCTCGGCGGGTGAGTGAGCTCCAGGCTCTATCATGCAAACCTCCCTTTCTGTCTGTCCATCCAGACAAGGTTGTTCTTAGGACGCGTCCGTCCTTCTTGCCAAAGGTGGTTACTGCCTTCCACATTGGGCAGACCATCACTTTGCCCACCTTCTTTCCGCCTCCGCATCCTTCCAGAGAGGAAGAGAGGCTCCACCGTCTGGACCCAAAACGTGCGCTTTCTTTTTATATCAACCGCACACAACACTTCCGGGTGGATGACCAGCTCTTTGTTGGCTACGTGGGCGGCAAAAAAGGTCGGGCGGTGCACAAGAGAACCATCTCCCGCTGGGTAACCTTGTGTATCAAAGGCTGCTATTCTTTGGCTAAGAAGGAGCCTCCTGTTGGGCTGCGTGCCCATTCCACCAGGGCAACGGCTGCTACCACGGCTTTAGGCCGCGGTGTTCCGCTGCAGGATATCTGTCAGGCAGCTACGTGGGCCTCGCTGCACACGTTTACCAAGCATTACTGCCTTGACAGCCAGGTCCGGAGGGACGGCTTCTGTGGCCGTTCTGTCCTCCGGGACTTCCTTGTCTGATCTTTGTTCGCAGACCCACCACCGGGGTTGGTATTGCTGGGGTATCTATTCTAAGGTAAGGAATCTGTCACTAACGTGTCTCTTTCAGATGCACAAGTTACTAACTTGTGTAACGATATATCTGTAAGAGACAGTAGTTAGTGACAGATTCCTTACCGCCCCACCCATCCTCCCCGTTCTGCGAACTGATTTCTAGGGTTAAGGACATCCCTTTCAGGGCCCTAGTATTTTTCAGACACCTATGTCAGCTTCTTGCATGGCTCTGCGTTCCTGGCGCGGAAAGTCGTATACAGAACTGACGTCAGCGCGCAGGGGCGGCGTCTAAGTACTGCCCGCGACGTCATCTCGGCTATCACGACGCCGACGACGGACGCGGAGCCGCACGACGCCGCCTACCGACGCGCAAGGGTACTGCTACGCAAAAACTTTCCGGATCCAGCCTGATGCCTGGGGATATTCTAAGGTAAGGAATCTGTCACTAACTACTGTCTCTTACAGATATATCGTTACACAAGTTAGTAACTTGTGCGTTTAGCTGTAAGGACCCTGAAAGAACAGCCCTCAACGCATTCATGTTTATAGGGTGGAAGGCTTAGCCTGGCAGCAGAAGATGAACACCGCGTTCTGTTCAGTTTATACATAGAGAGTTTAGATTGCAGATACCTTGTGTCAGCTTGGTGAAATGCTCAATATACAAGGCAATGGGATTTAAACATAACTCATTGCTTGATAGGGTTCCAATGTAGTTGGCATCTAAAAGAGGAGATGGTTGCACGTTTGTCCAGGCTAAACATTTTATGAATGGCCCAGTTCTAAATCAACTGAAGGCTATGAATTAGTTTCTTACTAAGACCTAGTTACAGGCCATTACAATAGTCAACTCTCAACATGACTGTGGCTTGATCTACAAGTTTTCTAACCGAAAGAAAAGAAAGCAGAATTAAGTTACCTTATTGAACTGCAAGTCCAGGATGAGGGACTTTTCCAAACAGATCCCAGGCTTTTGACACTGGCTTCTGGCAATTTTGGAGGGCTTAGTGTTACAGCTAAGCAGCCCACCAGCGAAGTACCAATACTTCGTCGCTCTCAGGTCAAGAACATCAGTCTTCCGTGAGTTCTATTTCAGTGCCATTTTATTGTTCCAGAAGGCCACTTCAGTGAATCTGTTTTGAACTGTTCTTTGGTGTGGCTAAGCAAGACATCCAGTGGTATAATGAGCTACGTGTTTTCTGCAGAGGATAAACCAAATGAATTAATCAGGTGGGCCAAGGGGGCAACATAAATGTTAAATAAAGTGTGTCTAAGAGAGGGGCCCTGAGGGACCCCTTGCCTAACCTGTCTATTGGAAGATTAGCAAGACCGTATCTTACCTGCTTGTGTTCTATCCTGTAAGTAGGACAGAAACCAACTTAGGGCTGTACTTTGAATGTCAGGTTCATACAATTGAATCAGCATGGTGTCATGAGAGATGGTATTGAAGGTGGCAACGAGGTCTAAAACTTTAATGGTAACTGTCAGAAGAATAAAATGGAGAGTAATTGCTAGGAATATTCGGGTCTGCAGAAGCTTCTTTCAGAATTGGAGACATTATAGCATGCTTCTAAAACCGGTAACATGGCACAAGACAGAGAAGCACTAAATGGTTCTGTGAGCTGGGGGGAGGCCGGAAAATGTTAAGGGATCAGTTTGTCAATACCACAATGGAAAATAAAAGCGGGACAGGTTTCTCAAGGGGAAACAGATTTGACTCATAGCTTAAATTTCTTGACCAATTCTGGGGGTCAGAGGATCGAAGCCTTTGAGAATCCAATAGAGAATGATGATTGATGGAGGCATAACTAGCTGTTATGAAATAGTCAACAGTGATTGCAGCAGAAAATGTTGAACATTGGATAAAGGTTCACAGATGTCTTGAGCAGGGTTTAAAGCTCGGGAATTACAATTGAGATGAAAATAGTATCAACATTTTAAAATATTTGTTTAGTAGAGTTGGCTGAAGCAGTAATTTTCTTTTTTATGGTAAGTGGCTTTAGTTATCCTAATTTCAATGTATAGTTTCTTAAGGCACCTGAATGCTTTAATTTTTCTTGTGATAACAACCCCTTCTCCATTTCAGTTCCAATTTTGTGCATTATAGTTTAAGTTCTGAGAGTAAAGGCTTGGGAACTATGGTTGCATACTTTTTTGATGGGGGTAGTCGAGTCTAAAAAGAGAATCTAATCCAAGTGAAAATACAGTCAAAGGAACAAGCCATTCTTATAGACTCTATGTGCAAAGGAGATTAGGGCCTGCCTTGAGGGTTTCTGGCTGATTGTGCTCAATGCCCTGCCGGATGTCAACTGCATACAGGCTTGAGTGTGTACTTTGCCCTGCGATCCACAATTAAACTGGATAAGGAAATGATCGGTCCAGGCCTATTTAAAGAAGGCTGTTATCTGATTATTATTTGAAGATGAAGAATAAAATTGAGGGTGGCTTTTTATATGTGTAGGTAAGTTTAAAATCTAGATAAACCTAAAGTTTGGCAATCGTTAATAAGGCTGAACATGTTGGTATTGGTAGGACAATCCACCCATACATTGAAATCTCCAAGAACAATAACATTGATGGTAGAAAGTGAAATAGGAGCAAGAAACTCAAGCAATTGCGACATGAAGCCTGAATTGGGCAATGGAAAGTTGAGGAGGCAATTCATTAAAAATAAATAAATTAAAGTGCCAGAAAAATGAATTAAGGTGAAACAATCCACTTGAAACTCACTAACTCACCAACATAAAAGGTGTTAAGTGTAAAGTTGTGAAAGGGTAATTTGAATATTAAGGCAGACAGTTTGGATTATATGCCCTTTGACCTTCGTACTTGTCAGGCCAGTTGGGAGCCCTTGCATAATATATAGCTGTGTTAGACAGATAAGAGTTGCTTATATCCTTCATCCTACTGTTGAACAAAATTCATTGGATTTACTAGTATTTTCTTCAGGGGCATTCTTCAGAAAAATCAAAGTTCATCATGGGGGAGAAGGAAAAAAAGAAGCCTGGTCTTTCAAGTGCAAGGTGAGATGCTATATGGGGTGAAGGAATGAATCTGTTGCGACATGACCTTGACAACTGAGAAGGCAGACATCCTGTGTTTTTTGCTTCAAGAAGATCTGTAAAATTAAAAAATAAATTTGACTTGGGCATTATTTAAAATATATTAAAATAATAGTGTGTTAAGCTTTTATCTGAGTATTTAAAAAGATCAATACAATGGATGGTCCTCCTTGAGCTTTGACAATGCCGGATACGTAAGCAGTCGGTTCTGAGACTGTTTGAATACCAACTGGTAAGATTTGTTTACCTTCAGAAATGTTTGTGAAAACACCACTTTGTTATTCTAAGGTGAAGGAAGATTTTAACTTTTGCGTGCAGTTGGTTTATTTATTGTCCGAATTGTTGACTGCAGTCCTATCTTTCTTCTCAGAGTACAATTATTGCAAGAAAGTTACAGGCTAATGGAGATGAAGAAACTGCTGCGGGATTATGGAATAAGAGGATTCAACGTCTCTAATGACAAACCGATGATGGTAAATTAAACGCTCTTCATCAGACAGATCCCCTACATGTTAAGAATTAAGTATGGTAATAATGTGCGTGTATGCCTGGGCTTCTGTACTCAAAAACAGTGGAATATGTTAGTTGTGTTGTTAAAAACATAATTGTGGGATTTCAGTGCACTTGTAGATACTGAGGTGAGCTAAAAGAATGGCAGGTATATCAATATGGGTAAAGTGGTAGAATTTGATAGTGTAAAAATGGGAAGTGTAAGAAAAAGGAATGTGGCACACCAGAAGTAAAGACAAATGAGGTAGTGAGAGTGGGGTACACAGAGTGATGGTTGTTTTAGTTTTCAGTCTCACTTACCTTCAGCGTTTCTCATTTTTTCACTAGATAACTAATCTTGAGTCTGGGTTGATTGTGTTCTGGTTCAGAAAGGTTATTTAATATCGGAAGGAGAGCGAGGAAATAAGAGCTACTTGTTCCTTTACCATGTAATAAATCTATCTCGATCAAAAAGAACAGGCTCATACAAACAGTATTTTAACACCATTCGATTACTAGTTTGTGCAGGAGAAACCGATTGGGTTTTTAAAAGAACCCTCACCCACCATCCTAGTTGGTGGCATGCTTCATCATCGGGTTCCCACCCAGGGCGCCAAGTGCACCCCGGGTGTGCTGCGTCACCTGAATTACAGCAGAGCTGGTGTTTTTTTTTTTTTTAGTGCCACGTGAAGTGAAGTGATTGTGAGTTAAAACTATCTATAGGGTCCCCCTTAAGAGGACATTTTAATACCGGGGCCCTACAACAGGATTAAAAGAAACGGGCAGATACTTCTAGAGACTTTAAATTTGACTCCTATATCCAGTAATTGGTCTGATTGGTCTACATGTTTCAGCCAGACATTTGCATATGCTGGCTTTCGTCAGGACCCAGAAAGTAAATAAAGGCTGGGCAGTTGCCACAGTCTTGTGTGAATCTAATGTGCACACGCTAAGGCTCGCACGTTCTCTCACCGTGGCATCATACTAGACTCCTCCCGCACCATGACCTGACAGATCAACGCCATCACCTCCACCTGCTAAAACACCCTCCGCTTCCTCCGCAAGACCTTCAAGTGGATCCCCCCCGAAGCCAGAAAGACCGCCACCCATGCACTCATAACAAGCAGACTGGACAACAGAAACACCCTGTACGCTGGAATCAACAAATCCCTGCTACGCAGACTCCAGACCATCCAGAACACCGCGACCAGACTCGTCCTCGGCATCCCACGACATGAACACATCACCTGACACCTGCGAGCTCTCCACTGGCTCCCCGTCGAGAAGGGAGTAACCTTCAAACTACTCACCCAAGCCTACAAATCCCTCCACAGCACCGGACCCAAATACCTCAATGAAAGAGTCTCCTTCCACGTACCCAAAAGAAACCTCCGCTCTGCCGACCTCGACCTAGCAGAAACCCCACGCATCCGCAGAACCAGTGAAGAGCCTTCTCCTACACTGCAGCCAAAGCCTGGAAAGAGCTCCCAGTCAACATCAGACGCTACCCTACTCTGCACACCTTCAGGAAGAGCCTCAAGACCTGGCTCTTCGGCTGACTCGGGGCTGCATCCACCCCCCAGCGCCTTAAGACCCTCACGGGTGAGTAGCGCACTTTAAACTCCCTGATTGATTGATTGAAGTGTTAAACCAATGGCGCACGAGGCAAGCATTTAGTCTCTTACAGAAACAATCTGAGCATTTCAGATACGCAAATAATATTAATAACATAAACACGAAATTAATGGTGGGGTGTAGATTTAGGTTGTGAAGAACAAGAGCTGCAATGTCCCCAAGCGAAGCGTTGGATCTTGCCTCCTCGTATGACACATCCTCTACTGTCACTCCAAAGTCACAGATCGAGGTCATCACTGGATTTAGAAGAGATCGCTCCCCACCCAGATCTTCAAGATCCCCCCCCCCCCTCCTGCGTGCCTCACGAATATTCCCAGGGCCCCCCTAACGAAGAAACTCATAAACGGAGGGACCGCCACCAACTGCATGCTCATTAACTGCAGATCAGCCGTCAAACACGCCACAGAGCTGGCTGAAACCATCCTTACCCACGACATAGACATCACGTTCATCACCGAAACATGGCTAAACGAGCTCTCCTCCCCAATCATGGACATGCTTGTGCCCCCAGGCTTTACAATCATCAACAAACACAGAAAAGATCAACGTGGAGGGGGTATAGCAATCATACACAAGAACACCATCTCCATAACGGAAGCCTTCAAGTACAACACTTTTGAATGTCTAACCGCTAACATCAAGTCGAGTGATAACAGAACACTATTCTGCCATCTCCTCTACCATCCGCCAGGCAACACCGCCTCATTCGGAGAGCACCTGTCCTACCTGATAACTCACTGCGCACTCCGGGACTCCAGCAATCTAATTCTAGGTGACCTCAACCTACACTGGAATGAGGAAAACAACTTACTGATCCATTCCCTGAACGAACTCCTACACAACAACAACCTCACCCAACATTGCTCAGAGGAAACCCACAACAAAGGATCAATCCTGGATGCCATCATTGCCCAACCTGACACAGTCCCAATCGACCGCACCCTGCCCATCGACTGGTCCGACCACCACATCATCCTATTCCGCATCAACCAAACAATCCTATGCCTCCCCCCCCACCCCCCCAAACAGGACCCCCCACACTGGGCGAGAAACCTAACTCTGATTCCCCCTGACGTCCTGGAAGAAAGGATAAGCTCTCTCCTCCCTATCTCCTCAGATGATCTCTCCACAACAGAACTCCCCTCTCTCTACAACACCACTATGACCTCCATTCTGGACCAGATAGCCCCCTTAAAACAAAAAAGAGCCAGGAACACTCCCTCTAGATCCTGGTTCAACACAGACCTAAACGCCGAAAGAAGACAACTTAGAGCCACAGAAAGACGCTGACGGAACAATCCGTCCACAATCCTCCTCGACCAACTCAAATCTGTACGCAGGAAGTACAAAAACCACATCAAGTGCGAAAAAACCTCCTTCTTTTGCAATGCTCTCGATAACGCAAAAAACAGGCCCAAAGAACTCTTCACCCTCATCAGGCAACAAACTTCCAAGCCACCTTCATCATCAACACAGGCCTCTAAAGTCCTATTTGAGAACTTCTCCAATTTCTTCAACGACAAAATTACCAAGATTGAGCTCTCCCTGGATGTCAACGGCAGCCCCCCCTTCAGGAGCCCGGCCCCAGGGTCTAAAGATACCGCACCCCCACAACCACTGGAAATCCTTCAACCCCATCTCCGAAACAGAGATAGTCAAACTGATCTCCACCTCTAAACCCGCATCTCATGCCCTGGATCCTATACCTGCCCAACTGGCCAAAAACCTCATTCTCCCTAGCACCGCTCTGGACCAAAATCATAAACCGCTCCTTGAGTACCGGAGTCATACCCGACTGCCTCAAAGTTGGCCAAGTCACGCCATTACTAAAAAAGCCGGGCCTCAACACCAACGATTTGAACAACTACATACCCGTCTCCAATCTCCCTCTCCTTGCCAAAACCCTGGAAAGATGCGTTCTCTTTCAACTGACAACACATGGACAGCATCAACCTTCTGGACCCCCACCAATCGGGTTTCAGAAAAGGTTGCAGCACAGAGACAGCGATCCTTAATGTCATAGATGATATACACAAGTCTCTTGATACAGACCAATGCTGCCTATTCATACTCCTGGACCTATCCGCAGCCTTCGACACGGTGGACCACAAACTACTCATTAAAGTACTCCAAGAAAGGTTGGGAGCCGAAGAGGTTGTCTCACTCTGGTTCGCCTCCTTTCTTCAGAACCGCACCCAAAGAATCCAAATCAAAAACTTCTCGTCGGACCTTCACCCCATCAGCAGAGGTGTCCCCCAAGGATCAGTTCTCTCCCCACAACTTTTCAACATCTACATGGAACCCCTCACCACCATACTCAAAAAAAAATCCAACATCCCCTTCCACCTCTATGCTGACGACACCCAGATCTATCTCAAAACCTCCTCCATCAATGACATTCAGAGACTCAACGACACTCTAACGGAAGTCCAACACTGGCTTTCACTAAATCACCTGAAACTCAACCAAGACAAAACTGAAATCCTCCAACAAAAAGGAGAACCCCCAAGTCCCAGAATGGCTAAAAGCAATTGATGCTCTTAAAGGCAATCTCACCTTGGCGGACTCAGTAAAATCGCTGGGAATCACCCTGGACCCAAAATTAGACATGGTCAAACACATCAAGAACACTGCAAAGAGCGCTTTCCTCAACCTGAAACTACTAAACAAAATAAAACCCTTCATTCCGCCTAACGACCTCCAACAAGCTACTCAATCACTGGTGCTATCTAGACTAGACTACGGGAATGCAACCCTCACAGGTACAGCAAAATCACACTTGGCGCCCCTTAGATCAACCCTTAACGCAACAGCAAGAATGGTCACAGGAATAAGGAAATTCGAACGCATCTCGCCCGCACTCAGAGAGCTAAAATGGCTCCCAGTGGAAATGTGTGCCAACTTCAGAACTGCCTGCCTCACGCACAAAGCCTTGCACACAGGGAAACCCGTCTACCTGGCCTCCAAACTCAAGAAGGCTGGTCAGACAAGGAGCCTCAGGAGTACCAACACTCTACTCCTCATCCCTCCGAAAACCCGCAAACAAAAAACCGCATCCCGATCCTTCTCTGGAAATGCGGCCAAAATCTGGACCTCCATCCCAGTCCATATCGGGACCACCCCCTCCTTTCCAAAATTCAAAAGGCAGCTCAAAGACCTCTTCCTCAATCGTTCTCTCCCAAAAGGATAGCCGCCGCCTAAACGCACAATGCTTGCACTCTGCAGCACACAAACACTGTGACATTAAGACCTCTACCTCATTGCCATCCCGACCCCTTCCTATCCCCCTCCCCTAGGAAGGAGGCGCGGCTCGAGTCACTGTGTACTCCACCACGAGAATATGTTGACTTCCTTGCTTCTATTGGTGCACTACGCGCGAAGACTTCCAATACGTCATGAGTCATCATGTTTACTACTGCCATGCTGTGTGATTTCCTCGTTTACAAATTGTTGTAAAGCGCTCTGATACCTTCGGGTCTGGCCAGCGCTATATAAAACTCCGAAATAAATAAATGCTCTTGTGAGTTGCTATTGACATGATGTTTGGGGGTGTAGGAGGGATTTATTTTGTTCAGTATGTCAGTTGAAGGAGAGTGTGGCCCTGGTGATGACCATGTCCTGACTTCAGATAAATTGACAATAAGATCATCTACATTACAGGTTAATTCCAGGGAGTAGATGTTGCTTTTCCATCTCATGTGTTAGTGAAAGCCATGGTTGTGTTTTCTAATCTTTAGTGGGGAATTATAGTTGTATTTCTCGCATGCACAGCTTGGCATATCCTTTGTGAACATATCTATCTATAAGGCTTCCCAAGCAAGGTGTCCATTTTGTTGATATTTTTAGTAGGTGGGCAAAAGTGTTCTGGGTACTATTTTAAGAACAAACATTGACCTTATTCCAAAGGAGACTTTGAGGTTTATGTACAGTCTTGTAAGGCTACCCATCACAGTTGGTACTGTACATATATTGTTTGTAAATTGTCTCTCTCTTGTTTATAGGGGTTAGTGAAATACATCCTGAAGCAAGACACTCCCTCTTCGTTGAATGATGCTCTCAAAGTTGTCCAGGCCTATATGCTGCCCACCGTGGAGGTCTACCTTCTCAAGATAATTTTTCTGATTCAAAAAAAGCAGGTAGGCCTTCTGAGTAGCAGGTTTTGTGATTGTAAATCCTATGTATTCCACAGAATGGGAATATTTGGATTCACTTATCTCTTCTATTACTGTGGCTTGACTGTATTAAGGTCTCACCTGGCTATTTGCAAATTCATGAATCATCATGATTTAAAACACTTGCTATGTGTACTTGAAGACTGGCTGTATAATAATCTGGTGAAAAATTCAGATATTGTCTGCATTTACTTCCAATTGCAATGTGTCAGAGGGAGACACAACTCTGTCATGTGACATCTGGTAAAAGATATATATTTTTTAGATTACTGTCTGAAAGGGAACAATTTTAGAAGCTAATGACATAGTTATCTAATAAGCCAGCAAAAATTGTTTAAGCAAAATGTAAAAGGCTTTTTCATTTAATTATGTAAACATTTGATAGACTGATGCAGTTTTTGTGGATTAACCACAAGTACATGAAAACCTTGTCCTTGGAAAACAAGCTATGGTGTCTTGAAGTGCCATGGACTTGGGGCAGGTTTTTATGAGCACATATCTCATTGCAGATAGCAGTGTCTTTATCCTATGGAATTTTTTTATTATTTTTATTTTATTTTTTATTTTTGTCGCTCTTCAGAGGCTTGCTATTGGGTACTAACTTTGTAGTTAGATTTCTTAAGTCGTAAAAGGAATGTGAATTTAAAATTAAAAGTTATATATTTTAACACGCGGGATGCTATAAGATCACAACAAATGTATGCCCAAGGCACTTCTAATTGGCGGTCGTCTTGCCTGAACCTTGCAGTACCTCCTTCTATATTTTTTTATGATATTGTTATCATCAGTTTTCTAATCTGCTATGGGTGGGGTGGCTCTCGTGGGGTAAAATAAATAAAATATTTTTCCCTGTTAAAGGTGGTTACAATATGTTTGAAAATATTGATTGCAAATCTAGTTTTTTTTACGAGAATGACATTATGTTGCTACTATCAGCAGCGAATACAATTATTTGATTTCAGGCAGTGCCTTTTGTGATATGCATGTTTGTTTAACAAGTTTGTAGGTTTATGAACTTTATATTACTGCAAAACTGAACCTTTGTTGCTAGTCACTGCTCAGCAGTCCTACATTGAGACGTTAACATTGTGTGGCATAAACATAATATTTCTGGTAAGTTTGAACCCTTTATTTCAAAAGTGTTTAAAATATGCTACACATTTCATTGGATGACTGAGCTCAAAATGTACTACATGAAAAAAGTGCACTTTCTTTTACAACCCTTTTTTGGTTTTGCAGGGAGACGAATGCCTGAGTCTGCTGAAGTCTTTGCCCCCTCTTGAAGCAGCTAAAATTGTAGAGTCCTTGGAACAGTGGGCACGGCTAACACTAAATGAGCACTCAGATCCCTCGGATGAAGAGGTTGAGTTGATTGTATCAATTATATGCATAATTCCACCATTTGGAATAGATTTCTAATTGATTTCACTAATTTTAGATACCTTTTAGGCCTCATAGAAAAGCTTCTCATGTAATATTAGAGTACAGGCTTGCATGTGTACATGAAGAGTCAAATGGAGATAGTCATTCAATGCATAGCCATTCCTGTTACCTACCTAGTTGACGCAGAGTGTGATTGCAGCACTCAGCAAATATTGATGCTTTCAATGCAAGCATTTTATTTTATGATCATAATTTCTATAACTGTAATTTGCACATTGGCATGTCTTGTTCATGATCACTTCTGACCCTGTTTTGCTTAACTTTGCCATTTCTAGCTTTGCATAGAGAGTATGTATTATTTTGACTGCTATCCATACTAACTCATATACACCACACTGTGGAAATGGCACACGCTTATTTTGCAGTCTAGTCATATTGAAGCTGATGTTTCAGGAGTCAGTTAGGGAGATGAGTGTGCATGATAGGTGTCTTTTGGGGAATGAGTGTGTGTGCTAGCCACTGCAAAATTGTCCATGTCTGGAAAGGCATATACGTTGAAGGCCGGAGGTTCTGTATGATCTGGCTGTTGTCTTCTCATGGCGGGGGTGGAGGGACTGGCTGCCATGGGTGATTAGTGGTGGTGACTAGTGACTTATATAGACGGCTTGTGAGTTGTCTGGACGGGTCCTTTATTACTTTTTTACAAGCATTATTTAAGCACAACCCGGTAAGTGCTTCATGGCCATTTGACAAGTGCAGGTTTAAACCAACTTACCAACTCTGAGCTGAAGTAACAGACAAGTTGTGACCCACCGATCTCCCTTAACGTACCTGAAGGTAATGTGTATTGGGCATTTAACAATGCCAGTGACTATAAGGCATTTTTATTTATTATTGTTGTAAATTCTGACAACCTTTCATCATAGGTGTTTTTAAAGTATTTATTTTAAGCTAATTTTGGTGCAGAAAAAAATGAGTATAGGTGCAAAAACAATAAAATTGTATCGTGTGTAACACAACAGGTAAATACTAAGAAAGCAGGCAACATATACATTACATTTTTAAGGAACCTAATTCCTTAAAACATTAAACCTTCCTTAGACATTACAAAGTTTGCCATGAGGGACAGTATTTCAAAATAGTCAGCCAACATACACACCTGAACTTCATGTGTTGCCCAGGCTCCCTGCCTGTCTGAAAGAGAACACCAAATGATGTCTCTTTCAGTTGAAAAATATAATGAGACAGATGTCCTTGGATTAGTTATAAGAGGAGCCATGCTGCTCAGCTGGGTGGAATGTCCTAGAGGTCTCGATCTGTCACTGAAAGGGCTGTGAACAGGTGTCATGTACTCTAAACTGTTTATTTTGAGACAAGTAAAGTTCATGGTCTTGGTGTAACGTGAGAAAGATAATAGGAGAATTATCTTGCATACGTGTGAAAGCTAAAGCTGTTATGGTTTTTCCTATGCACCATCTATTCAAATCAATGCTCAGTTCAGTTCAAACAAAAGTTTATTTGGACTAATAAGTCCTTAAACACCTAAAATCTCCATAAATATAAACTGATGAAAAACATATCTTAGATAAAATCTGTCATAAAATTCATACATTTAAAATTCGATCCTTCCATCGTTGCATTTAAAATACTATATATCATATAATTATTTTTTGTCAAATATGTTTATTAAACTTTTGTCAAAGTACATCATAAGTTCGCACTAACTTTTCGCTCAACGCAGTGAGCATTGAAATATCACCGAGACACAGAAGGCTAATAAGAACTCATCCCTCAGGAAATGCCCGGGTCCCAAATCTGTAGTGAAGGCTAAAATGAGGATACAGCAGCCAATAAAGGAGGGATATGGGCAGTCCCCCGCAAGCATCACATAAAACTTAATAACGTAATTAGGTGTCTCATCGTTTTTCTATAGTGGTGCCTTAGCAAATCTCTCCAGTCGGAAGTAATCTTATAAGGCGTATTAGTGTCTGACAATAAGAACTCCCCGAGAGAAAAAACAAAACCCCCCAATCCCCCTCCCCCACCCAAACAGTGGTGGTGGCCAAATCAAAATACTAATGACAACAAGGGGTAGTGACAATTAAATTAAAATTGAAAGAGGTGGAGTGCCCGGACCGTAGGAGGGCAAACGGCCAGCGGTAGCCCCCTGGAGAGGAAAGTAACTAATTGTCCCCATCTAAATTCAAAATTCTTGTAATTATCCTGAAAAATAGCGGACATTCTTTCCAGGCTGAGTAACCGCCAGAGCCGTGAGTGCCAAAGGGAGATTGCTGGAGCCTCCCTCTGCTTCCAGGCGGCCGCCAGGGTCACTTTAGCCGCGCCTATACAAAGCCACATAATGGCCTTGTCCGAGCGGGACTGGTGTTCTAGGGAAGGGTCTCGCAGTCCTAAGAGGATCTCCGCCATAGTGGTTGGAATGGGGTAGCCCAGCATTTCTTTGATCTGTGCCAAGATTTCTGCCCAGAAGGGACGTATAGTCGGGCAATTACACCAAATGTGTTTAAAATCACCCAAGTGGCCGCAGCCTCTCCAGCAGCGGTCAGATGTGTTGGGAAAAATCTGCTTGAGCCTAGACGGATGTAGATACCAGTCCATCGTAGTCTTAAGGTGGGCTTCCCGGAGGTCCACAGAGTGGTTGAATCTAGTGATGTCGGACCATAAATGTGAGCAGTCCGCTTCTGATACGTCGCGTTGTAGGATCCCCTCCCACATAGTCATATATCGTGGGCGCGGTGAGATGGTGGTGGTGAGTAAGAAATTATAGATGAATGAAATCGCCCCTTTCATTGTGGAGGCCTTGGAGAGGAAGGATTCAAACCTAGTAGGTGGCCGAGTGGCTGCATCCCGGATCGTCGGGGAGAGAGCCCAATGTAGTAGTTGGGTGTGGTGAAATCGTTCTGTTATCTAGTCCATACTCCCGTTTGCAGTTGTCAAAGGTCAGGGGGTCATAGTTATGAAAAAGATGTGTCAGGGCGAGGCAACCTCCCTTCCTCCGAGTGTCAAAGGGTCCCTCGGTCAGACCTGGGGGGAAAGCAGGATTGAAATGCAGTGGTGTAAATGGTGAGGGGAAAGTAGTCCATCGGTCATCCCCCGCAACAGAATCCCACACCCGCAGGGTAGTACGCGTAGGGGTACTAAGGTATGCATTCTGGGGTCTATCTTTTTTGGGACGCCAAGCGAGATCCCAGATGGTCCGCCCTGCAACACTACGGTCCATATGTAACCAATGTTTGTCTGATTCCGGTTTGGACCACTCAGTCAAAACTCTCAGCTGCGCTGCTTTGTAATACAAGTGGATATCAGAGAGCCCCACACCGCCGTCCGTGCGAGCACGTCGCAATAAAGAGAATGAAAGGCGGGCGCGTCCCGTTTGCCAAATGTACTGGAGGAGCATAGATTTAACTCGGCGAAAAGTCTTTCTCGGGTTCTATCGGCAAGGCCTGGAATAAATAGAGAAGCTTCGGAAGGAGGGTCATCTTGACAGCATGTATTCGGCCAAGCCAGGAGAGAAAGAGGTTTCCACCTTGTGAGTTCCGATTGGATCTGAGTGAGATTAGGGGGAAAGTTGGCCGCATAAAGTCCCTCCACTCTAGGCGTTAACTGGATACCCAGGTATTGTATGGATGAAGTGGCCCACTGTAGGGGAGTGAGAGGCTGAAGCCTGTGTACCTCCGCATGCGGAAGAGTGAGGTTAAGAATATACGACTTGCTAAGGTTGATTTTAAAGCCCACCACTCCCTCAAAGCGCCCCAGTTCAGTTTGAATAGAGGGAAGGGATTGACCAGGATCGGAAAGCGACAAGAGGACGTCATCCGCGAAGAGGGAGATTTTATGGGAGTCTCCACTAAAGGGTATGCCATGAATAATTAGGGTTGGTTCTAATAGCCATCGCTAGGGGTTCGATGCTCAAGGCAAAGAGTAGGGGCGAAAGAGGGCACCCCTGTCGGGTACCCCTAGAGTGGAAAAAGGCGGGTGAAGCTACTCCATTGACTTGTACTCGGGATCGAGGTTGTACAAAGTTGGCCCGAATCATAGTGACAAATTTAGGAGCGAACCCAAAGCTCGTGAGGGTATTAAATAAAAATGGCCAATCGACCCTATCAGAGGCCTTTTCGGCATCTAGGCCGACCAGGACCGCGGGTATATGACGTCTGGTAGCTTTCTCAATGAGGTGTACAATGCGACAGGTGTTGTCATGTGTTTGCCGTCCCTTGATAAACCCCGATTGGTCTGGGTGTATGAGATCTGGCATAAGGTCATCAGGCGCTTAGCTAAAATGGAGGAGTAAAGTTTCGCATCAAGATTCAAGAGGGCGATGGGCCGATACGCGGCGCAAGAGTGGGGGGGCCTTCCCAGGTTTAGGTATAACCGAGATCATAGCCTCTGACAATGACCCAGTGGTTCTCCCTCAATTGCCATTTTATTGAACAGTCACGTGAGATGTGGGATGATGTCAGGGCCAAAAGTTCTATAGAATAGGGCGGTGTACCCGTCCGGTCCTGGGGCCTTCCGGGGATTAAGAGCTTGTATGGCTAAGTTTACCTCTTCGGAGGTGATGGGAGCAGTCAGAGTATCATTCCAATCAGGCGAAACCTGGGGGAGGCGCAGTGCTCGAAGATATTCGCGTTGGGCGTCCGGATCTAAGTGGTCCCGGGTGTATAGGGTTTTATAGAAAGAGCCAAAGATCTCGGACTTTTCCTCATCTTTATGCGTGATCTCCCCATTTGATCTGAGTATACCTCCTATATATTCCCGCTCTCGTCTGCCTTTTAGCTGTCTGGCTAGGTGTGTGCCGATTTTATTACCCTGGGAGTAAGATAGGTGTCGGAGTTTTAGTAGTGTGAATTCAGCTCTATTATTGTAAATAGCTTTGAGTTTGCCCCTTAGAGCCGTCAGATTGCGGAGGGAATCTCTAGTGGGGTTTAGTTTATGTGTGCGCTCAATAGAAGCTAATTCTTTTCCAATGCCTCCCTTTCCCTAGCTCGCTGTGCGTTTAATGCAGAGTTGAGAGCAATACAGTGCCCCCGGAAGACCGCTTTAAACGTGTTCCAGGTGGTATATTCCGAGGTATCCTCAGGCTTGTTAATGTCAAAAAATTCAGTAATGGCTTCCCTCAATTTGGTGCAGGATTCTTTGTCTCGCGTGAGAGCAGGCAGGAAATACCATTTAGGGATGGATGGAACATTACTGTGCCAGTCCAGGCAGATGGAGAGGAGACTATGATCTGACACTTAGAGGGGGAATATCTTAGCCTCCTAGAGTATGCCCAACAGCGATTGGTTGATAAAAATATAGTCAAGTCGGGAATACGTGCGATGGACGTGGGAGTAGAAAGTGTAATCACGAGAGTGGGGGTGGAGAGTCCGCCATGCGTCCAACAAGCCCAGGTCGTGGAAGTGTTGTTTAATTTCAATGGGGAAGGAACCCAGGTCTGAGCGGTGTGGGTGAGTGCTATCGAGGTCTCCCTGCCAAGTCAAGTTAAAGTCGCCCAGAAGTACTATTGGTCCCTCCACGAAGTCCAGAATCCTTCCCACTAAAGTGTTCAGAAATGCTGCTTGCCCAGTGTTGGGTGCGTACACTGGTATGAAAGTGCACAGTTTGCCCATCAAACGACCCTTTACCATAATCCATCGGCCATCTTTATCAGAGAGGACAGCCAAAGGTTGGAATTTTGTGGAAGAGTGAAAAATGAGTGCCACCCCTCTGTGTTTTGTAAGTGCCGAAGATCTGTATATCAGGGGGAAGTGTTTGTGACGAAAGCGTGTGTCTTCGGACCTGGCCAAATGCGTCTCTTGGAGAGCCACTATGTCGAGATGGTGGTCAGTAATATATTTCCACACTTTTTGGCGTTTTTGGGGGGAATTAAGCCCCTTAACGTTCCAGGAACCAATGGTAATCGTCATCGTCCTAAAGGGTGAGACAGTATCTCGCAGTAAGTGCCAAGTGTTCCAGCCCGATATAGGACCCAGGGTAGCCCTAGCGACGTCTGTAGCCCAAAGGAGCCCACCCGTGAATAAACAAGAGCACAGAGAATACCCCGCTAATGAAACATGTTAAAAAGTCGCCACCATTACCCTCCCTCTCCCTCCCCACAAGCCCCAAAGACAACAAAATGAACAACAACAAAAAATGCGGCAAAAAAGCCGCCATCTTGTCCCTAGCTGGGGAAATCTCACCCATAGGGACAAGGGGGGACGGTACGTCCGAGGACCCCGTCCACGCCCCCCCCGGATGTAGGTCAAAAACAGTAACTTTGTGCGGTCATAGTGTAGGTGTCTAACCAGAACCACTTGAGAAGAGATAGAGCCACAATTCGTAACAATAAAGGCAGGGTATGGATCAAGTATAGCATATCAGGAGTGTTAGACGGGAACCCAGGAGTCGGGCTCATAGAGGCATCTAAACTTCAGGAGTGCGTGTGGGAGTGAATCGCTGTCAGCCCTCCCGGACCGTTCCCAAAGTCACCAGCGTCAACAAGATATCGCCAGCGGTGGTAATCCTGGAAATGAGGATCCACGAGGCGATGAGTGTCAGGACCGTTATAAAAGGTGAACAGTACATACCTCTGATGCAATCACTGGGAAGTTATCTGTGGCCCCTACGCGGGCCTACAGACCACGCTGTCGGCAGCGGAGGACCCCGAAGGGGTTCCCGGTCTCTGCTGTGGGTGGGGTCACTCTCCTCTGGGGCGAGACCCAAGAGCTCCAGGCCTTCTTTTAATTCAGTGATATGGCGCTGTCTGTTATTAAATTCGAAATTGAGGCCAAACGGGTAGGTCCACCTATATCTGATCTTATCATCTCGGAGTTTGGAGGTGATGGGTCTGAACAACTGTCTCCGTGCCAGGGTAGCCGGCGCCAAGTCTTGATAAATGGCGCAGGAGTGGTCCGGGAAGGAGATGGATCCTTTTGACCTGGCCGCTAGAAGGACTGCCTCCTTGACTTTGTAAGAGTGGAATTTCGCCAATATGTCGCGGGGTCTCTTCCTCTCACCTGCCTGGAGGCTTCCGACATGATGGACCCTTTCCAGCTTTATTTTAAGGGACTGGGCCCCCAGAACCTCCGCAAAGAGTCCCTCCATGAAGGCCCCCAAGTCCGGTCCCTCCGCGCCCTCCTCCAAGTCTCTGACACGTATGTTCTCCCTCCGTGCCCTGTTCTTGAGGTCCTCCGTCTTGAGCTGTGTCTGTTGCAATTGGTCCCGAAGGGCGTGGACCTCCTCCCGCAATTCAGTGGAGCGCTTCACCTGGTCTTGATGCTGCGCCTCCAGATCCAAAACTCTAGTGCCCACAGAGTCCACGTCCTGCTGGAGGGAGGTCAATCTCTCCGTAAGATCCGTCCTCAATTGCTCCATTGAGGCTTTGATATCTTGACCAAGGTCGTTTCGCAGTTCCGTTTTAAAATCTTTAAACATGGTCAGGAGGTCCGCCTTTGTGAGGGCCATGTTGGGTGTGTCAGCGTCTTCGCGAAGCGTCGAGCGCTTATCTGATGAGGCGAAGAAGTCCGAGACCTTGGTGGCAGCTCTAGTCGACCCCTTCTTTGGTGGCGTACGTACTGGTCCAGGAGGCCTTGGTTACAGTAGCGCCGGCGGTGGGAGGGTCCAAGAACCAGTGAAGGGGATCCAGTAAGTTGAGGGTCAGTCCTGGACGGGCCCGCCGGCAACCGCAGGGAGCAGATAGGATCACCGACAACTCCCGAGCTAGGTGGCACCGGGTGAACCCCCAGATGTTGCACAAGTCAGCCTCTTGTGTAGTTGGTGTTGGCGGGCGAGAGGCCGGTCTTCACATGGGAAGTAGAGGCAAGGTGTGAGCTCGAGGTAGCGTATCACGCCGCACACGGCGAGAAGGGACAGGCCATCGGGCCACAACAGGGGCTGTACTCAGAACTCAGTGCCAGTCGTCCAGCCGTGAGGGGTCAGCACTCTCAACACCCGTGTATCCCACCTATGCCGATCACTGCTCTGTGGTCATCGTCTTCCTCACGGCGGAGCGGGCGCCATTTTGTGGAAGCAGGGGCGGCATAGGGGCGCACCAACCGAGCAAAATCAATCGTGGGGCGTCACTGGTCTCGTTGCAGTGGCGAGTATTAGAAGGCTATATTCCCTAGAACGGCGCCCGGCAGCAAATAGACATGGGGCCGCAATCTATCAGGGCAAATGTCGGCTCCGAGAGTCGCAGTCCGGCCGCCATGTTAGGGTCAGGCAGGTGCCGTTCAGGTGCGCTCCGGGGAAGGTCGTCGTGGGTGCCCCAGCAGGCGCCACAGCTGCTGGTCTTACCTCCATCAGCAGGAAGTAAGTTTTGGAGGTAGGGGTCTCAGTTCCACGTCGCCGAGTTCCCGCAGTCACTCCGCTTAGTGCTAAACAGCATCCGCCATTTTGGGAGGCGCCTGGTGTGCTCCGGCAAGAAAGCGCCCGGTCCGCTAACACTACATCGGAGACGGACGAGGACCCTCTGAGCGTTCTTCACATCTTTAGCCTGGCATGGGAATTATTTTCAGCGTGCTGGAAGCAGGTAGACCGCCGCTATCAGCTCCGGAACAGTGCGCGGACCGGGAGCCGAGACGGACTACGTCCGATCGGCCATCTTGCCGGGCCACGCCCCCCCCCATATAATTATTTTTAAGAGACAAATTTCAGTTTTATTCACATTCAAGGATTTTTTAAAAACTTTTTGGATAAACTTCCCCATAGCACATGCTATATCTAAATTATTCATTTCAGTTAGGAGATCTACCGCTTGTAGCCTATTTTTAATACCATACTTTTTTAAAAATTGGGCGTAAAAACATTTTACTTGTATCCAAAACCTTCTGACAGTCCAATAAAATGTGTAATATGTCACACGTAGTTCCCAGATTGCAAACACATTTCCCTTTGATATCAATCATAGCTCTTTTTACCCCGTTGTTAGCATAACAGGGGTTTGTAGGAAAGTGGGTTTCTGTTGCAGTAACCCCCCACTTTTTGCCTGATAACTGATGCACTTTTCCTTGGTGTGCCCTGGGTCCCTGCCAATCAGGTACCCAGGGCCTGTGTTCCTTCCCTAAAAACTGTACTAAAGCCTAAACCCAATTGGCATCTCTGGCCACAGGTAAGCCCCTGGTAAATGGTACCCTAGGTACCCAGGGCACTGTGACCAGAGAAGGCCCCTAAGGGCTGCAGCACTAATTGTGCCACCCATAGAGGTCCTGTACCCTGACACACACACCCTGCCTTTGCAGGCTGAGTGTCTTGGTGCAGAACTAAACAGAGAGTCGACATGGCACACATCCCTGTGTGCCATGCCCACAAACACACTGCCCTGGCATACCTCAGTCACCCCTCTAGCTGGGTGCACTATGCCAGTGGTGTGGGCACAGGTGTATGAGCCCTGTGCCCCTACAGTACCCAGGGCCATTCCTGGGCACTGTAAGTGCAGTGATGCCATTAAGAGTATATGGTGCTGGGAGGTTGTCATTACGAACTCCACAGCACCATAATGGCTACACTGAAGACTGAGAAGTTTGGTATCAAACTTCAGCACATTAAACCCACACTGATGCGCGGGTGGGATTTAATGTAAATGCACGACAGAGGTCAACTTGGAGTTGCCCCCTGAACCTAACCTACAATCCACGTCTTGTCTGAGGGGCTGCCCCGGCTGCCACACAGCAGACATGTTGCTGGACCCCTGGGTGGAGAGCCATCCGCTCTCCTGGGCCTGCAACAATGCACATCCTGGGCGAGGTGCTAGGTCTCCTCCCCCAGGATGGGCAGGGGAAGCTTCAAAGGCATGCCGCCTTTGTGAGCTTCTCCAGGCCACTTGCTGTACTCCGCAACTGGCCCCCACCGGTTCTGACCCCATCTCTGGCGGGAAGACTGGCGGGAAACCCCAAGGGAGGAAAGGGGATGTGCCAGCCTCTGCCAACCCCACCCCTCAGGTGGGGGAGGCGAGGTGAAGCACAACTCCGGGCTCTCGCCATTTTGAAGATGGGGAGCCCTGCCCAATCAGGACTAGGCTACTGCCCCCCTCCCACAGGAGAGGGGCAGGATAGGGGGTGTACCCACCACAGGGAAGGGACCCATTGGTCCCTGCCCTTTACCTACCTGTAACGCCCCTAAATTTAGTATTTAGGGGCACCCTGAACCTTCCTTCCTCAGATTCCCGCAACCTAAGAAGAAAAAGGACGAAAGAAGAAGCCCAGCAGAGGAGACCTCAGAGAACAACTGACTTGGCCCCAGCCCTACCGGCCCGTCTGCAGTTTCCAGAGATCCTGCGCCAAAAATCGTCTTGTCCTGCAGCCAGCGACCTCCAGAACCCCAGGGAGGACTGACTGCCTTCAACAAAGACCGGATCTCCTGTGAACCGCAGCTCTGTTCAAAAGAAACACCAAACAAAGACTCAGAGCCTGCTGAGGAAAAAGAAACCCGACACCTGGAACCACCACTGCACCCGTCGCCTACAGCCCGAGTTCAAGTGGCCCACCGGTCCCAGCGAGGTCCCCCAGCGCTCCAGAGTCCGAGTCCACTGTGGGTTGACCCCTCCACGACTCCCCGACGTCGCCTGCAGCCTCTGCACGAGACCCCCCCACCCCACCGCGAGTGGCCCAGTAAGGTGAAATCCGACCTCACAAGACACCCCTGCATCCAGCCGCCCTGCGCCCTGGAGAAAGGAACCCGAGGTGCACCTACGTCCCCGAGCCCTCCAACTTACCTGCCCAGCTGTTGGTTCCTCCTCGAAGTCTTCCTGGACCGAGCCTGCAGCTGAAAACCAAAACCGAAAATCCCCATTGAAAACAACAGGGCACCCGACGCCAAAACAGCACTCTGCACCTGGCCGCCCCAGCGCCGCTGAGGGTGCACCTTTTGTGCTGGCTTGTTTCCCAATTTGCCCTGACCTACACCCTAGGAGCTTTGCTCCCACAACCTTGTGGCCTGCTCGCCAGCAGCCACCAACCGGAGGTCCCGCATCCCCCATAGGATAACATTGGGCCTCAACACTCTGCACCCGGCCGCCCTAGTGACGCTGAGGGTGCAACAACAGTGCATCACTGACCCTGGGAGACCCCTGAGTCTATGCCCAGAACCTTAACTCTGCCAGTCGAGTAGTTACCTGAAAACCGATAACCTACATTTTCTCCAAAGGGTAACATTGACTGGTTTACACTGAAATTTCTTCTGTCGAGTTTTGAAACTTTAAAATAATCACTAAAAATCGTCCGATCAACGAAAACGAAATTGCTCACCTGTTATCAGGAGAGATCCCAGTGCTGGATCTTGGTGCCCAGCACTGACCCTGAAAAGTAATCATAACTGTACTTACCGGTAACTTGAATTTCCTTCCATAGGATAACATTGCCTGGTTTTTGCTGAAAAAGTTTCAAAGTGTCGATTTTGCAAACTTACAAATATTCGTTAAAAATCGCCTGTATAACAAAAACACATTCTTTCAACTGTTTACAGGAGATGTGCCGGATCCAGGATCCAACACTTAGTTAGAAAAAGTAACAATAACCACACTTACCTGCTAAGTGAATTTCCTCCCATAGGATAACATTGGTGATTCTATGTAAAAAAGTTTCCAAGTGCCAACTTTTGAAATACAATAATATTCCTTAAAAATCACAACTGTAACCAAAACGTTTTTACTCAACTGTTTACAGGAGATGTCCCAGGACTGAATCTAGGATCCAGTCCTGTGGTAAGAAAAGTAATCCAAAAAGTAATCTATTGCATTTAACTAGAAATTCCCATTGAGCTCCATGTTATATTGTGTTTGAAATTGTGTTGCCTATTGCAACAACTGTAACCATTGCATTCAAAAGTCTATTGGCTATTGAAAGTATTTATCTAAAGCATCTCATTCTGAGAAAGTATATTTCGATACCTATTGTTGGTTCTAAAATAAAACAAGCATATATTTTTATATACAAACCATTGGCCTAGAGTTCAGTTCTTGAGTGTGTGGCTTCATTTGCTGACTGAGTGTGTACAACAAATGCTTTACACTGTCCTCTGATACTGCCTTACTGCTCGACCAAGCTACCACTTTAGAGAGTAAGGTTATATCTAACTTTAGCCTCTGCCAAACCTCTGGGGACTGTGGACTCTGTGCACACTGAACCTTACTTTGGTTCAGTATATACTGAGCCACTTTCTTACAGGGTTAATACCAATTCTTCACCTTAGTAGTTCTCTTCTTATCCAACGACGGGGAAGTATATCAATATAAGGGAAATGTTGTTCATTTTGCCACGAATTCGCCATAAAATGTACAGATTTTTTTTTTCAAGAGATATTCTTGGTCACAATCTCGAGAGATTTTCTCCCCTGGGCCCTGAGTTCCCTCTTATCTTCCTCAATTTGTAAATTCTGTGGGCACAACTTGATCCTCATGACTCTACAAGCTTTAGTTTCCCTAATCCCTTTTGCCCACTTTAGCTCGCTCTGCAGTATCTCATTTCTACATCACTGTGATATTTTGTGTTCTTCCCCACCGCCCAGGCGTTGCCAGAATCTTAATAGCGCCATACATGCCATTATATCCAATGATGTCATTCCGGTTTCTAATCTTACTGCCTGGACCATTGAGGACATGGGCAACTATAGTAGGATTTTCATGCGTTTCCCCTCTTCGGCATCCCATCCGTTTTTACCACTCAAATATACAATTCTGCTCCCTATTGAAATTGTGGTGGTATCATGGCTATATAAGCTTTTAAAACCGGTCTGTCAGACATATCACCATAGACTCTATTACATTTTTTTCAGACCACTGACCGAAGCGAGAGCCCTTAATCTTAATGCATCTTGGTGGGTATGCCAATTCAAATTTTTCTCAAACCACATCCCTAGGTATCTATGTTTGTTTACCTTTTCCAACTTCGTGGAGCCCAAGAACCAATTGAACCTTATTATTTTTTTCCCAAAGCTTAGTACCTTTGTCTGATCCATATTTACTACAAGTTTTTTAAGACTGCAATATTCATTAAACTTATTCATCTTTCTTTGCAGGCCTATCCCTGTTTGATCTATTATTACGAGGTCATCTGCATATATTAAACATGCAATATGTTTTCCATTTAACTTTCGGCTGGCACCCCTCGTAACGCCCAAGACTGAAGGTAAATCTGTTATGAATAAGGAGAAGAGGAGGGGGGCCAGTGCGCACCCCTGTCTTAACCCATTTCCAATTGGGATTTTCTGCGATAGGCTCCCCTCTATATCCAAAATGATCTGCGCCCAATTACAAGTATGTAATGCTTTTATTATCATTAGCAGATCCTTTGGGATGTTGTATCTAATCAGCGTCTCCCACAGCTTCTTACTGTCCACTAAGTCAAATGCTGCGCGGAAGTCTACGAAGCAGCAGAACAAACTGCCCCTCCACTCTATAGACTCCCACGCAATGGACCAAAGCGCAAAGCAGTGGTCGACTGTAAAGTGGCCCTCCTTAAATTTCCCCCCCCCCCTCCCGTTCCGGGGGCACAATCTGATTTGATTCTACTCAGTCCTTGAGTCTTTCCAAAATTATTTTGGCAAATACTTTTTCTCCTACGTCCAGTAGGTTAATTAATCTATAGTTCTTCGGGGCTTTTATATCTCCTCTTTTGTGAATAGGTCTTATAATTGCTCCTCTCCAATTTTCTGGTATATGGCCTGTATTAAGTATACCAAGGAACATTTTTTAAAAGAATTCTGCCCACCACTCTGGCCTGGTTTTTATGATCACTGCAGGGAGGTTGTCTGGGCCTGCGACTCGAGTCCAGGTCAAGTTAGATATACTTTTTTTAACATTACTAGTTGTGACGTGTTCCTTAATATCCTCCTTCACACCAGGCCAAAATGTAGTTCTCAATCTCTCTGTAACAGTCCATTTTCCATATATGTCCCCCAAGTACCTTACCCAATCATCTTCTGGTACTACGCAGTTCAAGGACACTTGTATTTTGCCAGAACTTTCTTGGACCAACTTCCAAAATCCTTTTATGTCTTTAGATTCGATTGCAGACAATAATTTTACCCAGCAGCTCTTTGTATGATCTTTTTTTGTTTCTAATTATCATTTTATATTTTGACCTTAATTTCTGGAGGTTGCGGAGTGATTCTACATTATAAATTCCCCTAAGTCTCCTTTCACCTTGTCTTATACTTGCTTTTAATTTGACATTCTTCATCGAACCAGGTCTTCTCTTTGCTTTGGTTTCTATTTTTCTTACCATCACCCGATCTACTTAGTTTTATTTTAACCCTTAGGCATTCCACCAATTGGCTAATTATATTTTCATAACATCCACTATCCTTAAAATTTGGGATATTCCCTAATGTTTCGATATGCTGTACAGCAACTAATTTTTCGATGTGCTCCTCAGATATACGTGTTGTGAGATGCCTTGGGTAGTCAATAAGGACCTTGAGAGCTATATTTTTGTTTTTACCTTGCTCCATATATTTCCATCTTCAGTGGGTAATGATCACTTTCCTCCACTCTTGCCACCTCAAAGTTCTTGATTAATTTAAAATTCCAAACATGTAGAAACACATAGTCAATCGGGCAAAGTTGCTGGCCTGTCTTTAAAGTACAATTTGCTGGTCGATCTGTATCCAATCTGCCATTTATGCAAACTAAGCCCATTGAACCCAAAAATTTTCCCTAAAGCCATATCTTGTGCCGAGATATCCACCCTCGGAAATATGGCATCATTTATCTTATATGAAGACAACAACTCCTTACACCATGGGTCGATCCTACTAGGGTCTAATTTATGATTGAAATCACCCAGCACAATTAGTACATCTTTCTGGTAATTATCGGTTAAAGACAGCACATCTTCTTTAAATTTTTCCAGTTCTTACTTATATTCCTTCTCTTTCCCCTTCTGTATATACACATTTACAATAACAATACCTTCGTATCGTAGGTCTGGGTCCATCAATAACACTCTACAACCCATTGCCCATTTGCATTTTACTTCCAAGGGGACAACCTTCCTGGCAATTTTTGTAGAAATCAACGTCATTTGCCCACCTGAGGGTTGTCCAAATTGTTTCTTCTTTGCTACTTTATTCCGTTGTACAAACCTTTCAATCAACTGGGTTTCGTCGCACAGCCAAGTCTCCTGCAAACACACAATCTCGTTACTATTAATAGCTTCTTTAAAGCTTTCCAGATTCAATATTCTGTTATATTCATTTATGTTCCAGGATAATATAGCCAGGCTGTGCGACGACCCAAACTCCTGGTCAGTCTCACTTAACCAACCATCTTCTTCATTTGCAGGGGATGCAAGAGCCCTATATCTATTTGCAGCGAGTATACCCTCCCTATGTCTCTCTGTTTCATTACATCTTATGGTAATTTCGAGATCTTCCTTAACATACCAACCTGAATCGATCAACCTTACCCGTCTTAAGCCCAGCCCTGCATGATTCACAAGGAGTGGCTTCTCATAATTGTTAGTCTAACATTTCTGTCCCCTGTACTAGTCTGATACTTTCCTTATGTAACTCGTGCTCTGCATTTACAGTAAATCCTACTTCTCTGGGATCCTGAGTGCCTATATTCATTAGACTTGCACATTTAGATAGGGAGAATAGCAGTTGTGATTGATTTAAAGGATTTAATTTCCTCACTTTTTACCGCCTTTCCCCTGACATTTGGGTTTGAGGAATAACCACAGATCCTATATGGCTTTGTTCTTCAATTCTTGTGGTCCCCACTTTGAATCCACCTCCCTTCTTTCAAGTTGTTCTATTTCCTTCCCTTTCTCAATTTGGTCTTTATACATTCTTATTCCTCCTTGCACTCTCTTCTCAATCCTCATTTCCTTACAACCCTCTTCCTTTCTCATGGGATATTTCCTAGAACTACTTTTTCTATCCCTAGATTCTTCTACTCCTTTTTGCCTCCCCCCCATTTTTTCTGAGTTGCAAATAGCTGTGCCTTTTACAGGGATATTTTTTTTCCGAGCTGCCACCACGGCCCTTGTTAAACTCTTATACCCTTTTTCCATAACTACCTCCTTTTTCCCCTGCTGGTTTATGGTTTGGCCCTTTTTTGGGTCTTCCCTCCGTCTCCTTGGACACAGTATACGCTGCTTGTAGCTCCTTATTTCTCCCTGTTTCTTTATAATCATTGGGTATCGTGAAATAAATACACTGTGCTCCTCCTTCTGCATTAGGGGTACCACTCATCACCCCTCCCTGCTGGGATTTCTCTACCCCCCCTCCCCCTGGTTTGTCCCCACCAACTGGCCTAACTATGGAGGGCATAAGGCCTTTAATTTGTTTCAGTTCCCCCACCATAATTTTGAACTGTTCTCTTTGAGTTTTTAAAATGTCATTATTCATTACTGATACCTCCAACAGGCCTTGCAGTGTTTTTTGCAGGATTAACATTACATCCAGCATTGAGGCACTTGAAGTTCCTGAGACCTCAAGTTTAGCCATGGATGGCCCCGAAGTGTCATTCACTCTATCCTGAGATATTTCCACTCCTTTCTCCTCTTCAAGATGTTCCTTTATATGGTTATTATACCCCTTTCTTTGAGAATCACCATCTATGTCTGTCCCTTCACCCTCTCCCTCTGATTCTTGATCGTCAGAAGGGGGAAAGAGTCGTGGTGATGAGGACAGCCTTGGGTCCAAGAGTAGCTCAGAGATATTGAGATGAGTTTGATTTTGGGAGTCCAAATCCAGGGATACCAAATTGACAGATGTTGGCTGGTTTTCTCCACCCAGCCGCTCTTCTTCTATCAGTTTGTCCCTTTTTAAATGTTTCCCCACAAATTCTTTAATCAATTTTGTGACTGAGGACCCACCTTTTGCCCCACCTGGCTCACTTTGCTGGGAGGTTTTGTTCAAGGGTCGGGTTCCTTTGTATGGCTTTTTTACGTAGAGTTACTTCTCCTTGGGGGGCCGTTGGCTTTTCCCTTCTCATTCTGGTTTGTTTCAATACTATCTTCTCCTACTTCATTGTCGTCAGACTTTTTATGGTTCTTTAAACCTTTTCGTATTTTTGCTTTCCCAGGTGCCATCTCTTTTTTGTGTTCTTTTTCTCTTTTCTTTAGTATAGAGATCCACCAAATAATTCTCTTATCCTCTTGCTTTTCAGACAAGGCACTTTTCTGCCCAGGTTTTCTTGCCTCGTCCTGGGTGTTTTCCTTTTCACTTTCAATCCATTCTCTGCCACCCGTTCTCCTTGTGCTTACCTCTGTTCCCCAGCTATGTGCTACATGCTTCGCTGCCCTTCCAGATCCCACCTGCCGTCACGTACGTTGAGTACCACCAATCCAAATTATTTTGTCTATTGTTCCCAGTTCCAGGTCCTCTTTTGTTTGCTATAATTACCTTATTACTGTATCATTTGGTACCCAGAGGTGCCCTACTCCGTCAATGCAAGTATACAATCAAAACACACAATAAATGTAATGCGCATTTTTTTTAACAAAAATGAAATAAAAAATGCTTTCGCTATTGCATAGGGACCTTAGTTTTGTTTATTGTTTGTGTGGTATTTGTTCAGTTTAGTGATGTACAGACATAAAACCAACGATAGTCTACAAGTGTTTGGAGGTGGAGCTGCGTTATGATAGTGGGTAGTGGAAATGGTATATTACTCAGTTGTGATGTAGTGTTCTTTGAAGGGGTGTGTCTTCAGCTGTTTCCTAAATTGGAGGGGGTCGCACTTCATCTGGAGTCTGATGGTGTCCCTGGCTGTGAGTTTACCGAGACACAGGAGGTGGTGAGCTCGTCAGCCAGAGTGCTGTCCTTCTGAAGATTACTACCAAAGCACTTTTTCTGCAGTACATTTAGGGATCTTCACACTTTCCCATCTTCCCAAATGTGCCTTGTTCCTAAAGTTTACTTCCCTTTGCTGATAACTGTAATGTCCACACTTGGGATTTGTATCCCTAGCTTGATTCCTGATCTTGTCGATGTGTGCCTTTTCTTCTGTGCACAGGAGAGCGATCTTTCAGTGGGCCGAGACCAGCTGATCAGCAGGGCCATTGCCTCTCTAGGTCCCATTCTATACCAAGTTCAAGAGCTAGATTGGGGGTCACAGCTTTTCATTTGGACTCTCCCTCCAGTGAATCTTATATTTTGTTTCAATTGAGGAATTTTGGTTTTGTTCCACATCGTTCCTTGTCTCAGGGAAGGTTGGTTGGTAGGTGGGTCTGGTCTTTGATTCCGACCTCTGTTGTCTTCGGGCTCAACTCCTGTGCTGAAGGGCAGAGGGTCTATGTCTGGTCCTGGTCCGGTTCTGTATCTGGTGCTGCTGGACTCTTTTTTTTTTTTTTTTGGTCTTTCAGGCACCTAGTGTTGATCCCGCTCAAATTACGGTTGCCATAATGCTAATAGCTTTGACTCTGTGCCCGAGGTTGAACTTGAATATTCCTCTGGCCTACCTTCAGAAGACATATTTTTCTCAATGCAGCCCTATGCAAAGAAGCTGAGGTCTTGGAGTTGTCCTTTGTCCTTGGCAGAAGTTCACAACAGTTTGTTGACAGATATTCTCTAGCTGAGCCAGACATCCTGTCATCTAATTCCCTTCCCAAAAGATTTGCATTGCAAGCTTCCTTAGGATCCACGCTTGAAGGCACATCTTCCTCTGCTCTAACAGACACAAATTGGGAGTGGATTGATTGAATGGGGAAGAAACAGGTCTTGGTTATTAAAATACAAACGTATTGGCCCCCTACGCCCATGCCCTGTGTACATGGCTCAGATGATGGTCCCAGTCCGGATCTCATCAGTGGCACTTTGCAAAAGGGGTTGTGAAGGGATTGGTGACTTCAAACAGCTTTTTAGATCTGTACTCGACACTGTGTACTTGGTAGCCAGTCCAGTGGGTTCCTTGGTGTCTTTATGTCAACACATTTGGTAATAACCCCTGGTCTCTGAGGGAAAGTCCTGGTATATTTATTTCACTTGCTGTTTGATGACTTCCTGCCTCGTTGGTGCCAAGAATGATGCAGCCTTGGAGCAGTTCAGACAGGGTTGCTCTAGAACTCTGCCATATAGGAGATGTCAATCTAGTGAGTCTGTTTGACAATTAAATGAGATTCCTTGTGGAGGCAGAGGGAATGATGACTAGGAGTAACCCACCTTTCTTACTCTTCTTCTGCCTCCTGTGCTATACCATCCTAATACTATGGCAACTATGTAATTCTGATTGGGTATGGCCTACTTCTGATGAATACGTCTACATACAGATTCCTCACATTTTGAAAATCCCATGGGCCAGACTAGGTTAAAAAACTTTTCCATAGCTCTTTCATGCCAGCAGGTGGGCTTAGTCAGGGTTGACTCCAAAATCAACATTTCAGAGTCATAAATCTCCCTCCCTGGAAAGCAATCATCAATTCCCTTTTTTCTGAACTTTACACACGGATCTGGAGCTCGATCTTTGACAATTGTCAGGATTTCATCAACAATTTCTCTTGTAGGTGTAGTGTTATCATGTTTCCATCAAACATTCAGACTTCAAACCCTGCAGTGATTGTGAGAGTCAGATGTCTATTACTAACCCTCATGACATCTGCATTTGGTGTCTAACCTCGTACCATGACTCCAGATCATGTGAGTCCTGAAAGCATGCATTCTAAAGCCATCACTGATCAGGAAGCCAGAGATGGTCGTCTGGGCAAACGGTACTGCTGATATGCATCCTGGCTTTTCAGGTCTGTCTTCAGTCACAGCAAGTTGGGACCTCTAGGGAGGCCATTTGCTGGCTCCCTCTGGCATGCCCTTTTGCCACAAGGATCCTGGAAGGGTCTCCAGTCAGACTTCTCCCCATGTATTTGGTCTTGGCGCAGTCTGTGCATGTTGAACTGCCTTGGGTTCCACACCAGCTTTGGTGCAGTCTTTGGTCCTGGCACTACACTCTGCGCTGGTTACAGGATACTTGGATAAGATTAAAAACAAGGTTAAAAATTAGGAGGATGCCAGTGAGGGTAAATTAATGGTCTGTCGGTATTGATCGAGATGCAGGGGACTATTACTTTAACCCCACTGGCATCCTCATTGTTTTTAACCTTACCCAACTATCGTCCTTATTTTTAACCTTACCACAGTACCCATAGTCCGAATAAATGGTGCCCGGATACTTGAGGTAATTTTGTACAATACAGATCTCACTGGCAACACCCTCAATAAGTGCTCCCTCCTTTGGAAATTTGAGCCCACTCGGACATGCTAGGTGCTCTGGGTGAGGACTCTATGATGAAGCATGGCATTAGAGAATTTTAATGAGTGATAGTCCTTTTCAAAAACCTAAGGGATTCCTTGGTTAGGAGGAGTGTAACAGTGGCTACACTCCCCATTGTTTGTATTTGGAAGATAAGTGGATTCACTCCCAATAATTCTATCGCCTCTATTTGATTCCGTAAATTTCTCTCTGTTATGGAACAACCATCCCTGTTTAAGTCACCCATTGTTCTACACTTCCTCACGAGCTTCACCAGTATTTTTCTCCATTCTTCTTTTTTTTATTTTTATGCCCAGTGGGACCTCGGTCTAGTTTTAACTTTTCTGATGGGGTTACCATTTGAGCCTCTTTATAGTCGCCAGTGACATCTGTTGACTATTATAACTGTAGTCCTTGTTTTCATTTATACAGTGAGTTTGCCAGTCATTTAGCACTTTTTTCCCCTGACGAGTTTTTTTTTCCTCCCCAAGATTGTGACCTCTTTTTGTCTGGGTCAGTCGATTACTCTCCCTTCTCTTTATCCGCCCTCACCAGGACGAAGAGAGGCTGCACAGGCTGAACCGGAAGATGGTAGTAAGTTTTTATATTGACCGCTCCTGGGAATTCCAGACTGATGACCAGCGCTTTGTGATGTTCACAGTCAACTGGAAGGGCACAGCTCTCCAGAAGAGGACCTTAGTCAGTTGGATCGTCCATCATCCTATGTATTTAGATGTGTTAAATCTTGGTGCGAAAAAAACCTCTAGAAGGCATAAGGGCCCATTCTACCAGAGCCAAGTCCTCCACCTCTGCTTTGGCAAGAGGAGTACCTGTGGCTGACCTCTTAAGATCGACAACATGGGTGTTTCCCTACACGTTTTCTAAGCATTACTGCTTGGATTTACAGGCGCATTGGAACGGCCTTTTTACCTCCTCGGTTCTCCAGGTCTTCATGTCTGACCTCCTAGTCTAACCATTACTTCAAGTCCCTCCTCTAAGGGAGGTACTGCTTGCTCTTCAATTCAAAAGGTGGGGAATCTGCAGACAGAATTATTCATCAGAAGAGAAAGTTACTTACCTTTGGTAGTGTTCTTTCTGATAGATACTCTGTTTCCTTACAGTTTCCTCACTGATCCTGCCCTCCTCTCCGTCTTGAAGTATGGTTCTCTGTGATACTCTTGGGCACTATACAAGGATGATTCCTTGCAATGGTTAATAAGGTTCCACAATTGTTGCGGCATTGCTACTGTGCTCGGATAGTGTAATTCTTGCTGTTTTGCCTAATTGGCGTTTATGAGAAACTGGTGTTTGCATCTGGTAATGTCTTGATGGAGTTGCTTCTGGCGTCGACTTGGAGTCAGCGACACCTACCAAAGATGAAGAGCTATGGAAAAGTTTCCAAATCCAGTCTAGCGCCTGGCAATTTTCAAAAGGTGGGGAATCTGCTGGTAGATCCATAGAAAGAACTTTACTGAAGGAGAGTCATTTTTTCTTTCCTGGCAGCCGCACTAGTTTTCTTACTGACTTAGTCATTTCATCTGCTTGAGCATCCATGCCATTTATCCCAGGGAAAGATACTGGCTGTCGATTATGTCAGTCCTCGACTGTCCTCAGGGTTAGGTCAGTTTGTTATTTCTATTATTGTTAGCTTCCAAGGTGGTTGAGGTTTGCATCGTATTGGATTTATGTTTGATGTCAGCTGTTATGAGTAGTTATTCAGGAGTTTGACATTCTATGGTTACTGATCTAGAGCGCGGAGGCTGAGTTCGTCTTTTTACTTTGACAATGCATTCGTTATTTTGTCTTAAAACCTAGCTGAAGGTTCCTAGATAGTTGTGTTCTGTGCAGCCTATGAGCTGTGATCTGTTGTTGGCCATTCTTCACCTCCTTGTCGACATTCGCTGGCAGGTGACCACTGCTGCGCTTTGTTAATTGATGATATTGATACATTGAGTGTCAGTACTGGCTGCTGCAGATGGGCATTGTGATTCTGCAACATATACTGTTGATGCTGGGAATAGTCATTTGCTTTAGGCCTTCTTTCCTTCCCTTTTTAATCCCAGGCTTACATACTTCTGTAGGCAATGATAAGTGTTGCGGGCTCCTCTTGACCTTACTTCTTCCATAACAGACCAGACATTTTTTGTTGGCTGTTATAAGGAAGAAGTTGGCACATCATCTAGTGGATCTTGTGGTACCTAGCGCCTTGGACCTGAAGGTTCTATGTCTGTAGTGTTGGTTCTAGGTCACTAATAGCTGTTTGTCAATAGTCAGTATTGTTTTTAGATGGAGACAGGTGGCTTATAGTTATATTTTCACTGACTGTGAGTTGATCTCCCCCTACTAGTGGTTGGTCTGATTCATATGCGTTTATATTGCTCTGCCTAGTGGTTCTGCTATTTATTTAGAGAATGTTCTTGTTTTGTTCTGCATCCAGCTGCTGTTACTACAGAGGCATAACGGGGTCACCCTTTTGAGATGTTCTATTCTAGTTTGTCATTTTTAGGAACAGTGGGACTATGTTAGTTGTGGACACGAGTGAATAGATGAGTTTGGTCAACCCACAAGGGTTTAGGTTATGGTCCCATTGCGCTAGTGCCCTCTTGATCCTCTCTTGCAAATTGTCTACTTTGCTTGGTAGAGGGAGAGTATTTTCCCAGTTCTTGCAAGACCTGTGTTTTCCTGCATACTCTGTTTATTTCCTGGGAGGTTGGTGGTTGTTTTAGCCGTAGGATCCCTTCTCTGACTCTGGGCATGCCATGGGCAGTGTGGATACCCTTGGTTTACATTGACGTTGGTTGCGTTGCCTTACGCAGCAGGGTTTATTCATTGCTGCCAGCTGTTCCTGGTTCAGCTTTTCCTGCTGATTTTGTCTGTTGTGTTTTCTGACACATTTTTAGGTCTTGCCTAAGACAGCACATGTGTTGTCTGTTGTCAAACATGTTAGCTTACTGTAGGCTTAAAGACCACCGATGATTACCATTGGTTGGCTTCGTCTCTCTCACTTGCCTGATTCTTAATTTTCAGCTTCCATAGGCTTTCTCTCCTCTTCTTTTGTTTGCTCTTTCCCTGAAGTGTAGTCGCATTACTTGTGTCCTTCCACTGCTCACTTTTTAGGTGCTGTTTTTTCTTTTTGTGTAAGCACTCTACAAGAGTGCACGTATTTTCCAGCTGTTTCCCTCTTGTACTTCTACCCCTTCATGTTTCCCTTGGCTGTTCTCCCTCAGTTGCTGCTCTTGCTTCCCCACCACTCCCTTGTTTGCTTCGTCAGAAAGCTGTTGTCCGTTTGAGTCTCCAGACACTTCTGTCCAGCCTCCATTGTTCTTGTTTCCTCCTGCCAATGTCCGTTTGCTTGCCCAGCCGTTTCCTGTGTTCTTCCCCTGTCCCTCCATTGTCATCTTGCTCCTGCCCTCCGTTGTCTTTCTTCCGCAGTCCCTTCTGCCCACCCTCCATTGTCAGCGTTGGCCCCAGCCCCTCCTGTCCTTCCTCTGTTGTCAGTTTGCTGCTCCAGCCCTCCCGTCCACCTTCCATTATTTGCTCCCTCCCTCCATTCCCAGCTTGCTGCTCTGTCCCTTTCCACCGACCCTCTGTTGCCAACTTGTTTCCCCAGCCTCTCCCTCCGGCCCTCCATCCATTGTCATATTGCTTCCCCAGCCTCTCCCTCCCCCTTTCATCCGTTGTCAGCTTGCTTCCTTCAGCGTCTCCCTCCCACCCTCCTTTGTCAGCTTGCCACTCCTGCCCCTCCCACATACCCACCCTCCTTTGTCAGCTTGCTTCCACACTTGGTTCCGCCCACCCTTCATTGTCAGCTTGCTGCCCCAGTTCCTCTTGGCCACCACACCCTTCATTCTCAGTTTTCTTCCACAGTATCCTGCCCAGTAGCCATTTGATTCCCCAGCCCGTCCCAGCTTCCCTATGTCATTGTGCGTTCCTAGCCCCTCGCGCACACCCTCCATTGTCAGTTTGCTTCTCCAGACCCTTCCCCAGCTTCCCGCCCACCTTCCGTTGTCTGTGTGCTTCGCCATTGTCTCTCACTTGTCCTCTCCTTCACCTGTTTCCTTCTTTCCCACCCTCCCTTCTTGTGCTGCCTCGTCCCCAACCCAGTCCCCCATTTATTTATTTTTACTTTTTTTTAAAATGCTTTAGCAGTGCCCAAGTCATTGCGCTTTGTTAAGGTTTTAGCCATGCTGCACAACAGCTGCACTGCTGTGCAAGACGACTAAAAACCATTGCCAAAACCATTGGCTTTCATAGGCGAGACGTAGTAACTATGTCAATGCTTGGTCCTTTGTGGGATGGCTTAGTGCTTTCTTCTAGTGATTTACAGCTCACACTTTTCCAAGCCTATTTCTTTTCAGGATGGGATACCTCTGCCCAGTTGCAACCAGCTCGCTTTTCCTGTTCCACCAGGTCCAATTTTAGCATCTGAAAAATTTGGCTGGTAAATTTGCATGAGGTGTTATTTCCGGCTGCACTGTATCGATGTACCTAACTCCAGTCCACTTATAATCTGGGCCGTAGTGTCCGTTTGTCAAGTGTGCCTTCTAAAGCCAGATCTGGATTTTGTTTAGCTATAACACTTTGCCGGGATTTGTAGGTTTGTACTGCAGCTATAAAAAACAAAATATTCCGTTAATTTAGCTCTTGTAACAACAATTGAAATTGTGTCCATATGTATGAAAAGGTTTTTAAAAATCCTGGATTGCATTTTCAGAGTAAAGGCTATCAAATGTCCGTAGCGAAAACAATGGTGGAGATTCTGAAATTAATTCTCTACCTTCAAAAAGGTAAGAATTTGAGATTTGAGTTTAATTTATTTGTATGGTGTCCCTAAGTGTATTACTAATATGTTAACTTTGTCTTTACTTTAGAGGATCGACTGAAGGTCACGTATTTTGCTCAACAGTTAAAAATCTTTGAAGCACTCTCCAGTTTACAGGTAGGAGCTGTCTGATTAATGAATTACATATAGAAGTTCTTGATGTTCTCTAGTGTGCCAGGTATCCTTCCACAAGAGCAGTATATTTGAGCAGTGGTTTGGTCTTCGCTGTGTACGTGAACATCTGAATGAAACACATAGTGATAGATTCCTTACCTTAGAATATCCCCAGGCGTCAGACTGGATCCGGAAAGTTTTCGTCAGCAGTACCCCTGCGCGTCGGTAGGGGCGTCGTGCGGCTCCGCATCCGTTGTTAGCGTCGTGGTCGCCGAGATGACGTCGCGGGCGCTACTTGGACGCCGCCCACGCGCGCTGACGTCAGTTCTTTCTCTTTCCGCGCCAGCAAGCCCGATCCGGAGAGAGCGGTACCCCTAGTCTTTTTTGACTAAGTTTTTTGAGATCTTTTTCTCACCTTTTACGAGTTGATTCGACTCCTGGTGCAGTTAGGGATGCCGGGTTTTAAGTCCTGCGAGGACTGTCATCGGATGATGGCGGTGACGGACCCACACCGCGTGTCTTCAGCCTGGGGCGCGACCACGACCCAAAGTCGTGCCCCGACTGCCGGTCCATGGCTCCGAAGTCTTTGCGGGAGCGGTCCCGAAAGCTGCTTGAAGCCCGGCAGTCCGCTCCGCGCCTTGAGAGGTCCCGGTCCAGAGGGAAGTCTTCGCACTCGGGGTCAGGTAAGGCGAAGCACAAGAAGACGAAGACACGTCATCGTTCTAAGACTTCCCCTCGCTGGTCGCGCGACGCGGCTGAGGGTACGGGTGGTGCCACCGGCGGAGTCCATGGAGTCGCCGCCTGACTACCCGCCCTTTCCGGAGTCGTCGCATGGGTGTCCTCGCATTTCCTCGCCGGAGGCTCCGGCCCCGGCGTCGCTGTCGGCTCCGGCGCCGCAGGACACCCTTGGATCCAGGCCTGGATCCCGGTCGACGCCGGTTGACCTCGTTACACCTCCACCGACGTCAACGCCGCCCGCTCCTCGGGACGATGTCGACCTCCGATTCAGCCCCGAAGTGGACACTGCGTCGGTCGATACCGTTCTCGACGCCGTTTAGGGATTTCTATCCCCATGTCCCTGCTCCTTATTTTCGGCCTGTTGAACAGCCTGAGGAGCAAGGGGAGGACTGGGAGGGGTCGGACGACCCTCTCGCTGCAGCCTGCGAGTCTGAACAGGACTGGGCTGAGGACTTGGGGGACGCCAGTGGTCTGGATACCTCACCAGACCTTGGCATGCTGTCTCCTCCTACCGTGGCTACGGAGGAGGGAGCCAGTTATGCAGTGGTGTTGTGTAGGGCGGCGGAGGCCTCCAGCTCCCTACTGTGGACGTCAGGACTAACCTCCTGACAGAGGTGCTTCAGCCAGCAGCTACTTCTGCGGAGCCGCTGCTGCCCTTTAATGAAGCCCTTTCGGACGTTCTTTTGGGCACTTGGTCCAGGCCCACCACAGGGACTCCTGGGGATAGGAACGTGGCCCGACGCCATCGCCCGGCTCCGGGTGACCCCATTTTCCTCTCCCAACACCCCACTCCTGAGAGCTTGGTTGTCCAAGCCTCTGCTTCCCCAACAGCCTTCCCTTCAGCCCCACCGGATAGGGAATCCAAGAAGCTGGATCAGTTTGGGAAGAAGATTTTCTCTTCCACCAGCTCTGCGCTGCGGTCCGTGAACACAGCGATACCAAAGGGGATGATGGACGGAGCGTTTGAGCTAATCAAACACTCACCCCCAGTCAACTGATCTGGGTTTAATCCATCATTCTTTAGCTCACTCCACCACCCCAGTTCAGACATGGCCATATGCAAATCAGTCTGACCCTGTGCCTCATGGGAACAGTCCAGCCCGAACTGCCAAGCCATGTCTTCCCTGGACCAAAACAAGCATCCTGGGACCGGTTTCGGGTTCATAACCCTCATCAGCCAGGCTATCTTGAATCCAGTGGCAAAGTGAACAAGGGACCCACGTCTGGGCATACCCTGCCAACTTAGGGCGAACAAAGCGATACCAAAGGGGGTCCCTTGCTCACTTTGCCACTGGATTCAAGCTAACCTGGCTGATGACGGCTGAATGGCCAGAAACCGGTCCCAGGATGCTTGACTCACTGGGCAGATCTATTGCAACGACGGTGGCGGTTCGCCGTCACGCCTGGTTGAGGACAACTGGATTTTCAGGGGATGTCCAAAACACCCTTATGGACATGCCCTTTGATGGCCGTCGCCTCTTCGGCGACAAGGCGGACAGTGCATTGGAGCGGTTTAAGGACTCACGGGCTACGGCCAAGTCCTTAGGACTCTCGGCAGTCCGCCCTCCTCCGCTTTTCGCTCCTTTCGTGGCACAGGAAGGGCGCAACAGTCATCCCAGCGCCGCCGCAGTTTCCGCCGTGGCGGACAAAGGGGCCAGCGGGCGGGTCAGACCACCACCACCACCCCCACCACCTCTGCCTCCAAACCTTCCTAGTCCGAACTTTCAGGCCCATCAAACGCCAGTGGGCGGCAGACTCCGCCATCACCTCCCCCATCACTTCGGACAGGTGGGTTTTAGAGATAGTCCGAAGGGGCTACTCCCTCCCCTTCGAGACTACCCCCCAGCCATGCCGCCTCAATACCACCGCATGTCAGGGGATCACTTGGTGCTTCTTCAGCAGGAAGTTGCGGCCCTCTTGGCCAAGGGGGCCATCGAGCGCGTTCCGACGCACGAAGTAGGTCATGGTCGTTATTCCCACCTCTTTGTGGTGCCCAAGAAGGACAAAGGCCTGCGTCCTATCTTGGACCTCCAGAACGTCAATCGCTTCCTCCGCAAGGAGAAGTTCAAGATGCTCACTCTAGCTCAGGGCTTGTCTGCTCTTGACCCACAAGACTGGATGGTGGCGCTGGACTTGCAGGACACATATTTCCACATCCCGTCCTGCCAGCCCACAGGCGTTACCTGCGGTTCATGGTAGGCCACGAGCACTTTCAGTTTACCGTGCTCCCCTTTGGCCTTACCAGCGCCCCTCGGGTGTTCACCAAGGTGATGGCGGTGGTCGCAGCTCATCTGCGCAGATCCAGGGGTCTCAGTCTTCCCCTATCTCAACGACTGGTTGTTGAAGGCGGGCTCGCCCCAGACAGTTGTTTCCCACCTCCAGACTATGGCCGACCTCCTGCACTTGCTGGGGTTCTCCATCAATGTGCGGAAGTCGCACCTGATTCCCTCCCAGAAGCTCCTCTTTATCGGAGCGGTACTGGACACGGCGCAGTTTCGGGTCTATCCTCCCAAACAGCGAGTCCGGGACATTCGGGCACTAATTCCCATCTTTCAGCCCTTGTCCTGGGTTTCGGTCAGAGTGACTCTGAGGCTGCTGGGCCTCATGGCATCCTGCTGGTCTATCATGCCAGATGGCATATGCGGGCTCTGCAGTGGGACCTGAAGTTCCAGTGGGCGCAGCATCAGGGGAACCTGTCCGATCACGTCCAGATCTCGGAGGGCACTGCACAACAGTTGCAGTGGTGGCTCACGGACAGCATTGGGTCGACGGCAGATCCCTCTCCCTTCCCCAACCGGAGTTCACAGTGGTGACGGATGCGTCCCTCCTGGGATGGGGAGGCCACATGGGAGAGGCGGAGATCAGAGGCCTCTGGTCTCCGGGCGGAGTCCCGGCTCCATATCAACCTTTTGGAGCTGCGGGCGATCAGGCTTGCACTGAAAGCATTCCTTCCCTCTGTCAAGGGGAGAGTAGTGCAGGTGTTCACGGACAACACCACCGCCATGTGGTACTGCAACAAACAAGGCGGGGTGGGGTCTTGGACCCTCTGTCAAGAGGCTCTGCGTCTCTGGACATGGCTGGAACATCAGGGCATGTTTCTGGTGGTTCAACACCTGGCAGGTTCTCTGAACGCCAGGGCGGACGAACTCAGACGCAGGTGCATGCTCGATCACGAATGGCGTCTTCACTCGGAGGTGGCGCAAGGTCTCTTTCAGCAGTGGGGAGAGCCTTGGTTAGATCTATTCGCCACCGAAGAGAACGCGCAATGTCATCAGTTCTGCGCGTTGGAATTTCCAAGGCGGCACTCGCTCGGCGACGCTTTTCGTCGCGAGTGGAGTTGCGGTCTGTTGTACGCCTTTCCGCTTATACCACTTCTGCCCAGAGTGCTGAAGAAGATCAGGCGGACCGGGCCCAAGTGTCACGGACGGGTTAAATAACCACTGACCTTATAAGCCGGATACAGCGGGAGCGAATAAGATGCCAAGTAACCCTATCCCCCCCAATGGTATCACCTGCGGGGATGTAACAACCACTCCAACAGATAACACCACGATAGGGGAAAGGGAAAAAAGGGATAAAGGAAACAAAAAGATGCGACAGCCGAATCCTCAAAGGAACCTGGTCCCGGAGTTGAAGACTTCACTCCTACCGACTAGCCCCTTAATATCTGAGGGAGACACAAGCATAGCATGTACATGAGAACACTGTACACAGTCACCACTAAAGAACATAAGATTATGTGTAGGTACTTACAGCTAGCTACGTCGCATTCATCCTATGATTTCAGCAAGAATATATCAGATAAGAATACAGGTAAGTTGAGTTGTACTTAGCTTGGTGTAGTTCATTCCAAGCCACAACTGCTGAGATAAACTAGGGTTCATGGAGTTCTCGCAGATTCTTGCGCCTAGTCTCGGTTCGGTGAAAAGCAGGAAAATAATCTCCTGGCTGCGCTCGTGGCTGATGCGAACTTTTACGCACTGTTCCGACCTCCCCAGCTCTCCAGCTCTCCAGCGCTGAATACGCGGGAGGAAAGCGGTGTTCAAACAAGGGCGTTGAGCTCACGTGCACTCCAGGAAGTAATCCGGTGAGGATTCACCATTCGCGCTTCAGCGCGTTGTATTTGAAAACGGCCGCTCGCCTATGCGGCGGTTGAGCGCACCGAAACGCCCTCCGGCGTTTCAATCGTCTTTTGCCCTTCAGTGCTTGAGGCAATTCCACTGCAGGTTTCTTTAGCGCTTCGGCTTCGGCGCGTCGGGTAAGTTCAAAGCAGGTCTTTGGTTTACGAGGGTAACTGCACACAACGAGATTCGTGAAGCAGTTCCTCGCGTCGGAAATCAGGGCTGGATTGACAAGCACCCGCCTACCTGCAGGAGGTGCTTATATAGCGAAATGGGCGTGGTGGTTCTTAAACATACACACTCCATTCTCCTCAGGCTATTATCTGGTGTGTGTCGTCAATGTGTTTCCCCCGCGCTGAGCGCCTAAATGTGACAGATCCCCCTCTCAAGGACCGACGTCCCGGCGGTCCACCAGGCTTAGCGGGATACCGCAAGTGGAAACTCCGAAGGAGACCAGGGCAGTGGAGATTGGTAACAGGTTCCCATGAGCGATCCTCGGGACCATACCCTTTCCAGTCAATGAGATAATGCACCCTCCCACGGATTCGCTTGGAGTCTAGGATGCCCTTGACCTCATACTCCTCCTCCCCCTCTATGGTCAGCGGTTGCGGTCTTGGGGGTAGTCTGGTGTGTGTGAGACAGGGCCGTAAAAGAGAAACATGAAATACCGGGTGGATGTGCCAAGAGGAAGGGAGAGATAATCTCATAGCTACGGGATTGATTATTCTTTCTATGGGATAAGGGCCCACAAACTTAGGCTTTAATCGAGTGTTTCCCTTAAAGGGCAAATGTTTCGTGTCGAGCCACACCCTATCTCCCACGGTATAGGAAGGTTCTGGGGATCTTTTCCTATCAGCGTACTGTTTGTCGCGCGCTTGTGCAGCTGTTAATTGTGTTTTGGCTGTTTGTATTATCTTTCTCAGATGTGTATGATGTTCTTGGATCGAGGGATGTTTGGTCACCACAGGCCAGTCAAAGGGCAACATATTAGGATGGTAACCCAAGGTGCAAAAGAAGGGTGAGCACCCCAAAGAGGAATGTTCCGCATTGTTATATGCAAACTCTGCCAACCACAGAAGCGTGCTCCATTCTTCCTCATGTTGCAGTGTGAAGCATCGAAGGTATTGCTCCAACGTCTGATTCAGTCTCTCTGTTTTGCCGTCTGTCTGCGGATGATAGCTTGTGGAGAGACGGGCGTCGACTTTCATGACTTCACAAAGCGCCTTCCAGAACCTAGAGGTGAATTGGGTTCCTCTGTCCGTAATGAGGACTGCGGGGATACCATGCAGGCGCACAATGTGTTGCAGGAATGCTCTAGCCAATTCCGCCGATGTTGGTAACTTAGCCATAGCGATAAAGTGCCCCATTTTGGTCAGATGATCGACGACAACCAGAATGGTGTTGTTGCCGGAGCTAGTAGGCATTTCTACTATGAAGTCCATAGACAAGGTGTGCCAGGGGGCTGGAGGTATAGGTATAGGCCGAAGCAACCCACAGGGCCTTGCGTGTTGTGCCTTCCCTTGAGCACAGATAGCGCATTCTGAGACATACTTCGCCGTGTCCGTCTTTAACGTGCTCCACCAGAAATGTCTTTGCATAGCCTGTAAGGTTTTCCGAGTCCCCAGGTGTCCACCCAGTGTGGAGTCATGTACCCATCGCAGGGCCTGTCTTTGCAAGGACTCCTCCGGGACGAAAAGCCGCTTGTCGTAATACCACAAGTGGTTCAGAGAGGAGCGATGCTGAGGCTCTTTGGTAATCCAGGCTTGCTCATCTAGCTCTTTATTCTGCTCCCTCACCTTCCCCAAGAAGTCATGTACAGCTGCCATGGCATTCATCTCCACTGGAAAGGAAGCGTTCTGCAGGATCACCGGAGGTTCTTCAGCCGGTGCCAGGCCGAATCCGGATTCACAAGCGGGACGTGATAACGCGTCAGCCTTGCCATTTTGAGCTCCCGGTCGGTACCGGATCACAAAGTCAAACTCGGAGAAAAACAATGACCAACGGAGTTGTCTAGGGGTCAGGGCTCTTGCACTCTTCAGGAACAATAGGTTCCGATGGTCGGTGTAGATCTCCACTGTGTGTTTGGCCCCCAACAAATGATGTCTCCATTCTTCGCACGCCCTCTTTATCGCCAGAAGCTCCTTGTCCGTAATGGTGTAGTTGTTCTCACAAGACGACAGTTTCTTGGAGAAGAAGGCTACAGGATGGAGTTGGCCTGTGTCGGGATGGCGTTGCGATAGGATTCCCCTATCGCGTAATAGGACGCGTCCGTTTCTACCACAAACGGGCGAGAGGCATCCGGATGTCTTAACACAGGTGCACTGGTAAAACGGCTCTTTAGTGTTTGGAAAGCCTTTTCAGCGGAGTCGGTCCAGAGAAATGCGGCTCCTTTCCTTAACAGATATGTCAGTGGCTGTATAATACTGGAGAACTCCTTGATGAACCTTCTGTAAAAGTTCGCAAAGCCAAGGAAGCTCTGCAAGGCCTTCACGTTGGTAGGTGATTCCCACCGGAGAATGGCCCGCACCTTTTGTCGTCCATGTGAATACCGGTTGGCCCAATGACGTATCCCAGGAACTCCACTTCGGTGGCATGAAAAAGGCTCTTCTCCAGTTTAGCATAGAGCTGATACTGCTGTAGACGTTCCAGAACCTCGGACACATGATGTACATGATCTTCTAGTGATACCGAGTACACCAGTATGTCGTCAATATATACTATGCAAGAGACATCCAACAGGCCTCTCAGGACTTCGTCCATAAAAAACTGGAATGCGGCGGGGCGTTACAAAGACCGAAGGGCATCACTTGGTACTCATACAATCCGAATTTTGTTCGAAAGGCCGTCTTCCACTCGTCCCCTCGCCGCACTCTTACCAAGTGGTAGGCTCCTCTAAGGTCCAGTTTAGTAAACACCTTGGCTCCTTTTAACTGATCTAGTAGCACGGGTATTAAAGGCAGAGGATACCGATTCTTTCTGGTCACTCTGTTGATCGCCCTGTAGTCCACACAAGCCCTCAAGCCGCCTTCCTTCTTGGGTATGAAAAATATCGGGAGGACGCAGGGGATGATGAAGGACGGATAAAGCCGGTGGACAGCATCTTGGTAAGGTACTGCTGTAAATAGGTGGTTTCTGATACCGTAAGGGCATAGATACGGCTGCATGGTATACTGGCTCCAGGCTCCAGGTCAATGACGCAATCATAATCCCTATGTGGGGGAAGTTTCCCTGCTTCTTGTTCACAAAATACAGCCTGAAACTGCTGATATACCCCCGGCAACGTGGTGGTACAGCATAGGTTATGGACGTTACAGCCGCTTGCGAGCAGTCCTGCAGGGCTCTCCGTGGAGTCCGGCAGACGTATCTTCTCCCATGAGCAATGTTCCTTGCAGAACAGGGAGTTCAAGGTGACCGAACGGGCAGCCCATTGCACTAAAGGATCATGTAGCGTCAGCCAAGGCATGCCCAGAATGAGCTTGAAGTGGGGGCGTCTATGAGGTCGAACTGAATATATTCGGAATGGTCCGCCCCAACATGCATGAGAATTTTCTGTGTGTGAAAACGCACCGGGCCTGAGGTCAAGGCCGTTCCATCCACTGCTTTAACAGGTTCAGGTGTCTCTTTTCGTATGCAAGGTATCCCCTGTTCCTGTGCGTACTGCTGGTCTATGAAATTGCCGGTAGCTCCGGAATCCAGCAGAGCGTGCACTAATACGGGCTCCCTACCCGGAAGGATCAACGTAACACACACATTCATATGGGCCACAGACGTCTGAGTTGTGTTAGCCACCGAAAATGAGACCACCGAATTCCTAGAACTCAAACAAGGGGTCTCCTTCTTGTTCGAGAGCATTAGTTTCCCTGGTTCTCAGAGTCGTACTCCACCACGTTCAGGTTCCTGGATCCAGGACTGCCTTTGTTCATCAGTTTTGACCTGGACTTACACTCTCTGATGAAGTGACCTGGCTTCCCACAATACATGCATAGTTTTTGTTTCCTTCTCTTTTCCCGTTCGTCTTGGCTGATAGGTCCACGTATTCCACTAACTTGCATTGGTTCGGTCCCATCAGGGGTAGCAGTATTGTCTTCCGTAGGGGGTCTAGGTCGAGCCGGAAGGAACCTTGTATCCGTTCGTTGCTTATCCCCTTTCCTTTCCTGAAGCCGGTGGTCTAGTTGAACCGTGAGGTCTATCAGCTCGTCACAAGTGGAAGGCATATGCACGACTTGGGCCAATACGTCCTTTAATTCGCCTCTTAGGCCCTGGTAGAACAAGGACGTTCTTTTTCTGTAGGCCAATTGGTTTCCACTAGGAGTCTATTAAAGGTGGTTATGTAAGTGAGCAGGTCTTGTGAGCCTTGTTTAAGCGCAATAAGCTCCCTATCTAGGGAAAGCTGGTGAGCCTTTCTGTCGAACAGCTTGCGCATCTCCTCGCAGAAAGTGGGAAAGTTATATAAAGGGGATCGTCCTTTTCTATCAGAGGGAACGACCAGCTGGCTGCATTGCCCCCTAGGTAAGACATAACAAAGGCCGTTTTTGCCTGGTCGTTGGGGAATACAGTGGGTTTGCACATAAAGTGCAGTTTACATTGCCCTAGGAAGATCCCAAATTTTTGGGATCCCCAAAGAACCTTTCAGGAGGAGCAAGAGGTAGTTGTAAAGGCTGTATTACTTGTATAGAGGCGGGGCCACCCTGGGACGAAAAAGAGAAAGGCCCTGTTACTCCACTCTGTGCTTGGATCCCGTGCTCCCTACCCGGATCCCGGGAAGTGATTGGGGGCGGTAATGTCCAGTCTTTGATATACGAACCTCCCCGTGTACCCGTAGGGTTTGAGCGAGACAAACCGGCTACCTCGCGCCTCATTGTGCCCATCTCGTTCCGTAATTCTAAATTTTCCCCTCGGAAGGCATCCACTTCCATCCGCAAGGCGGTCAACGTTTCTAACACTGTCGTAAGGACCACGTTAGTATCCATCGCTCAGGCTGTAAGTAACCGTGGGCTTGTCAATCTGTCACGGACGGGTTAAATAACCACTGACCTTATAAGCCGGATACAGCGGGAGCGAAGGAAGATGCCAAGTAACCCTATCCCCCCCAATGGTATCACCTGCGGGGATGTAACAACCACTCCAACAGATAACACCACGATAGGGGAAAGGGAAAAAAGGGATAAAGGAAACAAAAAGATGCGACAGCCGAATCCTCAAAGGAACCTGGTCCCGGAGTTGAAGACTTCACTCCTACCGACTAGCCCCTTAATATCTGAGGGAGACACAAGCATAGCATGTACATGAGAACACTGTACACAGTCACCACTAAAGAACATAAGATTATGTGTAGGTACTTACAGCTAGCTACGTCGCATTCATCCTATGATTTCAGCAAGAATATATCAGATAAGAATACAGGTAAGTTGAGTTGTACTTAGCTTGGTGTAGTTCATTCCAAGCCACAACTGCTGAGATAAACTAGAGTTCATGGAGTTCTCGCAGATTCTTGCGCCTAGTCTCGGTTCGGTGAAAAGCAGGAAAATAATCTCCTGGCTGCGCTCGTGGCTGATGCGAACTTTTACGCACTGTTCCGACCTCCCCAGCTCTCCAGCGCAGAATACGCGGGAGGAAAGCGGTGTTCAAACAAGGGCGTTGAGCTCACGTGCACTCCAGGAAGTAATCCAGTGAGGATTCACCATTCGCGCTTCAGCGCGTTGTATTTGAAAACGGCCGCTCGCCTATGCGGCGGTTGAGCGCACCGAAACGCCCTCCGGCGTTTCAATCGTCTTTTGCCCTTCAGTGCTTGAGGCAATTCCACTGCAGGTTTCTTTAGCGCTTCGGCGCGTCGGGTAAGTTCAAAGCAGGTCTTTGGTTTACGAGGGTAACTGCACACAACGAGATTCGTGAAGCAGTTCCTCGCGTCGGAAATCAGGGCTGGATTGACAAGCACCCGCCTACCTGCAGGAGGTGCTTATATAGCGAAATGGGCGTGGTGGTTCTTAAACATACACACTCCATTCTCCTCAGGCTATTATCTGGTGTGTGTCGTCAATGTGTTTCCCCCCGCGCTGAGCGCCTAAATGTGACACCAAGTCATTCTTGTGGCTCCGGACTGGGCTCGAAGAGTATGGTATCCCGAGCTACTCAGTATGAGCATCGATACCCCGATCCGACTGCCTCTTCGGGAGGATCTTCTGTCGCAGCAGCAGGGGACGGTCCTCCACCCGAACCTGTCCAGCCTCCACCTCTTTGCGTGGAGATTGAGCGGCGGCAGTTGATTCCCTTCGACTTGCCTCCTGAAGTTTGTGACGTTATTCTGGCAGCCAGGCGTCCCTCTACTAAAGTGGTATACGCCTGCAGGTGGAACAAATTTGTGGCATGGTGCACAGCAAAGGCTGTGGATCCCCTTTCTGCCCCTCTTTCTGAGGTTCTACTGTTCCTTCTTTCTTTGGCCCAGCAGGGCTCTGCTCTGGGCACTATCAAGGGCTATCTTTCTGCTATTTCGGCCTTTCTCAGGCTCCTGATCAACCCTCTCTTTCAAGTCCCCTTTGTAAATAGGTTTCTTAAATGCATTACTCACCTTTTTCCTCCTATTCCTTTGGTGATGCCTCAGTGGGACTTGAATCTGGTTCTGACGTACTTGATGTGCGCTCCCTTTGAGCCACTTCACAACTGTCCTCTTCGTCTTTTGACGTTAAAGACTGCCTACCTGGTGGCCATCACTTCCGCCAGGCGGGTGAGTGAGCTCCAGGTTCTTTCCTGTAAGCCTCCTTTCCTTTCAGTCCATCCGGACGAGGTTGTGCTCAGGCCCCGTCCTTCCTTTTTGCCAAAAGTGGTTACGGCCTTTCACATTGGGCAAACTATTACCTTGCCCACCTTTTTTCCGCCTCCGCATCTTTCCAGAGAGGAAGAGCGGCTCCACCGTCTGGACCCAAAACGTGCGCTTTCCTTTTATCTTAACCGCACACAGCAGTTCCGGGTGGATGACCAGCTTTTTGTTGGCTACGTTGGCACCAAGAAAGGTCGGGCGGTCCATAAGAGAACCATCTCCCGCTGGGTTGTCTTGTGTATCAAAGCCTGTTACTCTTTGGCTAAAAAAGAACCTCCGGTGGGACTGCGTGCTCATTCCACCAGAGCTACGGCAGCCACTACTGCATTGGGACGTGGTGTCCCCCTGCAAGACATCTGTCAGGCAGCCACATGGTCCTCGCTGCACACGTTTACCAAACATTATTGCCTAGACAGCCAAGTCCGGAGAGACGGCTTCTTTGGCCGTTTTGTTCTCCGTGACTTTCTGGTGTGATCTTAGTTCGCAGACCCACCACCGGGGTTGGTATTGCTGGGGTATCTATTCTAAGGTAAGGAATCTATCACTGTGTTTCTTTCAGATGGACAAGTTACTTACCTTCGGTAACGATATATCTGTAAGAAACATTAGTAGTGATAGATTCCTTACCGCCCCACCCATCCTCCCCGTTCTGCGAACTGATTTCTAGGGTTAAGGTCATCCCTTTCAGGTCCCTAGTTTCAGTGCACCAGTGGTCAGTATCTTGCATGGCTCTGCGTTCCTGGCGCGGAAAGTCGTGTACAGAACTGACGTCAGCGCGCGTGGGCGGCGTCTAAGTAGCGCCCGCGACGTCATCTCGGCGACCACGACGCCAACGACGGACGCAGAGCCGCACGACGCCCCTACCGACGCGCAGGGGTACTGCTGACGAAAACTTTCCGGATCCAGTCTGACGCCTGGGGATATTCTAAGGTAAGGAATCTATCACTACTAATGTTTCTTACAGATATATCGTTACCGAAGGTAAGTAACTTGTCCGACAGTTCTATTCTCAACACACTGGACTTTTCAATATTCTGCACTATCTCTGACTGAAAAAGATTTAAATGTAGGCTTAGAGAAAGGGCAACTTGCATTTTTTCCCTGATCATGGAACCCACTTTAAGCTCCCTCTAGTAACACGGTTTCTTAAAGTGGAACAGAGAAAATAAACTCCTATGCGTTTCAGGGTTCTCCAGTGGGATCTCAACCTGGTTCTCTTTCGTATGGGGCCCTGTTTGAAGATTTACACTTTTTCTTGATGTTCCTGACATCAAAAAGTGACTTTTTGGTAGCTTTGACCTTGGGCTGCTTTGGGCGACTTCATATAAAGAATCTGTGGCAGTGGGGAAAAAAAATGTTTCCAGTCATTATGACTGCCACAAATTCCTGATCACGCTCCACTTCCCCTCTTAAGGGTGATGCTTCTTTTTGTGGTCCTTCTTTTGACTCCTACCTTTGCATTTATGCCATCTGTAGGGATACAGAAAAACCTGGTGAAAGTGACATTCTTTTGTTAAGCTTCATCCTTTATTTGACTTCCAAAGTCACTCCCACTCTTTCTGATTCTGCAAATGACATTGTGCAGCAACTCATGACGTTCAGAACCTCTTGCTGCTGTTGAAGTGGTACAGCTAAGAAAAGTTCCAGATCCAGAGTATCTTGTTAAAAATAAGTTTACTATAAGGGGCTGTTGTGTCCATCAGAAAGAAAGTTACGTAGAGTTTCCTGTGACATTGTTTGTTCTTTGATAATGCTTTGGATGTTTCTTTATAAGGTTAGCTACACCTTTTAGTTCTGGCTTCTGTGAAGTGTGAATATTAGAAAGAGCAGATGCCTCCAGTGCAAGTTGCACATTTATGATGCTGGGACCACTGTGTTGACAGTGACCTCATAGTGGTACACGGTTTGTCTTGCAATAGGGTCACCACGTGGCAGATAAGTGGATGGTAAAATTATTTTGGATCGACTCTTATGCTTGGCAATACTTCTAGATGATAAATGTATGGTAAGATGGAGTATCCATCAGAAAAGGTCTTACTCACAGTCAGTATTGTCATATCATGGGTAATAGTCCATGATGTAAATTCCAAGACCAAATGGAATGTATAAATCTGGATCTCTGTTACCCTGGGACAGTGGCTCCAAAGTTTCCTTGCCATTCTATTGTAACTTTATTTCTTAGGCTTGCCGGGAACCCAGATAGACCGCTGAAGGCCATTAAATGTGGCTAAGGTGAATGCTGTAGATTTAGGTCCTGAGTACGAGTTGGACGATACTGAGGTAACAATAAATTAATTCACAATTTACTATTACTGCCCTAGTAACCAAATCACAAGTTAAATCACATGGAATGGGAAATTACTGCGTGGGTACGATTTTTCCACTCCTAATAGCACACAGAATTCCCTATTCCGTAGGGTTAATTGTATACATTTACCACCTGCTGTGCACAGATGATAAATGCATGCGAGAACCTCAGCCCAAAGCGGGGATAGTCCTGGAGGGAAGGTATTTTCTGGCAGGGGATGCTCTGAATGCTCCCCCATCTCTGTCAGAAGTGAAAATGGGGAATGAGGTTTGACTGGTGCTGCAGCCAAAGTCGCCTGCCATTTGTGCAGCAGAAAAAAAAGGCCATGGTTTTGCCCACACCTGAAACAACCGGATGAGGAAAAACCTACCAACTTATAATCAGGCAGAGCAGAGCTCCATGCATTTATTCCACACCTCCTGACTTGTAATCCGGGCTTTATTGGCACAATGATCAACATCAAGAAATTCTTGATTAAGATCATTAGCTGCATTTGGTGAGAAAAATCTCATGAGTGGTGAACTCTGCTCAGCGCTCTCCTGCGCGGGATCGGATAGAACAATTCCACAGTTAAGGGACTGCATAGGAAAAACCCATGAGGGTAGAACAAGTTAGTGTCATCTCCAGTCATTACTTAAAAGTAAGGATAAATTCACATTAACTTATACGTAGCTTCTGTATGTTGTATGATCCCAAATGTATGATTAGTGGTTATTTCGGCTTGTTTTCCGGGGCGTTCTACATTTAATCGAGGGCAAGAGTAGCGATCTGAGGCTATATGTTAATGTGAAGTGTAAAATAAAAACTTTAAACATGGAAGTAAATTTGTATGTATTTTTATGTGTGCTTTCTTCCTGTCTTAATGCTTTCTAACATATTTCTCATTGTACCTCTGGGAGAGTTTCCTTCATAGAATGTTTTAAAATATTCTAAAACTCAAAACCTGTGATGCAAAGCATGCAATCTTTTCCATTAAGATCTTATTTTTACCCTGAGGTTCATCCCAATATATTTTAGCAGTGTAGTGTGCTTACCTTCCATTCTCATAAAGCCAAATGGTATCCTATGATACATTTTTCATGCGTTCTCCCCCTTACAGCTGTAGCTTTTGTACTTATCTGTGGTCATTTCTACATTTGTTACCTTGTGCTTCGAAGCATGCATTATTGCCTCATGATTAGCGGAAAACCACTGCAAGTTTGACCACCTCTGGGCATATGAGGTGTGTTTTCGATAATACCATTTACGCTTTGCATAGCCCAGGTAAAACTAAAAGTTCTGAGTTGAGAATTATTGTTAGAAATAGATTACCTAAGAGTTGCAGGAACTCTGCTCCCGGGTAGGGGCTGTTGTCATCTGTCTAAAACGCAGCCTTTGCAGGATATCATATGATGATTGATAGGGTGGGTGGAGTGGCCTTGTCCATGCAGAGCGATCAGATTGAACTAAACTGCACTGATTGTATTTATTGTTGTATCTTGCAGGAAGATTTTGATATATTTCTCTCATTTGAAGAGTATGCGGATCGCCTGCTAGTTTCTCAGTTGCTTGAAGACTACATAAGTGCCTATGAGACTGCGCTATCAAAGTCTGCATCAAAGAATGAAGAAGTGATCCTAGATATTAATGCCAAGGGCTCTTTCACTGAGTCACGACTTTACCGGATGACTTCACTGTTACAGGTTTCAGAGCTTGAGCTAAAGAAAGAGTTGGCCTTGAGGGCCTTGGGTGCTGGAAACAGTGACCTTGCTTTGGATATATGCAGGTAATAGCAAAAGCTATCAGTCTTGTTTTTCTTACATCTAGGAAATGAAGGTCTGGTCTTTTCCACTTGATACAATGAAGCTTAGAGCATTTATTGTGGCCTGTCCAAAAGTGTTGTAGCAATACAGGCACACCTAAAAATGTTTGTTGAAGTATGGGGTGGGTGTTCATTTGCTGCTGTTTTTTGAAGAGTGGACAACAGTTTTGGAAATCAAAAATTTACAATTTTCTGCATTTTCCTTGAAAATCTATTTAAGGTTGTCTAAAAGAAGCTAGATAACTGCACTCCTCTGGTCCTGAAAAGAGCAATGGTCCTCCTGGTTAATGACAACCAGGAGGGGAGCTCAGGAACATTTGTCTGGCACCTCCAGCCCCTTTACTTTCATAATTGAGAAGATAGGTTTTCTGGCTCAATTCCCCAATTACCAGCAGGTCTGGTGGGATTACAAATGGGAAATGTGGACTTGGGTTCAAAGTTGGAGGCCAAAAGGGAAGGATGGTTTTCTAGGATCCCATAGGTGAGAAATCTCTGTATGCACTTCTGCAAGATTGCATTCTCATCAGACCATGGAGGCCTCATGCACTTGTAGAAAGAAACTGTCAGGTAATGGTGCCTCTTACTTGATGTGTGCTCTGATCACTGCATGCAAGGAAGCACAGTTCTTCACAGGTTTAAAGAAAAAAAAACTTTTTTTAACCTCAAAATATTTGCATCTATATGTAAAGTAGGTACTTATTGTGGGTAGCACCACTTTCTGATGACTACTTTTAACCACAGATTCCTCACCTTGTGAACCTCCCAAGGCACGAGACTGGATCAGAAAAATTCTTTAGCTCCTCTCCACACCTGTGTGCTGAATTCCTATTTTTCCGATGGGTACTTCTCACTGCAGTTTCCTCACCTAGGTGCCAGACCGGATTCGGACAACTTTTCCATGGCAGTGCTCTAGGTAGCGTGAGACAGCTCTGCACTGACTCCACACCACCCCGGAAGTAACAGAATGGAGACGTTAGTAAGCGCCAAGCCAGGTTGCTGATTTTAGTTCCCTTCTTCCAGCGCAGATCCTGAATACCACTAGCAACTTTGTTGGTTTTCCGACAACTTCTTAAACGATTTGAATAGTGCACTAAGAAATTGACACCCTGAAAATGACAGGTTTCAATCTACGCAGCGACTACAGGAAGCAGATGTCGGTTACAGCCCTGCACGGGGTGCCTTTTGTGTTTGGGACACGACTATTAAGTCAGTAAGTGCGCTGTGATGCACCCAAAGGTGATCCAAGAACGGGAGATGAAGTATCACTGGACTTCAGAAGAAGTCACAGATTTTGCATATTTCCGGTTCACATTCAAAGCCTCTGGCCTCTGTCCAGAGGCTGTTTTTGTGAGTACTCCACTTCACAGTCTAAGTCCTCTGGTAAGATGGAACCCAAGTGGAAGCATAAGACGGCGAACAGGACTCCACTCTATACTGCCATTCTGACTCCAAAGTAAAGGCCCATGGAACATTTCCTCAGGTGGTCCCAATGTGCCACAAATTTCCAGAGCCAGTGTTGACCCCGCAGCAGATGAAGATCTTCAAGGAGGCCATGCTACAAATTTTCAGTGTGCCTCCGGCTTCCCCTGGCTCACCTTTGGGCTCCATGGAACCGCAAGAGCCTCCAGTCGTGTTACTAACTCCAGTACAAACTTGTATTTCAAACCCTAGATCCATGGCGGTCCCTGCTATCCCGATGCCAATAGCACCGTAAGATGATCCGTGGCCAAGACCAATGTCAGAGCTCCAGCCAACTTCTGCCCGACTGATGTCACACTGCAAAATAACAAAAGCACAACCGATCATCATGCAACCTGACTCTAACCCAGTATCTGTTCCATGTCGCACTTACCAGAAGAGGCTCCATTATCTCTTTGGTTCGGACTCTGAATCTGTGCCAGAGCATGGCATCCAAAGATGTTGGTGATGGGGATGGCTTGCTACCCCTTACTATGCTGATAATGCCTTATACATTGATTTACAGAATGCCAATGGGTGTTACGTTTCACCAGTGACAGAGCTTGGTTTGCCACCTTAGGCGACCAATGAATGAGAGTGCCTCATTTGTAGTGGTGGTGCTGAGGGCAGCTGAGGCACTAGAATTGTAGCTACCCTCAGTTGAGACCAAAATAAATGTTCTAACGAAGATTTTTCAGCCTGGGACAGCGACTTCTGTGCCCTTGCTGCCTTTTAACAATGCCCTCACTGATACCTTGATGGCCACTTTATTGATGCCTTGTTCGTACCCGCTTGTGAGTAGGCAGATAAACAGATGTCAGAGTACGTCACCTGGTGACTCAGATTTTCTCACCAAGCCCCCCACTCTAGAGAATCTTAATGCACAGGCTTCGTCCAGTAAAGTGAACACTAACTCATTTCCATCCACTCCCCTGGAGAGGGAATCCAAGAGGACTTTGGGTAAAAAAATTCTTTCATTAAACTGCCCCTCCACTGATAAGTTAGCTACACCCATAAGCACATGACCCATAATTCAAAGAACTAGAACTCATCCTTGAATAAATCAATATCCCGTGACCCCAAAATAGTTTGTGATCCCAAATGTTGACAACTAGAACAAAACTACAAGACTAAATAGGTTCAACAGAGTTGGGAATCATCTCCTTTCCTGACTGAAACAAAAAAAATTGTGGAAAACGAGCCCATCTTGCTAGCAGCTTTTATATTCTGTGTGTTGGTTGTAGTAGGTCGACTGGTGGGATTATGCAGGGCCAGTCCCCAGTATGCTTGTGTCACTGGTGCGCGCCTTTGCTTGAGGTGGCGCAGTACAAAGATATCATGAGAAATAGGTTGGGGCATTTCCTAGAATGAACATTCATGCCTAGCCATTCACCATACCCCCCTACATGTGTGTGTGTGTGTGTGTGTCGCCCTCCATGCTATCCTCAGGATACCTGCTGTGACATCCACTGCTGAAATCATTTGAAGAATCATACACACCTGCTACACTTGTTCAGCAACTGGTTCTCTTGCTCCTGGGCCTGAGTCGAGTGTTCAGGTAGAGGCAGTCTTTGTCTGCTAGTGGTATTCCTCTCTGCTGCATCCTGCCCCTTTTCCCTTTGGCAAGTCGCTTCTAGCCACATCACTCATTAATATTGTGTTAAAACACACATATACAACTTTGTTGCATCCTCCCACCTAGTTCCCATTTAGAATTGCCACTAGCACGCTTTCATACCCACTTGCATCAGCATCTCTATGTACTTTTTTTTTTTTTAATATTGAGTTATAATCCAAATCATGAATTGGGACACTCACACTCACCACAACAAGTCCAAGGCCATGTTCTCCTACTGTAAGTCACTTGTATCTCTTTCACAAGTAGATCACTGGGTTATTCAGTTAATTTGCAAGGGCCTAACCCTGCCCTTCCTACCAGCAGTGCCCTCCTTCCACTAGGACGTGCTCCGCGCCAGAGACCTCCATTTGGAGACAGAAGTCCCTGGCTTAAACAAAGGGGCGACAGAGGTGGTGCATACATAAGAAAGAGAAATGGGATTCTATTCCCTTTACTTCTTGATACCCTAAAAGGACAGAGGTCTGCTACCCATCCTGGATCTTTACCTTCTGAATTTATTTATTCAGCAGGACAAATTCAAATGCTGTCGCTAAGCCAAGACGTACTGTCCCTGAATGCGCAAGACGGGTTGTCATCCCTGGATGTTCCGCCTTCAGATTCTTTCAGTCCACAGACGTTAACTGAGGTTCACAGAGGGATCCCAGTGCCATCAGTTCATGCTTTTCAAACTGAAGACCACTCCATGTATCTTTGTCTGAATCCATTTATTTCCTTACTTGGGTAACTGGCTAGGGAAAACTGACGCTGGTCAGGGATGACCATCAGTGGATTATGACTCCACGACTTGGGCTTTACCCCAAAAAGCCAACCTCTGTCCCACACAGAGGCTGACCTTCATTGGGGCAGTTTAGGACATGACCAGCATAAAGGATTTTCTTCCTTCTCCTCAGAGAATTGTAGATCATCAGGATATGATTCTGAGGCTTTCCACTTGGACTTGGATATTGGTTCTGCAGGTCTTGTCTGCTTGACTTTACGACCTTTGCTTTACCTTGGTGCCAGACTCCCAGGTGGTGCATGAGGTCCATCATTGGTGTCTCTAGAATAATTCAGTTGCAGATGCCACATTCTGTTCATGCGCATCTGGGCTGGTTGATGAAATCCTCAAACCCTTTGGTGAGTAGTCCGTTTAGGTAATGGACGTTTAAACTACTGTAGTCAATCACACCTTGATGGGCTTCTCATCTCGGCGATTTGACTGCGCAGAGCCTTTGGTTCACCTCAGAGCAGCACCTGCACCTAACTGTGCTCGAACTGCAGATTGTCCATCTTGCAATGAAGATATTTCTTTATTCAATCTCAGGAAGGACCTTCCTGATTTTGTTAAACATTAATATCATTGTCCATTTTAATGACAGACAGGGAAGTGTGGGGGTCATAGACCTTATGTTGGGATGTGATTCACTTATAGAAATGGACTCGGCCACAGGGAGACTTCTCAGTAGCGGCTAATTTAGCAGGCTCCCTTAATGTGAGGAGGATGCTCTAATTCACCACCCATTAGAGGACCACGAATGGTAAGTGATCTTCTCCAGATTGAGGTTTCCATTTGTGGCACAGGGAAGTGTCCTCACATTTGATAGAGACTTCTAGCCACAGATTCCTTACCTTAGAATATTCCCCAGGCGTCTGACTGGATCCGGAAAATCTTATGCAGTACCTCTGCGTGCCAGTAGGCGGCACAGAACAGTTCTGCATCAACATCCTCTGCATTGTCCGTGCCGGATGTGAAGTGCGCTGTGCCTTTATAGGTGACACTCCAGACGCTGACCTCGGTTTCATTCTTTCCATGTCAACAGTGCAGATGCGGAAGGGTTACCTTGGTTGTTTCTTAACCACCCTTTTGACGTTTTTGAGCTATTTTGCTCGTAGTGTGGCTTGGGGATGTCACCTAAAACTGAGTTTTAAACCCTGTGGTGCCTGTCACAGGCAAATGTCTTTAACAGACCCCTACCTGGTATTCTTGTGGTGCTTTGAGCCGGACTACTGCTCCAGGACGTTTCCCAGCTGCTGTATGATGAACTCCAAAGCGATCTGGGAGCGGGCGATGAAGCTCATGGCCGCTTGACACCTTACAAGTCACATGGAAGGTCCCGGGCCCACTCGGAGTCCTTTACACCGGTCGTCGAGATCAAAGCCATCATCAGGTAAGTCCCACATGAAGACTTCAACTTCACCGCACTGGTCCAAGTCATCGGACGAGGCATGGGAATGGTGCCACAAGTCTAGGGATCACTCCCACACTTCCCCTGTGGAGCCTAAGCCTGGGTCTGCTCCGGGCTTCCCTGAATTTCCCAGAGTTGGAGCAACCCCCACCCAACTGATGGAGTTTTATGAGGCTATGCACCACATCTTTGGGTGGCAGGACCCCTCTGGAATGCCTTCGGGCCCCACGGGTTTTGAAGGTGCCCAAACATGGTTTTGCGGGTTTGCCCTCAGCCCCAGTCTGACCCTCTGGATCCAGACCGACCCTAGTTGCAAATCACTGACCTTCACCAGGGTTCAGTCCCCTGGTGCAGTTTCTGGTGTTGCTGATGCCCGTCAGCATTGCTGAACCCCTAGTCATTCTCAACTCCGATGCGAAGCCAGATCGGAGTTGTCTGACGTAGTCTTCGGCTCCAATCGGACTAAGTCCCTCCTACTAGTGCGGCTATGCGGTATAGAGCCTCTTTCACTATGATGGTGCAGAGGGCAGCTGAGGTCCTGCTACTCCTGTGCGCAGGACGATCGCAAGCCACCACCGCACCAGTTCAATCGATGTGCATTCTTCCGTTGTGTTATCTCTGATCACGCCCTGTTATTGTCGTGGGGAGCCCAACCCGCTGCTTTACCCCTGGCTTTGAGGTTTAATGCTTGGTACTTGTAGAGTTCAGAATGCGAGGCCTTTGTTGATGATGAATAACATCAATTATTTTAGCTCAATGTGGGCTCAGTGGCATCGGCGGCAACGTTATGGGCAGCTAGTAAGCCTTCCCTGAGATGCCATATTAAAGGCTATGTTCGTCAGGCCGAGGCGCGCAGAGTAGCGCGCCTGACTGACTTGGAAGCTGCTCTCTACCGCATGGACAGTGAGCAGTCCCGTCGTCTCCTGGCTATAGCCTGTACGGAATTGCGGCCGGTTTCATTAGCGGAGGCCAGACAGTGCTGGAGGGCTTCGACGCAGAGGGTGTATGCCTCAGGCGATAAATCAGGTAAACTGTTGTATTGGCTGGTAACCTGTGGAGTCTCTGACCAAGTGGTCCCCGGTGATTCAGGACTCGTCAGGCTGTCCCTTTGCCTTCATCTTCTGAATTTTTTCCCACCAGAACTTGACTGTGCTACAATCGTGGTCCTGCCCAAAGAGGGTCTCCCTAGGGACCAGTGTTCCTCCTATTGGCCGATCTCGCTGATTAACACGAACATCAAGATCTATGCAAAAGTATTGGCCGCGCGGCTGGGCTGGGCCCTACCCCATCTAGTCCACCCGGGTCAGTATGGATTAATGTCGGGCCGTAGCACCCGCCACTGAATTAGGAGAGTCCACGTGGCGCTGTCCCGGGTGGCAGACTTTGATGGCACACTGGCTCTCCTGCTACTAGATTTCACCAAGGCATTTGACACAGTATCGTGGGCCTTTATGGATGGGGTTCTTCATCTGGCTGGCCTGGGAGAGGGGTTCCGTCGTATTGTTCGGCTTCTTACCATACCCCGACTGCTTAAGTTAGGTTTGGTGCCCTAACATTTGTGCTCGTCATAATCCTCTTAAATATCTAGGGGTCTACATGTCTCCCCTCCCGGATCTGGCCTGAGCCCTTAATTTCCGGAGTCTGGATCTACGGCCTAATCGTGACCTTGGCGGCTCTGCCACACTCCCACTGAACTCCATGGGGGCGTCCGGCCCTTTTCAAAATGGTGCGTCTGTTGCGTTACTTGTATGTACTGAGTAACTATTCACATTCCATCCCCCGCAAGTGGTTTGACTCCTTGACTGTGACAATCACCAGATTTGTGTGGGCTGGGGGACGGCACAGAGTGGCGTTTGTCACTGCGCAAGACTCCTTTTGATAGAGGCCTGGGTCTATCGGATATTTACTTATATTAACTTGTGGCACACTTGGTGCCGGTTAACGACTGGTTCACAGGAGGGTGGGATGATCCGGCATATCGGTTGAAGATGCATTTGCTGGGGATGGATGGCCTGCTTGATCTCCTATATGGAGCGCATCTACCGAATACCCGGTCTTCCTATACGCGGGTGTCTCTCACCTGTTGGAGGGCGGCCCTTCGCCTCACTGGTTGGAACCGCCACCTAACTTAGATGACCCCCCCAATGGCGGGGAACATGGCTTGGTCAGCTATTGGCCTTGGAGGGTTTTATGCCTTGGGATCGCCTCAGGACCTCATACCTTGGAGATGTTTATAAGGGGGGGAGAAGCGTTCTATTCTTTCAGGAGTTAAGTCAAGTACTCTCTGTCTAACTCGCAATTCTTTCGGTACCTCCAATTACGCCACGCCTTGTTGGCCCAGGACCTGCCGGAAGATTCTTTGCCTGAATAGAGTCCGTTGGAGGCGAAGATTTTCCAGGGGAAGTTGGGTAAAGGGGCAACATCTGCGATTTATCGCTCGCTGGTGATCCACGCCCCGCACGGCCTTGAGAAGGCCCGACAGAGATGGGAGTCCTGAGTGGGGAACTTGGATGAAGACAACTGGAGGAAGGCTTGCATGGCGCCTAGAGAGCTGGCGATTTCGACGTGACTGCTTATGATGCAGTTCAATTACTTGCATGCGACGTACCTCACTCTGAGGCGCTTACAACGCTTGCTCCCTGACATGAAAGCGGCATGCATGCGATGTGCGCTTCCCATGGCAGACTTCTACCATTTTGCCTGGGAACATCCAGTGCTGATGCCCTTCTGGGAGGAGGTGGGTCATATGCTCTCTTCTGTTCTAGGCTTCTCCTTGGATTTAACGCCTCGTATTGTTTTGCTTGGGCTGCTGGAGGAAGTAGGGGGCACTAGAGCTGAACGTGTTTTTCTGAGGATGGCTTATTTGCTTGCCAAACGGGATGTGGTTCATGCATGGAAACAACAGAAGCCACTGACTGTTAGGAGCTGGCGAGCAGGGGTGGACTAGTGCTCTCATCAGGAGAAGTCAGGCTTTGATGCTCGTGGCTGCCCTCAGAAGCATTAACGGATATGGGGGAAATGGTGTGGCTATTATGGTCTCTCGATTTGAAACTGCAATATTGTACAATACTAATACCTGGGATTGTTGCTATGTCATACATGTATATCAACCAAATTTTGGACTGCGTGATATGTATTGCCGCAAAACATTCAATAAAGTTGGTTATAAAAAAAAAAGGCTACTTGTGTGGGTAGCACAATCAGGGCTGCAGGTCCTGGGTATATGGTATACCACTTTACAAGGAACCTACAAGTAAACTAAATATGCCAATTGGCTATATGCCAATGTTACCATGTTTAGGGGAGAAGCACATGCAATTTAGCACTGGTTAGCAGTGGTAAAGTGGTCATGTTCCTAAGGCCAACAAAAAGAATCTGCAAAAAGAGGAGGTGAAAGGCAAAAGGTCTGGGGAAAGACCACTCTAAGGCTGACATTTCTAACAGGGAGAGTCTGAGAAGGAGTCAGGTGTGACTTCGGCAGGTTGATAGTGAACCCCAGGGAATGCAGGAAGTCCGCCATATTTTAAAGGTAGGTGACGACTGCCTGTTGCGAGTCCGCCTTTAGCAGTCAGTCATAGAGATAGGTGAAGACTGGAAGCCCCGACCTCCGAAGGTGTGCTGCAACTACCTTAATCACTTTCTCGAACACTCAAGTGGTACTGGTGAGGCCAAAGAGGGGCACAGTTGAGGCCAAAGGGGAGCACAGTGAACTGAAATTGCTCCTGACCCACCGCCAATCGTAGGTAAAGCAGATAGGCCAGCAGGACAGGAACATGAAAATAACCGTCCTGCAAGTCCAGCGCTACCATCCAGTCACCAGGGTCTAGCGTAGACAGGACCTGAGAGAGTGTGAGCATCTTCAATTCCACCTTTTTTTAGGAAGGCTTTGAGAGGGCACAGATCTAGGATAGGGCAAAGGCCTCCATCCTTTTTTGGCACCAGAAAGTAGCGGGAATAGCATCCACAACCTACTACTGATGCCGGCACCCTCTCAAAGGCTCCTTCGGCAAAAAGAGTCTGCATTTCCTGACGTAGCAAGGAGATGTGGTCCTCTGTCAGTGGACCTGAATATTGGCAGGGCCGTCAGGATTTCCATGAATGGGACTACATAATCTAGCTGAGCAGTTTGAAGCACCCACTTGTCTGAGGTTATGGCTTGACATTGGGGCAGGTAGTGCCTGATGCTGCCACCAACAGAGTCCAATACATGTCTGGGGAGGGTGAAAGCTACAGTTTGTGCAGTCCCGCTAGTCAGCCACAAACACAGGAAGGCTAGGTGTCTGAGTACCCATCTGCATTCTGATGACTCTTCCTGTGCAGGAAGGGAGGGAGGGGCTGACACTTACACTTCAATAGGTAGTAGCCTGACCCCACACAAAGGGCTGATTATCTCCCATAGCTAGTCTGGAGCCAGGGCTGGGAAGAAAGGGAGACCTGTGCACTTCAAGGGCCTGCTTTGAAGTCACCCCCACTTCATAGGCACAACTGCGAATAAGTACTGGGTCTCTGACCCCCTAAAATCAGACACTTCTGGAACTACATCCGCACTTTGTCAAAAGAACTGCTGTGCTGCTTAAATGACTCATCATTGGACTGCTGACCTGGAAGGCCTGCTTTTCTATTGTATTGCCCTGCTCGCTGCTGCGTTCTGACTTTGCTGAAGGAAAGCTGGACTCTGCCTTTTCTCCAAGTGTGCTCTAAGGGCTTGTTGGCTTGTCTCCTGTTATTGAGACTCAGGGAAATCAAAGTCTCCACCCCTGCTCCTGTGCCTGGTTAACTTGAAGTGAACCCAGATACATGCACCAGTGAAATAGACGCATCTCCTGTCTGCTGGAAGCAGAATCGGTGCATCAACCCTGTTGCAGGATCCGAGATCAACACATCGCATTTGGGGCCCGAGCAGTGTGAAAGGAACCGCTGCATTGACCAGCACACCACTGCCACCACAGAAGGCAATCGATGCATCCCTTCGGCAAACTTGGAGAAACCCAGTGCATCTGCTTTGGAACCAACGCATCGCAGCTCTGACATTCGTATTCGGAAACCAACGCATTGCAATCAACACTTGAGTGCAATCAACACATCCCCTTGACTGCTATGTCACATCAACTCCCGCTTCTTGTGTTTTGGACCAGGATCAAGGTACTCAGTTACTCGGGCCTGCATGGCTCCTGTACCCGGCCCGCGCTCCATCGCGGTCGGCTTGAAATGTTGACTTTGCCCCGGTCTAGCGCGACCTCAAGTAACCCTTAAAGTGCTATTTGCATCTAAGCGCAATTTTTCACTTAGAAATTTAATATCTCGACTTTTACTTATTGGATTTTTGTTTAGGTCTTGTTTTGTTCAGAATATAATCAATTTTTCTAACCCTGTGTGGAGTCTTTGTGGTGCATTAATTGTGTTACTGTGTGTGTGTGTGTGTGTGTGTTGCACAAATACTTTATACATTGCCTCTTTAGCTTAGCGTGACTGCTCTGTGCAAAGCTGCCAGAGGGTGAGCACAGGTTATGTTTTAGGCGCTATCTAGCTTACCCTGACTAGAGTGGTGGTTCCTGTTCGGACAGGGTGCATAACTGCCAACCAGAACCCCATTTCTAACGCTCCCTTTCATTGGAGCCAAACTGGACACTGTGCAGTTCCGTGCTTTCCCTCCGGGAACAGAGAGCCCAGGACATTTGGGCAATCATCCTGATGTTTCAGCCTCGGTCCTGGATCTCAGTGAGACTGACTCGAAGACTGCTGGGTCTGATGACCTCCTGCATCCTGCTGTTGAAACATGCCAGGTGACACATGCAGGCTGTTCAGTGGGACCTAAGGTTCCAGTGGACACAGCACCATGGAAATCTTTCTAATCTGGTCTGGATATTGGAGAAGACTGCACGAGATTTGCAGTGGTGGCTCCTGAACCGAGATTGGGTCAGTGGCAGACCCTTCTCCCTTCCCCACACAGAGCTGACAGTGGTGACCAGTGCATCGCTTCAGGGATGGTGTACCATTTGGGAGGGGTGGAGATCAGAAGCCGTCAGACTCCGCTCCATATCAGTCTTCTGGAGCTGAAGCCGATTCACTTGGAATTGAAAGCGTTCCTGCCCTCCAACAAAGGGAAACTGTCCAGGTGTTCAGACAACACTACTGCTTTTTTGTCCTGCAACAAGCAGGGATGGGTGGGGTTGTGGACCATGTGTCAGGAGGTCCTGCGCCTCTGGACATGGCTGGATCGTCCGGACTTTTTGCTGGTCGTGCAGCACTTGGCAGGATCTCTTAACACCAAGGTGGACAAACTCAGCCGCGGACCACAAATGGCATCGGCAACTGGATGTGGCTCAAGGTCTCTTCCAGAACTGTGGAGAACCATCTCTAGATCTATTGGCCACTGCAGAGAATGCACAATTTCAGTATGTCTGCGTGCTAGAGTTTCCAAAGTGGCTCACGCTCGGAGACGCATTCCGACTAGACTGAAATATGGGACTCCAATATGCCTTCCTGCCGATACCTCTCCTTCCCCGAGTTCTGAAGAAGAGCAGAGCCAACCGTGCCCAAGTCATCTTGATGGGTGCAGACTGGGAGAGGAGAGTATGGTATACAGAATTCCTGAGCATCTGTCCTCCAATCAGGCTGCCCCTCGGGAAAATCTCGTCGCAGCAAAAGGGCAGAGTTTTGCAGCCAAACCTGCGCGCTCTTCACCTTCATGCATGTCCGCCAGTCCTGCTTCTGCCAAATGTACTGCAGAAGGTGAAGGAGAATTGAGTGCTGCTGATTCTGATTGTCCCAGATTGGGCTCAGAGGATTTGCTGCATGGTATGCAACTCTAGTAGCTCTCAGTACTCGACTGCCCTTAGCTCTCCTGCGCACAGTGGACATGCTTGTGGAGCCTCAAGGTCAGTTCCGCCACCTGAATGCCAAAGAGCTGTTGCTGCACATTTGGAGAATTACTGGTGTTTGTTAGAGTCCATTTCACTTTCAGATAATCTCTCAGACGTTATCTTGACAGCCGAGAAGCCCACCTTTAAATCCAACTATGCGGATCGCGGTACTAAGTAATTTCAGTGTGCGAGTCGAAAGGCATCACCCCTTTAATACGTGCTTTCCCTTCGTCTTTCGATAGGTTTCCTCTTGCACTCCAGAGTCTGCTATGGTTATGATTAAGGATCAATCTGGTGAACCTATTTGCCTTTGTGTGTGACTGAGAACCTTCCCTATTTAAATTGCAGCTAGTGGATCATTTCCTGAAAGGTTTGCTTTGCTAGTTTCCTCCCATTTCTTGTTATTGTTCCTCTTTGGGTTTTGATTATCATAATTTTCTTCAAACAACCAAGGAGGGGCAGTGCATAAACAGATTAGACTACAGACAAGCAACGTCTTACTACATTCATCGTACTCTTCAGGAGAGAGTAGATGATGCGTTCTTTGTAGACCACTGAAGCGAAGAAGGGCAAAGCTGTAACCAAAAGCACCATTTCATGCAGGGTCATCCTCTGTATCAAGATTTGCTATGCCTTAGTCAAGAAAGACCCTTTAGAGGGCTTTCGTTCCCACTACACTGAAGCTGTCTCTGCCTCCTTGGCTGTCTCTAGAGATGCTCTGTTTACTGACATATGCTGCATGGCTACATGGTCCTCTTTGCATATTTTTGCCAAGCATTACTGTCTTGCGTCTCAGGCACTCAGTTATAAGTGGGTTCTGTGCCCTGTTGTGTTGCATAACTTCCTTGTCTAACTGGCATTACTCCATCAAACCTTCCAGGGAGATATTGCTTTGGGATGCAGTCAGAAGATGAGCAAACTGCGGGAAGGAGTATCCATAAGAAAAAAGATACCCACCTTCTGTAATATTTCTGACAGATACATAAACAAGAGAGTCGTTGGAGTGCAGTTTGCTTGCCCAACAAGGACATTATCACCAGATGAGGGGAACTGCTAGTTTCACTGTAACCGGAGACCAGTAGACCATTGGTAACTGATTTTAAGCTGGACTTCACCTGGACTTTGAGGGACATCTGCCCCTGTGGCCAAAGTCTTCCCTCCGTGGTCGTGGACCCAAGGGGTGTCCCCAGGAAGACGCCCGTCACTAGATCAGCATCTTCAGCATCCTGTATCACTTGCATCAGGGCCACTTCATTTTCAAGAACACTCGATTGAAATTTGGGGCAGCTCCCCCATAGAGCCTGAAACTGGACTGGAGACTGCTTTGACTTTAATCTAACTGTCCAACTGGACCTCTTTGCTCCCTGTGACTCACACTCTGCTGTAGTTGGTCGACGAAAGCGAGCCAGAATAGTAGTTTACAACTTTATAAAGGTTTTGCTAAATTACCACTAGTGCGATCCATTACAATGATTTATTTCACTAAGTGAAAAAGCAGTGATTTACTAGGTCTTTGAAAGTTCATATCTCCTGAAACACCTGCCTTTGAGGTTCCTATTTAAAGTTAAAAATAACATTTATTTTTAGAAATTGGTGTCAGGTTTTTACCGAGTCTAGTTTCTTCCTTATTCAGCTGTTTTGGTACTTCTTAATGTTTTTCATTTGTTCCTTTGATAAACCAGTATTAAGAAAGTGATAAACCAACGACCGCTCAGAGTCAAAGCTACACAGGGTTGAGCTAAGGTTTTTCAAACTAATCTGACTGGGCCCAGTACAGGTAGTGAGTTTATTATATGGTGATATTGCACAACTGCGCCATCTAATAAATCGCTTTCCTCATAATTATGCCTTCCCATCATTTCTGGTCCTCCTCAAGCTGATTTAAAAAATAAAGCAATGCAGAACAGAAGCCGTACTGAGTACCCTGATTTGTCAAGGTGTATGTTATACCCGGAACTACTGAACCGGAGTCTGTACAGGCCTGGGTCTACCGTTCAAACCGCTTTACCCTTTGTTGCAGTAGTTTTAAACTTTCCTCCTGGTAACACATGCTTTATATCTGACCCTGATCTTTGTGTGCAACTGATTTGACAGTCTTTCTAGATGAGGAACTTGTGGGAAGGCGTAGAAGAGTAAGCTACTTCGTTAACACTTTTGCTGATGTGTACAGATCATCCCCAAAAGGTACCTCACTATACTCCAGCCTGCTGTCTTCTGAGATGTAGTATTTCTTCAGTTTTGTCTTTTCTAATTTTCTTTTTTTATCACTGTATTTCTATGTCTGGCTAAACAGTGCAACTGCATTTGTCTGCATGATGTATTGCTGAAGTACATAATAAACATACATAGAGTGGGCCTTTGACTCCACCCAGTGGAGTTAATTCTCTCACCTCATGCCATTGGCTATTTGGTGTTTCATTCTGCCTTCCATGACCGAATATTTTACATCCTAAAGGTACACACATTCATCACACCGATTGTCACATTAAATTAATTCTCTCCTTTATCCACTCTCTAAAGAAAGCAATCCTTCTCTTCCAGGGGATCCTCCTCAAAGTCATAAGCACTGAACAGTCCTATCCATAAGCTGTGTTCCCGGAGCACTTTAAAAAGTATACATAATTGTATATATAACAACAATTTGTACCATAGTATGTTATATGTATATTTGTTTGCTGCCTAAAGAAAGCTAAAAATGGCCAGATGTCATAGAATTTTCATTTTTAAAAGAAGCCAGTCGCATAGATGAGCGTCACTATAAAAATTTGATCCTAGAAAATTTTTCACAAACAAAGGGAATATGAGACATTGTTAGCTAATAGGCTGCAATGCAAAACATGGAATAGAAAACTGGCACTGTCCTTTAAGAACCTCACAATACCCCCAGTATCCCATCATTCCTCACTGGTGACAGTTAGGTCAGGTCATTTTTGGGAAATTGGGAATCCTGGGTGAAGCAATTGTTGAGAGCTGTAATAGTTTCTGTCCAGGTAGGTGGTTGGGTTGCTTATGACTTTGATGAGGACATGAAATAAAAACAGCTCCAACAGTCGCCCAAAAAGGTTCCTTAAAGAAGCCTATCCCACTTGAGTATCCGTTCTGGAGTATGACTATAGGCAGTAGTGTCTAGTAATTGTATGAGCAAAGCACCAAGTAGCTGCCTTACATATCTCTGAAATGGGAACATTCCAAAGAAGACCTCTGTTAGCATCCTTTCCCTGTGTGGAGCGTGGTTTAGGTCTACCAGGTGGGGGTTTGTTTGCTATCTGGTATGAGAGAATAATGCATGATACAATTCATCTAGATATAGATGTTTTAGAAGAAGGCAAACCTGTATGTGCTTGACCATAGTTTATGAAGAGACGACCTGACTGTCTTTTATCCTTGGTTTTGTCTAGATAACATTTCAGGACTCTTTTAACATCCAGAGAATGCAAGGATTTTCCAGCTGGCGTTGATGGATTAGAGGGGAAAAGTATAGATAGATGTATAGCAAGAATTTGTACTATGTGTGTGTGTGTGCGTGTGTGTGCGCAACCTTTTCCTTTTAAAAAGGTTTGTGAAAGATTTTCTATGGTCATCTTTTTATAGTGACGCATATCTATTCATTTAGCTTCTTTTTAAAATGAAGATTCAATTAAATCTGGCCATATGTAGCTGGCTGCAAATATATATATATATATATATATATATATATATATATATATATATATATATATATATATATATATATATATATATATATATATATGTATTATAGTACAAATTCTTGCTATACATATATGTGTACTTTTTTAGGGAGCTCCAGGATCCTGAATGTATTCAATGCTTAAGTCTTTGAGAATTCCCCTGAAAGAGAACTAGGATTACAGGTGAGTAACTTTTCCTTCTTTGATATTTTCCTCAGCATTGGTAAACCCAACAGGGCAGGCTTTAAAGTTAGAAAGCCGGTTCTATTGGCTTAGCCAATGCTGTTTTTGCCCTGCCTTCTTTGAACTGTGGACAATTTAGCGGAACCCCATGTAACTGGTACTGATGGCACCTTCATGCATCCGAAGCTTCATTTCTGGGGTTGACTGAATGTTGCACAGTTGTGAATGCTTCCTTGAAATCGTACATTAGGAATCTGCAGGGATATCTGAATCCATCAGAAAAAGGGGTACCAAAGGTGAGTAACATTAAAAAAAAAAAAAAATGTGAGTGAGCAGAGTTAATGTGCTGTGCTGCATAAATGCCTACTTTTCGTGAGGTTCTGTTTTATGCCTTTGTCATGTATTCCTCTTAAGTTATGTTTCTAATTTCTACTTTGTTTTCCATCAGGGATGCTTATGAAAATTACTGCAACGAAGCGACAGGCCATCTGCTGTTTTGTGTTGCCCTTAACCTGTGCCAGAAGTTAGAAACAAACGGTCCCATGTTAATACCTGCAGGGGTGAATCTTCCCAGCATAGTATACGAGTTGGCTTGCCAAGCAGCCTCAATATGCAATTCAGGTACAGTGCTATGTCAGTAGAATATGAAAGAGCTTTTGACTAGTGCTGGTCCAAGACTGGAGAACTGCTTGCCTGAAAGTTTAGAATTGCCTATTGTTTGGATTTATTGTTGTGGCCAGTCTTCTAATAGACGAGTTACCTTTAAAGTGCTTTTGTCTTAATAGCTTATTTGCTCCGGTGTTTGTTGTCATCATGTTGTTCAATGTGATATTTCTTATCTTCAGAAAAAGGATCTGCAATTTAGGTAAAAAGGTAAGAATTCTAGAAATTGTGACAGCCCACCCCACCTATAATATTACTTTGTTGACTAATAATTTTTTCAGAAACAGTTGTGTCTGTTCAGAACAGGTCCTGTGTTGCCAGTTGTAGTTCTCTTAGTTAGTATGGTGGAATCCTCACTAAATATTAGAGGTACAGTGTGAGATCCCATTATCCATCAGCCCTGTCCCTGGTGTGACGAGGTCCAAACTAGACTTGCAATGGGGGGAACACCCTTTTAACCTGTTTTAAAAGTACTTGCATCCTAGGTGTACACAGTGATCCCTGTCACCACTGAGCAGTTCTGCGATGTTTCCATTTTAGAGCCACTGTAAATATGTAAGGCAGAGTGATACAGTCCTCATCCCTTATTCATCTTTTCTGGCAGCCACCAGCAGTATGAAAACCGTGTTGGATGTAAACTGCACTGTGATAGGTTTACTTATCAGTATGACAAAGGCCATTTAAAGCACTGGAGGTAGTTCTCTGAAATCCTTGTCCTGTATAGTTTCCAAACTTATTGGGAGATTTTTATTTTTTATTTATGAGTTTTGATTGAAACCGTACAATAATCATATAAAACATCCACAAAACACCATCACCGCCCGACCCACCCCAACGGTACCTCAAACCCATTCTTACAAATATCTGAATCAGCATGTTAACACATTTGACCAAGAGTCACCACCTCCACATGACACCTTTTCCCTCCCGGTCTACTGCCTCCTTTGACCCTGCGACTTGCTGGACGGACTGTTGGACAGTGTCTTGTACCCCCCCTTTCCTCCTGGACAGAGCCCAGCAGGCCATGGTGTTCTCTACATGGACCCCAGGTTTGGTTGTACCTATGGGGGAAGCCCCTAGATTGGTATATCGCTTAATCTGCTAGGGAACAGTGGTCCGACCCCCTTAACCACTTCAAGACAGGGGGGTCTTTGCTATATTTCCAATATCCAGTGATATCTCATTTGGCCAGCATGCAACCAATACCAACAATTAACTTCTGTACTTTGATCCCGTTCCACCCTAGAAAAACTCCTAGAATTGTCAGGATGGGGTTCCAATCAATTTGGAATCCTATCACTTCTTCTAAGTTCCGAAAGATCGAGTCCCAGTATCTCTTTATCATCCCATGTATCAGGGTACCCCTAGCCTGGCCCTCACCCCGCCCCATCCTCCACTATCTTTTGGGGTATAATATATTCTACGAACATTTTTAAACTCTATCAGTCTCAGACGGGTGGGAATCACCAATGCTTGGGCCGCCATTTTAGCTTCCGTCCAGTTATCTTTGTTCAGCGGCCCCAGGTTAGACCCCTTCTGCTCCCACAGTCTGGCCAGTGAGTCGGCGTCATTCGTACCTAGTGTCTTTTATATATACACAGGGTATGTCCTTCCCTTCAATGGTTGACGTTGTGAGTCTAACCTCCAATGGGCTGTACTCTGGGAGAGCCACTGCTTGTGCCTTATATCTATCCAGCACATGGTGGAGTTGCAAATAGAGGAAGAACTGCGATTTGTGCAAGTCATATTCCGCAACCAGTTACTCGTACAACTTCATGTGGTTTGTCTGCCTTACATCTCCCAATTTGGAGATCCCCATCCTGTCCCATTTTTGAAAGCTTTGGAGCCTTGCTGTTTCGGATAGCCATGCTACCATCCACAGCAGTGTTTCCTCGGTGAGCACCCACCACCACGTCATCCACTTTAGCACTTTTATCTAACTGATAATGGGGATGGCCATAAGGCCCGGAAGGTCGGACGGGAGGGCTCCCCCATTTAGCCAGGCCCATGGTGCTTGCCCGGCTAGAGCGGTTTGTTCCAGCCTCGTAGTCGGATCATCTCGATCACACAAAATCTAATCATTAGTCGAAAGCAGCTGTGCATCCCAGTAATTCAGTCTCGGGTCCACCGCCCCCAGCCCACCTTCAAATAGAGATTGTATGCATTTCCTGCAGGAGACGTATAGGTAATGAAGCTCGACTGCCAAGTCGCAAACTATCTCGTAGGTATTTTAAAGGGATAGTGCTTCAGTACGTAGATCTGTGGTACTGCCACCATTTTTAGCAGGACTGAGCCCCAACATGTTCAGGGGAAGGGAGCCCCAATGTGTCTTGTGCCCCAGGAGTTTGTGAAGCAGGGGAGTTACATTACTTTCCCATCATTCTACTGGTCCTTGACTATATACATACCCAGATATTTGAAGCCCCTCATTACATATCTAATCTTCGGGGACCCAGGTGGCAGATCTGGCTGGTCACCTACTGCTGGCATTATAGCCGACTTTTCTCAGTTCACGCGCAATCCAGCCGCCTCGTCATAAGTCTTTAGCATGCATATCAGTCATGGAATAGACTGCTCTGGGCGATTCGAGATATAAGAGTACATTGTCCTCATATAAAGGTATCCGGTCCTCAGTGCCCAACTCCCACTTCAGGGCCCAAATATGGTTGTCCCTCCTTATCCATTTGGCTAGAGGTTCTATCGTAAGGGTGAATAAAAGAGGGGAGGGGGCAGCCCTTTAGGGTTCCCCTACCGATGGGGAAGTGGTGTGAGAGAATGCTGTTAACTCGGACCCTGGTCCGTGGTTCAGGATACAGCAGCTTCATGTACTTACAGAATCTGGGGCCAAAATTGTCTGAATCAAAGGCCTTCTCAAAGTTTAGATGTAATAATGTCGTCTGTTCAGACACTGAGCCCTGGTGAGCCATTATTGCTTTTAGCCTTCTGGGATGCTGCCGGGTGCCCCTGGTCAGCATGAAGCTGTTTTGGTCCATATGGACCAGAGATCTCACCGAGTAACCAATCTATTTGCCAGATCCTTTGCCATCCATTTAGCCTCCACGTTTATCAGGGACATGGGCCTGTATGATGCACAGTCCGTAGGTGGTCTGTCTGGTTTGGGGAGGGCTGCCACAGTAGCACTCCGGATGTCAAGGGGAATGGTAGCATCGGTTTAAGCTTTCAGTCATAACAAGGTGGTGTGGGACAATGGTGGATGCAAACCTTTTAAAGAATTCCGTTGGTAGTCCATTCGGTCCGGGCGCCTTCTCGGATTGCATGACATACAACTCTTTAAGCAAGTCGTCTTCCGATAAGGCTTATCCAGCTCCACCCTGCTCTCCTGGGAACGCTTTGGGACCACCAAATCTGCTGCTATGGGATTCTGCTGTTCTGATCTACCTGGTGGGATCGAGCTGTACAATGTCTCGTAATATGGTGCAAATGTTTCGGCTGTGACCATGGCATCATGGGACATCTGGCCGTCCTGCTACGCGTATCTGGGGTACAAATCTATCCTCCAGTTATTTGGTTGCTAACCTATACATTTGTTTCTCAGTTTTATCCCCAAGTACATACACTGTGTTTTGGGACTCCCTTACTACTGCCCTCGCGCTCCCGAGCAGCTTCTGTTTAAGCACTTCCCTGACTGCCTCAAGACAACATAACGCCTCCGAGTCGGTCTTCTGGTCTAGATAATGTTCTATTTTTCAGATCTGCCTCTCCAGGGCCGTGATCTCTTTCTTGTTCTCCTTCTTCCAAACCTACGATGTATGCTATTATTTGCAACCCTGAGGCCTGCTTTCATGGCCTTCCATTATGTAATTGGGGAGAATTAACTTTATAGTAGAAGTCTTTCACCTCCTGTAGGAATTCTTTTTAACCTGATATCCTTTAACTATCCATCTTGGAGGTTCCAGTGGAACCCAGTCTTATGTGTCGTTTGTCCCAGTGTGATCTCTATGGGCGAGTGTTCAGACAGGGGCCTTGGATGGATTTTATCCCCTGACACTCCCAGATTGTCAACGGGGGGGAAGGAGCAGATAATCTATTCTCTAGTACGGAGTGGTGTGAGCGAGGGTAGTGTGTGTTTTCACACCTGTAGGAAAGTGCCTCTTTTAGACATGGTCATCCCCCCTTTTTGCCCTTTCGTACTGATGATTTTGATTGGAAGTGCACTGAGTCCCTGCTAACCAGGGCCAGTGCTCTTTCCTTAAAAGTACATACAAGTTAATTGTAACCCTAATAGTAAGGACTTCAGCACCCTTGTAAGACCCTGGTAAATGGTACCCCTGTTACCCAGGGCATGGGTACTAAAGAAGGTCCCTAAGGACTGCAGCATGCATTATACCACCCAAAGGGACTCGTACACAAACCACCTGCAGACTGCCATTGCGTGAAATGGTGGAAGCCATTTTGCAAACACGACATTGCCCCCACCCAGTGTGCAATGCCTATGTACACTGCATGTACTATATGTAAGTCACCCCTACAGAAGGCCTTTAGGGCCCTAAGGCAGGGTGCATTATATTACATGTGAAGGCACAACTGCATGAGCAGATGTGCCCCTGTGATGCCTAGCTCCATTACTAGGCATTGCAGGTGCCCAGAAAGCAATTCAGAGGACATGTACTGGGCACTGGCCATTACGAGTTACCCAGCTACATACTGGCTTCACTTAGAATAATGGTGTTTGGTATCAAATATCTTGTCTTATTAAATCTGTACTGATGCCAGTATCAGACTTATTTAGACATGCACCCAGAGGGCACCTTAGAGGTGCCCCTGTAGCCCTACTAGCCTCTTAGTGTGTTGGCTGACTGGTATCTTCCATTCTGCTACCACAGACTTGTTTCTGACCCCCTGAAAGGGAGGGTGCGCGCTCTGAGGTCAGGAACAATGCGTGCTCTCTAGAAGGTGTTCTCGCCTCCTCCAGCAGGATGGCTAACAATTTAGCATATCCAGACCAGAGGATCAAAGCCTCTGCTGCCTTTGAAATGTAACACTGGCTTCCCCCCAGACCTGGGGCACACCACCCCCGCCCTGGGGCACATTTGGCACCGGAGCAGGTAGAAAATTAGTTATTCAGAAGGCGTGTTGCACCCACAGGTTAGCCACACTCCTAAGTTTGGCTACCTGAAGTGAAAAGCCAGAGAAGGGTTTCACCATCTTGCTTTTGGTGAAATAGGGACTTCTGGGTCAGGGTTATGCCCACTCCCCAGAGAAAGTTAGCATATAGGGGGCATAGTCGCTCATTGGCTACTACCGTATATGCCCCTAAATGTCCCTAAATTGAGTATTTAGGGGTCCTCCGACACCAGATCCCCAGATTCAACTTCCTGGGAACTGAAGAGGACAAAGAGGAGGCAACACGGCGAGAACCAAGGAGCTGCACAGAAACTGGCTCCAAACCCTGCCTTGCTACTTGCTCCTTATTAATTGCGAAGGCCTGACCATCTTGCATCTGTGCATCCTCCCTAACACTTGGAGGACTGCCCAGCACTTCGACAACCAGCGATCATCTACCTTGGGGTGGAGGAGCCATCCTCCTGTATCCGCAGGCACTGACTGCATCTGCCCGGTTCACCGTGTTGCTGGCGGTCGGGCCCACCAAGGGAGCATCACTTCACTTCTTCGTGGCTCTAGGAGGTCAGCTCCATCTCTCAGCCGAGTTTCGAGATGCTAGACCCTCCCGAGCTCCCCTGCACTAATACCCTGAGTACCAGGGCCCTTGCACAAGCCAAGGCTTGTTTTGTGCCCGGACCAGACACCAAAGCTTTGGAAGACTTCCTGCATGTTGAGGGACATCAGGACAGATGAGAACCACAACCTGAGTAGCCCTGCTGTCTTGTTTTTCTCCTCTCTGCAGATGTACCAACAAGTGTTAGAGCCTCGAACTCTAGTGGCCAGCCAGCCAAGGCCCTCTGCATCCGAGCTCCAGAGCCCGGGTCTACAACTTCTGACTGTGTCCCCGGGCCTATAGGTCCCCACGACCTGAGCCCCTTTTTGGGTTCACCCGGACTTGCCCCAAGTCCCCTTGACTTGTCCAGCCCTCCCCGACCCCTACTTAATGGCGGCCGCTGCGGGGACAGGCGAGCAAGACCACGGACTCATTGTCAGTGAAATTGCTCTCCCACCCTCGCAGCTCCACCATTAAGTGAGGCCTGCCCCTGCACTCTCGAGTGTTGGTGATCGAGGCCCTCCTCCACCCGCAGGTTTCCCTGCGCCTCATCCCTGGTGGTCCAGTGGACGTCTGTCTCCTTCCTCTCACTCTGCGCTTTCACTCGTTTTCACTCGTTTTTCTACCCTTTTTTATCTTTCACCTTTCTGCATCTCTGCTCTTTTGTGCCTTATTTCTGCTCATTTTCCCTTCCTCTCGCTCTAATCTTTCACTCGTTTTCACTCGTTTTTCTACCCTCTTTTCTTTGACCTTTCTGCATCTCTGCTCTTTTGTGCCTTATTTCTGCTTATTTTCCCTTTTTTCTTTATCCCTTATTTCCTCCCTTTACCTTTGCCCGCCGCTGCTGCCCCCGCGGCCCCTCCCCCCCAGCGCGACCGGCCCAATCCAGCTCCCCTCCCCGCTCCCGCCTCCCAGCTGTCCAGCCCTCCCCGACCCCTACTTAATGGCGGCCGCGGGCAGTGGGTACGCCAAAGGCGCGTCAAAGGCAAGCCCGTCTGCGCCCGTCCGCGAGCCGACCGCGACCAGCGCCAGGAACCCTGGACCTCCTCCCCGCCAACGCTACGACCCAGCAGCACTCCACGCACTCAACCCAGGCCGCAACAACAACTGCAAGCTAGCATCACCAGCCGACACCCACGGACCCTTCAGCTGTCACCGCTGCCGTCACACCTGCAGCACCACCAAGAACACGGATCCAGCACAACCCGCCCACAAGAACACAACCGAACTGAAGACCCTGCAATGCATCCTCCTCAACGTCCGATCCCTCCACAAACACGCCACAGAAATCTGGGACCTCCTCGACCACACCGGACGTAGCGTTCTTCACCGAAACCTGGACCAACACCACCTCGGGACCGGACATCGCCATCGCTATCCCCCAAGGATACAAGATCTCCAGGAAGGACCGCCCCACCCGCCCAGGAGGAGGAATCACCATTGTCCACAAATCCAGCCTCCGCTTGAGCACACTCCCCGACGAGCCCACAGAACTGATGGAACACCTTCACTTCAAGATACTAGCCAGCCCCACCGCCACCCTCCGATGAACCCTCATCTACCGACCCCCTGGACCCCGCGGACCCTTCGCCAACTCCATCACGGACATTATCTCCCCGCAGGCCATCGCATCCACCAACTACAGCCTGCTGGGAGACCTCAACTTCCACCTCGACAACCAACTGGACCCCAACACCACATCCCTCCTGGACAACCTCCACAACATTGGACTCCGCCAGATCGTGACCGAGCCCACGCACTCAGCAGGACACACCCTCGACCCCCTCTTCACTACAGGAAACTCCATCACCTTCAGCCACACCACTGAACTCCCATGGACCGACCATTGTTGCGTCCACTTCACCTTCAGAACACCCACCATCCACAGACACCAGCACCTGCTCCCACGAAGAAACGAACAAAATCACTGACGACCATCTCACCTCCTCACTCAACAACTCCACCCCAACCATCGCGGAAAACGACGACCCCAACACCGCAGCCCGAACCCTGCATAGATGGATCTCGGACAGCACCAACACCATAGCCCCCCTCAAGAAAAACAACAATACCTGCGCCAAGAAAGCCAGATGGTTTACCGTTGAACTTCCAGAGTCCAGACGTACATGCCGCCGCCTCGAAGGCCTGGAGGAACACCAAATCCACAGAAGCCCACAACAACTTCAAAGCCGCCACCAGCGCCCACCATCAACTCATCAGAGAAACGAGGAAAAAAGCGATTGAAGACAGAATCTCCACCCACGCGCACAACAGCAAGGAACTCTTCAGCATCATCAAGGAGTTCGCCCAACCCACCAGCGAGTCTACCGACATCCCTCCCTCACAAGACCTCAGCGACAAACTCAGCACCTTTTTCTACCACAAAATCAAGAGCATCTACGACAACTTCGACGAAGACAACCAACACACTGAACCCTCACCAACCACCCCCGACACCCGGAAACCAGCGATTGACGACTGGACAGCCCTCACCACCGAAGACACACTGAAGACAATGAAGTCAATCCACTCAGGGGCCCCCACGGACCCCTGCCCCCACCTCATCTTCAACAGAGCCGCCGACACCATCGCACCCATGCTCCGCCACACCTTCAACCGCTCCCTGGCGACCGCCTCGTTCCCCGACGACTGGAAACACGCCGAGGTCAACCCCCTCCTAAAGAAACCCTCAGCGGACCCCACCGACCTCAAAAACTACAGACCCATCTCCCTGCTCCCGTTCCCAGCGAAAGTCATCGAGAAAGCCATCAACAGCCAACTCGCCACATTCATTGAAGCACACAACATCCTCGACTCCTCCCAATCTGGCTTCAGAAAAAACCACAGTACGGAAACCGCCCTCCTCGCCGCAACAGACGACATTCGCACCCTACTGGACAAAGGAGAAACAGTAGCCCTCATCCTCCTCGACCTATCAGCGGCTTTCGACACAGTCTCCCACCGCACCCTAATACGCAGACCACGACGCAGGAATCCAGGACAAGGCCCTCGACTGGATCCGCTCCTTCCTCTCCGGCAGGACGCAGCGGGTCAGACTCCCCCCTCTCCCCCCCTTTCCTCTCGGACCCCACACCTACCACCTGCGGAGTCCCCCAGGGCTCCTCCCTCAGCTCGACGCTCTTCAACGTCTACATGGCTCCACTCGCCCCCATCGTCAATCTACGGACTCAACATCGTGTCGTACGCAGACGACACCAGCTCATCCTCTCCCTATCCAGTGATCCCAACACAGCCAGACGCAACTTTCGAGAAGGCATAGAAGCCGTCGCCAAATGGATGAAAAACAGCTGCCTACAACTAAACACCAACAAAACAGAAGTACTCATCATGGGCCCAAACCCCGATGCCTGGAGCGACACCTGGTGGCCCCCCGCCCTCGGAAACCCGCCAACCCCCACGGACCACGCACGCAACATGGGAATCATCCTGGACTCCGAGCTCAAAATGGTCCGCCATCAACTCTGTCTCGTCTTCCTGCTTCCACACCCTCCGCCTCCTTCGTAAGACCTTCAAATGGATCCCCCTCGAACACCGAAAGACCGTCACTCACGCCCTGGTCACCAGCAGACTCGATTACAGCAACGCACTCTACGCCGGAATAAACAAAAACCTCACCCGCAAGCTACAGAACATCCAGAACGCCGCCGCAAGCATGGTCCTCAGCCTGCCAAAACACTGCCACATCTCCCAGCACTTGCGCAGACTCCACTGGCTCCCCATCGAGGCGAGAATCACCTTCAAGATGCTCACCCACGCCCCCAAGGCCCTCCACTGCACCGGACCAGCATACCTGAACAGCCGACTCAAATTCCACGCACCCCAAAGGACCCTACGATCAGCCCAGCTCTCCTACGCCGTGGTCCCCCGCACCAGAAAGACCAGATCAGGAGGCCGCTCCTTCTCCTTCCTCGCGGCCAAAGCACGGAACGCCCTTCCGCTCCACCTCAGACAGACATCGCTCCCCATCTTCACAAGAAACCTCAAAACCTGGCTCTTCGACAGACCCCCTCCTTGATGGAATGGAACCTGCACCCCCCCCCCTCCCCCCCCCCACCCCACCCCTAGCGCGGTGAGTAGTCGCGCTTTAACAAACCCCTGATTGATTGATTTATTGAGTTCCAGGCTACCATCCCGACCAGTCCTTCTGCACCCGGACACACCAGGGCAGGTAGAAGAAAACTGCTGCTGGTACTTTGGACCTAGGCTCCCTACCACCTTAAGTCCCAAAGGGTACCTCTGAAATTTGTTTACAATTACCTGTTTGCTATGTGTTTTTCTCCCATAGGATAACATCGTAGCTTTCAAGGCTCATGCCTCAAAACCATTATTTGAACTATTTTTCTGTTCTGTTCTAAAATGGATATCTCCGCTTGTACTTAAGTTATTTCAAAGATCTTGGTGTGTAAATTCTTATGGAAATCTACTTTTTTTTATAAAGTGTTCTCAAATTTCTTATTGAGTTTGTGAACCATTTATTGACTTTGTGTGTAACAAATGCTTAACACTCCTCTCTGATAAGCCTAAGCTGCAAGACCACACTACCTCAAATAGAGCACTTGGGATTATTAAAGTAAGCCCTGTAAACCAATAAGGGTAGTCTAGACTTTTTGCATGGTGTGCCGTTACATTGGCATCACTACATAAAAGCCAGCGTCCTACAATGCGCATCCTGGTTCCTTATCCTCCAAATGTCAATGAACCCCAGGGATTCTGCCCATGTCGCCAGGGTTGAGGCCCGCTCCCCTCCACAGTGTCGAGTTGCGGATGCAAACTTTTATTAAAGTCGCCCCCAACTACCAGTCCCCCTTCCAGAACTGAAGCTATGATTTTTGTCCAGTCAAAAATTGAGAACCTCTGTAGGGTGTGGGGGATATATAACGATATCGCTGTCCACAACCTCCCATGTAGGGAGCCTGTGATGATATCATATCGTCCCATGATGTCTGGGTTACCTCTGTAACCACGAGAGGGAATGTTTTGTTTGGGAGGAACGCCACCCCTGGCGAACCCTACATGATACACTCGGTTAAACCCATAGCGGGCCAGAAGGGAGCATCTGTTACCTAGCAAGTGCGTTTGTAAGAGGACGACGGCTGGGGCCAGTTTATGCATCTGCCGAAGGATCGGAGTCCTTTTAACTTTGTCCAGCAGCCAATTGACATTCTAAGACACTATCTAATAGTGCATGATGTGATTTCCCTTAGGTATGGCAGGTCATATGTCTTACGTGCCCAGATTCCTAGGGATGTGCCCAATGTGCAGTGTTGTGTGCCAACAAAAACTAAACAGAGGGTCCCCAGCTGGGCTCCTTAACTGCCACCACCCAACACTTCAAAACTGGAAGTAACTGTCGCCCTGAAAACAAACAAACAATGTGAACAGAAACATTGTAAGGAAATGCCTCTTTTTGTATGGTCACCCCCAAGTTTTTCAATTGATGCTGCGAGGCCTGCTAACCAGATCTCGGTGCATGTGCCCTGGCCCTAAAGTGTATATCTAATTGGCTATACCAAAGTGGAAATGGATAACTTACTTGTAAGTCCTTAGTAGATGGTAACTTGTAAGTTAGAGGAATATCCTGGAGGTCCCCCAGCCCGCCATTGCGGACTGGTGGATCAGTCGTACACTGCTACCCCGACTGTGCTATTGAAATCAATCGCAAAGCCACCACTTCCCCAGAATATGTGTGTAAGTCACCCCCACGGCAGGCCTACCAAGTCCTAAAGGCAGGGTGCAACATATGACACGGGCAGGACATGTACTTTACATGCCCTGACAGTAAAACATGCAAAACTACTGTTTTTACTGTTGAAAGACTTGGTCGCCCAGTTGGTGAGTATAGGGTTACACTCTGACCCCTCAGCTTTGCGTGCTAACTCCTGAATGATGCAACCAAATAGGCACTCTAATGTATCAAACAACTTGTTACACTAAGCTTGACTTGTATTTCAGGTCGAAATTAATGTAACTTATTGCAGTGTGCAATTTTAGCAAAGCTGCCAGTTTGTTACCTTTCAAACTCCTGTGCCTTCCCGGGCACACATGGAGCCTCCTCCACAAGACAACTTTCTGCCCTCCTGAAGAGACATGCCAAAGACTCTCAGGAAGGAAAACAATGAGGGATTGCAGGCCAGGGAGGTGTCATCTCCCTCCTGCAGGAACCACTTAAGTGTTAGCCCCAAAAGGCCAGCTTCAAAGGTGAAGCCACCATTGAAGGGCAGATTTGGAACACCAGAGGGAGTCCTGCCCCATTGTTGAGGTAGACTTGCTGGCACGGGGATCAGATGGGGGAAACCAGTTGCCAAACAGGTTTCCCCAGGGGCTTGTAGCCTGGAGGTAGCCACACCCCGGTGGTGGGCTAGGGAGATCTAAACGCAAGAGAGAGATCTCCCCATCTTGGGAGTGTGCAGGATGGTACATCCTGGGATAGCCAGATGCCACACTTCACAGGAACTTGTCACCAGATGGGAGGGACCCTCGTAACCCATTGGCTACCAACAGCATCTTGCCCTGAGGGCACTTTCTGAGCATAAAGGGGGCACCCAGATCTCAACGGACCTGGAAGAAGGACCGAAAAAGTTCCCTGCTGCACCAAGGGGCCAACAAAGAGTGTATGCACTTACGAAGACTGCACCTGCTGCACCTGGTGGCTAGCGAAGAGAGGGACTGTGCCTGCAGTGTCCTGCTCAAGGAGAGGCTGTCTCCTGAGCCCAGTCAAGCCAAGAGACTCCAAGGGCCAGCTGTCTGTGCTCCTGTTTGCAGCACAGGTACACAACAGCTGAAGAAGCCTGCTGGGGCAAGTTGGTAGCTCAAAAGTCTTCAAGTCGCTACCACAGCTGTTGTGCAGCACCAAGGACAAAGACTTGACACACAGAGTTACACCTGAGTTGGCAAAACCCGGTAGTGCTGTTGGAGAGTTGCTGGGACCCTCAGAAGATGAGTTATCGACCCAGAAAGTATTGACTTGTGACTGCAACACCAGGCAACTGGTTGTCCAGTGGCGACTGGACTTCGGCCAGATCAGAGAGGACTTCGTTGGACGTGGACCCTCTCACCATCTTCGTGGACCGAGGAACCCCTACAAGTGGATACTCGTCAACTGCGTCACATCCACAGCATCCTTAGAGCATCTTCAGCATACTTCATCCCTAGCATCAGGACCACTCCATAGGAATCCATTGCAACGCGGATAAAGTGCCTGGAACTGCTGAAGGACTGCCTCTTCTGTGAAGGTAACTGTTGTTCAATTGTTGTGGTGCTGGTTAAATGCTCTTCATTTGTTCCTCAGTGTAAGCCTTGCTGCTTAGTGCCACAGCTACCCAGGGTTGCGCTAAGGGTTTTACAGGCGAAACCTACTGGTCCTTAAGGGGTTGGTAAGTGTATTATACTGTGAGGTCGCACAACCACACCATATAATACACTTCATTTCCTCACTAAGATAAACTTGTACAACATCGTAGTCTTAGTTTGCAGAGGTTAGCATTCCCCTCGCTAGCCTCACCAGCAAGGTTGTATATGTCCCTCTTTGACAGCCCAAAGAATAGGAGTATCTGAGGCCATAAGGGAAGGGAGAGAGAGAGAGAGAGAGAGGGGTGTGCCCATCCCGCCCTCCCCGAGCATGCATGCCCTCATCCTCTGGTTGGGGCCCCCTACTGCCTGTTGCTAGAGCCCTTTGAAGACCATGTTTCACGCTTGTTCTCGGGCTTTATCCCCTGGCTATTGCGACACTGCCTGCTGCGTCTCCTCTGGCTTCTGTTTCTCGTCGTGCATACTGGTTCCATGGAATGTCACCGGGTCCGTTGTTGGTTTTGCAACAATTTCTTTTCTGCTGCCCAGTCCTTGACTTACTCAGGGCTTTTAAAGAACAGAGATTTCCCTTGATAGAGTACTTTCAATTTGGCCGGGTAAATCAACATATACTGTATGCCCATGATTCTTAGTTTATTTTTTACATCCAGAAAGGATTTACGGAGGAGTTGTACCTTGGCTGTGTAATCAGGAAATAGCATAACTTTGGTGTCCGCACACCAGATATCTGGGAGGCGAAGAGTGTGCCTCAGGATGGTGTCCTTGTCTACAAAGTTAAGCACCCGGAGGATGACCGGTCTGGGCAGAGTTCCCGGTGGGGGCCTCTGGCCAGCGCTAGGTGGTCTTTCTAATGTGAAGCCTGAGGAAATATCTGTGTCCGGTATCCATGGTTTGAACCAGTTAGTAACTGTTCCGGGCGTAGGCCCTCCAGCCCTCTGGAAAACCCACCAGTTGCAGATTGTTCCTGCACTGCCTGCCCTCCGCATCCTCAACTTAATGTTCAAGGTATAGCCGTCCGCTCCTGCAGCCGATTGATCTCTTTGCTGGATGTGCCCGCTACATCCTCCAGGGAGGAGACGGGTCCCTCTACCTCTGTGGTACGGGCAGCCAGGTTACACAGGTCCTGGCGGAGGAGGGACACCTCCACCCCAACCCCTCCAATTTTGCCATTCAGGTCCTTTTGACATTCTTTTAGCGTTTGGAGACTTACGACTGGAGAAAGCACTTCTTTTTGTGCCTAGGGTGGGGGGGGCGCACTGTGTGCCCCCATCTCATCCTCCGTCCACCAGTCCTGCTGAGGTCGTTGGCCTGGTGTATTTGTCAATCCGCTCCTGCCCCGTGGCTGCCTTGTCCTTCACCATCCTGATGGGTCGGAGTACCGCCACCCATACCCTGCTCTCAGTCTGGATCAGCGTCTTCAGGTAATCAGAATTGATTTGCTCTCACTGGGCGGCAAGCACTGCTGCTGCGGCAGCTATCCTCCATGTAGGGCTCTTCAAAAAAAGGCCCCGGTTCCAAGGGTCAGTCAGCCAAGCACCCCAACAGCCAGGGATGCAATCGGAAGGTGTCTCTGCCCCGAGTCCCTCACCATGAACCCGATTCCGTGTCTAACCAAATGGAGAACCCCCCCCCACTCCACCCCTTCCCCCCATTCCACCCCCCCCTCCTCCAGAGCCCACCTCCCGGGTTGAGGCTCGCTGGCACACCTTCATCTGGGTATCACTGCTCCTCACCTCCGAGACTCAGCAGGAGATAGCAGGGTCCGCCTTACAGATCTAGCCGCTGGTTACACCTCTCGCGGGTTCATGCAACTGCCGCAGCGCACGTGTCCAGCAACCCTGGGGGAAGGAGAGAGCTCCCACCCCTCCCCAAGATGATCAGCTCTTGCTCCCCAGGACCAGCTCAGGAAACACAAGGCAGCCTTGGGGTGTGGAGGAAGAGAAAGGAGTCACCACTCCTGCCAGTCCGCACCATTCCTCTCGGGTCTCTCATGGCTTTCGATCCACTGCTGCGTGGGTGGCGTAGCTCTACCGAATCGAGTGTTACAGGAGCCCCGCCGCTGGTGTTGACACGGCTCCGGGCTGCTTCTCCACCGAAAGCTGGTCTGCCCAGGCCCTCCGGAGCTGTCGACCTGGGCCTTCACAGGCATGCACCAGCCCTCAGAGCAGGGGGATCCTCAGCGGCGAATAAAGGGAGTAACAAGGGGAAACAAGCATTGGTAATGCATTGATTTTGCCTATGTAATGAATAAAGAGCTGTTTTAATCAATCATTGTCCGGCAGAAGGAAAGAGGTTCCTGACAGTTAACATGGGAGTGGAGAGGATGTGACGCAGCGGCCAGAGCTGCTGACTCGAGAGTTGGGGATCCCGGTTCGAGTCTCGGTGGCTCCGCACAGCATCCTGTGATTCTATGCAAATCACTTTATTTCTCCGGGTAATACATTGTTATATAAATATGCTGCAGGAGTAAAAGGCAAAACTATATGAAAATATAGTTCCACCAAAGCAGATGTTAACAGTATTTGGGCGGCAGGAAACTGATATGAGAAGCAGACGAGGAACAACCATTTTGGTAAATGCAAGAAAATATGCTACAGCCAATAGAAATGGAGGAAAGGTAAGTGGCACGCACAAGAACCAATGAGAAGTCAGGAAAGAGAGGAGGGGGGATGTAAGTCTCTTTTAAGTTAATATTAAAAACAATAGATTTCTGTGCAGGCGAAACCTAAAACGGATGAAAGGTGGACGGCTGCTTGTTTTAAGAGTGCCGGCCGGCCGGATAATGGGGGATTCTTAAGGCCGGCTCGGAGCTCGCTTAAAGTGCGGCTGCGACCTTATGCTAACAGCCCACACCTCTTCTCCCCCCCACCCCCAATTGGAAGATCTGAAACACACAGGGAGGTTGGACACATATGTGTGTATAAAGCCACAATGCTATATACCCTTGTTTTCTCTGTATATTTTTGCCCCCACCGAAGAATTCAGCTTTTTTTCACTGATTTAAGAAGGCTGGCGCTACGATTCTATTTGTAAGCAGTGTGTCTGCACAGAGCATTCTCTCCTTATTTTGGTCCCCTTGTTGTTTTTTAATTAAATTTATCATCGGGAAAATGCTCTTGCGCATACAATTTTTATTCATATAAGCTGATTTATACAAAATACCTCACGGGACCAGCAAACCCACTATCCAGTTTCCATGGCCAAAGCTTTCACAAGGTGGTGGGGGAGCAGCCTGAGTTATTTGCCGCAGGCCCCGCTGTCACTTCTGAATGTGTTTATACACTTAACCTGCATTAATGATATAATCATCCAGGAGGTAAGGTCAACCATCACTAGATGGAACCATATTCTGGTGCAGAATATGTCCCAAGACATGGTTTTCCTTTTGAACGTGGTCCGTGTGTGGTAGCGAGGGACCTCGCATGCCGTTAGGGACCCGGGCTCCACAAAATCTCCTGACCGACCTGACAATGGAGGTCACTGTCACTGCTGTCTTTGATGTCTTAACATCTTTCATCTTGTATGTACTTGCCTGTTTCTGTGGACCCCCACAAATTTACTTCTAGGCGAACAGTGGGGATTAGCTTTTTTAACCTGTTGCTCTGCTTGTGAAGAGATAGCTGCAAAACTGCATTGGGCTCAGTTTTTTTTTGCCAAAGTCCCAGCTCCCGCTGCATGGATTCCAACTCGGTCTTTAGAACTCACCATAATAAAAGCAAACCTGCAGATCGAGTGACTCCCTTAGAACCTGGCAGTTGCTTTACTCTTTGTTTTGGGTATGTCTCTGCTGGGCTTAAAATAATCCTTTAATCACTTGTTTTTTATTCATTCCAAACAACTAAAACACCCTACACTTTGGAGCTACTGTTCTTGACCTTTTTTTCTATGAAAGACAGACCTTTATTTTTCTAAATAACTGGTTGGACAACTTTCTGGTGGGTCAAAGTATTTGTGGTATTTCTTAATCCATTGTGCAGTATTTGTTTACAAATTGTATATTGTTTTGTGATGTGTGACGTTTGTTCCATTGGAAATGTAGAATACAATTTAAAACATTCTGCCATCAGTGGGGGGAATGTTCTAATAAAATTATAGCTCCTTCTCTTTTGGACTACACCAGTTCTTAAAGGTCTTCTTTATCATTATGGGCCCTTGCGTGCGGGTAGGGCCTTTAAGTTTGCTTCAGGGTCTTTAACAGCCATTATAGCAGCGGGTGATAATCCTGTATTATAACATTTCTGCATCTGTCTCTGCAGTTGTTAACAGCACACTCCCTCGTGATAGATCTTCACCGGTGTCTTGGGCCCAAGGCTTTAAGTGTGGTGGATCTTGCCAGTACTCCGCACTGGCAGTAGTAAAAATGGACATTAAAGCGGGTCTCTTCGGGCCCTATATTAATATCCTTAAATGTATAAGCAGTGTTATTTTTCTATTCCTGATCTTTTTGGTAATGTGATTGGCGTTTATTTTAGAGTATTTTGGAAAATCTAAAATCTCAATTTCTCTGCATATGGCATCACAAAGCAGTGCTCATCATTGTTTACCAAGTTCCTACACACCAAAGTAGACATCTTGCCAAACAACTGATGCGATCTTACTTCATATATAGAAGTTATTATATAACGCAGTAAAGGAAGAGCTCTCACCTTACTTAGATCCTTTTTGTCTAACCGAGAACAATTTGTAGCACTTTCTGAATTCAAGTCACACAACTTCACATTACCTTGTGGGGTCCCTCAGGGCTCATCATTAAGCCCTACCTTTTTTAACGTCTACGTTGCGCCATTGGCGCAGTTGATTAGATCTCTGGGCTTCTCAGCGATATCCTATGCTGACGATACCCAAATTGTGGTGTCAGTGACAGGTTCACCATCGGACACTGCATCTCAGTTTTATACCTGCCTCCGTCAAGTTGGAGACTGGATGGCTAACAACTGTTTGATGTTAAACTCAAACAAAACTGAGGTTCTACTCTTTGGCAGTAACACCACCTTCTGGTCCCCAGCCCTCTGGCCATCGGAACTGGGCCCTCTGCCCACCCCCTCAAATAAAGTAAAAAACCTAGGTGTCACCTTTGATTCAAAGCTCCCATTTGAAGGTCATGTGAAACAGATTACCTCAGCATCCTTCTATACGTTAAAACTACTGAGAAAGATTCTCCCTTTTATTCCTGTTGATCTACGCAAGCTGGTGATCACTGCTTTGGTTCTATCCAGAGCCGATTATTGCAACGGTCTTTTTATCAGCCTCCGGTCTAAATGCCTGACTCAATTACAGATTGTGCAAAATGCTGCCGCTCATCTTTTGATAAACATTCCTAAGCATAAATCGGCCACCACCGCCCTAAGAGAATTACACTGGTTACCAGTGAAGCGACGCATTGAGTTTAAAGCCCTTTACATAGCATTTAAAGCAACTCATGACATAGGGCCAGTCTATTTAGAGCAAAATCTTCACCTGTATCTTTTTGGTAATGTGATTGGCGTTTATTTTAGAGTATTTTAGAAAATCTAAAATCTCAATGTCTCTGCATATGGCGTCACAAAGCAGTGCTCATCATTGTTTACCAAGTTCCTACACGCCAAAGTAGACATCTTGCCAAACAACTGATGCGATCTTACTTCATATATAGAAGTTGTTATATAACGCAGTGCCCTCATTTTAGCAACATATGTTTGATGAAATGTTAAATCTGTGTTATTATAGAGTACACGCTAACCCAACAAGCTACCTTACCTATATAGTAAAGCACAAGCAATAGATGCAGCCTTTCTGGAGAGTGCATGAATTGATGGTCACGTGTATGCCAGTTATTATAATTCCAAGGGGAAGGAGGTACCCAGCTCAACCTTCCATCATTCTGATGTTGATAAATCATGCCATTAAATTGGCTAATATTAATACCTGTTATTTAAAACGCTTGTAATTGAAACAAAAAACCTCTGTTAAGTGCTGTACAAAAAATATTAATAAAGTGGATTTTTAAAATACTGTGTAAATAAGCTAAATTATTACTCGATTTTTCACAGATCTATTACTGGATTCATTGCATCTCTGTCAACACACTCAACCTGCTGTGGAATATTACAAACAATGTCAAATTGAGGACTATGGGTTCATTTCAAAGGTAATATAAACTATATTTTTGTTAAGTTGGGCAAAAATCTTTACCCTTAGGAAAATGTACTTCCTACAGCAGTCTTTGTATGTGGTGTGCATTGTCTCCTCTTAAGCACAAGCACGATTACAAAAAGTTAAACTTTGTGTTAAATACTCCAGTATGCATCTAAAATTTGAATTCCCCATCCTTCTGCCTCACCGGGGCTCTGTAATTGGGTGTTTTTATCTCTGCTGTGTTTTAAAAATATTTTAAAATGTGTGGTTCAGAGGCCAGGACAGAAATGTGATGCTCTGGTTGGATCACATAGTGCCCCTGGAAGTGTCATGTGATCAGGAACTTTTTCAAATTGGCCAAACTGTAAGTAGCTTTGTATCTACCTCCTCCAAGTCAATCACAAATTCTCCACATAGACTCCATACTCAACAACATGGGGTTGCAGTGTTTTTCACATGGTGCTGCAACCTCACTTCTCATCAATTGACTGGTATTCTTCTGATTTTGTCTCTTGTTTGATTATTTTAGCTTAATCAAAAACTGACCTGAGCAGCACTCGCATTTTGTCCTCGGGTGGGTAACTGGAGTTTTTAGGATTGCTACACTTTCGGTAGTCCCGGAAACACCTAAGGGGAGGGCCGGTGGTTGGGGGTCTGGATGCTGAGCCTCAGGGGAGCTAAAAGCACGGCCGCTGCGCGAGCTCAGAGATGGTTCTTATCTCGTGAACGGCCAGGTATTACGCCTCTCAGCACTTCCTATTCTTGATAGGGATTCCCTCCACCTTCTCTTAATAATTACTCTGTCTTACTATGCAATTAAATTGACGTTTTAATTGTATTTTGTACCTGCTGAATGTATGAATTTGACCTCGTTTTACTTGTTACGCCTCTATTTAAATATTTTAGCTTAATCAAAAACTGACCTGAGCAGCACTCGCACTTTGTCCTCGGGGCGGGTAACAGGAGTTTTCAGGATTGCTACACTTCCGGTTGTCCCGGAAACACCTAAGGGGAGGGCCGTTGGTTGGCGGTCTAGATGCTGAGCACCGGGGGAGCTAAAAGCACGGCCGCCAAAGGCAAGCCCGTCTGCGGCCGGCCCGTGCCTAGGGCCAGCCACTCTGCCGGTTTCAGTTTCAGTCCCCAATCTACTCCTAAACGTATCTACTCCAGAGAACATCTGGTAGACATCAACAATAGAAGTAAGTACGGTTGAAAACCCAGCCTTAGCCCTGAACCGTTTCTTGCACCTACGCACTGTCTAGAGTGCAATTTTCACCTCTGCCCCACAATACCTCAACGGACAGGCCCCCGCCCTAGGCTTGCTGCAAAAGGGCCTTTCAGGACCAAATCAATTGTCTGCACCTTGATCAATGCACGCTCCCTATGTAAACATGCCGTTGAATTTGCCATGTTTATGGAAGCTCAAGTCGTTGACTTAGCTTTTATTACTGAAACCTGGGCCGATGTCGCATCAGGCCCAGACCTGGCCATTGCTGTCTCAATGGGCTACACTATTTTTAAGCAAGATAGGGTGGGAAAAAAGGGCGGTGGGCTGGCCATAATACATCGAAGTAGCTTGAAAGGGACATTCAATACCCAAAACAATCTGTCAACCCTAGAATCTGTTTTGTTTAAAATCCTTATAGACAATCATTATTCCTTCAATGGCCTACTGCTTTATCGTCAGCCAGGCCCCATGGCAGACTTTCTAAATACTGTGGGGCTGTCCCTGGATGTGATATCTCAGTCACCTGACTTCACACTTCTAGGTGACCTCAGTCTATACCTTGAAGACCCATCAGACAGGAATGCTGTACCTTCATCGACACTATGAATAGCCTAGGTCTCACTCAGCAAGTATCCGGTAGCACCCACTCGGCAGGGCGCTTATTGGATGGTATTTTCTCTAACAATAGTATTCTACAATGTCTCCCATCGCTCCCGCTTACTTGGTCCGATCACAAAGCCGTCATGTTCTCCCTTTCTCCTCATTAATTAGGATTTTTGAACTTAAGAAATAAGCATCCTAGGCGTTTCCACCCATGGAACAAAATTTAACCTGTTAACCTTGAAAGCTCTCCAGCCCTAAATCCCCCTAAATATAATAACGACCCCAACATAGCGGCAGTTGCCTTCGAAGAGTGGATTCTCAACTCAATTGACCAGGTCTTACCTGAAAAATCCATCACAAACCTAGGAGCTAGACGCTCTGAGCCCTGGTTTACTGAACGGCTTAGACTCCAAAAAAAAAACTTTCGCCGTGTGTAAAGTAAGTGTAGGTCTCGCTATGATATGAAGGACCGATCCGTGTATAAACAATCATTGCTAGACTATAAAAAACTAATGCAGGAGGAGAAGACCAGCTATTTCTCTATAGCCATAACAGCAGCTAAGAATTTGTCTAAAGACTTATTTGCTACAGTAAAAAAGTTAGCCAACCCCCCTGAAATAGCCAGCACTCCAGTAAGCCAGACTTTCTGTAACTCCCTGGCTACTTTCTTTCAGGATAAAGCTAAACTAGTTTAAAGTGGCTTCTCTACATCCCTGTCTCAATGTGCGACCATTCCACAAGGTACATTGGTCACCCCTAACATAAAAGAGGAGGCCATATCAACAACCCCAAAATCTATGGAGCCTCCAGAACTATTACATTTTCCATTCCTAACATCTGATCAGGTCATCAAACTACTTCTATCTACCAAATCGGGCTCCCCACTTACCCTTGCCCCACCAAGATTTTCCATCTTCTATCAGGAACAATTGCTTCTCCTCTCTCCCCCATTTTTAACCAAATGTTCTCCTCCGGCATCTTTCCTACTAAATGGAAACTTGCATCAGTCCTTCCCCTTCTAAAGAAATCCAACCTTGATGGGGCTGATCCTAATAACTATCGGCCAATTTCAAGACTGCCCCTACCTGCTAAGATGGTCGAGAGGGCTATGAACGTAGCACTATCTGAATATATTGAGATAAACGCTTTCCTGGATGCCACCCAATTCGGCTTCAGGAAACACCACAGTACTGAACTGGCATTGATCTCGGCATCAGAACAGATCAGGCAGACGGTCGACGCAGGGGGTAACGCAGCACTTGTGCTGCTTGACCTTTCTGCTGCATTTGATACTGTCAGTCATACAAAACTATTGGACTGCCTTGAGAGGATAGGCATAAAAGGAAAAGCTCTCACCTTACTTAGATCCTTTTTGTCTAACCGAGGACAATTTGTAGCGCTTTCTGAATTCAAGTCACACAACTTCACATTACCTTGTGGGGTCCCTCAGGGCTCATCATTAAGCCCTACCTTTTTTAACGTCTACGTCTAGATCTCTGGACTTCTCAGCGATATCCTATGCTGACGATACCCAAATTGTGGTGTCAGTGACAGGTTCACCATCGGACACGGCATCTCAGTTTTATACCTGCCTCCGTCAAGTTGGAGACTGGACGGCTAACAACTGTTTGAAGTTAAACTCAAACAAAACTGAGGTTCTACTCTTTGGCACTAACACCACCTTCTGGTCCTCAGCCCTCTGGCCATCGGAACTGGGCCCTCTGCCCACCCCCTCAAAGTAAAAAACCGAGGTGTCACCTTTGATTCAAAACTCACATTTGAAGGTCATGTGAAACAGATTACCTCAGCATCCTTCTATACGTTAAAACTACTGAGAGAGATTCTCCCTTTTATTCCTGTTGATCTACGCAAGCTGGTGATCACTGCTTTGGTTCTATCCAGAGCCGATTATTGCAACTGTCTTTTTATCAACCTCAGGTCTAAATGCCTGACTAAATTACAGATTGTGCAAAATGCTGCCGCTCATCTTTTGATGAACATTCCTAAGCATAAATCGACCACTACCGCCCTAAGAGAATTACTCTGGTTACCAGTGAAGCGACGCATTGAGTTTAAAGCCCTTTACGTAGCATTTGAAGCAACTCATGACACCGGGCCAGTCTATTTCAAGCAAAATCTTCGCCTGTATGTTCCCGCACGTCATTTACGCTCAGTTCAGTCCCATAATCTGGTGACCCCTAGGTTCAAGAAAAGCTCTTGGGGCGGTAGAAGTTTTTTGGTCGGTACGACCAAACTCTGGAACTCCCTTCCCCAAAGGCTAAAAGACGAAACTCATCTGTTGACCTTCAGGAAGGTGCTGAAGACATGGCTGTTTAACCTTTGACTCCGAGTTAAGATCTTACGGCATGAGTTTACTTGATGAGCTAGCGCCTTGACACCTTTGGGTATTTGTATTGCGTTTTATAAATTCCTTTTTCATTTCGTTTGCCCGCTTGTCAGCAGAGCCTTGCATTCTGGCTTTCAGCTTTCCAATTGAACTGAGAAGAGACAAGCTATTTGGCAGAGGCTCATGGGTACTGAGGCTTCAGATGGTAATGAGTGGCTTTGAGCTAGGCTGCTGGCTTAACAACAGGGCTCTGGGGTGACATCAACCCTTCTCCATGCTTTGAGCCCGATCCCCGACTGTGTCCCGAATGCCTTCTCCAATCCCAGCTTTGGAACTCTGCTGGGTAGAGCAGTGGCTTATCGACTTACGTTTTGTGTTTCTGTCTTTCTGAGAGGTGTTTTTTTTTTTTTTTTTGGACCACTCTCAGTAACTGCTCATGTACCCGCCATGTTCTGCCCAGTGGCAATTCCGTCTCCATTTTGCTGGCTTGACCATGTCACTTTTGCTTTCATGCAAACACAAGGAGATGATGGACGTTGTGCTGAAACTTTTCAGACACTCTCCCCCAGTCACAGATCTGGGTTGAATCCATCATTCTTTAGCTCACTTCGCCACCTCAGTTCAGACCCAGCTATATGTAAATCAGTCTTGACCCTGTGCCTCATGGGAACAGTACAGCCCGAACTGCCAAGCCATGTCTTCCATGAACCGGGATCAAGCATCCTGGGACCGGTTTCGGGGTAACACCCCTCATCAGCCAGGCTAGCTTGAATCCAGTGGCAAAATGAGCAAGGGACCCACGTCTGGGCCTACCCTGCCATCTTAGGGCGAACAAAGCAAACACAAGGAGATGATGAACAGAGTGCTGAAACTTTTCAGACACTCTCCCCCAAACACAGATCTGGGTTGAATCCACTTGTGCTTCCATGTCAGGGCTGCCGTGGAGGGTGACCCTCCTGATGGAGCAGGAACTTTTGGGGGTATCTTGATCCCACCGCATTGGCCAGTGACTTGGCCTATCTGGAGCATTGCCTCTCCAAGTGCTTTCTATTGCAGGCCATTCAAATGCAAACCACAACAGCTGTAACTCGAGCGACCTTGACTCTAAATCGGTCACACTTCTCTGTTATGTCTAGTACAGTTCAGAATAGCAGCGGCCATCATGGATGGAGCTACATCTGCTCACATTTTCGATCTTCTTCAAGAATCGAGGCAGGCGATTGTACCATTAAATCTCTCAGAATCCACAACAATTATTTATATCCTTCACCGGCTTATGCAATCAAGGACATTTAAAGTTGCCCTCCATCTTAAAGTGACGTCTGCTGCGTTCCTCTGCTCGTCAACAATGCCTCACTGTCTCCCTCTGAGCCCACTGATGAACCCCAGAGTAGCGCGCCCTATTGTTGAATAGCATTTCAGTGTTCGAGGTGTACTGCTTTTAGAATGTAAGGTGCAGTGGACATTTCAAAGAGTCCTTGGTTGAGCAACAGACTGTTGTGCACCAGAGCAGTCAATTAAGACTTAATCTCAACCCCACTTCAGTGTAACCTCTGCAGATTTGGCGACAATTGGACATCCTGAGATTAACTCCTATATGCAGTGTTGGCATGCAGTTCAAGCCTTAATGCCGGGGGACTGAGAAAATAGCCAAAATATAGCTAATGTTTGGGAGTTTTGGGGAAATAGGAAAAAAGTGGTCCTCTAAAAGTGTATTTTTTCCTAAAAATGCCATCAATGAAAGGTTTGCTGTGCTAAAGTCCCCGTTTTCCCGGCTTTCGGGAACATGCAGAGCTGAATCAAAAACTATTTATTTTTATCTTTTATTTTTACCACAGTTTTTGGCATTTTTCAAAGGGTTAGCCCATGTTTCCTAATTTTTGTCCTTTCAACCTACAGTTTGTGGTGGGAACTGGGCTGAAACCCATGGATGATCCAGGAAAGCTATAGATTTCTGAAAAGTAGACCGAATTCTGAGTTCAACAAGAGGTCATTTGTGTAGACCCCTCAAAGTTTACCCAAAGAAACTAACGGTTAAAATAAAGAAATATGGAAAATGAGTAGGAAAAAACATCAAATTGTGACAACCTTTTCATATTTAACTTCCTTTCATGATGGCCAATTTACAAAAGCAATACAGCATTATGTCCGCTACACCCTTCTGGATGTGGGGATGTATAGGGTTTGTAGTTTTTCCAAGAACCCAAGGTACCCAGAGCCAACAACTGAAGAGCACCGTAGAATGGTTTTTCATTGTGTACCGGGTTTAGTGCAATTCATATGGTAAAATATAAAGACGGAGGAATGGGTATCAAGAAAACCTATGTATTACTGTAATAGACACCAGATACAGCGTTTAGGAGTAGTGGTTATTTGTACATCTCTGAATTTGTGGGTACCCACACTAGCATGTGATTGAGAGGGCATTTTTCAAAATGTCTTCTTTCTTACACACTGGTTTATATTTGGAAGGCTCAAATGCAGAAAAATGTAATTGATAATAACAAATGTTCTACTATTCTGTATTCCCTCATGTCTGCTGGTAAAAATGGTACCTCACTTGTGTGGGTAGGCCTAGTACCTGCGACAGGAAAGGGCCCAAAGCACAACATGGGCACACCACATTTTTGCACGAAAAACTGACCTTTTTGCAATGTAGCTTGCTGTGGATTTTGGGCACAAGCTCAGCTAGCTCAGCTAGCACCTAGGGAAACCTAGCAAACCTTAACATAGGCAAACCTTTACTAGACATAGGGGAATCCTGAGTGCGGAGACTTGTGACTCCCACCAGGTTTTCCTACCCAGAAGCCCTTCTTCTGGGTAGGAAAAACACACATTTTCCTCACAACTCTGTGAGAAAAATGTCTGGACTCTGTAGGGAGCCACAGATTTCCTACCATCCAGCATTCCCCCAAGTCTCCTGATCAAAATGGTACCTCACTTGAGTGGGTAGGGCTAGCGCCTGCGACCGGAAAGGCCCCGAAACGCAAATTGGACACATCACATGTTTCCACTGAAAACTAATCCTTTTTTTGCAATGTGGCTTTTGGGCCCTAGCTCAGCCGGCATCTAAGAAAACCTAGCAAACCTGCACATTTTTTAAAACGAGACATCCAAGGGAATCCAGGGCTGGGTAACTTGCGTGGCTCTCACCAGGGTTTCTTACCCAGAAGCCCTGGCAAATCGTAACAAAAAAAACACATTTTCCTCTCATTTCTGTGATGGAAAGTTCTGGAATCTACTGGGGGAAACAAATTTCCCACCACCTATCATTTCTCCCAAGTCTCCCCATAACAACGGTACCTCGCTTGTGTGGTGGGCCTAGTGACCATGACAGAAACAAATCAAATCAAATAAGCTTTAAGCATGTCAGATCCAGCCCGCCCAACCTATTCTTTTTTTAACACCTTTATTTTATATTTTAATAGGGATAAAGGGTACACACAGTGATATCACATTTCTTTACGTTACACATTGTATGATTGTTAGTGTATAAAGCAACAGGCGATAGCTTGCGATAAACACACATAATACTGTTCAGTGCAAACTGGGGCAATTCGGGTCCGTCTCAAACTGATTGTGTTATATTAGTCTTTCTGTCTGCTTGTCTAGCGATTAGTGCCTGTGCTACGTTAGATGATTGGCTTTCAGCTTCGGACCAGGCCATCTCACAAATGCCTGAAGCACGCAGAGTTTTATTCATCGTCCTGTGAATTCAGCCTGCTCTTTTTGCCTTTATCTGGGTGAAAATGGCCTCCATGTTTTCTCAAATTTATGGACCCTATCTTGGAGTAGTGCAGTTAACCTCTCCATGGCATATATAGTCCATACTTTTTCTTGCTACATGTTGAGTGTGGGCACCTGCTGTTTCCACATCTGAGCTATGCTCAGGTGTGCGGCCGAGAGAAGGTGGAAGAACAGTTTACCCCAGTGGGGTGTCATAGTGTTGAGTCTATGTCCCCCATGGTCCCCCAAGAGAATGAGGAGTGGATTCTGAGACAAAGTAATGTTTGTTATTGTCCGTATCGATGTGAGGACCTAGTCCCAAAGGGTATGGACTCCGTATGTAAGAAAGTGCCCCTATCACCACAGCCTTTACAACAAAATTCTGGGCTGCCAAACATCCTGTGGAGATGTACGGGTGTGAGGTACAATCTTGTCAGTATTTTAGAGGCATTTTCTTTGTAGCTTATGTAGATTGAGGACTTTGAAGCTGTCTGCTAGATAGTCATCCATGTCTCCTCTGGGATTTCTACACCCAATTCCCTCTCCCACCTTGTCACATATGCATGTTCTCTGAGGGGTGGGGGGGAGCTGAGAGATAGGATGTAGTGGTAAAGCCAGAATATGCCTTTGCGGCTATTGTTGGTGATGTACAATGATTCGATCTGTGTTCCATCCTGTGACAATGTTCCTTGGGCTGAGCCACCTCCACCCAGTGCAGTGCTTGTGTGAGCCTATAAGCGTCTCGCCTGGTCAAGGCGAATTTCTCAATGAGATCCTCCCCACCTAACTTAATCTGCTGGATACTTCTATCTGCAGTTTCCCCACCTGTAGTATAATCCCAGGTGCCAGACTAGATCCCTTTTAAGGGCGAGACCGGGGAGCTGGCCAACAGCATTCAGCCCCCCAGAGGCAATGCACTACCTCAACCCATGCCCATTCGGCCACCCCAAACCGCTTTAAATTTTCCTTGGCGGCACACAACCACCCGGTAGGAGGCCATGTCACCTTTCAACTCCCTGGATGGAGGAGCATCATATCAGGCCAACAGGTGCTCCAGATTGTGGAACATTGATATTTCCTTCCCTTTCTGTCCTGTCCCTTGGTCATACCAGCCGCACTGCAAAACCTCCTGTAGAACAACTTGTTCATATTCCGCAGAGAAGTTCATGCTCTGTTGGCCAAGGGGGCAGTAGAGAGATGCTGGAATCAGAGATATAGACTCGCTGTTATCCCATTTGTTTCTGGTGCCGAAAAAGGAAAGAGTCCTTCACCCCATTCTAGACCTTCGCCTTCTGAACTTCTTCCTCCGGAAGGACAAGTTCCAAATACTCAGTGGTCCAAGTCCTGTCTGCCATAGATCCAGGCAGCTGGATGGTAGTGCTGGACTTGCAGAACACATACTTTTACTTTTCCGTCCTGCAGTCCCACAGGCGTGACCTGCAGTTTGAGGTAGGCCTCAAGGACTTTTAGTTCTCCGTGCTCTCCTTTGCCCTTACCAGTGCACCGCGGGTGTTCACAGAAGTGATCGTAGAGGTCACAGCCCATCTGCAGAGATTGGGAATACCAGTCTTCCCACACCTCAATGACTGGCTGTTGAATGCGGGCTCGATTCAAACAGCTAATCTGTTGTCAACATTGGGCTTTTCCATCAACGTGCCGAAGTCACACCCGATTCCTTCACAAAAGCTTCCTTTCATCAGACGTATCCATGACACTCTGCTCTTCTCAGCCTTTCCTTCGTCTCAACCAGTCCAGGACATTTGGCGTATAATCCGATATTTCAACCTTTGTCCTGGACTTAAGTGAGAGTGGTTCTGAGGCTTCTGGGCCTTTTGACCTCCTACTTCTTGCTAGTGGACCACGCCAGGTTGCACTTGCGATCTATGCAGTGGGATCTGAAGTTTCAATGGGCTCAACACCAATGGAACCTGTCTGATTTCATCATGATGTCGTAGGAGACTGCGAAAGATCTGCAGTGGTGGCTGCTCGACTACAGCTGGACCGGCAGCAGGCCTCTCTCTCTCTCTCTCTCTCTACCCCAACCAAAGTTGACAATCATGAAAGATTCATCGTTGCTCAGTTGGGATGATCATCTGAGAGAGGTGGAGATCAGAGGACTCTAGTCTCCAGCAGAGGCTTATTCAGGGGCGACTCCTCTGCTAAGGTGCAAGAGCGTCGCCCTACTGCTTTTCAGCAGTGCAAAAAAGGAAAAATAAAATGGTAATAACACAACGTAATTATCATTTTATTTTTCCCTGCTGAAGCCAGTTTTGAGGCGGGCGGGGCTTGGCGGTCGTTACAGCCAGCAGGGGGAGGAGTGTTGAGTGCACTTAAGTGTGCATGAGGGTTTGGCCGGCTGTGTTGGGCCGGCCAAAGAGTCATTTGCACTTAGCATGTTCTCCACCCGGCTGTATTGCACAGCTTGGGTGGAGAACATGCACAGGCTCCCACATCCTGTCTGAGCTCCGAACCACGGTGCTCAGACCAATCACGACGCTGCTGTCATGCTGGTGACAGCAGCATCATGATTGGCTAGGGGAGTCTGGGAGCCTGTGTGCGTCCGGTTCACGTAAGGAGAGGACAGAGGAGAGGCAGCGGTTGGCCGGTAAGTGATCTTTTATTTTTATTTTTTAATCCTGCCACCACTGCTGCCCGGGGGCAGCTGCAACTGGGCTCATCTTCTCATGAGCTTGCTGGAGTTACTAGTGATTTACTTGACACTGAAGACGTTCCTCCTGAGCATCAAAAGGGAAATGCTGCAGTTGCTCACTAACAACACGACCGACATGTGGCAGGGCAGTCTGGTTTTGTGGGCCCTGTGCCAGGAGGCACTACGTCTCTAGAAGTGGCTGAATGGTCAGGGCATCTCCCTTGTCACCCAGCAGCTGTCGGGATCTTTAAATGCCAGGGCAGGCAAACTCAGCCTCTGTTGCCTAGTGGATCACGAATGGCAGTTGCACTCGGAGGGCAACTTCCAGCAATAGGGAGAACCCTGCAGAGAATGTGCACTGTCCAAGGTTTTGCATGTTGAAGTTGCCTTGGGATTCTCCCTCCGAGACATTTTCTGCCTGAATTGGGATTCAGGACTTCTGTACTCCCTTTCGCCCCTACCTCTCTTGTGTAGAGTACTGAAAAAGATCAAGAAAGGTCAGGACCAAATCATTCTAGTGGGCCCGGACTGAGCAGAACCTTTGGCCATGAGCACATGGTCTCCAATTCGGCTGCCCCTTCGGCGGACCTCCTGTCACAATAGCAGGGACGTGTCTTGCACCCAAGCCTGCACAACTTACACCTCTGTGTGTGACGATTGAACGGCAATAGTTGATGGTGTTCGATCTTCCTCCTGAAGTGGTTGGTGTCATCTTACCAGCCAGGCGTCTTCCACCAAAAGTGTAAATGGGGGACGCTGGGAGAAGTTTGTTTTCCGGTGTTCTTCCGATGAAATTCAACCCTTACAAGCCAAGCTGTCCAACATACGAATGTTTTGTCTTTCTATAACCTAGCAAGGCCTTGCTGTGGCAACAGTTAAAGGTTATTTTTTGGTCTTTTCAGTCTTCTTATGTTTGCCAGATCAGCCATCCCTGTTCAGATCACCTGTTGTGATGCCTTTCTTGAAGGGGCTGATCCACATGTTCCCGCCAACACCTTCTGTGATGCTGTAGTGGGACCTCATTTGATTCTCACATACCTGATGTGCACAGCTGCTCTCGCTGCCTACATCGCCTCTCTACAGATGAGGAAAGGCTCCACCGTCTTAATCCTAAGAGGATCCTAAGCCTTAACACTGAGCGGATCAAAGACCATTGATTAGCCAATCAACAGTTTGTGAGCTTCTCTGCAGCAAAAAAGGGGAAAGCAGGGCAAAAGAGAATCATCTCCTTATGCATTAAGATCTGCTATGGGCAAGCCAAAAAGCTGCCCCAGACGTTTATGGCTAATTCTACCAGAGCAAAGGCTGATACCATTGGGTTAGTGTGTGGTGTGCCAGTCCTAGACATCTGCTTTACTCTGATGTGGCCGTCCATCCACACTTTCACGAAGCACTACTACCTGTATAGCCAGATCCAGCGGGATGGACACTTCGCTCAATCTGTCCTGCATGATTTTCAGGTCTGAGCAATTCCACAGACCCACCACCTGGGGAGGTACTACTTTGGTATCTATTCACAAGGCGAGGAATCTGCAATTAGAGAGAACAAGTTATTTACCTTCAGTACTGCCTTTTCTAGTAGAGACTCTACCCGCATATTCCTCACTGCCCACCTTCCTCCCCATTCTGGGAATAGACTTATGCAGTCCATTAATAAGATCCAACTCGATAGATTTGCACACTGGCATAGTTTGATTTCTTTCGGCTCCGCATCCAACGACATGGGCAAAGATCAGAAAGAGACCTACATCAGCATGTGGAGGTGGTGCAGATATATTGTCACCAATTACACATCTGGGGTGGGAAGGATCCAACATGGAGCTGCACTCCGCAATCTACCGTTGCACAAAGGAATTGCTAATGAAAAGTCTCCAGATCCAGTCTGGCCTTGGGGGTATTCAAAAGGTGCGAAATCTGTGGTTAGGTACAGTCTCTACCAGAAAAGGTGTTGCCAAAGGTAAGTAACTTGTTCTTCAGAGTAAGCCCTTTTTGTGGTTTGTGGAATTATACTCAGTACGTTTTGAGATACTTATGCAACTAAAAGATTTTGGGTTGGTTTTGAAAGGTTAATGGTAAAGATATTTTGACAATATGCCTGCCTGCATCCACCTCTGGTTTGCCCGATTGAAGTTCCTGTGCAGCAAGCTTTATGGCCAATTTGAGTGGGCAAGGGATATGACTTTAAGCCCTGCGCAGTAAACTCTGGGCATATGACACAGGCTCAGAGCGTGGCCGAAGGTTATGCACAGCAGTTCAGTGCCATGGAGAGTGGGCAGAGGACTCTGAGCAGGTCATTCTTTGCACCAGGAGTTTCAGCCGCGCTCAGCAGGCAGTTGGTGTATATGAACTGAGAATAGAAGTGCATCACTACAAAACCTTAAAATCACTTGAAAACCTTTGTTAAAGGCAGTTAAGTTTGGTAATCTGCACATCTGAACAAAAAATAATGTTCGATTCAAAAAATATTTTAATATACCTCAGTTGTAAGGACATTATAGTTAAAAAGCCAAAAAAATCTAGTGCAGTGCACATGACCTCACATATGTCACAGATAAAATAAAAAACACATTACATACATAATTGAAACTGGTATAAGAACTAGTGCACTCAAGATTTTAATGTAGGTCCAAGTAAAAAATTAGGCCTTTCACTGTCCCTACACCAGGCTAGATTAAGATCCATGTTTATATGCTTCTCTGATTAGGGGTGCTGAATATCAGGCTGGCCCAAATACATGCCCTGTGTACTTTAAAGGTGGTAAAGACTCATTCCTTTAACAGTCTCTTTAGTTCCATCTTGAAGAAGGCTTCTGTTGAGCTCTCTACAGCACTTACCACAATTCAGATTGGGAGACATGCACAATACAGATCTTCTTTGATACTTGGTGCTTCACATTTATGGGTCACTTTACCAGAAAATGCTCTGTAATATCTGAATAGTTGCATGATCTTGTTCTAGTGATGATTCATTTGATTTTATGTCATGATTAAAAGATCGTATAAATAAGCATAGATATCGTTAATAAACGTAAGCAATGTGAAGTATCTTTGTTTCAATTGTCCATGTAGAATTCAGCCTTTGAGTCAGACAGAGATGTTTACGAGGAATGGACTTTTGAAGATTTCTTCAGCGAAGATGGGATAGTTCTTGATTCAAAGGTGGTGCTGCCTGTTGCCTACGAAGTGGTTACAGCTCTGATGCCATGTGCTTCTGGTATGCCATAAATTCACTCACATTTATTTTTTATCATTGTATGTTACGCTAAAAAAAATTCTGTGTTTTAATGTACTCGTTTTCTAATACACAGAGTAGAATAAGACATTTAAGCGCACAACATAGAATGCACCTAACTTGAATTTTATTTTTTATTTCATTATAAACAAGCATTGACAAAGCTAATAGACCTTGCTTTTTGTTAAAGGAAGTGCTTGGTAATAGTTGGCTGACTATGCATGTTGCCCCATCTGCCTTTGAAAAAATATACCATAATGAAGCAAATTCTCGGGCTACAACAATATGGAAGCTGTGATACACCCAGCCGCATTTATTAAGAAGCTTGGATCCTCGGTTGTAAGTTACGCAGATGATAGCCAGATAGTAGTATCATTTGCTGGTAACCCCAAAGCCACAGCAAGAAGATTTCATAGCTGCATGCTGGAGATCAGCAATTGGCTGTCCAACAATTGCTTAAAGCTAAATTCCGGCAAATCCCACGTGCTCCTGCTGGGCAACAACACCTCTTTTTGGTCTCCTACCTGGTGGCCACAGGAACTAGGAATCCTTCCAACACCGTTCTCTAAAGCAGGGGTGTGTAATTTAATTAAATATCTACTTGTCCATGGAGCAGGTTGCTCCATAAATCTACTTGTCCTGTAACAAAATCCACTTTCCCCTTTGGCGCCATGTACTGAAGCGACAAATTATGGCAGCAATCGCATTATATAAGAGCTATGATATAGCCTCTCTGATTATGCCAGGGCTCATACCATAGTAGTGTTTGAATACTTGCTATCCCCTTATGTTGCCACGTTTCCGCAGATCTACATAGTGGGGATGAAGGTAGTGGTAAGCAATAGTGCCAGGGACAGAATACCCTTTTGAGTCTGATCAAACCTACTAACTTGCATGTGTTAAGGGTTTTCAACAACTCTTCTCTAATCTTTTCCCCTTACTGAGAAACTTTGGAAATTTACTCCTGACAATGGCAGACGTAAACATTCTTCCAGAGTTGGGAAAAAAGTGGTTGTAGGGAAAGTGAACTTGCAAACACTCAGATTTTCGCATGAGCAAATCTACACATGCATATTTGCTCATGCTAAAATGCAGTTCACAAATATTTTCTAGGAGTACTATTTCTTGTCCTACTTCTGTAAATTCTTGGGAAATCACGAAAGCCGTATAGCGGCACTTAATGAAAGGACATGTTCCATGGGTGCACTTTTGAGACTTTCTTTAATAATTGGGCCACTAATTTGGTCTGGCGTTGACCGCGACCTTTTGTGTTTATTAAAATTCTGTCTCTCTCTCTCTGTATCGGCTGGCTTCACTGTGAGTGACAGCATTCTGCTCTTTCACAAGGTGCATATTGGCACACAAAGTAGTTTTGTTCAATGCCAGTAACTACTGTGGCAGTGTGTGCCTTTTGAGTCCAAAAAACAATTTTTGCTTTTGCCAATGTTTGTTATAATGGTGAGGGCCTGGCAGCTCCCACACCAATAAGGTTTTACAAAAACCATGCCAAAACACGTCACACATTGACAAAATTAAAAAGCTGACCACCAATTTCAGACTTCCTGGGTTTGCCAATGCTTGTTTATTTTTGTTTCCCATAATCTTATTGAAACTGGTTACACTGGCATTCCATTATAAATATTTTTGGAAAATACTAGCAAGCATAAACGCATGTTACTAAATGATGCTGCAAAGAAATGGTACCTAAAATTTTACAGTAGTTAAGCAAAATGTTTTTTTTCCTGTTTTCATTTTTTAATGGCGAGAAAGCAAAAGACACACAATTGATGGATGGAATGCAGAACAAATCAAAACATTCACCCCCAGTCAAGAGATCTGGGTTAAATCCATCATTATTTTGCTCACCATGCCACCCCAGTTTAGACCTGACCATATGCAAATCAGTCTTGACCCTGTGCCTCATGGGAACAGTCCAGCCCGAACTGCTAAGCCAGGTCCTCCCTGGACCGGAAACAAGCATCCTAGGACCGGTTTCGGGGTTTCACCCCTCATCAGCCAGGATAGTTTGAATCCAGTGGCACAGTGAGCCCAGGACCCACGTCTGGGCATACCCGGCGCACTTAGGGCGTGAAAGCAAAAGACACACAATTGATGGACGGAATGCAGAACAAATCAAAACATTCACCCCCAGTCAAGAGATCTGGGTTAAATCCATCATTCTTTTGCTCACCATGCCACCCCAGTTTAGACTTGCTTGTTTCCAGTCCAGCGAGAACCTATGCTTGTTTCCAGTCCAGTGAGAATCTATGCTTGTTTCCAGTCCAGTGAGAACCTGGCCTGGCAGTTCGGGCTGGACTGTTTCCATTGGGCGCAGGGTCAAGACTGATTTGCATATGGCTGGGTTCAAACTGGAATGGCATGGGGAGCAAAAAATGATGGATTTAGACCCAGACCTCTGTACTGGGGTGAATGTATGACATTGTTCTGCATTCTGTCAATCAATTGTTCTTTTTGCATTTGTCACCCGAGTGGGACAGGTATGCCCAGACGTGGGTCCCTTGCTCTCCATGCCACTGGAATCAAGCTGTCCTTGCTGATGAGGGGTGAAACCCCGAAACCAGTCCTAGGATGCTTGTTTCCAGTCCAGCGAGAACTTGGTCTGGCAGTTCGGGCTGGACTGTTCCCATTGGGCGCAGGGTCAAGACTGATTTGCATATGGCTGGGTTCAGACTGGAATGGCATGGGGAGCAAAAAAATGATGTATTTCGGCCCAGATCTCTGTACTGGGGTGAATGTATGACATTGTTCTGCATTCTGTCCATCAATTGTTCTTTTTTCCATTCATTTTTTTATGAACATTTTATTTTGAAAGCAAAGAATCCTCAATTTTGCTTTCAAGCTTCTGCAAATATTTGCATCAAATCGGAGAGCATTCAGGGAGCATTATTCATAGCCTCATATTGCTAAACTTTGAAAACGTGTGTACACATTTTTATACTGGAACCACTAAGTAGTTCAGTTGGAGCTTACAATATTTACTTGGAGCGCTCACCCTAATAATAAAGGCTTTAAATTAATGAACCATAAATACAGGTTTGAACAGCATGAACAAATGGGCAAAAATATTACCTTAACTGCAGACCGTGCCCTTTCCTGATCCATAATGTGGTACTGGCAGCCAAAGGGTTTGTGCTGCAGGAGGTTGGGCCTACTTGTCCCAAGGACAAAATACACACGATTAAACGTGTTGCTCTTGACCCCAAACAGTATGTCCTGGGCGTCGGGCTATAGGAATTCCACATCCCCCGCTAAAGTAAAAAAAATGTAGGCATCATCTTTGTTGACAAACAGGCATTTGATAAGCAAATTAACGCTGTGACCAATTATCTCTTTGTATTCAAGATCCCGATGTAGGTCTTTCTATTCATCCCGCAAGATTTACAGACGATGGTTGTCACTGCTCTTGAGCTCTCGAAACTCGACTTCTGCAATGCATTATATATCAACATGCAGCAGAGACTCCTAAATAAACTACAAGTCCTGCAGAACGCTGCGGCGCACATTTTCTTAGAATTCCCAAGCATTATTCAGGTTCTCAAACCTTGGTCCAGCTCCAATGGCTACCTATTCGAAAGCGCATTGACTTCAAAGCACTTTGCATTGCTTTCAAAGCTTTGAATGGCTTAGGTCCAGATTGTTTGAAACTGAAGTTTATCTGGTAACGCCCGTCCAGTACCTTGTGATCCTCCTCGTTCTATAATGTGGTGATCGCCAAATTTAAGAGAGTCCACTGGGGCGGCAGAAGCTTTGTTCATTTTACAGCCAAATAATGGAACTCCCTCCCACTTAATGTGAAGAAATGTACTCACCTGCTCTCTTTCAGGAAAGCCTTGAAGACATGGCTTTTTAATCAATAGCCCTTCCCTATTATTTCTGTCAGGATTTTTTTTTGATTCATTGCCTTAATCTTGGCTTTTTTTCTTTCGCTGCTGGCAGTGCCTACACGCCTGTGGGCAGTAGTGCACTATATAAAAACAATATTAATTTCAGTACATTTAATTTAATTCATTTCATTAGGGCCCTTTTGTTCACAGATGTAGAAGGTGCAAGGGCATCAAAGGCTTCCCGGTCTTGCTTCCTAAGTAAGTCCACGGAGCGGATTACGACCCTATGTCTGCTGCAACCTGAGTTCCTGGGGCTGATGGCGACTCCGCAGCAAATAGGAGTTTCATGAGGCCATGCTTCGCTTCTTTGGCACATTATCGCCTCCCTCTGGTGCCCTTTTTGGCCCTCAAGGAAACACAAGGCCTCCCAACTGAGCTTCCGACAGAGGGTCTTCCCTCTGCACCAGTTTGGCCTTCTGGATCCAATAAGGGTTCCACACTGGCATTGATGCCAAATCCCACCCTGGCACCGCAACCCATGCCAGAGTATGGTACACCAGTGACGTCGAGGACGCACAATCCAGTCTTTTCCGACTCCAAGTCACCTCTGCTTTGACCTCGATCGAGGCCGCATCATGATCCACCTGGGCCTCACCCTTTTAGTAACTCTTTCGATTCTGGCACTGTGCCCCATGAACGGACTCAAACCCTCCATACTTTGTTTGGCACTTATTCTGAAAATGTAGCCTATGATTCAGTAGATGATCTCGCCCAACCATATACTAAGGGCAACTAGTATGAAGACCTTCAAGATGCCAGTGGACTAGACACCTCACCAGACACTAAGCTGGTTTCTCCTCCCAGGCCCTGCCAAAGAGAGGGCCTCCTTCGCAATGATCATTCGAAGTGCGGCTGAGATGCTTGACCTACGACTGCCTACTATGCAAGTCAAGAACAACAAATTGACTTGGTCCTTCAACTGAGGAAAGCGAGTTCTGAGCCCCAGCTTCTATTTAACAAGGCTCTCACTTGACATCCTACTCGGGACATGAGCAAAACCCTGCTTTGTTCTCAGTCAATTGGCAGATTGCAAGGCTGCAATGCCCTGCCCTAGGTGACCTGGACTTTTTGAATCAACACCCCACTCCTGAAAGTCTTGTGTATGCCGCAGTGCAGTGAATAAGGTTAATCCCAACTCGTTCCCTACTACACCACCCGTTACGAAATCAGAAGGATTGAGACCTTCAGGAATCATGTTTTCCTCCACAAATCTAGCTGTTTGTTCTGAGAACAGCAGCTTCCTTCTTAATTGCTTTTCACATGCTCTTTGGGACTCGGTGGCACAGGTCCTCGCCAGATAAGACATGTGTTGGTCCATATAGGTGCCACCTATGCGCGCAGATATGTTCTTTTCTTTCTGCGCCAACAGACGCTGATCGGGAGCTACACTTAGTGTCTTTGAGACCCTTTTTTGTCAACATTTTCTTGTTTCCAGTGTGCAAGAGCCATACCACCTAACAAATCGACAATGTTTATGCCTGGCGGGGAATGTCACAGACAGATGTCTGTTTCTAATGCCCTCTTAGTCTGCCTGGGGTTGTCCCACGGCTCTGAGGCATGTAGTGACTGTTCCCAGATACATTCGAAGGTGAGCTGGGAATGGGAGGTGAAGCTTTTCATTGCCCAACACTGGAAGACCACGCGCTGTACCAAGTTGCGGGGACGGAGCAGTTCTTAATATCGTTCCCATAAGCAGTTTTAGTAGAAGTCGGTGTCAGGTTTGCACTCTTCCAGCAAGAAGTTGTCTAAATTGGGCTTGTTGTCCCCGAGAAGTGCGATTACACTGCGCTTCCAGGATCTGTTCCTGAAGCCGTTCTGTGGAACCAGCCCCTGATTCCGCCCTGTGTTTGCCACCACTTCCCAGGCCCAGGGCAACTCCTGCGCTCGACTCAGAGTTTTAGGAGGCGATGCTGTGCTTGTTTGTGCAGGCGACCTCTCTGGAGCGCCTTTGAGCCCTGTGGGGTCATGAGGTCCCCCAACTGGGATTGCATTGGTGGGACCACCCTTGGTACCGTTGGGAACTCTGAATCCATTTCCGGATCTGGGCAGAGTCCATCACTGATGCCTTTACCGGCCCCATACCAGAGCACAACCTACAGAGGCTGACTTCGCCTGCGCCATTTGTCACTGACCAACCCATTTTGTTGTCCAATTCTTGACCTCGTCCAAAGCCAACCTATACGCCACTTATTCCACCTACTCATGCCTCTGATTCTGACGGTGTTCCTCTTCCTCAAGGCAGGGAACTCTTTATTCATGATTTGTTTCGAACGATGGGGCTTATGATGATTGTGCGGAAATGGGGTGTATTATAAGGTGTGGTTTTGCGACCTCACCGTGTGATACACTTACCAACCCCTTTAGGGCCCTTTGGTTTCGTTTGCCAAAACTTCAGCTCACCCCTCGGTAGCTGTGGCACTGAGCAGTCAAGCATTTAAACAGCACCAAAACATTTGAAGAAGAAATAAACAAGGCACTCAAGAAATCCGACTCCAATTTACAAAAATAGATTCGATCTTTATGTAAATTTAGGCACCAAAACGAAAAAGATCTGCCGGAAGGTTCCGAAAGTACAGATTTTGCTAGATATAGTAAATCAACACTTTTTACTCAACCTCAAACAAGCATTGGCAAATTCAACGCATTTGACAAACGTTTTCCAGAAAAACTTGGGTATCAATGCAATTACTTAGAGTTACTTTAGGTGACCAACTCCGGCAGGGAGCCAGTCAGGAGGACCAGCAAGGTCCACTGAAAAAATAACCTCTCTAAGAAAAGCAGTCTCCAGTTAAGTTCCAACATCGTGGCTCCTTGCCATTGACCTCTATTAAGTTGTCCTGATGCAAGGGATACAGGATGCTGAAGATGCTCAAGGATCCTGTGCAGTCGACAGGGGTCTTCGTAGGGGTACTCCTCGGTCCATGGGTTTGGTGAAGCGATCCTGGCCACAAGGATCGGCTTCCCTCAAAGTCCTCTCGAGCTTGGCAGAAGTCCAGATGCCACTAGACTACCAGTCGCCCGGTACCGTGGTTTCAGCGGTTCTCTTCTTTTGGCAGTAACTTGCCTTCTGGGCGACCAAACTAAACTCCAATGACTCAGAGACAACTTTTGAGTGCCTCTTCCTGGTCCCTGGTGCTGCACGGGTGAGGAGTGGCGATTTGAAGATTTGGGCTACCAACTTGCCCTAGCCGGCTTCTTCAGCTGTTTTGGCCCTCTGCTACTAACTTACCCTTGGAGTATTTTGCTTCGGCTGGGCTCCGGAATCAACTTGTCCACGAGCAGGCCAGAGTAGGCAGCCACCAGGTTCATGCCTTCCTGAGCAAGGACAAATCAAGATGCTCATCTTGACTCGAGTCTCGTCTGTCCTCAACACTGGAGACTGGATGGTAGCGTTGAACCTGCAGGATGCTTATTTTCAAATGCCTGTCCTGCTAGCCTGCAGGTGCAACATGCAATTCACTGTGGCCATCCAGCATTTTCAGTTCACTGTGCTCCCATTTGGTCTCATCAGCGCCCCTCTGTTCACGAAAGTGATGGTGGTGGTTGCAGCTTGTTTTCAGAAGGCCACGTTCCAGTCTTCCCCTACCTCGACGACTGACTGCTGAGGGCGGGCTCGCCCCACACAGTCGTCATCCATCATAAGACTAGGGCAAACTGCCTAATTTCGTTGGGGTTCACTAGAAAAGTGCCAAAGTCACACCGGCTCCTTCTCGGATGCTCCCTTTCATCAGGGCCATTCTGTACATGGTACAGTTTTGTACCTTTCCCCGGAGAAGAGAGTCCAGGACATAATCCCAATGTTTCAGCCTGTATCCTGGATCTCAGTGAGGATGACTTTGAGGCTGCTAGGACTGATGACCTCCTGCATCCTGATGGTGAAGCACGCCAGGTGGCACATGTGGGTTCTGCAGTTCAATTTAAAGTCCCAGTGGCACATCAGGGGGAGCCCCTAGGTCACATCCAAATTTTGGAGGAGAGTGCAAAATATCTGCAGTGGTGGTTGCTGGACCACAATTGGGTCAGCGGCACACTTCTCTCCCTATCCTATCCAGAGCTGACAGTGGTGACTGATGCATCGCTTTTGGGTTATGGAGGCCTTGTGGGAGAGGTTGAGATCAGAGGCATCTGTTCTCCAGCAGAGGCTCGGCTCCTACATCAATCTTTTGGAGTTGTTCGCCATTGGCTTGTTGTGGAAGGCCTTCCTATTATCCATCAAAACAAGGCTAGTGCAGGTATTCATGGACAACACCCCTGCCATGTGGTACTACAGCTAGCAGGGCAGGGTAGGGTCATGGACTCTGTGTCAGGCCTCTGGAAGGGGTTGGAACGCCAGAGAATTTTCCTGGAGGTGCAACAACCTGGCGGGATCTCTATACACCAGGGCAGACAAAATCAGTTGTCGATTCCTAGGGTATCACGCATGGCAGTTATAGCCGGAGTTGGCACATGGACTCTTCAGTGACTGGAGAGAGAACACATAATGTCAGTACTTTTGCATGTTGGAGTTTCCAAGGTGTCTCTCGCTAGGAGACACATTCTACTAAGAGTGGAACTTGGGACTCCTGTACATCTTTTCGCCAATACCCCTCCTGCCCGAGTTCTGAAGATGATCAAGCTTGCCTGGGCCTAAGTCATCCTAGTGGCACTGGATAGGGCAAGTAGAGTATTGGCAAGGAGCAATCTCTTGTTGGATTGTACTCTTCATTAAAATCTGCTACATGTTCGCTAAAAGGCAGCCATCAGAGGGATTGCATGCATGTGAGGAAGTGGGGTGTATTATATGGTGTGGCTGTGATACCTCACTATGTAATACACTTTCAATTCTTCTTAGGACCAGTCAGGCTTCATTAGTCAAACCTTAGCTTAATCCTGGGTAGCTGTGGCTTCGAGCAATCAACCTTCAACAAAGGAACAAGTAAGTGTAAAGCATTTAACAGCACTAAAACAATTGAAGAAAGAAACACTATTCTCCAGAAATCCAACACTAACTTATAGAAATAAACTGTATTTTTATGAAATTATGGGCACCAACAATAAAAAGTTGCACCGGGGAGTTCTGGAGATATCGTTTTTTTAAAGAAACAATAAACAAAGACTTTTTTCTCAACCTTGAAAAAGCATTGGCAAATTCAACAAATTTGACACCTGGAAGCGTTTTCAGCAAAAGGTTACATCAAGGGTGAATGTGCTTATTTATAATTACTTTGGCCAACCAACTCAGGCGGTGAGCCCGTCGGGGGGACTAACAAGGTTCAAAGGAACAGTTACCTGCACAAGCAAAGCAGTCTCCAGTCCAGTTTCAGCGTTAGTGGCCGGTTGCTATTCATCACTTCCATGGAGGGGTCCTGGTTCAAGGGATACTGGATGCTGAAGATGCTGTGCAGTCAACGGGGATCTTCCTGGGGCTATTCCTCAGTCCATGGTCTTGCTGAGGCGACTTTTGCCACTGGGGTCGATGTCCCGCAAAGTCCTCTCGATTCAGTCACCACTAGGGTACTGGTTGCCAAGCACAATTAAGTCAGCGGTTACCTCCTTTTGGCAATAATTCTTCTGGGTGACCAAACTGCACTCAGACGATTTTCCCGGACTTGGATGCAGCTTTGGAGCGTCAGGTTTCGGACTTCCAGGCTGCACTGGCGAGGAGCGACGATCCAGTGATCTCGTCTACCAACTCGCTTAGTATATGTACTTACTCCATTTTGTTAAATTATGGTACATCATTGTACAGAATGGTGTGTTCTAGTGGGCAGAGGTTTGTTATTCCGTTTTTCTGGACCTTTAGTAAGAGGGTGTGCAGAGTCTTGGTGCCCGATTGTGTGGATTGTTGGTACTACGGGGTTCATTGTGTGTGTGCCCCAAGGTCTGACCGATGTGTTCCAGTGGATGAGGCTGGTGTGTTCCAAGGTGTGGTGCCGGTGTATTTCAATGTAGAGTGTCTTGTTATTTCTTCTCTGGGAGTCTCCGCGGTAGTTGAGTGGCTTGGAGTGCTCACTTGAATGTGCTTTGTTGCTCCTTTGTGTGGAGCATTTATGCCACTTGTATGTGCGCTCATGAGCTCAGTTGGACCGGTGTGCCCATTCCAGGGATCGGAGACACTTATCTGTGCAAACATGGAGGGGCTTTTGTGCAAGTTCACATTCGCCTATGTGCTAATCCTGGGCACGAATGAGAATGGCCAGTGGTGTGAAGATTTTATGGCGTCTGTTTGCCTTTCAGTTCAGTTAAACTTGTTTTTTTGGTATTCGATGGCAGAAGCAGGAAACGCTTGGGTGAAACTGCTTGCTGTTGTACCATGAGCCAAGAAAGGATGGGTCTATTTACGTGCCAGAGTAGCACCACAAAATGGGACTAACCAAACCGTGATGTGCAAATTGCACACATCCCAGTTGGGGGCATTGTCTTCACACTTGCCCACACTATTTCCTGTGTCAATCTTGACTTCCTTATTTTAACTGTTCTTTTCATGTTTATTTTATATATTCACACCAAGGTTCAATTCATTTTAGTTTTTTTACTTCATTTGTGATTGTGCGCCTACTTACAATTGCACTTCTGTACACAAATTCCTTTATTGCTATACATTACTGATCTACAATGACAGAAATCAAGGATGGAATGCGGTCGGAGAAAGGATTTACCAAATATCTGATATAGAAGGCTGATATTTGGTGGCTTCATGACATCCCACTCACATTATTGCATTCAAGAGAACCTACCTCCAGTGATGCATTAAACCTCTGAAGAAGGGTAATCACCCGAAATGCATTGGGATTGGGGAGTTAAAGTTGAAATAAGTGAATTAATTTATGTAGAGAAACGAAATGCGAATTATCCACACAATTACAAATGAAGTCAAATAAATAAAAAGTAACCGATTACAACACCAAATGGAACTTTGGTGTGAAAGTATAAAACAAAGAAACATAAAAAGAATAGTTAAGATAAGGAATGTGAACATTGACACCGGAAAACAGATTGCCCACATGTGGGTTCAGGCACTCTACCGGTAGTATTATACACAGATGTCGCGGTCCTCATGGCTAAAACTGGTAGAGGCTTGCAGTCCCTGTTGAATTGCTTCGTCAAGTTTATGCAAGAGCTGGACTTGTAGATTAAGGAGTAGAAATCCTTTGTGATGGTAGTCGCCCCCGTTCCACCAAATCAACTAGGTTTAATTTGGGATCCTGTGCTCTTCCCAAGACCAGCGCATTTTCATACTTGGACCTGTTTGACTCCGCATTAAGTTGACAACCTCTAATTGATAGGAAAAAGGAGGATTTTATACATGCAAACGCTGCAGTTTTTAGCCTTGCTACAAGATTGGGTAACAGACCCAACAGGGCTCTCTTGCAGATTTATAGTGCAAAATGCGTCTCCAAAGTGACCTATGGGAGTGAATTTTGGGGATATGTTGCAAATAGTGAAAAATACATTTCTAAGGAGGCTTTTGTGCCTTCCACTAAGTCCCCCCACTTTTACGGTGCATGAGGAACTAGGCGTTGTCCAGTGCTTAATTTGTAAAACACTACGTGCCTGGGCCCTCGTCAGGAGACGACCCCAGCCATTGCTACTGCCTGCACGGTCAATGACAGTACAAACACAACCACTAGCCATCACACTGCTACACTTGTGACAATTAAGACTGTTCGAGGTCCCTGAAGGCTATAAGAATGGCTTGGGAGGCAGGTATTAGTTGTTTTATGTCTGTTTGATTAGTAAACCGTTGTGCTCATCTCTATATTACATAAACAGCACCACCATGTGGCAGCTGTCATATGTGTTGGTGCTGACAATTAAGTGACAGTGCCCAGCATCAGAAACCACCGGCTCAAATTAAGCACTGGCGTAGGCTATATATCCGATCTCATGGCCTTTCGCCCTCTTGCACTTTGGCTGAATATTTGGTCAAGGCCTGGTATTAAACTAAGCAAGGAGATTCTGAAAGGTTGTTTGTCCGTCGACCATGCACTTTATATCCCCCTGGCTTAAGTATATCAGGGCCTCCCTTCAGAATCTAGGTAGGGGGTGACCTATTTAGCTCACCGGATGGGATTTGTAAGGCTGATTACACTTGGGTTAAAGATCACTTTTTCAGGCAATGGCTTATGGATAGAGAAGGGACTGCACTAGCTAAACCCTGTACACATCGACATGTTATGTTGAAGACAGTGTTGCCACAGAACCTTACCTCCTTTTTGTTAAGAAGAGGAATGATCGATTCTTGTTAACCAAGTTTCGATTGGACTTATTGCCTCTTTTGCTAGCATATCCCTAGGGAAAGAAGAGGGGGCCTAAAGTTTCTTCCTGCGGCTGTGACAATAGGTCTCCGCAGGATACCCTGCATTTTACTGTGTTCTGCAATTTTTATGCGATGCCCCTGAAGGTGTCTTGTCCCTATTTTGAAAAGAGCAAATTTTTCCCAAGTTAGGCCGGCTCTTATGTATTTACAGATTCTCTCAGGGGATATTAATTTTAGTCTTCTTAGCTTCTTGAAGGTCGCTGTACGGCTGAGGAGCAGGCCCAGTTGAGTTTTATTATCTGTCATGATGTACTGTATAACAGTTTTTGAACATTCAGAAGTGTTTTTAGGTTCGCTGAGGTTTTATGCAACCTTTTATCTGTACTTATTGTGGATGTTATTAGATGTTTTGTTCTATTGGACCTGCTTTTATAAAACAAATCAAGCTAATTTGATTGGAAGTAGTGCGGGCAGACGGGAGGCACTAACCCCAACTGGGCTATGTACAAATCTACATTTTCACAGGGACCCAGTGATGATTAGGACACACTCAGCCTGGACATGAAAGATAGGAAAAAGAAAACCATTTGCTAAATGTAGGAGTGCTGGAGACAATACAAAAAATTTCCGACCCAAACTGTGTCCTTTTCGACGTCTAATATGTTACACTTTTCGCCCTTGGAAGACTTCTCTTCTCTCCTAGTATGAGAGAGTATTGAAAGAGGCGTAGGCATGACTTCTCTTCTGTGCTATACATTAGTCTGATGTTTACATTGTTGGATGCAGAATGAGCAGATATCTATCTCTTTAAATATTAAATGCCTTCATTAATTAGTAAACCTACTGTGGGCACTGCTTTTTAAGCAATAATTTCTTAGTTCATAGCAACAATAATTGACTGCTAACAGAGGGGGCGGAGCTTGCCGCAGCACAAGATGGCCGCGTGAACGAAGAGCTCTGCGAGCCATCATAACTCATCAAGAATCCTCACATCTGAAGCAGCTTCCGACTTATAAACCGGTGGAGGTAGAAGGGCAAAGCCCAGGCTGTGCTCCGGTGCCACGTCTGGAGGGGATGCCCACGGATAGAGGGGAGAACGCGATCGAGGCCTGTGTCGCCGCCGGCTGCACCGCGCTTCGCTGACCCCAGACGCGCCTGTCGGCCTGATGCCTCGAAGCGGAGCTGCTGGCGGTTGGGGCTAGAGGCTCCCGGCCCGTCACACCTTGCTGTTCCCACACCGAGGGCATCGAGAACTGTGGCGGACGCTGTGTCCCCCCGCCGCCGTCGGCAGCTCCCTGCGGTGCGCCACTTTCTCTGGGGTCTCCCCAGACGAGCCTGGAGCCGGCCCTTGGCCTGAGAATGCGGGGTGGAGGCCCGCTACGGAGCGGCCTTCCTGTGCTCCCTTGGTCATCACCCCGTGACCTGATTCCAGGACAGGGCGCAGAGTGCTGCACACAGTCTCCAGAGGTGGGATCCTGGGGCGCGACATGCGGTGAGCGCGCTGGGATGAGCTGGGGGACCCCGGTCATCAGCAATTACTTAGGCGCAGCAGCGCCCTTGGGGGTCCTCAGCCCTTAATTGCAGCCAGTTTGCTTGTCCTCGCTCCAGTGGGGGAGGTCGCCGATCGCCCCAGGAGTACGACGCCATAGCTCCGACAGGACCCTGTGTGTCCCAGAGTTCCATTTGCTGCGGGCCCTACTGCTGCTGATTGGGGATTCGAACTCTCGCTAAACGCTGCTGGAGGGCACCCCAGGCAAAGAGGAGGTACTTGCCTACTTCACTCACCCCCCGCACAGCATACCAGACCTGCTGAGGTGGCACTCCTCGGTCAGAGGCCTCTTGGGAGCGAAGGAAGAGTACTAGTGAAGTGGAATCTAACTGGTGATAACAGGAAGGAGATAGCTAATTCTGATGCAGCCTGAGATAGCGAATGACACAATAACCAGTGTCCAGCGTTGTGGGCCCCCAGCGAGCTAAATACCCTAAATCACAGCGCGAGCGAGATCTGGTCAACAGACGATATAATGGGCAAGGTAGACCAGACCCAAACGAAACTGCTCTTTGACCAGAAGAGGTCCAGAACCAGGGAGACAGGGGGGTCCCGCTCTTCGGAGGACCAAGCAGACGCCCCAGAGGAAGAGCCCAGTGATATAAAGCAGATGTTTGCCGTGGTGCAAAAGAGTTTACTAACTATTGATGGCAAAATAGACTCTCTCGTATTCCGAATGGACAGAATGTCGGAGCGCCTAGATACACAAGCAGAGCGGATTGACATGACTGAGCGCCTTGTGTCTCAGGTGGAAGAGGCTCAATCGGAGACCGACTCGATCCAAAAACAAATGGCTAAAGCGCTTGTGGCACTACAGGATAAAGCGGAAGACCTAGAGGCCAGGTCCAGAAGGAGTAACATCCGTATCACAGGCCTACCGGAATCCACCTCGATGGGCAATATGGAACAGTTTACAGAGAAGTTTCTAATTTCCCTGCTAGGCCGCGAAACCTTCTCGGGTATGTTTGTGGTAGAGCGGGCCCATCGCTCGCTCGGCCCTCGGCCGCCTCCGGGAGCCCCTCCGCGTCCGATGATAGCCAAACTGCTAAACTCCAGGGACGCTGCCCTGAAGCGGGTCAGGGAGCTTGGGGAGCTGCAATACGAGGGTTCCGCGATCTCCCTGTAACCGGACTTTATCATGAAGGTCCAGGAAGCCAGATGTCAATTTACCCCGCTGAAGCGTCGACTCCGTGACCAAAATATAGAATATGTAATGCTTTATCCTGCCCGGCTGAGAGTTATACTGAATGACAAGGCTCGTATCTTCTTGGACCCCAAAGCTTTGCAAAAAGCTCTGAAAGATTTTTCTAAAAAGGAGGAGTGGAATACAGAAGCTGAAAAAGTTGACGAGGCGGCTGGTGGGGCGTCAGGCGGTGGCCTGGACGATCAGGACTGAGCGGACCTCTATTTGCTGGGCCTCTTCATCTTCGACTGCCTGGGACTGTTGTTGGGTCCTCCGGCTGCGTGGGGTGCGCAGCGGCGATCCCCTGCTGGCTGTGCTCAATGAACGGTACAACGAAGATCAGCGCAGCGGAGTGAAGCATCCTGAACTCTCGCAAGTATAGTTACTGACTGTATCTGTGGCCCGTGAGAGGGCCACCAAGTTCCTTTTGATGTCATTGTTTTTTCTTTTTGCTCCTCTGGGTGATACATGGTCTACATGGATAGCTGTGTTATAGTTTCCCTCACCTGTTATGAGAAATAATGTAAGATCTGTTAGTCTCGGATGTGCCATATTAGTTCTGATGGCATGGCACACTGCCTGTTCTCTTCGGTGTACCTTGTGGTGCTTCGGTAACATCTGCCCCTGAGTGTTACACACTAAATGGCCTGTTGCCTTATTCACTTATGGGTGCGGGGTGGGGGGAAGGGGGATATCGACTATGCTAAGTTTGGGTTGGCATGGTATGGGTGGGGGGTGGTGTCTTTGTTCTGGGTGTTGTTCTTTTTTGTATGTCTGAAATTGGTCACAGTGAGAGTCTGGTGTCTGACAACCTTACCAGGAGAATCTAGTTGTATAGGGCCGCTCAGTTGTTTTTATGCTGGTGGGCACCAGATGAACTTAGCTGGGAAACCGTCCCCCTCTTTCACGTTCACTAGGTGATAGGGTGCAGTTGTTGACCTGGAACGTAAGGGGATTGAATGACCATCGCAAAACCAGGAAAGTGATGGTATACCTAGTCAGGCATAATATAGATGTTGCTCTACTACAAGAAACTCACCTCCCGCTAGACAGCCCAGTGTTAACGCGCAGGTAGATACGCGGCACGTTCCATGCTGCAGGCTTCTCCACACATGCACAGGGGTACTCACCTGGGTAAACCCTAGGGCTGGTTTATCCTTAGAAGACCTCTATACAGATGCTGAGGGCAGATACACTATCTCTAAATGCAAGGGGAAAGGTATGGAATGTATCATCATTAACGTATATGTCCCTAAATTCAATCACCCACAATTCTATCGAAATATCCTTGACTTAGCACGCCCGCTACCCTTCCTGCCGCAAATCTGGGGTGGTGACTTTAACTGTGTATTAAACCCAGCTACTGACCGATCCGGGGGCCCTGTTAGGCTCCAGTCATTAGCAGCCAAGGCGATTGTTGATGCAATAGCTGAACTGGGGCTGGTAGACGTATGGCGATCCCAGTCTGGGGACGCGGGGGGATACACACACTATGCTGCCCCTTATGATCTACACACCAGAATAGATTATTGGTTTCTGACTGGCGCACTGAGGCATACCATTCGGGGATGCGAGGTGTTCCCTCGCTCGTATTCAGACCACTCTCCAATTCTGCTGGTCCTTGAGTGTCCCCAAAAGCGCCCACCTCCATTTACCTGGAGATTACCCCCATATGCTCTATTAGACGATGCCTTTCGGGTGGAGATATCAGAAGCCATAGAAGTTTTCTTTGATACTAATATAGGGTCAGTCCCGCAATTTGCTACCATCTGGGAAACCTTCAAGGTTTATATCAGAGGAATAGCAATTGCTAAACACTCCGGGGTTTTGCGATCTATTAGAGGGCGCTTGGCATCGCTGGAGAGGAAACTGGCGGACTTGGAGCGAGAGGCCCTCGAGGGAGGCAGCGAACAGGCTAAGGACGAACTCAAAATTACACTGGAGGAATATCATGAAGAGGCTGACGGAGGTTAAACTCCTGGGGAAATATGCCCTAGCGAGAACATATGGTGAGGGAGAACGTCCCGGCGCTACGTTGGCAGCTAGAATGAGAGACAGAGGGGAGACTTCAGGCCCTACGGAGATTAGTTTAGACTCCGGAGAGAAGACTAGCGACCCAGACTCTGTGGCTGCTCGCTTCAGGAGTTATTACTCCGAATTATATAGCACCAAATCCCCTGGTGTAGATACTAACATGCTGTAATACTTGGACCACATAACTGCCTTGGTTGTCAGACGACCATAGAGCGTATCCAATGAGCCCTTTAGAGGCCAGGGAAGTCTTCAATGCGCTACGATCAATGCGAGCCAATAGTGCTCCAGGTCAAGATGGTCTCACGGTGGCCTTCTATAAAGAGTTTAGAGAGCAGCTGACCCCTCACTTGATTTCTTTATTTGAGGAGATGGGCGAGTATGGATCCATGCCACCCTCGATGCGCGAAGCCATGCTAGTCGCACTACTAAAACCTGGTAAGTCTCCACATGATTGTGCTTCGTATAGGCCATTGTCCCTCTTAAATGTGGACACTAAAATATTTGCCAAGGTCCTTGCGAACCGATTGGCTCCCCTTATCCCGTCCTTGGTTGGCCCCGAACAGGCAGGATTCGTCCCTGGGCGTACATTACCTCACAACTTACGCACAGTGTTTGGTGCTACCCAACACACTAAGCCAGATATCAAAGCGGAAGCGATCTTTCTAGACGCCGAAAAAGCTTTAGACTCCGTTGAGTGGAATTTTATGCTGCTGGAGCTAGAGCGCATGGGGTTAGGGGCCCTTTTTATCTGTCTGGTGGAAGTCCTTTATACCTCCCCAACGGCCCGAGTGAGGGTGGGAAACATTGTCTCTTCCCCTTTGGAAATCTCCAGGGGCACCCGTCAGGGGTGCCCGCTGTCCCCGCTACTCTATGCGCGAGTCGCGGAGCCATCGGCGTGTGCCCTCAGGGAATACCATAGTCACAGGGGGATTCGATTCCCCAATTATAATTTGATTATCTCCTCATATGCGGACGATACACTCCTATACATTCGCGACCCTGAGTCTAACCTTTCCCCAGTGTTAAGGGAGGTAGTGAAATTTGGGGAGTTTTCGGGGCTTAAAATCAACTGGTCAAAGTCTGCTATATTTCCCCTCACCCCAGCGATGTCTCCGGTAGATCTGGACTTCCCCTTGGCTTGGTCCACAGACCCAGTTAGATACCTGGGAATCCAAGTGCATACGTGCTCGGAAACAGTATTTAAGGAGAATTACGGCAGAGCGATTGCTAGACTAGAAGAAGACATAAGTAGATGGATTCGACTCCCCTTATCGCTCCTGGGACAGATATCGCTTATGAAGATGGTAATGTTACCTAGAATCCTTTTCCTGTTTTTAAATATACCAATTGTTCTCCCGGCTCACTTTTTCCAACACCTAAAGTCCCTACAGGTCAAATTAGCTTGGGCTGGTAAACAACCGCGGGCTAGATGGGATATCCTTACTCTCTCCTACTCTATGGGTGGGCTGGGAGCCCCGGATATGGATCTCTATTATCGGGCGGCTCAATGCTCGCATGCCTTGCCTTCTACTGGTTACATCAACACACACCCCCCTCCCCATCTTCACATAGAAAGGGTAGCAGTATCTCCTTCCCACTTGGCTACAGCATTGTTCTGCACGGTGATACGACGCACTGGCACTTTAGACTCAATAAATGCTACCACACACGCCTGGCATAATCTAACAAACCGACAAGCTGTCTCCATCCTTTACTCCCCCTTAACACCTATTGAGTGGTGCGCCTGGCTCCCAACCATTATAGAACCAGAAGTAGTGCACACCTTACAAACCCTGGATATATCTGTAATTGGTGATTTATTTGTTGATGGGATGGGACATGACTGGGAAGAGCTAATTTCTAATAAGCAGGATATTTCCCCGCTAGCGATATTCCACTTTTATAGAGTCCGATGTGCACTTCGAGAGTTGCTGGACGAGGAGTTGTTGGAACCTCCGGAAGTTGTGCCCCTCTCTACAATGCTATGCACAGACTCCCTGAGTAGGCTAGTCTCACATATTTACAGCAAAATGCAGGAACTTCGTCGGAACCACTACACTGAGGCCAGGCTAGAGTGGCAATCAGACTTAGAAATCCCGTTAGACGATGACACTTGGAAATACTGCTGCGAGGCAACACATCGTATTTCCCTGAACGGTCGACACCGTCTCATCCAATTTAAATTCCTTAATAGAATATACCATACTCCTGCCCGTTTATATAGGTTCGGTCTGCGGGATACTGATAAGTGCGAAAGATGTGGTGAAGAGTCAGCTGGCTTCTTACACTTCGCATGGCTATGCCCCTCAATAGCTAACTTCTGGATTCTAATATTCTCAAAATTAAGTGATATAACTGGTGAACCCCTGAGACCAGATCCTCTGTTAGCTCTATTGGGCTTTTCTAAACGGGTTCGTAAAGATATAAGGCGCCTAATAGACATTGGGTTACTGATAGCGAAACGTGTGGTGGCTATGCATTGGGCGCGAGGTCCACCTCCCACTCTGACGCAATGGTCCAGAGATATGTTGTTCTGCAATACGCAATCTGAATTCTACAGCGAACTGCTCCCCCCACGAAGCCGCCCCAAGAACTTTTGGAGCTTATACAAGAGTTACTTAGAAGGCCAGAAATGATTCACTAGGAGTGCGGCTCCCATACAGGGGGGTGTGACAGAATTGGTAGGTAGTCACTCCTGACACTGTAGATGCTATGACAGGAAGGTAACATCAAGTACGCACAAGGCAATAAGTGTTCTTCCCTGTACCCGACTGAATTATCATCTGCATACCGGGTCCCCCTGGTTATCCTCTAGTGGGCATAATTGCAGGAGCCCTATGAGAAAACTAGACTCCAAAAGTGCATAGGTATCACTCTGGTAAATCAATTATTGTATCATGCATTGCCCTACCAGTACTATTCATTGGTGTATACTCACGATCGCTGTGACTAACTGTGATTTTGTTTATTTTTTGTTTGAATTGTATGTATTGTATGTTTTATTGCTCATGAAAACTATTAAATAAAATAATTTTTTTTAAAAGGACTGCTAACAACAAATTTGTAAAAACCTATGGTCGAATTTCTTTAAAGAAGTTCAATTACGAATTTTTAATTCGGAATTGATTAGATAGCACACTGCCGATTTACCAATATGAAAGAAATCTAATTTTTTTTCTCCAAGATAAACACTTACGTTTTATGTGTGTCCCGTCAGTCACTATTTGATTTAGCATGTGAACGAGTAGGATGTTTTTGAGTCTCATACACGTCCAGTTACTCCAATAATTTTGTTTTGTGAGGTGTTTTTTCTTTAAGTTTTAGCAAATACTGCAACAAAACACGAGGTGCTCTGTAATAACAAGCATTGGCAAAGCCAATAGGTCTCACCTTTGAGACCTATTGACTTTGCCAATGGTTTGTAGCCATGCTGCACAACATCCTCGATGCTGTGCAGCATGTCTAAAGTGAAACAAAAAAGGTTTTTGCACGGCTGCCTGCGTCATTTTGTAGGTGAGTGCACCACGCATGCGCACGCCTTCAAAATGAAACAGCCGCTTTTTTTAGGTCGAGCCTGGGCAGCACATGCGCTGCTCCGCGAGGCATGCTGTATTGGAGTATGGAGTTGAATTTCCGCCCACTGTCCGCCCATATTATTCACTGGCCTGTTTCATTGTCCTTTGTTGATGATTGCTTCTGATTCGTTAATAGGCTTGTTAGTCCCTCCTTAGTACCGCCTTGTCTTCATTTGTAACCTCCCATGAGGACTGGCCCTTTTACTTTGGTTGTTACACTGTATGTCTTATTTAGTCTGGAAGCACTATTTTCTTTAATGAGTTTCCCCTACTGCAGGCACGACATGCTTTCCTGCAACATTCAGCGTGTCATGCGCACTTTCACTTTCCAAGCAGCCCGGGACAATGGCAGCCACTTCTTTGAATAGGTCTCGCATTTACAAGAGTTTCAGCTATTGGCATTGTAAATAACAATGCCTTTTATTTATCTGTTAAAGATGAATAAAAGGCATTGTCATTTACAATGGCATTAGCTTAAACTCTTGCAAATGCGAAACCTATTGCATTGCAAATGCTTGTTGTTTTTATGTACCGATCCAAGTCGGATCATGAACTAAAAACAAAACGAAATGCGCAAAAGAATTTCCATTTTCTTTTAACCCCTTTCGCGCTGCGCAAATTCACCCTGCTGTGCGGGCAAATTAATGAGTGGGCGGGGTTTGGACGGCCCCTGGCCGTCCTCCGCACACGCCCACCGTGACGTCGGACGGCCGGGGTCCGTCCGACGCATGCAAGGGGTTAAAGCCGGGGAGAGTGGAAGCAACAGTGGGTGAAAGCAATGGCAGGTGAAGCAACTGGGTGGTCGGAAGCAACACAAGGGCCCGCGAGGGGATATGAAAGCAGCACAGGAAGGGCGGGGTGAGACATGGAAGCCACAAGGGGTTGGCAGGGGATACAGAAGGAAAACTGGGAGAGACGGGGACACAGAAGCAACACGGGTGGGTGCTGATGCAACACAGCGCAGCACATGGGTGAGCGTAACAAGGAGGGGGCGGGGAGAAGCACACTGGGACAGGCAGCAGCAGAAGGGCGAGAGAAGTACACAAAGACGGCTCAAACACATGCACTCTCTGAGTGCTTACACAAAAAGTAGTTCCCTGACTTCGAGCACAGACACCAGGCAAATGCACAATGCTCTATGGAATGGACAAACACAAGATTGACAGGCTTGAACACAAATAGGAAGTAGGCAGTTGAGTGACAAAAGACAAAACCAATGGTAAGCAATGGGCGGAATGCATTTCTCTTTCTCCACGGCCCCAATATGTCTTTTCAACCAGACAGCTGTGTGGTCTGGTAGGCTCCGACCTGAAAATCACTGGCAAACACAGGTGTGTCCAAGGACAAGTATTCACAAAGTGGACAGAAGCCTTTTGCCACTAATAACTGCATATTTTCTTACAATTTAAATATTTTAGGTAGCACTTGTCTGAATTTTTACATAGCCTTAAAATTAATTGTCACTATGAGCACTGACACTCAGGGACAAATAGTCACGCTGTTAAACAGATCACTAAAAAATTATTTCTATGAGTGTAATGTTGTAGAAGAAGAGTTTGAAATGACGATTTCATATTTGTTGCAGATGAAGTCGTTTATCCATTGGACTGCAGAAACCTAGCACACTGTTCTTTTGTCAAAGGTATTGTAAAGAATGTTGTATGGTATGATGTATATTGAGTTCACGTATGATGCCTCAGTGGTCTTCACTGCATCGTATATGTAATTATCTTAGTATTAGGTGAAGTGAAGAGATGGCAATACAAGGTGGGCTACTCTGTGTAAATTATGTTAAGGTAACCTTCCTTTCTCCCTCATGTGATTTCCACTAATATTCATAAACATAGATCTTCATTAACCTAGATTACATCCATCGATTTCCTGGATAACAAAACCCTCTTTCCAATGATAAATTTATGTTCCTAAAATTAAATCTGTTGTGGAATTCAGAGAATATTTCTGTTATCAAGAACTAAGATTACAATTCAGTAACTTTTTATCATTTGTATACATTGCAACATGTCTCCATTCTTTCGTCTGCTTCCAGCTATTGGGTACAATATTATGGAGAGCTCGATGTTGGTATAGGCACATGCAGGATACCAAGGAAAGTACCAGATGCTCATCCTTTTTGGCCTTTGTGAGATTATTGCTGTTTTATGTTTTCCCAAAATTTGTTGACTGGAAAAAACAATCTGCTCTTCCAAGCATGGGGTTGAAGACCTGCTTCAAGCAATACATTTGATAGGCTATTTTTCTTGGCATTTGATGATCGCATGATTCAGGTCTCTTGTATGGGGAACATCAATCTGCCGTATTCCTGTCAACACAGCATCTCTGGGGATGAGATTTCTTTCAAGGTCAAAGTAATTGGAGTTCTTCATGAAACTATCAAACTCACAAAAGGACTCTGCCCAACTCAGCTAGGTACAATCGATTAGAAGTTTGCTGTACAACCAGTTTTTTCTTCGAAGATTGATACAGGTCTGAGGCTCATCTGAAAGCATATTCCACTCATGACGTCCCTGAGAAGATGTTAAAAAGTTATAGTAACTGCTAAATCCTCAAGTCTGTCTTCTTCACATCAGCAAAGAGCATTTATTGGGCCTCACAGGGATTATTTTTGTTATTAAAAAGCTCTTTTATTGGCATTATAACAAAATACAGTATACCAGTTGACAGGATCATCTCCATCTCAAACCCATGATAAATGGTTATATCAGTATCAATATTCTCCGTATGACAAATTAAAAATTAATCTTCCCTGTCCCACCCCACCTATTGTGGCTTCTGTCCGTCAGATTTGTAGTACTTTACCCACCTCCTCCAGACACGTTCATGTGGGCAACCTCGCTGTTGTAGACTTGTTTTTCTACTATCTAACAGTAGTCCAGCCCAGGCCTCAACTTTGATAGCAGGGGAGCTGTTGCACACTCCGTGTCTAGACTATGTCAATCAATCAATCATGTCACTTATAAAGCGCACTACATACCCGCGAGGGTCTCAAGGCGCTGGGGGAAGAGGGGGGTGGTGCTGCTACTGATCGAAGAGCCAGGTCTTGAGGAGTCTTCTGAAGGCCAGTAGGTCTTGGGTCTGTCGGAGGTTGGTGGGGAGGGTGTTCCAGGTCTTGGCGGCGAGGTGGGAGAAGGATCTGCCACCGGCGGTCGTTTTCCGGATGCGGGGGACTGTGGCGAGGGCGAGGCTGGTCGAGCGGAGCTGGCGGGTGGGGGTGTAGAAGCTGAGTCGTCTGTTGAGGTAGGCTGGTCCGGAGTTGTGGAGTGCTTTGTGTGCGTGGGTGAGGAGCTTGAAGGTTATCCTCTTGTTGACAGGGAGCCAGTGCAGGTCTCTCAGGTGGGGTGTGATGTGGCTGCGTCGGGGGATGTCGACGATAAGACGTGCAGAGGCGTTCTGGATGCGTTGCAGCCGTCTCAGGAGCTTAGCCGTCGTTCCTGCGTAGAGGGCGTTTCCGTAGTCCAGCCTGCTGGTGACGAGGGCCTGGGTGACTGTTTTTCTTGTTTCGGTGGGGATCCACTATTTCAGACCAAATCCTGGACACTTTACCCCAGTATGGCCTCAAAGTCGCACACTCCCACACCAAGCATAAGAAATCCCCATGACCCTCCCAGAACCTAAAGAAAGTATGCGAGTACCCTCTTCCCATTCATAACAGCCTCTCCCTTATGTTATGTGTGCGATGCAAATATTTAAATTAGAAAAGACTGTAGCCTGCTGAAAACGCTACCTGCCTTGGGCCCATTAGAGCGGTCTATCAGCCTGTATTGTCCATTAGGTCCATGTCTGCCTGTCCGCTAAACCGGAGAGTCTGAAAGATATCTGGTGTGTGGATAACCAAGGTTTTATATATTCACAAGATCTTCTTGTCTGGAAGGGGGACCATGGTAATCCTGGCCTCTATCAGGCTAAATTGTGGGATATCATCTTCCGTGCCAGATATTCGGTCCGGCATTTCAGAGCTGTAAGTACCTGATGAGTTGGGTAAATAATAACCCAAATTCCTCCCGAAGCTGCAAGAAGGCCTTAACAATGTTGCCCAAGACCACATCTCCCAAAATAGAACCCCCAATCAGGTCCCAGCCTCTAAAGCACTCCAGGGCAATAACCTGTTAAATGGTCGTTCCCGCCCATAGTGGATTGTTTTGCTTCTGCTTTCCCTGCCATCCCATATGCTTTGTTGCATCTCTCCAGATGCTCGTGACATTTTTAGTCGCTGGTGGGAACCCTGCCAGAAAATATAATGGGTCGGCATGTTCGAAGGTTTACTTTTCACTATTGGAAGCCAGGTTCCCACCAGGTTCGGGAATCCAGCCATTAATTACCACTAAATGTGACCTGTGGTAATAACTCCCAGGCATCATTTAAAACATTTAAGGCCAAGCAGGCTTCCAAAGGGAAGCAATCATCTGGATCCAGTGGATCATCTAAAAAAAACACAAGATTTTGCACTAAGAACAAGTCTGCAGCTCAGTTTCAGTATTACAGATGCAACTAAAAATCTGCATGATTCCTTCCTTGGAGCCGAGCTCCCATCGTTGTTGTCGATCAATAAGCATTCCACTCCAGGGTTTGGTCAACTTTCTTCCTTTGAATCTCAGTGGTCTTCAATTAGAAAGGACAATGGATGATGAAAATCCTCTGCAGAGGGCCAAGGAGATCATTAGAAGCTTGTGTTTCTAATAGTTACTGGACTGGTTCCAGTTCAGCAACAACAATAGGGATATATAAAGTGCAACAGATGCTCGAGGGAGTGTCCTGGTGCTAGAACTATAGGGAGTGAGTTAAGCCAGATAAAAAGCCAAGTCTTCAACCTTTTCTCAAATACCATAATTAGATCAGAAGAAAGAACTGTGGTTTTACATCAGTACTTCATAGTCACCTTAGATACTCGGTGAATCCTAGATTCTACAACATAAACCAATTCCTCCTTGCCAATATATTTCACGTGATCGGTCTTGAGGTATTGTTTCAGAGGGGCCACCTAGCATCTGAAGACCTGCATCATTTCACATACCCATGGAGAAAAAGCATCATCATTACTTCAGGGGTGCCTTTAGGTGGTCAACATTATCAGTACAAATGCTTCCATGTCAGCCTAAACTTGCCTCCAAGAGTCTTTGTGAAATTCACCAGTACTTCGATGATCAGCTGTAAGAGCTTAATCTGTAAAAAGCACTCCAGACTCTTTAGATTCTTTTGAAAGAGCAAGAGGTTTCTGCTGGTCTCAACCATGAGGGCCCTGCTATTAATTTCTTTTCTTAAAGTATATAATCTGCCAAAGAGAGAAGTACAGAAGAAGACAATTTCTAACTTTACAAAGAGACCTCAAGTGCTACACTGTGGTCGCAGTGTCTTCTAGGCCTCCTGGCTTCAAGAATCCATGTGGCCCCTATTTGCCCATCTGAATATGAATCTGGTATAGCCATCAGGCTCTTCACTTACAGCCTAATTGAGAGCCTCAGTTTAAGAAAATGATTATCACAAACAAACGTGTCTTTTTTCTTGCATGGTTTCCACCCTCTCATGTTGGTGCTGTAAATCAATCTGTATGAAGTATGTAGCCCTCACGAAAAGCATGGTTTGGAAAAGTTATTGCCCTTCCGAAATGTGTTTTCGTACTTTCTCCCAAATGTTTTTATTGTTACTTTTATGATAACTGAATAAAGATCTTTGACTTGACTTGACTACATTTCTTGATAGTTATTGTAGCAAACCTAATAAGTCAAATATTACTGAAAGCACCAAAGCCTCGCTTGGAAAGATAACATTGACCATAAGATTCAATGTTATTTAAAAATGTAGCATCTAGTCTGTAAACAGTGCGCCCAGAAGCTGCCTGCATTTTTAGTTTTTAGTGTAGCCCCTAATCTTAACTGCTTTTTATATTTTCCAGTAAATAAATCCTATTCTTTGAAGGTGTATATTTAGTGAAACATTATCCCAATTACTGTGTCATAATGTATCATTCTCTTTTTACCCCCTATCTTCTCCTTACCTATATCTTGCCTACTTGACTCGCAAATTTTGGAGAGTTTAGTGCCTAAAGTGAAAAACTTGGTTGGAGTGCAGTTGTACTGGCAACCCTGGGACACCCCAGAAGAATAGGGCTATAGATCTATATTCGGGTATAGCATGGGTCAAATGGCCAGTATGATGAGGAAAATGAGGGGGCACACTGATTGTTAGCAATAGGGCATATACAATTGGATTTAATTCCATGTTACTGTATTAATTTTTCCTGATTTTATTATAGATGTTGTTAGATACATGACGCTCTTTATGTCATTATGTCAGACTATCAAATCTTAGTCATGGTGAAAGTCACAGTAAAAACGAGCCCCGAAACATTGACTCTTATGCTAAAAGAAATACACATCGTTTATGTATAATAGTAGTTGCAGGCCCAAGGATCCAGTATGGATACATTAGATTGTGAGGGTATTTACTCTGGTAGGATCATCTTGCCCTTTGGCATTTTGTTGTATACTTGAATTAACTGACATAATTTCATTGTTGATGTTGTATTTCAAAAAACATTTTGATACATAATAATAAATGCACAGTTTAAAATGATTGTCGTCATCTTCCTTTACCTAACAGTAATAAACAAGATGTGATGTGTCCTCCAGGCTAGCAATTAATTTCCTTTGATTTACTTATATGAATGAGAAATGCTTATGGTATGAGTAATTTGTTTTCCCATTTTCACCATATCCAATAATTGACACCAGTGATGAACCACAGTACCTGCACAAGATACAGCCCAGTAACCATTGACTGGCCTTTAAGACACCTAAAAAAGGCCTCAAGCAAATTACTGATAAGATCTTAAGCCGATCCTATTGTTATGAGCAAACGAGTTCATGTTTGATTAGCCTTTGTTGTTTTGTAGGTCGGAATCTGCTCCTGCCCACCATGTACCCCATTAGCACGCTGCTGCAAAACCTGCAGGAAAGCAGCCAATGTGAGCTAGTCTTGAGACTTGCTGTAAGATCCTTTGGAAGTTGTCTTCAACATGCGATTTCCAACAACATGGACATTCGTTTGAGTGCAAAGGTAAGGATAAAGAAAAGAAGTGAATGAACTGCTCCTAAGCACTCATGGTGGTGATTTTACTTGTGGCCTATGTTTTCCATATTTCATCATTTATTTAATTCTGGTAACACCGGGCCACTCTGTGGCTTTCTAAGTCTTTACTGCAGGGTGTCTAGAATGAATGATATTGCTGAAGTGATCTTTTCTCCTTTGACACGTACCAGGTTTATCTGATAGAGACTTCTAGCCTCAGATTCTTTACCATAGAATAATCCCTAGGTGTCAAACTGGATCCGGAACATTTTGAGCAGTAACCCTGCACATCGGTAGGTGGCGTTGTTCTGCTCCGTATCTGCCTTTTTGGCGGCGGCACGCTGGAAGTGACGTGCGTGGTACCTATATAGGCGCCACCCCGCTCACTGACATCTGTTCTTTCCTTTCCGCGCCAGATAGCGCTGATCCGGTCAGAGCTACCCTCTGTCATTTTTTTGACTGGCTTTTTTCTCAAATGTTTGTCAACATCTTTTGAGGGATTTTCTATCCTGGTGTGACAGGATGTTCCCTAAGAAACTGGCTGGTTTCAAACCATTTGATGCCTGTCACAGGCATATGTCTGTGGCAGACCCACACTTGGTGTGTTTATGGTTCTTGGAGTGGGATCACGGCTCCAAGACCTGAAAGGACTGCCGTGCCATGCACCTGAAGACACTGGAGAAGCGATCTCTTAACCTTCTCGCCGCCCGACGACACCGCAATGCTCATGATCCCGGTTGCATGGGAGGTTACAGGTCCATTAGCGGAAGCGCATCTGGTGATCGTCGCACTCGAAATCGGGTAAGTCCTACAAGCACAAGAAATTGAAGAGTTCTTCAACTTCGCAGCACTCGTCGAAGGCTTTTGACGAGGCTTGAGAGCGTCTGCACTCCAGGCCTCACACTTCGGCAGAGCCTGAGTCAGAGTCTTCTCTTCGCTTCCCTGACTTTCCTAGACCTGGTGCGACCCCTGACCAGCATGAGGAATTTTAAGAGGCAATGCACCTCATATTTGGGCAGCCTGGCCCCTCTGGAGCGCCTTCAGGCCCCACGGGCTTAAGAGGGCCGCCCCCCACTGGATCCTCATGTGTGAGTTCTCTGACAGGGGACAGGTAGCCAGAGGTTGGGTCAGTCCACCACCCCAAACCTCCAAGCACCCCCTGCCAGCAGCCGCACCTGCAAACCCACTTTAGTTTACACCATCACCTGCACCACTGGCAGTCAGTAATCTTGGACCGTTGGGTTTTGCAAATCGTCCAGAGGGGCTATTTCCGCCCTTTTGTAACTCCTCTTCCACCCATGCCAGCCACTTATGACCAGCTGATGGAGGACTTCCTCTCCTTGTGCCATCAGAAAGTGCTTGTTCTCTTGGCCAAGGGAGCCGTAGGGAGTGTGCTGGCATCAGAAGTTGGTCATGGCTGCTACTCCCGCTACTTTCTTCTGCCAAGAAGGATGGAGATCTTCGTCTTGTCCTTGATCTGCGACTTATCAATCTCTTCCTGGAAAAAGGAGAAATTCAAGATGCTCACGCAAGTGATGGCGGTAGTTGCAGCTCATCTGCGGAGGTCGGGGGTTCCTGTCTTTCCCTACCTCTGCGATTGGCTGTTGAAGGTGGGCTCGCCCCAGGCAGTCTTGTTCCACCTCCAGACCACTGCGGACCTTCTGCACTCGATGGGGTTTATTATCAACATGCTGAAGTCACTCCTGACTCTTTCCCAGACACTCCCTTTTATCGGAGCTGTTCTGTACACAGTGCAGTTTCAGGCATATCCTCCCGAGCAGCGAATGCAGGATATTCAGGCTACGATACTGATGTTTCAGCCTCTATCCTTGATTTCGGTGAGAATTACCCTGCGGTTGTTGGGCGTCTTGGCTTCCTGCATCCTGCTTGTAACTCAAGCCCGTTGGCATATGAGGGCACTGCAGTGGGAACTGAAGTCCCAGCTAGTGCAGCATCAGGGGAATCTCTACGACATGGTCCAGATCTCAGAAAGAACTGAAAAAGATCGGCACTAGTAGCTGATGAACCGCGATTGGGTCCGTGGAAGACATCTCTTACTTCCCCAACCAGAGCCGACTGTGGTGACAGAAGCATCACTTCTGGGATGGGGTGGCCACCTGCGAGAGGTGGAAATCAGAGGACTCTGGTCCCCAGCAGAGCCCGAGCTCCACATCAACCTATTGGGGCATCAGGTGATACGTTTGGTATCGAAAGCCTTTCTTCCTTCGATCAAGGGAAGGCTGGTAAACAGACAACACCACCACCATGGAGTTGTGTTACTGCAACAAACAGGGCGGGTGGGGTTGTGGACCCTTTGTCAAGAGACTGTGTCTCTGGACGTGGCTGGAACACCAGGTCATTTCCCTGGTGGTTCAACACCTGGTGGGCTCTCTGAACGCCAGGGCGGATGAAGACAGCCGGAGATCCCTAGTGGATCACAAGTGGCGTCTCTACCTGGAGGTGGTGCAAGGCCTCTTTCAGCATTTGGGAGAGCCTTCGTTAGATCTATACGCCGCTGCACAGAAGGCACAATGTCTGAAGTTTTGCCCAATAGCGTTTCCATGGCAACTCTCCCTCAGATGCTTTTAATCTCGAGTGGGGGGTCCAACCTCCTCTACACCTTTCTTCCTATACTATTCCTGCCCAGAGTTCTCAAGAAAATCAGGATCGGCCGGGGCCAAGTTATTCTTGTGGCTCCTGATTGGGCACAGAGTCTGGTATCCCGAGCTGTTGAGCATGACCATCGGTCTTCCGTTCAAGCTGCCTCTTTGAGAGGATCTTCTGTCGCAGAAACAGGGGAGGGTTCTGCACCCGAACCTGCGTACCCTTCACCTTCATGCGTGGAGGTTGAGTGGCAACAGTTGACAGCTTTCGACCTTCTTCCCGAAGTCTGTAATGTTACTCTGGCAGCCAGGCGCCCCTCCACCAAGTCGGTATTCACCTGCCATTGGGATAAGTTTGTGACATGGTGTGATTGTAAAAACACCGATATTCTTTCTGCGCCTTTCTAAGATTCTTCTGTTTGCTCTATTATTGGCCCAGCAGGGCTCTGCTCTGCACACAGTTCTTGGTTATCTATTAGCCATTTTGGCATTTTTGCGGTTGCGGGATCAACGCTCTTTATTTAAGTCAGCTGTTGTAACTAGATTTCTTAAAAGCTTGCAACACGTTTCCCCCCTGGCCATTAATTATGCCCCAGTGGGACCTAAAGCTTGTTCTCACCTTCTTAATGTGTGCACCCTTTGAGCCTCTGCACAATTGCCCTCTTAGGCTGTTGACCATCAAAAATGTCTTTCTAGTGACCATAACATCGGCCAGGAGGGCAGCGGTGGTTCCTCCATAGGAGCTTCACCCCTCCTCAGACACACACACACTGCTGCAGAAAGCGTGAAAATGAAATGTTAATACAATTATTTATTACCATTTTCTTTTTTACTCTCTATCGAATGGAGTGTGAGGGTGGGGCATGGCCAGTGCATCATTTCTGCTGATTGACAACGATGAGTAGTGGCCACTTCAGTTTGAAGTGCGCATGTCGGTTTGGCTGGCTATCTTGCTATGGCCCGCCCGACATGCGCAATTCAAACCTAGCCAACCCAGCTGTCTAAGACAGCTGGGTTGGAGAGCAGACACAGGCCTCCAGTGCCTTTCAGAGTGCTGAGCCAGCCAGCTCCAGCCAAACCAGACGCTTCACTCATGCGGATTACTATTTTAAGCAACATGATAGAAGCTCCTGGAATTGGTAGGTCGGGAATGGGGTTCTGGTCTGGGACGCTCAGAGCCACTCTTTGACGTCCTCACACGTTTTTAATTGCTAGTTTTCCCCTGTGGTCCAGGCAGCAGATAGCATGAAGGTAAATTTCATTTTATGAATTACATTATGGGTTTAGTAGTTTGCACATTTTTGGTCATCATTTTAAAATACATATTCGTGTAACTCTGACTTGTAGCACTGTAAGGAGCAAGTTTTCCAAGTTTCCAAAGAAATGCTACTCTGTTTTCCAACCTTGCTGGGATGAAAGATGGGGTTGGTCTTGGCAGCATTCAAACTTGCGACGTGTAGGCCACAAGGGATGTCAGCAGCGAGCATTTAACTCCCGGAACTGGGGTACTCCGTCATTTTCAGTAGAAGCATAACATGGCATCCACTCAACAGCGGTAGGTTCTGGGAGTGGACCTTTCTTGACGGGCTCTGCATTGTCTACACTTAAATAATCTTGGATTGACATTTCTAATCTGTACCATTAATAAGGAGATGTTCCTGTTTGGATTACATATTTCATTGACCTTGACTGACCAGCATGTCATCCTGTGTTAGGTCGAAGAACGGTCTCGTTATAACAGCCTTCATCACTTCCTTGTCTACCCTTTTTAGAGTTCCTGCCTGTCATGCGATTACTTTTTTGTGTGCTTGGTTTGCTCTAGTCCAAGGTTTCTCTTCTGTATTTTGCATAGTTGCATTTGTTTTCTCTTGCATAGTTGCATTCTCTAAAAGTGTTAGCTATTTTAACCATTTTGTTTCTGTATTGTTTTCATGCATCACATTTCTCTTGTACAGTGCATATTATGTACTGAGTTGAACCACATGAGAGGTCTGGAGTGGAGGCTGAGGCCGCTGCGAGTTTCTCACAGTGCCGGTCAGTGAGTGAAAAAGGTGTTCAGAAATCTTGATGGCCATCCAATCCTGGGCCTCACTGCAGAGCGCACAGTGCAGTGGTCACATGTTCCATCTGCAATTGTGATTCTCTGCATATGGACTTGATGATGTTACACTTTCTTAAAAATAATGATGACATGGCAAAAGTAAAGGAAAATTTAGTGCTCGCTACTTACAAGTCATCTGTAACTTTTATGCAACACCACTTTCAAATATCACCAGCCACCACTGCAGGAGGGTCAGCGAATTGCAGGCACTTTCGGCACACTCCCCCTACACCCATCAACCTGCCTACCTTCTTTGCTCCATCTCCACCGCCTGGACTCAAAAAGAGCGTTGTCGTTCTACCTTAATCGCGCTAAACATTTCCAGTGGACAATCAAATCTTCATGGTGTACATAGGATCTAAGAAAGGGAAGGCTGTGCAGAAACGTACCGTCTCCAGATGGATAGTGCTCTGCATCAAGATCTGCCGTGCACTGGCCAAGAAGCAACCCCCTGAGGGTTTGTGTGCTCATTCCACCAGAGCTAAGGCTGCGACCACTGTGTTAGCTCGCAGAGTCCCTGTCCTGGACATCTGTCAGGCGTCAATGTTGGCATCTTTGCACACATTTACCAAACACTACTGTCTGGACAGTCCGGTCCGTCACGACGGGCACTTTGCCCATTTGGTCCTACAAGACGTTCTGGTTTAAGTTGGCTTCGCAGACCCACCTCAGGGGTGGCATTGCTTGTATATCTATTCTAAGGTAAGGAATCTGTGGCTAGGAGTCTCTATCAGATAAACAAGTTACGTACCTTTTGTAGCGTCTTATCTGGTAGACTCTATCTAGCCACATATTCCTTACTGACCCTCCCATCCTCCCCGCTCTGCGAACTGATTGCCTTCTCAGGGTCTTAGTTTTTCTGACCAATGGTAAGTTCTCATCGTGGCTCTGCTCTCTTGGCGTGGAAAGTCGCGATAGTAACTGACAGCATACCGGGAAAGCGCCTGTATAGGTACCGTGCAAGTCACTTCAGACGCAGTGCTGATCAACCTCTCCTACCGGTGTGCAGGGGTACTGCTCTAAAACGTCTGAACCCTGTCTGACGCATGGGGATTATTCTAAGGTAAGGAATCTATGGCTAGATAGAGTATCTATTAGATAAGGCATTACTATAGGTAAGTAATTTGTTTGTTACTGTTACCTGGGTGCTTTGCAGCTCTTGTGTTGAATTTGTCTTGGCTCTTTTGTATGGTCTAGGAGTAGAATGTTTTTATTGTTTACGGAGTGGCAAATGCCAAAACTCATTGGAGATGGTGCTCATTATTCCTTGATGAATCTAAATCCTTCCAAGTGATTAGAATGACTTATCTTAGTGTTAAGATTAGATCTTGGCTATTACTTAAGTTCTCCATCATGGTATCTTCAGAACTGTAAATAAACATTGAATGTCTCTGCCTTCATGCAGGATCTTGGAACTGTTTTTTAAAGAGAAACTTCTGATAGAGACTTTTAGCTGCAAATTCCTCAACTTTTGAATATTCCCTAGGTGCCAGACTGGATCTGGAAACTCTTTTGTGTAGTACCTCTGTGCGCCGGAATGTAGGGCCATTCGCCTCCATACTGATTCCGCTCCTCTCCGTGTGGGATCTATAAAGGCCCCACTACGCTTGCTTATGTCAGTTCCTTTCTTTCTGTGGCTCTGGATGTGGATCCGGAGCTTCTCTTGTCTCTCAGAGACTAGTTTTTTTGTCAACTTTTCAAATTTTCCTACAGGGTGCATCGATGTCCTCCCTAAGATGACAAGTTTTAAGCCCTGTAGGAACTGTTGCAAGCAAATGCCTGGGACAAATCCCCACCATGTCTGCCTGTGGTGCCTGGGGTCAAGCCATGACTCCAAGACCTGCGGAGACTAAGTGTCCATGAACTCGAAAACCATCAGGGAACACAAGTTGCAACTTTACTACACCAAGAAGAAGAAGACGACGCAGCACCAGGACCCCTTCAAGTCTCGCTTTAAGTCAACGGTCCGATCTTGTTTCTGTTCCCGTTATCGATGGAGCCGCTCCAGAGGCCGGTCTTGGTTCTGCTCTTAATCATTAGGTAAGCGAAAGAAACAAAAGAAATCGAAGTGGGATTCCGCTCCGTCACGCCACTCGCATTTGACTGAGCAGGCGCGGGGAAGGTGCCACACTTCTCAATTTTACCACTTCCCACACTTGATTTGCCACCACCACGTTCCCGGAGTCGACAGTCGCACTTGAGGCTGGTCTTTGTCATTCTCCAAATCTTTAGATAAGCACATGAAACATAATAAGTTGCAGCGGACTTCCAGTCCTTCGCGCCATTCCCACATCCCTGCTGAAGTGCATGGGCGGCACCAACGGCCCCGTTCCCGAAGTTAGCCAACTTTGGAGCCGATCAGGAGCTGGTTCCAGCACAACCTGAGTTTCATGGGCCTTCAGCCACGCCACACCAAATCGAAGAGTTTCGCTCAGCTATGCTCTAGTTCTTTGGATCTCTACTGATTCCCTCTGGCATGCCTTCCGGCCCCACAAAGCCAAGAGGCCTTCCATCTGGGTTACCGTTGGCGGATTCGCCCTCAGCACTAGCTGGGCTCTCTGTGTAGATTCCACTTTTGGCTCCAGTCCCGTTAGTGCTCATACCCAATCCATGCCCAGCCCCAGTTGTCCTTTCTGACGCCGGTCCGAATTCGACCGACGTTGCAGCCAAATCCGACTGAAGTTGCTACTCTCACCTTACCACGAGGCAGGCAGCATTCCCTGCGTTCTCTGTTTTGGAATGACTCAGACATTCTGACAACGATCCTGATCAGGGTGATGGGTGTGCTCAGCCTTTTGCCAATGACAACTGGTACGAGGACCTACAAGATGCTAGTGGGCTTTGCACCTCCCTAGAGTCGGCCCTCTTCTCCCCTCCTTGCCTGGCCATGGAAAAATCTGCATCTTACTCCATGGTTATGCGTATGGCGGCTGAGGTCCTTGACCTCCAGCTTCCCACTATGGAGAAGTAAACCAGTGTCCTGATAGAATTCATGCAGCGTGGCCAGACTGCTTCTGGGCCTCTTCTCCCTTTTAATGAGGCCTTGATGGATACCCTACTAGGGGCTTGGGCTAAACCTTGTACTGGCCCTCTGGTTAACCGTCAAATTTCTTGATGCCATCGCCCTCCTTCAACTCATCCATTTTTTCGGTCACAACACCCCTCTCTGAAGAGTCTTGTGGTGCAGACCTCCACCAGCCAGACCAACCCCAAGTATTTCTCTACCACTTCCTCTGAAAGGTAATCAAAGTGAGTGGAGACATTTGTGAAACGCCTCTTCTCATCTATCAGTTTGGTCATTCAGTCCATTAATGCTTCCTGCTTACAAGGCCAGTACACTCATACCCTTTGGAACTCAGTGGCGCAAGTCCTCCCCGCATTCCTTAAGACCTTCGCCCTGTTCTGTCATTCAGGATGGTTGTGATGCGGCCAAGTTCACAATTTGTTGTGGCTTGGACACCACCGACTCAGTTGGGTGGGCTATAGGCACCAGGGTTGCCATTTACTGCCACGCGTGGCTACGTTCTACTGATTTCCTCGGGTGACGTCCATTCCTCCCTGAAGGACATGCCATTCGATGGGACTTGCTTGCTTGGGGACAAGGCTGCCCTTGAACATTTTAAAGAGAGTAGGGCTACTGCTTGCTCTCTAGGCCTTTCTGCCAAGCCTCGCCAGCATCACTTCCAACGTTCCTTTTGTGGCTTCGGTGAGGTATTACCGGCTGACTGAGGACCATCTCTCCGTTTTACTGCAGAAAGTGCAAGCCCTTTTGGCCAACAGGGCTATCGATAGGATGCCACAGCGCCAGAAGTAGGATGTATGATTGTTATTCCCTCTACTTTCTGGTGCCAAGAAATATGGAGGTCTTTGACCTATTCTAGACCTGCGTCCTCTCAATTTCTTCCTCTGCAAGGAGAAATGCAAAATGCTCAACCTGGCCCAGGTCTCGACCCTGGAGACTGGATGAGATCGTTGGATCTGCAAGACACCTATTTCCATATTTCCGTCCTGCCGGCTCATCCGCACTACCTGCGGTTCATGGTGGGAGAGGAGCATTTTCAGTCGCTGTGCTTCACTTTGGTTTCACCAGCAGGGTTCATGAAAATAATTGTGGTGGTGGCAGCACACCATCGGAGGTCAGGGGTGTCAGTCTTACCCTACTTCGACGACTGGCTGTTGAAGATGTGATCGCCCCAGTTAGTCATCAACCACTTCCAGACTACGGCAAACCTTCCGTCATCTTTGGGGTTCAGTATCAATGTGCTGAAGTCACACCTGTCTGCTTTCTCAGACGCTCCCTTTCCTCTGATCCATTCTGGACATGGTTCGGTTTCATGCCTTCTCCCAGGGGAAGAGTCTCCAGGACATTCAGACTATGATCCTGATCTTTTAGCTTTGCTCACGGATTTGAGTGATGTCGACACTGTTGGGAATGATGTCCTTCTGCATCCTGCTGGTGGAGCATGCCAGGTGGCATATGCATACTCTGCAGTGGTATCTAAAGTCCCAGTGGGTCAACATCAGGGGGACTTCTCTGCCCACATCCAGATCTTGGAGAAGACTCAAAGATCTACAGTGGTGGCTATAGAATCGTGACTGTGTCAGAGGCAGGCCACTCTCCCTTCCCGACCCAGAGCGGACGGTGGTGACAGATGCATCCCTTCTGAGTTGGGACGGCCATCTGGGAGAGGTGGAGATCAGAGGTCTCTTGTCTCTGGCGGAGTCCCAGCCTCATAACCTTCTGGGGCTGAGGGCCATCTGTTTGGCACTGAAAGACTTCCTGCCATTCATCAAGGGGAGGCTGGTATAGCTGCTCCCGGGCAACACCACGGCCATGTGGCACTGCAACAAAGAAGGCGGGTGGGGGTTATGACCCTATGCCACCAGGCCTTACACCTCTGGAAATGGCTGGACAATCAAGGAATTTTCCTGGTGATGAACCACCTGGCAGGAACATTAAATGCTAGGGCAGATGAGCTCAGCCGTCTGCGCCTAGCATATCAGGAGTGGCCTCTACATCAGGAGGTGGTACAAGGTCTCTTCCATGAATAGGGAGAACCTTGACTCGATCGGTTTGCCACCTCTGAGAACTCGCAATGCCAGCACTTCTGTGCGTTGGCCTTTCCAAGACGTCACTCGCTCAGAGATGTGTTCTGCCTCATGTGGCATTTGGGACTCCTGTATGCTTTTCCGCCGATACCACTCCTGCCCTAAGTTCTGAAGAAGATCAGGACCGACTGGGCCCAAGTCATCCTAGTGGCTCCAGACTGGTCAGGTTCTCCACCCTGGCATTTGCAGACTTCACCTTCATGTGTGGAGATTGAGTTTCGACAGCTGAACACCTTTGACATTCCTGTGGAGATGGTTGTGTCATCTTGGAAGCCAGGCATCCCTCACCGAAAACTGTATACGCCTGTCGTTGGGACAAATTTGTGGTTTAATGCGGCACTTGCCAGATTGACCTCCTTCAAGCCAAACTGTCCTATGTTTTATTGTTTGTTCTGTCTCTCGCCCAGCAAGGCCCTGCTATGGGCACATGTAAAGGTTAATCTTTTGGCCCTCTCAGCCTTCGTACGGTTGCCTGATCAGCCCTCATATTTAAATCACCTATTGTGATATGTGTTTTTAAAGGGCTGCAACATGTTTGCCCCTTCTCCTTTTGTGATGTCCCAATGGGACCTCAACCTCATCTTTACTGATCTAATGTATACTCCATTCAAGCCGCTCCATTCGAGTGCTTTACAACTCCTCTCCATCAAAACTGTGTTCCTTGTTGCCATCTCCACGGCACAGCGTATGAGTGAGTTTCAGGCTTTGTGTAATCATCTGCCATACACCACCTTCCTCCCCAACAAGCTGGTTGTGCTCCTTCTGATATCTTTTCCACTCAAAAGTTGTGACGCTGGGGGCGTGGCTTGCAGCCGCAGAAGATGGCCGCAGGTTGATCGCGCTGAGCTTGCGATCGGCGATTTAGCCCAGACATCCGGCAGAATCCGGCAAGTGGCGGGACCCCAGACGGCCGCATCGAGCGCCGGAATAGTGGCGCTACACCTAGAGGGGTTTAGGGGCCGAAACAACACCGTCTAACGGCAGGAGTGCCCGGTGACAGACGGCGGCAGAACTGACCCTAAGATGGCGGCCGGCACTCTGTAAGCACTAGACCCCTCGAACTCCCTCCGGCGCTCAGGCAGTGGGACAGATGCACAGGGAGGAGCAGCGGTAAACGCTCACACCGTGGGCCCGGACAGCAGAGCGACGCTACAGGCAGCGCCTAGAACCTGGGAAGTGGCACAGCTGCGAGCACTGCAGAGGTACACCAGACCACAGTGGAGCCGTATACTACGGCGGATCCGGTCCACAGCTCGTCTGCAGTGCGCGAGTACATCGGACCGTTCCCACCGCCCTAGTGAACTGATAAGTGTGGGGGCACAGTGGGTGAGAGTGCTGCGGACCCCATGAGCTGAGGGACGCTGCGGGTGACACCAGGCTGTCCGAGAACTGAGGAGGGGCGGGAGATTAGGCGGACTGCCTTACCCACCGCACGACCGGCAGCAAGGGACACGCAAGCGGGGTGCAGGCCTGTGCAACAGTGAAACATCGTGATACCTGGACCCCCTGGCCGACGGGGGAGGCGGGGCTGTGAGGTCTCTCGCCCGGGGGCTGCCCTGTTTCCTGGAAGCCGGGGGCAGCCAGCGAGGTCGCAGACAGGGGCCGCTTGGACCCTCCGGTCGCCCCGGGGAAGGTGGGCCTCGGAGTAGAAGAATACGCACGAGTGGTGTGCGCAGTGGTGGCTGGGGACCGGACGCTCTCAGACCACACGACCACGCAGCCGGGAGTGCAGCAGCAGACAGCGGCAGGCAGTTGCTTAGCTGTCCGGCCGGACACCAGTAGGCGAGACCTGGGTGTGCAGACCTGGGCCGCACCAAATCATCGGGCCCAGGCCAGGCGAACCAGATCGATAAATATACGGTCGCCATGGGTCGCGAGGACGAAGCGGTGGGAGGAGGCCCGCACGAGATAGACAGCGACCCGGACCCTTCCCTCAAGGATATAATGCGGGCCATCAGGGACTTTAGAGGCACCCTTGAGCCAAAATTGGACTCCGTGACAGAGGAGGTGAACCTCCTACGAGCCGACTTCAGAAATATGTCGGAGAAGGTCTCAGCGGCGGAAACGGGCATTGGGAGCCTCCAGGCCAAAACTAAGCGGCTAGAGGAGCAAGTGGCCTCCCTCACTAAAAACCAGGAAACCATCTATGCCCGCCTTGAAGACCAAGAAGGTAGGGCCCGGCGCAATAACATACGCGTCGTGGGGGTCCCGGAGGGACTGGAAGGACAGTCGGCGGACTGGTTTATCGAAGATCTGGTACTTAAGCACCTGAAGCCCAAAAGACTGTCAAATTTCTTCTCAGTGGAGAGGGCACACCGGGCGCTGGGTGGAAAACCAAGGCCGGGAGCCCCCCCGCGCACCATCATCGCCCGCATCCTAAATTTCCGGGACAGAGACGCCATCCTGCAGGCTGCACGCACAACCGGAGACCTGCACATCGAGAATGCCACCATTTGCTTTTTCCCGGATTTCACCCTTCGGGTCCAGCGTCAGAGGCGCTCCTTTGATGGAGTGAAGAGGGCCCTCCGCGAACAGGGGGTAAAGTATATGATGCTGTTCCCTGCCAGGTTCAAGATCCTAGACGACGGGAAAGCATACTTCTTCGACACGCCGGAAGAGGCGGGTGACTGGCTCGAGGGCTGGCGAGCAGTGGGTCGGAGAGGCAGACAGGAACGTCCCGACCCGCATCAGCAGTCTACTGAGGCAGAATCCGAGGATTGGAGGCGACCCAACGGACAGAGACCGGATCAGCGGCCAGATAAGTGACTATGGAAAGGGGCAAAGTATAGACTGGGATCTGGCCTCTGCGGGAGAGGAGCTCCACTGGACACACTACGGGGCAATGGGGGATGAGGCAGCTCCTTATTAGCAGAAGAGGGCGGGTTGGTGCCCCTTGTAAATAGTTGGATACACCGAGCCAGACTCATCCCGAAGGGGACAGTCCTGGGGCGCAGCCCGGGCGGACTGAGGGGACTTGGATATCGGGGGTCCTGCTGAGCTCTGAACAAATGGGCACTTGTTGTAGTTAATTAATAAGTATATCTTCATGCTGGCTGCAGGCGCGCAGCCCTGTTTCTTCGTTCGTGTTTGACTGTATGGGGCGACAGGCACTCTGCCAGTTTCAAGGGTGGGTGGTTGGGGACTCACCTAGCAGGGATGCAGGGAGGGGGGTGTGGGGGGGAGGGTTTTTTTTTCTTCTTGGGGGTAGGGGGGGCGTTAGCTCGAGACCACAATAGCAATCCACAGAGGCAGTTCATGACCGGCGACAAGACAGGGGGTGGAAGGGGAGAAGTGCGACTGTTACTACCTCAGGAAAATGGGGGACCCAGTTAGCCTGCGGGTATGGACCTGGAACGTCAATGGGTTGGGCAACAAAATAAAGCGCACACTGGTGCTACAACACCTCAAGAGGCACGCCCCGGACGTAGTCCTGATCCAAGAGTCGCATTTGCGGGGAATAGGTGTAGGGCCCTGGACCGCTTTGGTTATAAAATGATTGCACACGCAGGATACACTTCCGGGGCCCGAGGGGTGGGTATCCTGGTGCGCAGCACCCTACCCCTGGTGATAACTGGTACATGGGAGGACGACACTGGATGTCTAGTAGCGGCAGTGGGTGCCTGGGAGGGGCGCTCGGTGGTAGCAGGATCAGAACCTCCCACCAGGCCTATATTCCACCTTTTTACCTAAGCTGGGTGCCTTCCTAGCGGATCTCCCAACGGGTACTCTCCTCCTGGGAGGGGACACAAACGCTGCAATGAACCCATCCCTAGATCGATCTAACTCTCCAGCGGGTGCACGGGAGGAGCGAGGCCTGGCGGGCTTCATCGAGGCCCTCGGCATGTGCGACATATGGCGGGCTCACCACCCTCAGCTCAGGGAATACACGTTTTACTCGGCTAGGCACGGGTCCTTCTCCAGAATTGATCATTTCTTTACCCGACTCACACATATGGGGGACTTCACGGATACCAGACACATGGCGCGTGGGATCTCAGACCACTCACCAGTATGCGTTACTCTCCGAGGCCCAGAGGTGCATAGGAGGCTGCATATCCGAGAATAGACCCCTGGCGTCTCCGAGATCCGGCCATCAGTGACAAGCTTCGCGAGGGGTCCCAGTTATACTTTGAGGAGAATCGGGGTTCAGTGGACTCCCAGGTCACTATATGGGAGGCGTACAAGGCAGTTCTGCGGGGACAGGCGCAAGCACTAATTGGGGGGGCAGAAAAAAGAGGAATCCCTACAGATCCGACGGCTTGAGCAGGAGGTAGAGACACTAACCCGTGATCCCGCATTGACGGAGTCGGCGGAGCTGCGACATAACTTGGCTCTGAAGCAGAGGGACCTTAAGGCACTGGCGGAGGGAGAAGCGCGAGCATATGCACTGGCCACGCAACATCGGCTGTATGACGTTGGGGATAAGGGGCTGAAGCTCCTAGCGTGGCTAGAGCGCCGAGACAGAGAGCGCTCCTGGGTAGTCGGGGTGCGAGATGAATCAGGGACCTTATGTTCCACCAGTGGGGAGATGGCCGAAGCGTTCGCGGCACATTTTGAGAGGGTTTATTCGCCGGTCTGCACGAGGACCGAATCGGACTGCGAGGAATTCCTGCGCGACTTCGTGCTGCCCATGCTGTCCTCGGAGGCAAGAGAGAGACTTGAGGCCGATATCACGGAGGAGGAACTAGGAATAGCTCTGAACGCTCTACAGTCCGGTAAAGCGGCCGGGCCCAACGGGCTCCCGATCGAGATTTACCAACGCCAGGCGGCGGTGATACGAGCTCCCCTACTGCGGATGTTCACCGAGGCACGCGAAGTGGGGCGGCTCCCCCCGGACCAGAGGGAAGCCATGATAGTGACAATCCACAAAACAGGGAAGCCCCCAGACCGGTGTGACTCATACCGTCCGATCTCACTAATAAACGCGGAAGCTAAGGTCCTAGCCAAAGTCCTGGCAGAGCGGTTGGTGTCAGTTATAGCAGACCTGGTGCACATAGACCAATCCGGGTTCATGCCCCGGAGGAGCACCCGCCATAACCTACGAAGGCTGTACGGGGTACTCCACTTGACAGAAGGAGTCGGGTCCACCCAGGCGGCGGCGGTGGCCTTGGACGCCTCCATGGCCTTCGACAGTATTGAATGGCCTTACCTATTCATGGTCCTACAGCGGTTGGGATTTGGGCCGATCTTTTGTAGCTGGGTGAAATTGTTATATGTACTACCAGTGGCCAGGGTAAGAGTCAATGGGGCGGTGTCTAGATCCTTTCCCCTGAGGAGGGGCACTAGACAGGGTTGCCCCCTGTCCCCATATTCCTGTTTGCCCTAGCTCTGGAACCGCTAGCACACTGGATAAGGAGGGACCCCATGATTTGGGGCATTGTTACACCGGGGGCTGGGAAGAGCGCGTGTCTCTATACGCGGACGATATAGTGCTGGTACCTGGCTCGGCCGTACCACTCGCTGGCCCGTGTACTGCATATCTTCGAGTTGTTCGGCAGCTATTCCGGATACACCATAAACTGGGCAAAGTCGGTGGTCTTTCCACTCTCTGGCCCTCCCCCGCGACTCCCATCTTGCTGCTCGGCTCCGATAACTACAGGCGGGTTTAAATACTTGGGGATCCATGTAACCCGAAACAAGGTCGAGTTCCTGACTAAGAACCTCGAGCCCCAACTGTCTCGCCTAGACACAGATGTGAGCCACTGGCGATCCCTCCCGCTTACGCTTATGGGCCGCGCGGCTCTATTCAAAATGTCAACTCTGCCGAGACTGCTGTACATTTTACAAAACACGCCATTCCCGGTCCCCCCGCACTCTTTTAAACGGATCGCACAGGCAGTCCGCACGCTGCTGTGGGATGGAGGGTCCCCGCGAATTGCGCTTCACAAACTGCAACGGGGGGTGTTCGATGGCGACCTGGCAATCCCGGACGTAAAATTGTACTACTGGGCGTCGCAACTACAGGTTGTAAACGACTGGGTATATGGCGACGAGCCGGCATACCGGGTGGACAGGATGGTCATGACCGGCAACAACTGTGAATCCCTTCTCTACGCTAGGAAGACATCGCTGGGATGGCCGGAGCACACTAGGGTGGTGGTGCAATGCTGGAAGGAGGCCAATAGATTCCTTGGGTGGGAAAGTAAGTTGACTGGTAAGACCCCGCTATGGTTGGGAGCCCAACTCCGGGAGGTGACCGCCTTGACGGGTTTCGGGGGGTGGCGGTCAATAGGTATTGAGTATTTGGGAGACATTTGGAAGGGTGATTCCACCCGCTCGTTCGAATACATGCAGAAGGAATATGATATGCACCAGTCACAACGATACCACTACATCAGATTAGTCCACGCACTCAGGGTACACGTGCCGAGGCGCATCCATACCGGAGTACTCCCCATTGGAGGACCGGTTACTGCTTGATCCTATTGAGGGGAAGCCCACATCCACGATTTACCGGAAGCTGCTTAATAACAGCCCAGACCCATTGATCTCTCTAAGAATAGCGTGGTCTATTGACCTGGGCAGTATCACTGACGAAAATTGGCAAGAGGCGCTACAAAGTCCTAGAGAGGTAGCAATACGAGCCAGATTCCGACTGATACAGTTGAAAATCCTGCACCGCACATACTATCCCCGCACACTCCTTCACAAATGGGGTAGAACTCAATCGGGGCTTTGCCTGAGGGGGTGTAACCAAGAGGGATCCTTCTTCCATATCCTGTGGGAATGCCCTGAGATAGCATCATTCTGGGCTGGGGTTACAGACACTCTGTCCAGAGTGATGGGGAAAGTGGTCCCAATCGACCCGAAGTGGCTGCTTTTAATGATCAAGGGCGAAGAAGCCTGGACCCGGTACGCGGAAATCTGGCTGGTCCTGGCGGCGGGGATGGCAAAACGTAACATTGCCCGATGCTGGGGGAAGCAGGCACCCCCGCAATTAGAGGACTGGAAGCGTGACTTAGACTGGTGCCAAAGGGCCGAAGCAGTTGTGTACAAAAGCAGGGGGTGTGGCAAAAAATGGGGAAAGGTCTGGGCGCCCTGGAAACAATATAGAAATCCTGGGGCAACCGGAGATGAGTGAGAGGAAATGTCATTGGTTCTCCCCAGAGCGGGGCTCTCATGCTTTTACCCCCTGTTGATATATGTATTCGGCGTAATAATGAACTGTTATTGTAAATACATGTGGTATGGTCTCATGAGCTGTGTTAATAAAAAGAGTTAAAAAAAAAAAAAGTTGGGACGCTGTTCAATGTTTGCCAAACCATCAACCTGCTGGCGTTCTATGCTCCACCTCACCCCTCTAAAGTGGAGGAGAGTCTCCATCGCTTGGACCATAAGAAAGCGCACAGCTTTTATATTGATCGCACCAAGGACTACCGGGTGGACGATCAGCTCTTTTTTGGGTTTGCCAGAGAAAAGAATGGCAAGGCTGTGCAGAAGCGTACCATCTCATGCTGGATCGTGCTCTGCATTAAGCACCGGTACGCACTGGTGAAGAAGCAGCCTCCAGAAGGACGTCACCATTCCACCAGGGCCAAAGCTTCTACCACTGCACTGGCACGGGTACTCCTTGTCGTAGACATCTGCCAGGCAGCAACATGGGCTTCCCTCCATACACAATATTATGCTAAGGGGTGCACTCCTATTTCCTATACCTATTCCTTTTCAAATGCGAATAGTTTCAAGTAAATCAAGTGGTGCTGCACCGCTACTTGTACTGTCAACACGTTACTTAAATTAGCAACATATAACAAGTACGCGGACTTGGATGCAGTGTGCACTGTTCACTTTAAAACAAATTTAAAAATTTGTTAATCACAGTATAGAACACAGTCTACTTTTTACTTCATTCTAAAGCATTTATTTATTTAGTACTGTTTCATTGCGTTTGGTACCATAGTGCTAGTACCTCATACTTATTCTAAACATCAAAATGTTCATATCATAAATTACTTTGATACATAATTTAACATAAGTGTAAACTCATAACATTTTATATACTACACAAAATATTTGTCCTGTTCATTTTCATGCCCGATGCATTTCGTGACAGCAAGGACCCTTCCTCAGGGCATATCTGAAAACCCAAACAAAATATCATTGTTTAAACAATTATAGAATACATTGAGTTTCTCAAACGACCAAAAACCCTTTGTGTACTTAAGGTTCATATGAACCATTATTATTTTTCACGTCACTTCATAGTACATGCTTCACCTGATCAATGCAAGCCTGCGAGTATGAACATTTGGGTTATGTGTTTGGTATTCATGCACAATACCGATCATGCCTTAGTGACCATAGTTAAGCTAGCGTTATTTTAATTCACCCAGTGTTTGTCACACTCATGATAAAGTTATTGCTAGTCATCTAGCCAGTCCTACCTCGTGTGATCCCACTCGGTAGAGGATCCGTGATAATTTCGATGCCAATCGATATAAAACAATCTATAACCAAAATGCCAAAATGTAAAATGACATTGCTGTAAGAGTACCTATCAAGCAACAGATTTTTCAAAAAACAACCGAGCCACAATAAACGTTCACATGCTCACCTCCACACTTGAAGTATGTTCCAAGTAGTAGTTTGCCTCGTATATAGTCAGTTTCTGTTCCTGCAATCAAACAACCGAAGTTTAAACAGAATCCACACAGTTCTCCCGCCTGTCCACGCCTGTGAGTAAAAGTAAAGACCTACAAACTGCCCGCTCACCGATATTAGAGGTGTTCAATCTACCCGAGCCGATTCTCCTCTGACAGGCGAAGTATCTCGTGTGCCTTGTAACGCTTAGAAGTAAGCCCGCGGTGTAAGCAATGAAGACGGACTATCTCCGTCTGCTTTGCCGAGTACCTGTCCTGTTGACGGCCGCCATATTGAAGTGTAAAACTCTGAATAGGCTATCAAGTATCCCGAATGCAATACGCCTCAAGGGGGGCTGTGTGCAAAACGCTTAGATCGCGTGAAGGTGATCTATCAAAAAACAAATAAACTACACGAACTACAGACCTTGTGAAACTGACTATGGTGTTAATTACTTGGTGTCAACAATAACAATTGCTCAAAAATCCACCATGCAATACTACGAATGCACAATACTCTTACACAATAATGTCATACACTTTTTGCCCACAATACCAATGGTCTGTGAACTCCTACACAATGTTATCAGGCTGACAAGCTATTCCACCTGAATATCCACCTACAAGGATCCAGTGGATGGGATAGTCATCACCGACTGGCATACTGTCCTCTACTCACTTCCTACGTAAACTGTGTCCCGGTCTGCACACTAGTGGAAAGCTGAAAAGTTAAAAAGATTTTGATAAACTGTTTAAGTAATGTTGCCAGAAAGTTGTTATGACAGTGCCCTCCACCAAAATTTCACCAGCTGGGTTATAATGTAAACAATGTGTTAATGATGTAGTGAGTTCTCTGTATTATATTGATGTAGCATGTGATCCACACTGGTGATTAAAGCTTTTTTTCTTTCATCTAACCAAACAGATTCCAGTTGTAGTTGGACTGTGGAAAAAGCTTAATAGTTATATGAAACAACTCATATCAATTCTATCGTTCAGTCCTTTAGGTGGTAATGTGTCCAAACGCTTGATCCAATAGATCTCGCGTTGGAGCAGCTTCTTGTTGTTGACAACTCCAGGTGTCATGGTTACGGTCTCAATTATTTGATATCTCAATTGTGAGATGGAATGGTTCGCTTCTTGCCAGTGTACAGCTAGACTGGAAGTCTTATTCTTTGTCCTTATCGTACTTTTCTGCTCAGTCAATCTTACTTTTATTTTGCGTTCTGTTTTACCTACATAGGCCTTGCCACATGGGCATTTGATACAATATATAACGTTGCGAGTGTTGCAATCTGCTGTATGCCTTCGTTGTATATTTCTTCCTGAAATAGGGTGTGACAAACTATTCCCAACGATAACATTGTTGCAATGTATGCAATTAAGGCATTTGTTAGTTCCTTTTTGTTCATCCAGGTTGTGCTTCTTATCTGGTGTCGCCAATAGTTCACATAAGTTTTTCCTCTTGTATAAGCGTGTAGTGGTTTTTCTTTAAATAAATTGTTGAAATCTGATTCTTTTTCTAGAAGTTTCCACCTTGCATTAATCATTCTTTTGATTGCTCGCGAGCATGTTGAGAATTTAGAAACAAACACTAATGCGTCCTCCTTTGGTTCGCTGGATTTGGTGAATATTTCCATCCTCTCTACTTGTCCACCCTCGTGATGCATTCCTGCAATATTTCTTCCGGGTAGCCTCTTTCAACATACCTCTGTTTGTATTTTGTGATTTTTTGAGTACTCACGGTTAGGTCCGAACAAATCCTTTTAATTCTCAAAAACTGTGAATATGGTAAGTTGTGAATTAAACTTCTTGGGTGAAAACTGGAAAATGCTAATGCATTGTTTCTGTCAGCAGGCTTAGTGTATATCTGCGTTTGAAGACCTGTTCCTGTTGGTCTCTTCATAACTAATACATCCAGAAAATGTATTTATCTATCATCAATAGTGTGTGTGAACTGTATACTGGGGTTTCGTGTGTTCAAAAGTTGTATCATATTTTCAAGTTCATTTCTTGTGTCGGTCCAAATTACAAATATATTGTCAATGAACCTGCAGTACAAAGCTATTTTTGTCTGCCACCTGGAGTTACAACATGTTGTTCTTCAAACTGTGCCATGCAAATGTTGGCATATGCAGGTGCCCCCGAAAAACCCATCGATGTTCCCGTGAGTTGAGCATAAAAGTTTTCTTGCCATGAAAAGTAGCTGTGGTGTAAGCAAAAATGCAGAAGTTCCAGTAAAAACACCTTTTCTGTCTTGATGTCTTGTGATTGTAACAGTGCCCATTCCACTGCTTCCAGTCCTGCCTCAGGAGGGATAGATGTGTATAATGCTGTGACATCTATAGTGCATAGTAGCCAGTGGTCTTGTACTGATGGTTCTATTCTCTGAAGTTTCTGCAAGAAGTCTGTGGTTTCCCTGATATAGGAATGCCAATTTTGTACAAATAGTTGGAAGAAATGATCCAGATACCTTCCCAAGGGGTCGAATAATGATCTGCATCCGAAACTATAGGTCGGAACGGGGGTTCCTCAGCTCTTTGTGTATTTTGCGGATCATGTACAGTTTGTGTCTGCGTGGGTTGCTCGTAGTGAAGTATAGTCTGGTCTTTTCATCAATCCATCCAATGTCCTCTGCCCTCTGTAAAATCTTGTTCAAGATCCCCATGAGTTGTGTTGTAGGGTCACAATCCAATAACATGTATGTGCTTTCATCCATCACATGTTGGTTGACTTTAGTATGAAACCCTCCATACATTCATCATGCACTATTGTCTGGACAGCCAGATCTGCCAAGAGAGGAACTTTGCCCCCCTGATCTTGCAGGACTTTCTGGTTTGAGTCCATGACTGCTCTCCTCCCATTAGGTACTGCTCTGGTATCTATTCAAAAGGTGATGAATGTGCAGCTAGAAGTCTCTATCAGACTAACAAGTTACTTACCTTTGGTAACGCTCTTTCTGGTAAAGACTCTATCTAGCTGCAAATTCCTCACCGACCCTCCTATCCTCCCCATTCTGTGATTAGAATCTATTCATTAATAAGATCCCAAGTTTGAGTTTACACACTGGTCACAACCAATTTGCTGTTAGGCCTCTGCATCTAAGGGCGCGTACATCTTCGAAAGCAACTGATGACAGTTCATAGGAGTAGTGCCAATATAAGCTTCACACGTCATTTATAGAGAGGAACAGCATCTGTGTGGAGCCGCATAGCTCCACCTACCCGCACGCAGAGGTACTGCCTAAAAAGTTACCAGATTCAGTCAGAAGCCTGGGGAATATTCAGAAGGTGAGCAATCTGTGGTTAGATGGAGTCCACACATCATGCAGAGCTTCAAAATGTTTCAATAATACGTGTTGAAAGAAATGGTTAGTTAAAATGCATGTCATTTAAGATCTGTCATTGAAAATATTGTGCTCTTGTCAATGGTACTGTGTCCTGCATTTTGTACATTGTTGACTGCAAATGTTATCCTTGGTAATTCAAATGTGGTTTCTTTGATATGTTCATACCATTTACATGTTTTTCAGTTGTTCACCATTTATATAAATATCTTGGTTTGTTTCAGCTCCATGATGAGAAAGCAATCGACGAGTGCAAGATCACTGTGCGTGCGATGAGCGAAAAAACAGTGTCTGTTATTAAGGATACTGCCATGGCTTTATTGCACAAGGTAAGATGATCATGCAAAACTGCTCCATCATCTACAGATCTTAAAAAGGCCACGGATGTGGATGAAACATGAATGTGTGTGTGTGGGGGGCTGTGGAGTAATTGCATACATCTGAAAGAGACACGTTAGTGACAGATTCCTTACCTTAGAATATCCCCAGGCGTCAGGCTGGATCCGGAAAGTTTTTGCGTAGCAGTACCCTTGCGCGTCGGTAGGCGGCGTCGTGCGGCTCCGCGTCCGTCGTCGGCGTCGTGAACGCCGGGATGACGTCGCGGGCAGTACTTAGACGCCGCCCCTGCGCGCTGACGTCAGTTCTTCTTTTTCCGCGCCAGTAAGCGCAGATCCGGGAAGAGCAGTGCCCTAGTCACTTTTTGACTACCTTTTTTGTGAATTTTTTCACTGTTTTCTTCTACGAGTCTTCACGACTCCTAAGGTGTCGTAGGGATGCCCGGCTTTAAGCCCTGCGAGGTCTGTGCCCGCATGATGTCCATCACGGACCCGCACCTCGAGTGTCTCTTCTGTCTCGGCCGAGACCACGACACAAAGTCGTGCCCTGACTGCCGGAAACTTCATCCGAAGGCTTTGCGAGAGCGGTCTCGAAAGCTGCTCGAGGTCCGGCAGTCGGCTCCGCGCCGCACCAAGCCCCGGTCACGGAGAGGTCGAGGGGCCGGTCGCGGAGCCCCCATCGTTCGTCGGAATCCAAGTCTTTGCGCTCCTCCGGTAAGTCGAAGCACAAGAAGTCTAAGCGGCGTCATCGCTCTAAGACTTCGCCTCGCCGGTCTCGCGACTCGGCTGAGGCCCCTGTCGGCACCGTTCCCGCGGCCCCGGACGTGCCTGTCGAGTCACCCCCGCATTACCCGTCCTTCCCGGGTTCGGGGGCGACTCCGGCCCAAGTACAGGAGTTCCTGTCGGCCATGGCCCGCCTCTTCGGGCCTCAAGGTCCCTCCGGTGCGCATTCGGGTCCCGCGGGCCCTGATGGGGTTGCTCCGGCGTCGCCGTCGACTCCGGTCCCGGCGTCGCCTGTTCCACCAGCCTTCATCCCGGCCTCGGCTCCGGCACCGGCCTCGATCCCTGCTCCGGTGGTGCCGCAACCCCCATCGACGCCGGTTGACCTAACCACGCCTCCGCCGACGCCGATGTCCCCGGTGCCGTTCCTGACGCCGTCCGGGGCTCCGGACGGCGTCGTTCCCCGGCTCTCTCCGGCTCCGGACATGGAGCCGGACCGACGTCGCCCGACGCCGGTTCCGGCGCCGATGAGACCTTGGGTCCCTAATGTCCCTCCTCCTCCATATTATGAACCTGAGGAGGACCAGGAGAGCTGGGAGGGGTCTGAGGACCCTCTCACACAACAGTGCGAGTTTGACCCGGACTGGGTTGAGGAACTTGGGGATGCCAGTGGTCTAGACACCTCCCCTGACTCTGGCATGCTGTCTCCTCCCGTGGCTACGGAGGAGGGGGCTAATTTGCAACGGTGTTGCGTAGAGCTGCTGGAGCCTTGAATCTCCAGTTGCCTACTGTGGCCGTCAGGACTAACCTCCTGACAGAAGTGCTTCAGCCGGCGGCCTCCTCTTCGGAGACTGTGCTGCCGTTCAATGATGCACTCACTGACGTTCTTTGGGTGCCTGGTCCAAGCCCACCACAGGGGCTCCTGTGGATAGGAACGTGGCCCGACGCCATCGCCCTGCTCCGGGCGACCCCTGTTTCTCTCCCAACACCCCACCCCTGAGAGCTTGGTTGTCCAAGCCTCTGCCTCCCAAACCGCCTTCCCTACCGCCCCTCCGGATAGGGAATCCAAGCGCCTGGACCACTTTGGGAAGAAGGCTTTCTCTTCCTCCAGTGCTGGCTTGCGGTCCGTCAACACCGCTTGCCTCTTGGGCCGATATACCCACTCCCTGTGGGATTCGGTGGCGACTGTTTTGCCGCAGTGTTCTGAGGAGGTCCAGACACTGCTTACCCGCGCCATTGCGGAGGGGCGAGATGCGGCTAAATACACCATACGTTGTGGCCTTGATACCGCCGACTCGCTGGGCAGATCGCTTGCAACGACGGTGGCGCTGCGTCGCCACGCCTGGCTGAGGACCACTGGTTTTTCGGGTGATGTCCAGAATACACTCATGGACATGCCCTTTGATTGAGTCGGTCTTTTTGGTTCAAAAGCAGACCATGCGCTGGAGTGTTTCAAGGACTTGCGGGCTACTGCCAAGTCCCTGGGCCTTGCTGTTGTGCGCCCTCCGCTCACATCTGCTTTTCGCCCCTTTCGTGGCCATGGAAGGGGCGCCCAGTCACGTCCGCTGCCCAGCCACCGGCCCGCGCAGCAAGCGTCTTCGCGTGGCCGAGGACGTGGCTCCCGCCGTGGCGGGTCAGGTAACCAGCGTGCGGGTCAGGCCATCCACCCCGCCCCGTCCGCGGCCTCCAAGCCCTCCTAGTCCTTCCTTTCAGGTGCACAGCACGCCAGTAGGGGGCAGGGTCCGCCATCACCTTCACCACTGGCGTGCAATCACCTCGGACAGGTGGGTCTTGGACATTGTCCGAACGGGCTACTCCCTCCCCTTCATGACCATTCCCCCAGCCATGCCACCTCAATTCCACCGCATGTCAGGGGATCACTTGGTGCTTCTTCAAAAGGAAGTTGCGGCCCTCTTGGCCAAGAGGGCCATCGAGCATGTTCCGACCCCAGAAGTAGGACGTGGTTGCTACTCCCACTACTTTCTGGTGCCCAAAAAGGACAAGGAGGACATGCGTCCTATCTTGGACCTCCGGAACGTCAATCGCTTCCTCCGGAAGGAGAAGTTCAAGATGCTCACCCTAGCTCAGGTCTTGACTGCTCTCGACCCTGGAGACTGGATGGTAGCGTTGGACTTGCAGGACGCATATTTCCACATCCCCGTCCTGCCGGCCCACCGGCGTTACCTGCGGTTCACGGTAGGCCTCGAGCATTTTCAGTTCACCGTGCTCCCTTTTGGCCTTACCAGCGCCCCTCGGGTGTTCACGAAAGTGATGGCGGTGGTCGCAGCCCATCTGCGCCGGGCAGGGGTTCCAGTCTTCCCCTACCTCGACGACTGGCTGCTGAAGGCGGGCTCGTCCCAGGCAGTCGTCTCCCACCTCCAGACAACGGCCGAATTCCTGCACTCGCTGGGGTTCTCCATCAACGTGCCGAGTCGCACCTGATTCCTTCTCCACAGCTCCTTTTCATCGGAGCAGTTCTGGACACGACGCAGTTTCGGGTTTATCCTCCCGAACGGCGAGTCCGGGATATTCAGGCTATGATTCCGATCTTTCGGCCTTTATCCTGGGTTTCGGTACGGATGACCCTGAGGCTGCTGGGCCTCATGGCCTCCTGCATCCTGCTGGTCGATCATGCCAGATGGCATATGCGGGCTCTGCAGTGGGACCTGAAGTTCCAGTGGGCGCAGCACCAGGGCAACCTGTCCGATCACGTCCAGATCTCGGAGGGGACTGCAAAACAGTTGCAGTGGTGTCTCTCGAACCGGCAATGGGTCATGGGCAGATCCCTCTCCCTTCCCCAGCCAGAGCACACAGTTGTGACGGACGCGTCCCTTCTGGGATGGGGCGGTCATATGGGAGAGGCGGAGATCAGAGGCCTCTGGTCTCCGGCGGAGTCCCGGCTCCATATCAACCTTCTGGAGCTCCGGGCGATCCGACTTGCACTCAAGGCATTCCTTCCCTCTGTGAAAGGGAAGGTAGTGCAGGTGTTCACAGACAACACCACCGCCATGTGGTATTTCAACAAACAGGGCGGGGTGGGGTCGTGGACCCTATGTCAGGAGGCTCTGCGCCTCTGGACATGGCTGGAACATCAGGGCATATTCCTGATGGTTCAACACCTGGCAGGTTCCCTGAACGCCAGGGCGGACGAACTCAGCCGCAGGTGCATGATGGATCACGAATGGCGTCTTCACTCTGAGGTGGCGCAAGGTCTCTTTCAGCAGTGGGGAGAGCCTTGGTTAGATCTGTTCGCCACCGAAGAGAACGCGCAATGTCAGCAGTTCTGCGCGTTGGAATTTCCAAGGCGGCACTCGCTCGGCGACGCTTTTCGTCGCGAGTGGAGTTGCGCTCTGTTGTACGCCTTTCTGCGTATACCACTTCTACCCAGAGTGTTGAAGAAGATTCGGCGCGACCGGGCCCAAGTCATTCTTGTGGCTCCGGACTGGGTCGAAGAGTTTGGTATCCCGAGCTACTCAGTATGAGCGTCGATCCCCCGATCCGTCTGCCTCTTCGGGAGGATCTTCTGTCGCAGCAGCAGGGGACGGTCCTCCACCCGAACCTGTCCAGTCTACACCTGCTTGCGTGGAGATTGAGCGGCGGCAGTTGATTCCTTTCGACTTGCCTCCCGAAGTTTGTAATGTGATTCTGGCAGCCAGGCGTCCCTCCACTAAGGTGGTATACGCCTGCAGGTGGAACAAGTTTGTGGCATTGTGCACAGCAAAGGCTGTGAATCCCCTCTCTGCCCCTCTTTCTGAGGTTCTTTTGTTCCTTCTTTCTCTGGCCCAACAGGGTTCTGCCCTGGGTACCATCAAGGGCTATCTTTGTGCAATCTCGGCCTTTCTCAGGCTTCCTGATCAGCCCTCTCTTTTTAAGTCCCCTGTTGTTAACAGGTTTTTTAAAGGCATTACACACCTCTTTCCTCCTGTTCCGTTTATAATGCCTCAGTGGGACTTAAATTTGGTTCTTACCTTCTTAATGTGCGCTCCTTTTGAGCCTCTGCATAACTGTCCTCTTCGTCTTCTGACTCTGAAGACAGCCTTTCTGGTGGCCATCACCTCCGCTCGGCGGGTGAGTGAGCTCCAGGCTCTTTCATGCAAACCCCCCTTTCTGTCTGTTCATCCAGACAAGGTTGTTCTTCGGACGCGTCCGTCCTTCTTGCCAAAGGTGGTTACTGCCTTCCACATTGGGCAGACCATTACTTTGCCCACCTTCTTTCCGCCTCCGCATCGTTCCAGAGAGGAGGAGAGGCTCCACCGTCTGGACCCAAAACGTACGCTTTCTTTTTACATCAACCGCACACAACAGTTCTGGGTGGATGACCAGCTCTTTGTTGGCTACGTGGGCGCCAAAAAGGTCGGGCGGTACACAAAAGGACCATCTCCCGCTGGGTCACCATGTGTATCAAAGCCTGCTATTCTTTGGCTAAGAAGGAGCCTCCTGTTGGGCTGCGTGCCCATTCCACCAGGGCAACGGCGGCTACCACGGCTTTAGGCCTTGGGGTGCCGTTACAGGATATATGTCAGGCAGCTACGTGGGCCTCGCTGCTCAAGTTTACCAAACATTACTGCCTTGACAGCCAAGTCCGGAGAGACGGCTTCTTTGGCCGTTCTGTTCTCCGGGACTTCCTCGTCTGATCTTTGTTCGCAGACCCACCACCAGGGTTGGTATTGCTGGGGTATCTATTCTAAGGTAAGGAATCTGTCACTAACATGTCTCTTTCAGATGCACAAGTTACTAACTTGTGTAACGATATATCTGTAAGAGACAGTAGTTAGTGACAGATTCCTACCGCCCACCCATCCTCCCCGTTCTGCGAACTGATTTCTAGGGTTAAGGACATCCCTTTCAGGGCCCTAGTATTTTTCAGACACCTATGTCAGCTTCTTGCATGGCTCTGCGTTCCTGGCGCGGAAAGTCGTGTACAGAACTGACGTCAGCGCGCAGGGGCGGCGTCTAAGTACTGCCTGTGACGTCATCCCGGCGGTCCCGACGCCGACGACGGACGCGGAGCCGCACGACGCCGCCTACCGACGCGCAAGGGTACTGCTACGCAAAAACTTTCCGGATCCGGCCTGACGCCTGGGGATATTCTAAGGTAAGGAATCTGTCATTAACTACTGTCTCTTACAGATATATCGTTACACAAGTTAGTAACTTGTGCTACTGTGCCAGGAGGCACTTCATCTCCGGAAATGGCTGGACCTTTTCTGGTTATTATAACTGACAGCCAGTCATTTGGTGGGCTTGCTGAATGCCAGGGTGGATGGGCTCTTCAGACGTCAGCTGGTGGACCATGAATGGCATCTTCATCCAAAGGTGGCTCAAGACATCTTCACCCAGTGGAGAATGCCATGGTTAGATCTTTTCACCACTTCAAAGAACACGCTCCGATTATTGTGCATTGGATTTTCTGCCAAGAGGTTTCCAGGGAAACAAAGTTTACCTGCAGTGTGCACCTGTCTCCAGAACTCCTTCCCAGCTCTTCCCCTCCTGCCCAGAGTTCTGAGAAAGGATCAGGGAAGAGTGGGCTCAGATCATCCCGATATTTCCTGATTGGTCCAAGAGCATATGGTACTCAGATTTGTGGAGCATGAGGATTTGCCCTCCGATCCATCTACCTCTTCGGGAGGGAGTCCTGTTTCCACAACAAGGCAGCATCCTACACCTCAGTTCAGTCTACACCTTCATACTTGGAAATTGAGCTGCACCAACTGAATGGACTTGATTTGCGAGCTGAAGTAGTGGATGCTATTCTTTAGGCCATGCACATGTGTAGCAAATCCATTTATTCTGGCCTGGATTTCCTATCAGGTGATTAGCCGCTCTTTATAAATCCTGATTGATTGAAAAGCGCCTCATGAAGATAAATAGCTTTTTGTCAGTTTTACTGGTGTTAAGGGTAAGGTGGTCGAGAAGCAAACCCTGTTCTGAGAGATCATTCTGTGCATGAAAAAGGCTACGTGCTAGCCAAGAAGTAGCTTGCTCTCTGGGAAGCATATGCTCAAACTTATCACTTCTGATATTCTAAAACCTGTTAACTTATTTTGTAATGTATGGCTTCATTGAAGCCCTCCTCATAAATAGTGGATTTTAAGTCCAGTAAATGAGTGCTATTATGCCAAAACAAATGTTGCTTTTCACTGCTGCTACTTTAATGGAAGCCGTCTTCCCCAGTCTTACCACCACCTTGTCTGGGTCTCCAGATACCCTACTAAAACAATCGGATGGCGTATGATGCTCTGGTGTTTTCGATGCCTTCTCGTCTTGCATCTGCGAATAATCGAGGAAGGCAAAGGAACATGGGTGGCAATCTGCCACCGCCAGCTGGCATTTGCACTGTTAGAAGCTCCATCGTGTTAGTCAGGCAAAAAAAGTTAATAACTAGGGCTAAGCTGAAGTTTATTGAAAAAATTAATTCTTTCTGTGTTTTTACTAAGTGGCTCTGGTCACATAATACACTACATGCTTTGTTTCTTGTAGGTGTTTAACTGTCGTGTGGTGGATAAAGCGCTGGCATTAGATTACTGCACTCTTCTCCCCAGAAAAGACGTGTTTGAAAAGCTGTGGGATGTGATTAATAACACCTGGCACAATTATAACAAAATTCTGGTAAGTAAGACATCATTTTTCAAGCCATTAACAAAAATTTATTAACTTTTTGATTGGTGCTGTGGTGTTTGAGTAGTTTTTTGATATCCTGCAGTGCCTTAATGTTGAGATTATTTGATCTACTGGTGTAGTGTGGGCTGTGAATTAACATGGCAAATGGGACTCAGTGTTGAGATGTTGTCGGTGAATAGTAGCATACCTTAGTGCTCAAGGTTGACTTAATTTTAATGTATCTGACGTAGTTTACTGTGAGTGTGTTTGGTTCTTGATGCATTGTTTACAGTTTGAAGTATAGGGAGGTTCTGATATCCGTTATGAAGTTAAATATAATGAATAATCTTCTCATTGCCTCCAATTTCCTAATAACTCCTCCAAAAACTGCACCAATATTGCTAACTGGATGTGTGCCATGTAGTTGTTCAGGTATTTAATTATGGTTTTTGTTAGAGCCCACAAGTTCCAAAAGAGGTGCTCTGGTGCTGAAAAAGGAACAAATGACCTAACCAAGCGTCATGCTGTATCATAAATACCTAGGTCTAAGCTGTTTTAACAGCAGCAAATTCCAAACTTTCGATACATTGTAGGAAAAGATCTCCTGTCTTGACTGGATTGTTTTTATCTTGGGAAGCTGTAAAAGGAAGGTTGAGGTAGATCGTAGTGCCCTGGAGGGACAATGCAGGATGAAAGGTTGCTGAATAAAAAGAGGTTCGTGGTAATGCATGACTTTAAAACAGATAGTGAAGCTTTAAAAATAATTCACTTCTGGATTAAAATCCATTGCAAGTTCCGGAAATGGTTTGTGATGAAAGCATGGAAGGCAAGTTTAAGAGCTGGCTAACAGCACTGTTCTGACCAACTTGAAGTAATTATCTAGAATAGGCATGGTCGTGGTCGAGGTTCCCACAAATCTTGTGGACACTAGGGCCACTGTGCAGCATAGTACTCCACGCCACCAGCTGCCGCACCCTCCACACCTCTTTAGTTTGCCCTCAGCGACACAACGCCATCCTGTAGGAGGCAGGATCCAGCACTATTTAGTGAAGTGGCACCTCAGACAAGTGGGAGCTACAGATTGTTTGACGGGGTTACTCTTCCTTTCCTGGAAGCCCCACCTTCTATACCACGGTCTGTACAACAGTTGTCGGAGAACCACCTGTCATTGTAATATCAATCTGAAAGAAACACGTTAGTGATAGATTCCTTACTTTAGAATTACCCCCAGGCGTCAGACTGGATCCGGAAAGTTTTCGTTAGCAGTACCTCTGTGTGTCGGAAGGTGGCGTCGGTCGGCTCCGCGTCCGTCGTCGGCGTCGTGGTCGCCGGGATGACGTCACAGCAGCTACTTAGACGCCTCCCTCGCGCGCTGACGTCAGTTCTTTCTTTTTCCGCGGCAGCCAGCGCAGATCCGGGAAGAGCGGTACCTCAGTCATTTTTTGACTAAGTTTTTCTCGACTTTTGTCGACGTCTTTTTCGAGTCTTACAACTCCGTAAGGTGCACGAGGGATGCCAGGATTCAAGGCCTGCGGTTCCTGTAGCCGACTGATGTCGGTGACGGATCCGCACCTCGTGTGCCTTTTCTGCCTGGAGCACGACCACAACCCCAAGTCGTGCTCCGACTGCCGGTTGTTGACGCCGAAGGCTTTGCGGGAGCGGTCCCGAAAGCTGCTTGAACGCCGACAGTCTGCTCCGCGCCGTTTGAGGTCCCAGTCGAGAGGGAGGTCGAGGGACCGGTCGCGGAGCCACCATCAGTCAGGATCGAAGTCTTCGCACTCGGGGTCGGGTACGTCGAAGCACAAAAAAGTCGAAGAAGCGTCGTCGCTCTTCGACTTCTCCTCGTCGGTCGGCTGACCCGACTAGGTCCGCGGGTGGTGCCCCTCCCGCAGCTCCACGTGCGGAGCCCGAAGAGTCGACTCCGGGTTTCCCTCCCTTTCCGGGACGACTCACGCCCAGCTTTGTACGTTCTACGAGGCGATGCATGCCATCTTTGGGCGGCCCGAACCTGCCGGTGCGCCTTCGGGCCCCGCGGACTCGGCTGGGGGGCCGGGACCTTCATTGCCGGCGGCTCCGGCGCCGCAGGCCCCCCGTGGATCCGGATCGGTGCCGGTTGACCTTATATCACCTCCACCGGCGCCGCTTCCGACGGCACCACTACCGCGCCTGTCGACCCCGACTTCCTTCTGGATGAAGACACGGAGCCGGACCGACGTCGACCGACGCCGGATCCGGCGCCGGGCAGGGTTTTTGTGCCCCTGTTCACTCCTGGAGTCCCTTTTAGGCCAGATTGGCACCCAGAGGACGAGGAGGAGGATTGGGAGGGGTCAGGTGACCCTTTAATGGAACAGCTGGAACAGGACTGGAGAGAGGACCTGGGGGATGCCAGTGGTTTGGACACCTCGCCAGACCTTGGCACGCTGTCTCCGCCTACCGTGGCTACGGAGGAGGGAGCGTCTTACGCAGTGGTGTTGCATAGGGCGGCCGAGGCTCTTAACCTCGAGCTTCCTACGTTGGCAGTCAGGACTAACCTCCTGACAGAGGTACTTCAACCGGCAGCGAGCTCTTCGGAGCCCCTGCTACCTTTTAATGAAGCTATCTCGGATATCCTTTTGGGCACTTGGTCCAAGCCCACCACAGGGGCTCCTGTGGATAGGATGATTGCCCGACGCCACCGCCCGGCTCCGGGCGACCCCTTGTTCCTTTCCCAACACCCTTCCCCTGAGAGCTTGGTGGTCCAAGCCTCGACGTCCCAGAGCGCCTTCCCTACCGCACCCCCGGATAGGGAATTCAAGAAGCTGGATCACCTTGGGAAGAAGTTGTTTTCTTCCTCCAGCTTAGGGCTGCGGTCGGTGAACACTGCATGCCTCTTGGGCCGTTATTCGCACTCTGTGTGGGACTCGGTGGTGCAAGTGCTGCCTCAGTCTCCGGAGGAGGCCCGGACCGTGCTCTCCCATGCTGTTGCTGAAGGGAGAGACGCAGCGAAGTTCGCCATTCGGTGTGGGCTGGATACCGCCGACTCACTGGGCAGAACGATTTCCACGTCGGTGGCAATCAGACGCCACGCCTGGATGAGGACGACTGGCTTTTCGGGGGATGTCCAGAACACCCTGATAGACATGCCTTTTGATGGCCGTCGCCTGTTCGGCGACAAGGCGGACAATGCATTGACGCGTTTCAAGGACTCGCAGGCTACGGCCAAGTCCTTGGGTCTTTCCACCCTGCGTTCTGCACAGTCTGCTTTTCGCCCCTTTCGTGGTCACGGAAGGGGTGCCCCACCACGTTCCCTTCAGGGCCACAGGCAGGCGCAAAACATTTCATCCCAGCGCGGCCGGGGACGTGGGAACCAACTCTGTGGTTCTGGGGGCCAGCGGGCGGGCCAGTCCACCTCCACCTCCACCCCCTCCGCCGCAGCCTCCAAGCCCTCCTAGTCCGACATTTCAGGGCCACCAAACACCAGTGGGCGGCAGGATTCGCCATCACCTCCCCCACTGGTGCACCATCACGTCGGACAGGTGGGTTTTGCAAATAGTCCGAAGGGGCTACTCCCTCCCCTTTGAGGCTACCCCTCCCTCCATGCCACCCAAGTACCATCGCATATCGGAGGATCACCTGTCCTTTCTCCAGCAGGAATTTACGGCTCTCTTGGCCAAGGGAGCCATCGAGCGCGTTCCTGTCCCAGAAGTAGGTCGTGGTTGTTATTCCCACTACTTTCTGGTACCCAAGAAGGACAAAGGCCTGCGTCCTATCTTGGATCTCAGGAACGTCAACCGCTTCCTCCGGAAGGAGAAGTTCAAGATGTTGACCCTGGCTCAGGTCTTGTCTGCCCTCGACCCTGGAGACTGGATGGTAGCATTGGACCTGCATGACGCTTATTTTCACATCCCCGTCCTGCCGGCCCACCGGCGTTACCTGCGGTTCACGGTAGGCCACGAGCATTTTCAGTTCACCGTGCTCCCCTTTGGCCTTACCAGCGCCCCTCGGGTGTTCACGAAAGTGATGGCGGTGGTTGCAGCTCATCTGCGCAGATCAGGGGTTCCAGTCTTCCCCTATCTCGACGACTGGCTGTTTAAGGCGGGCTTGCCCCAGGCTGTCGTCTCCCACCTCCAGATTACGGCCGACCTCCTGCACTTGCTGGGGTTCTCCATCAATGCGCTGAAGTCGCACCTGATTCCCTCTCAGAAGCTCCTCTTCATCGGAGCGGTTCTGGACACGTTGCAGTTTCTGGTTTATCCTCCCGAACAGCGAGTCCGGGATTTTTGGGCTATGATTACGATCTTTCAGCCTCTATCCCGGGTGTCAGTCAGGAAGACTTTGAGGCTGTTGGGACTCATGGCCTCCTGCATCCTGCTGGTCGATCATGCCAGGTGGCATATGCGGGCTCTGCAGTGGGACTTGAAGTTCCAGTGGGCGCAGCATCAGGGGAACTTGTCCAATTGCGTCCAGATCTCGGAGGGCACTGCACGACAATTGCAGTGGTGGCTCACGAACCAGGATTGGGTCAACGGCAGATCCCTCTCCCCAACCAGAACACACTGGTGACAGATGCATCCCTTCTGGGATGGGGTGGCACATGGAAGAGGCGGAGATCAGAGGCCTCTGGTCTCCGGCGGAGTCTGGGCTCCACATCAACCTCCTGGAGCTTCGGGCGATCCGTCTTGCACTCAAGGCATTCCTTCCCTCTGTCCAGGGAAGAGTAGTGCAGGTGTTCACGGACAACACCACCGCCATGTGGTACTGCAACAAACAGGGCGGGGTGGGGTCGTGGACCCTATGTCAAGAGGCTCTGCGTGTCTGGACATGGCTGCAACATCAGGGCATATCTCTGGTGGTTCAACACCTGGCAGGTTCCCTGAACGCCAGGGCGGACGAGCTCAGCTGCAGGTGCATGATGGATCACGAATGGAGTCTTCACTCGGAGGTGGCGCAAGGACTCTTTCAACAGTGGGGAGAGCCTTGGTTAGATCTGTTCGCCACCGAAGAGAACGCGCAATGTCCGCAATTCTGCGCGTTGGAATTTCCAAGGCGACACTCGCTAGGCGACGCTTTTCGTCGCAAGTGGAGTTGCGGTCTTCTGTACGCCTTTCCACCTATACCACTTCTGCCCAGAGTGCTGAAGAAGATCAGGCACGACCAGGCCCGACCAGGCCCGAGTCATTCTTGTGGCTCCGGATTGGGCACAAAGAGTATGGTATCCCGAGCTACTCAGTATGGCCATCGATCCTCCGATCCGTCTGCCTCTTCGGGAGGATCTTCTGTCGCAGCAGCAGGGGACTGTCCTCCACCCGAACCTGTCCAGCCTCCACCTCCTTGCGTGGAGATTGAGCGGTGGCAACTGACGTTATTTGACCTGCATCCCGAAGTATGTGATGTCATCTTGGCAGCCAGGCGTCCCTCCACTAAGACGGTATACGCCTGCAGGTGGAACAAGTTTGTGGCATGGTGCACAGCAAAGGCTGTGGATCCCCTTTCTGCCCCTCTTTCTGAGGTTCTCTTGTTCCTTCTTTCTATGGCCCAGCAGGGCTCTGCTCTGGGCTCTCTAAAGGGCTATCTTTCGGCCATTTCTGCCTTTCTCAGGCTTCCTGATCAGCCTTCTCTTTTCAAGTCCCCTGTTAATCGTTTCCTGAAAGGCATAACGCATCTCTTTCCTCCGGTTCCTTTCGTTATGCCTCAGTGGGACTTGAACCTGGTCTTAACCTTTTTAATGTGTGCTCCCTTTGAGCCACTTCATAACTGTCCTCTTCGTCTCTTGACGCTTAAGACTGCTTTCCTGGTGGCCGTCACTTCTGCTAGGAGAGTGAGTGAGCTCCAGGCTCTTACTTCTAAGCCTCCATTTCTGGCTATGCATCCGGACAAAGTGGTCCTACGCACTCGTCCATCCTTTCTTCCAAAGGTGGTTACATCTTTTCATATTGGCCAAACCATCACTTTGCCCACCTTCTTTCCGCATCCTTCGAGAGAGGAAGAGAGGCTCCACCGTCTTGACCCAAATCATGCGCTCTCCTTCTACCTAGACCGCACAAAACAGTTCCGGGTGGATGACCAACTCTTTGTTGGCTACGTGGGCGCCAAGAAAGGTCGGGCTGTACATAAGCGGACCATCTCCAGGTGGGTCGTCTTGTGTATCAAGGCCTGTTACTCTTTGGCTGAAAAGGAGCCTCCAGTTGGGTTGCGCGCCCATTCAACCAGGGCGACGGCAGCCACCAGTGCTGTGGGACGGGGAGTTCCTCTAAGCGACATCTGTCAGGCAGCTACGTGGGCATTGCTGCACACGTTCACCAAGCACTACTGGCTGGACAGCCAAGTCCGGAGAGATGGCTTTTTTGGCCGTTCTGTTCTCCATGACTTTTTGGTGTGATCTTGGTTCGCAGACCCACCACCGGGGTTGGTATTGTTGGGGTATCTATTCTAAGGTAAGGAATCTATCACTAACGTGTTTCTTTCAGATGCACAAGTTACTTACCTTCGGTAACGATATATCTGTAAGAAACATTAGTTAGTGATAGATTCCTTACCGCCCCACCCATCCTCCCCGTTCTGCGAACTGATTTCTAGGGTTAAGGACACCCCTTCAGGGCCCTAGTTTTGTGCACCAGTGGTCAGTATCTTACATGGCTCTGCGTTTCTGGCGCGGAAAGTAGTGTACAGAACTGACGTCAGCGCGCGAGGGCGGCGTCTAAGTAGCTGCCGCGACGTCATCCCGGCAACCACGACGCCGACGACGGACGCGGAGCCGACAGACGCCACCTTCCGACGCGCAGAGGTACTGCTAACGGAAACTTTCCGGATCCAGTCTGGCGCCTGGGGGTAATTCTAAGGTAAGGAATCTATCACTAACTAATGTTTCTTACAGATGTATCGTTACCGAAGGTAAGTAACTTGTGCAGCAGTGCTGGCTTTTTAGGCCAAAGGAGCCACAGAGAGGGTAATGTTGACAGAAGTAGGTTGTGGTTGCAACTTCCGCTACTTTCCGGTGCCAAACATTCTAGACTTACGCCCACTCAGCACCTTCTTGAGGAAGGACAGACTCAAGATGCTCACCCTTGGCCAGGTTCTGGCTGCCCTAGACCCTCTAGACTGGTTTGTAGCATTGACCTGCAGGATAATTACTTTCATATCTCATCGGGTGTTCAGGAAAGTGATGGTGGTAGCACACTGTAGAAGGCTGACTCTCTATATAGTGTAACAAAATGAGGTGTACTGTGTAGATATCCCTTACCAGTGTACAGGGGCTTGCCTTAACATTCCCAAGGTGCTCTGTTTGTGGTAGTGTGGTCAAGCAGCTGTAGGCTTATCAGAGGGTAGTGTTAGGAATTTGTTACACACAGAGTCAATAAATGAGACACACCCTCAATAAGAAAATTCGACACAATTTATAAAAATATCACAGATTTTTATATTAATTTAGACACCAAGATCTTCTATATCAGGTAAGTACGTTTCGATTTAGAGATTTTCAGAAAATACAGCTGTCAGATTTGAGGCATGAGCCTCGAACGCGTTAATGTTATCCTGTGGGAGAAACATACACAGCATAGGGTCACTTGCCAATGTCTTACAGGACTGTTCTTCTGGATTTAAGGTAAGTAGGGGCCAAGGTCCAAGAAGGCACCAAAAGTTAAAGTTTACCTGCCCTGGGGTGTCTGAGTGCAGATTTGCTTTTTCCTGTGGTAGCCTCGAATGCTACACGTTGAAGTCAATGAGGAATAGTTCCTGAAAAGAAAGGCTGCAAGTGGGAACTGGAGGACCAGTCTGGCAGAACCCAAAGGGGGGCTCGGCTCATGAGGGTCTCAGGACCACAGAGACGCTGTCGGTTTCAATGGACTCAGGCTGGGGGGCTCGGGTGCATAGGTGTTTTGTCCAGCGGGTCGGCGAGTTTGAGGCTCTCACAGTTCTAGGTGCACCTGCAGAAGAGGGAGAAGAAACACAGCAAGACCACTTCTGGCATGAAGCTAGCCTCTGTTGGAGTCCCTCGACGTTCAGGTCGGTTTTGGCGGTGGTGGTGTTTGGGCTGAACAAGATTTGGTGTTTGCAGCAGGCTCCGGTACCCCGGGTATTGGTGCAGAGAGCCTCCGGGATGGATCAGCGTCTCAAAGACTTGATGGATCCAACGGGGCGGACCTCCTGGACACTCGGTGACTTCCTCCTGGGCTGCTGCTGTTTCGGTGGACCCGGTGGTCACCAGATCGGTGCACTGGAATGTGCGGTTGGTTCCTGCAGAGAAGTGGCTCCTCCACTTCAAGGGAGATGCTGGCTGGCTGGTTGGTGAAGTGCTGGCAGCCCTCCGAAACTTTTTGAGGATGCGCAGATGCAGGACGAATCTGATAGAGACATCTAGCCGCAGATTCCTTACCTTTGAATTTCTCAGGCGTCGGACTGGAACCGTAAGATTTTTCTTCGAGCAAATACCCTTGCGCGCCGGTAAATGGGGCCTGTTGACTCCGCTTGATGTCATCGGCATCATCTTCTCCATTTTGGTGTTTAGGTTTTTCCAACATGTCAAAGAAGACTTCTGGATTGAAACTGTGTGGCGCCTGCCACTGCTCCATGTCTGTGATGGAGCCACACCTGATTGGGTGAGGCCAGTGGACTGGATACTTCTCCAGATTCTGGCCTGCTTTCTTCCCCTACCGTGGCTACGGAGGAGGGAGCTTCATATGCTATGGTGGTGGGAAGGGCAGCTGAGGTCCTGGATCTTCAGCTCCCTTCAGTGGAAGTCAAGACTAACATCTTGATGGAGGTCTTGCAGCCGGGTGTCTCCTCCTCAGAACCCCTCCTGCTATTCAATGAGGCCTTGACTGATGTCCTTACGGGAAACTGGTGCAAGCCCAGCACAGGGGCTCCGGTGAATAGGACAATCGCCCACCACCATCGCCCTGACCCAGGCGACCCAAATTTCCTCACCAACCACCCTACCCCTGTGAGGTTGGTCCAAGCCTCTTCCTCACGAGGCGCGTTCCCTTCCACACCCACGGAAAGGGAATCCAAGATGCTGGATAGTTGGGGTAACAAAATCTTTTCTTGCACCAGCCTTGCATTGTGGTCGGTGAACACTGCATTCCTGTTGGACTGTTATTCCCACTCCTTGTGGGAAACAGTTGCGCAAGTGCTACCACAGGTCCTGGAGGAGGCCCGGGCCATCCTCTCCCAATCTGGATCAGGTGGGAGAGTGCAGCAAAGTATTTATTCGTTGTGGGCTTGACACAACTGACTCACTGGGCAGTGCGATGTCATCGATGGTGACTGTTCGACGCCACACCCGGAGGAGGCCTCACAGGCTACAATCAAGTCCTTGGGCCTCTCAGTGGCCACACGTCCCCCATCTGCCTTTTGCCCCTTTCGTGTTAACGGAAGGGGCTTTCAGCTGCGCCAGCCTTTCCCCAGCCACAAGGCTGTGCAAGTTCAGCAACATCTGCACGGCCGTAGGTGCGGCTCGTTCCGACCCCAGGGGTCGGGCGACCAGAGGTCGAATCAGTCCACCACCCTCTTGCCCCCTCAGCCTTAAAACCCTCCTAGTCCTGCCTGCCAAGATCATGGGTGGCCAGTTGGTGGCAGGATCAGCCATCACCTCCACTACTGTCAAAGCATCACATTGGCAGATAGGTTCTGCAGGTAGTCTGAAGCGGCTACTCCCTCCCCTTTGAGACTACCCCTCCCTCCATGCCTCCAGCTTACGACCGGCTGACGGAGGATCACCTGGCTTGGCTTCAGGAGGAAGTCATGACTCTCTTGGCCAAGGGAGCCATAGAGAGGATTGCGGCGCCAGACGTAGGCTTTGGTTGCTATTCCCGCTGCTTTTTGGTCCTAAAGAAGGAAAAGAGCCTTCGCTCTATCCCAGATCTGTGAGCCCTCAACGACTTCCTCAAAAAGGAAAAGTTCAGGAGGCTCACTCTAGCTCAGGTCTGGTCTGCCCTGGACCTAGGAGACTTAATGGTAGCGTTGGACTTGCTGGACACCTTTTTTCACATTCCCGTCCTGCCTGCTCATTGGCGCCAACTGCTGTTTCTGGTAGGCCACAAGCACTTTCAGTTCCCCATTGTAGGAAACTGGCTCTCTATATATACTACACCAAAGTGAGGTATAGTGTGTATAGAGTCCAGGTGACCCCAGAGGTAGGCAGAGGTTAAAGTTAGATAGAACCTTACTCTCTATTCGTGGTAGAGTGCCCGGGACATATTGTTTGGGGTCAAGGGCAACACGTTTTCATGTGTATTTTGTCCTTGGGACAAGTAGGCCCAACCATCTACAGCGCAAACCCTTTGGCTGCCAGCCTACAGTACCACATTATGGATCAGGGAAAGGCATTGCCTGCAGTTAAGGTAATATTTGTATCCATGTGTTAATGCTGTTCAAACTTGAATTTATGGCTCATTAATTCAAAACCTTTATTATTAGGGTGAGCTGTCTAAGTAAATGTTGTAAGCTCGGACTCTACTACTGACAGTGGTTCCAGTATAAAAATGTGCACACACGTTTGCAAAGTTTAACAATATGAGGCTATGTATACTGCTCCCAGAATGCGCTCTGATTAGATGCAAATATTTGCATAAGCCTGAAAGCAAGATTGATGATTCTTTGCTTTCAAACTAAAATGTTCACACAAAAAATGCAAAAACATTTCGCTAATCTACTGAAAAGATTTAGGTACCATTTCTTTGCAGCATCATTTAGTAAAATGTGTTGATGCATGGTAGCATTTCCCAAAAATATTCATGGTGGAAAATGAGTGTAACCAGTTGTTGGTCAGCCTTTTGGTTTTGTCAATGCGTGATTTGTTTTGGCATGGTTTTTGTAAAATATTAGTGTGGGAGCTGCCAGGCCCTCACCATTATAACAAACATTGGCAAAAGCAAAAATTGTTTTGGTCTCAAAAAGCACACATTGCACAGTAGTTCCGGGCACTGAACAAAACAAAACAAAACAAAAATGCTCCTTGTGAAAGAACAGAATGCTGTCACTCCCAGTGAAGCTAGCCGATAGACAGAAAGAGAGAGACAACATTTTAATAAATACAAAAGGTCATGGTTAACGCCAGACCTAATTAGGGGCCCAATTATTAAATAAAGTGCACCCATGTCCTTGCATTAAGTGCATATATACAACTTTCGTGAATTCACAAGACTTTACAGAAGTAGGCCAAGATATAGTACTCCTAGAAAATATTTGTGAACTGCATTTTAGCATGAGCAAATATGCAGGTGTAGATTTGCTCATGCAAAAATCTGAGTGTTTGAAAGTTCACTTTCCTCCAGCCACTTTTTTCCCAACCCTGAAAGAAGTTTGATGTCTGCCATTGTCACAAGTAAATATCCAACCTTTCTCAGTATGGGAAAATATTAGAGAAGAGTTGGTGAAAACCCCTAAAACATGCAATTTAATAGGTTTGCACAGACTCAAAAGGGCATTCCAACCCTGGAACTGCTGCTTACCAGTACCTTCAGCCCCAATATGTAGATCAGCGGAAACGCGGCAACATAAGGGAATTGCTAGCATTCAAACCCTACTATGGAAGGAGCCCTGGCATAATCAGAGAGGCTATTTCAGAGTTCTTATATGATGAGATTGCTGTCATAATTTGTCACCGCATTACATTGCACAAAACGGACAACTGGATTTTATAACAGGACAAGTAGATTTATGAAGCAACCTGCCCCATGGACAAGTAGATATTTTATTAAATTCCACACCCCTGCACACTCAAGAACTGAACTCTAGGCCAATTGTTTTTGTATAAAAAATATACTGTTTTATTTTTAGAACCAAGCAAGCCTGGCACAGGTAAGCATTAAATACTTTTCAGTAATAAGTTGCTGAACATAGAACAGTTTGAAAATGCAATAGAAATTGTACTTTGTTTGATTTACAGGGGATGCAGTAGGTTGAAACACTTAGCAAATACAGTACATTGAAATGAATAGGCTTTTTCAGTAAATTACAGGCAAGTTACTTTTTACGTTACTTTTCTAACTCCGTGCTGGATACCTAGATTCAGCACTGGGACATTTCCTGCAAACGGGTAAGTAAATACGTTTTGGTTATTTGTGCGATTTTTAAAGAATATTTTTAGATTTCAAAACTCCACACTTAGAAACTTTTTGGAAGGAAATTGTCAATGTTAGCCTATGGAGGAAAAACAGGTTATCGGTTCACAGGTAAGTTATCGACTGTGGGGGTTAAGGTTCTGGGGTTAGACTCGGGGGTCCCCCAGGGTCAGTGATGCACTCTTGTTACACCCTCAGCGGCACTAGGGCGGCCAGGTGCAGAGTGTTGAGGCCCATATGTTATCCAATGGGGGATATGGGGCCTCCGGTCGGTGGCTGCTGGCAAGGAGGCCACTGGGTTGTGGGAGCAAAGCTCCTAGCGTTTAGGTCAGGGCAAATGGGGAAACAAAGTAGCACAAAAGGTGCACCCTCAGCGGCACTGGGGCGGCTGGGTGCAGAGTGCGGTTTCGACGTCGGGCGCCCTGTTTTCTATGGAGAACCTCCGGTTTGCAAAAGCACTGCAGGCAGGGAGACGAAGGACTTCTGGGTGCGACCACCACTTGGAGAGGTAAGTTGGGAAGTTAAGGGTTGGTTAGACACCGTCGGTTTGGGCACACAAGGCCGTGGGGCGTAGGGTGCAGGGGTGTCTTTGGGGTCGGATCTTCTTACCAGCTCCTGGTCGCGGTTAGGGGGGGGGGTGGGCCTTCTGGATTTAGACTGCAGGTGTCGGCTGGAGGCTTGAGGCAGGTCAGGGTTCACCGGATCTCGGGTCAGGATCGCCGGGGTGACCTCCTCGTGGTGTTTTTCCACTCTAGCTCGGGCCGGGTTCAGCGGGTGCAGAGTGGGCTGGATTCGCGGTCTCCGGCTGCTGCCAGAGGTTGCAGTTGAACAAATCCGGTGTTCACGGGAGAAGCAGTCTCTGGAAGTGAAGGCAGGCAGGTCCTCCGGGGTTTTCGAGGTTACTGGCTGCAGGACACACCGGGAGTTCGAAGGAGCAGGTTCGAGGGGAGACAGGCCTGTAGGGCTGGGGCCAAGTCAGTGGGCGTCTTCCTCTTGTTAGCTGGCTGCACGGCTGTTCGGTCCTTCTTCTTCTTTTCTTCTTGTCGTTTCTGGATCTGAGGAAGCAAGATTCAGGGTGCCCCCTAAATACTAGATTTAGGGGCGTCACAGGTAGGTAAAGGGCAGGCACCAATGGGTCCCTTCCCTGGGGTGGGTACACCCCCTATCGTGCCACCCTCCAGTGGGAGGGGGGCAGGAGCCTGTCCCTGGTTGGCTAGGTCCCCCCATTCTCAAGATGGCGGGGACTCAGAGTTGTGCTTCACCCCACCTCCCCCACCTGAGGGGTGGAGTTGGCAGAGGTGGGCACACCTCTTTCCCTCACTTGTTTTTCTCGCCGGTTTTCCCGCCCTAAGTGGGGTGTAGAACCAGTGGGGACCAGTTGCTGAAAGCAGCAAATGGTCTGGAGAGGCTCACAAAGGCGGCATGCCTTTGAAGCTTCCCCTTCGTGAACCCTGCCCATCCTGGGGGAGGAGGCCTGGCACCTTGTCCCAGGATGTGCATTGTTTCAGGCCCCCGAGAGCAGCAGGCTCTCGACCCAGGGGTCCAGAAACATGTCTGTTGGTGGCAGCCTAAGCAGCCACTCAGTCGGGTCACTAGAAGTTGGTCGAGTTTCAGGGGGCATCTCTAAGATGCCCTCTGTTGTGCATTTTACATTAAATCCCACACTGGCATCAGTGTAGATTTAATGTGCGGAGAAGTTTGATACCAAACTTCCCAGTCTTCAGTGTAGCCATTATGGTGTTGTGGAGTTCGTAATGACAAACTCCCAGCACCATATACTCTTAATGGCAGCACTGCACTTACAATGCCCAAGAATGGACTTGGGCACTGTAGGGGTACAGGGCTCATGCACCTGTACCCTCACCTCTGGTATAGTGCACCCTGCCAGAGGGGTGACTGATCTATGCCAGGGCAGTGGTTTGTGGGCATGGCACACAGATGTGTGCCATGTCGACTCTTCACTTTGTTCTGCACCAAGACACGCAGCCTGCAAAGGCAGTGTGTGTGTCAGGGTACAAGACCTCTGAGGGTGGCACAATAAGTGCTGCAGCCCTTAGAGGCCTTCTCTGGTCACAGTGCCCTGGGTACCTGTGGTACCATTTACCAGGGGCTGACATGTGGCCAGAGATGCGAATTGGGTTTAAGCTTCAATGCAATTTTAGGGAAGGAACATAGGCCCTGGGTACCTGATTAGCAGGAGCCCAGGGCACACTCAGTCAAAGAACATCGGCAATTCAGCAAAAAGTGGGGGCATACCATGCAAGAAAGAGGGCACTTTCTCACACCCATGCTCCCCTTTGGCTTACCAGCGCCCCTTGGGTATTCATCAAGGTGATGTCAGTGGTTGCAGCTCATCTGCACAGATCAGGGGTGCCAGTCTTCCCCTATCTTGACGACTTGCTGTTGAAGGCAAGTTCGCCCCAGGCTGTTGTCGCCCACCTCCAGACTACAGTGAACCTTCTGCACTCTCTGGGGTTCTCTATCAACGTGCCAAAGTCACACCTGACTCCCTCTCAGACTCTCATTTTCATTGGAGCTGTTCTGAATACTGTCCAGTTTTGGGCCTATCCTCTCGAACTACGAGTCCAGGATATTCAGGCTACGATACCAATGTTTCGTCTTTATCCTGGATTTCGGTGAGAATGCCTCTGAGGCTGCTGGGCCTCATGGCCTCCTTCTTCCTGCTAGTGACACATGCCAGATGGCATATGCAGGCTTTGCAGTGGGACTTGAAGTTCCAGTGGGCGCAGCATCAGGGGAATCTCACCAACATGGTCCAGATCTCGGAGAGAACTGCACAGGACCTGCAGTGGTGGCTAACAGACCGCGATTGGGTCAGAGGCAGACCCCTCTCCCTTCCCCAACCAGACCATTCAGTAGTGACAGATGCGTTATTCCTGGGACCGGGTGACCAACTGGGAATGGTGGAGATCAGAGGACTCTGGTCTCTGGCAGAATCTGGACTGCACATCAACTTGCTGGAGCTCCGAGCAATTCGCTTGGCATTGAAAGTCTTTCTTCCTTCAATCAAGGGAAAACTGGTTCAAGTGTTCACAGACAACACCCCCGCCATGTGGTACTGCAACAAAACAAGGCAGAGTGGGGTCGTGGACCCTTTGACAAGTGGCCCTGCATCTCTGGACAGGTCTGGAACAGCAGGGCATATCCCTGATGGTTCAACACCTGGCAGGTTCTCTGAACGCCAGGGTGGACAAACTCAGCCGTCTATGCCAAGCGGATCCCGAATGGAGTCTGCATCCGGTAATGGTGCATGGTCTCTTTCAACAGTGGGGAGACCCTTGCTTAGATCGGTTTGCCTCTACCGAGAATGCGCAATATCAGCAGTTTTGCATGCTGCAGTTTCCTAGGCGGCCCTCGCTTGGAGATGCTTTTCGTCTCGAGTGGAGCTCAGGCGTCCTATACGCCTTTACCGCCCATGCCACTCCTATCCAGAATGCTCAAGACGATCAGGAGCGCCTGGGCCCAAATCATTCTTGAGGCTCCATACTGGGCACGGACAGTCTGGTATTGTGAGACGCTGGCTTGCCATATGGTGTACACTTATGTAAGTGGGCACCCTGCACCAATCCAGACAACCCTTATGGTGATTTTAGTGGTCTTAGACAACCTTAGAAAGTTCTCTAAGTGGTAGCTGTGGAGAGCAGCCTTTAGGCTTAGTCCAGAAGGAGTGTAAAGCAGCTTGTTTCATGAGAACGTAATCTTATAGGTATAGATTAAGTGAAAAAGAACCACACAGTGTAGTTATAAAAATATGCATTTATTATAAAGACACTCACTAACGCACACAAATATCTCCTACCCGGAAATATACACAATGCACTTAATACTTTGCAGAGAAAACGGGTAAGTAGCATGAAATACACAGTGGTCACCAGGGGGAGACCAAACCGTATACTAAAATAGTGGTATGCGAAGCACGACTTGAGTCAAGACGATACCCAGAGGACGTAGAAGTGCTGGGGACCCAAGGAACCACCCGAGGTAAGTAACCAGGAACCCCACAGAGGCCGTGTGCAGAGTGGGAACACGACCGCAGGCTCAATACAAGTCAAAAGGGAAAGTCACAGTTGCAATTTTAAAGAAGGACCCTTCCCAGTGGACTCTGAAGAAACCCTGTGGAAGACAGAAGGTTGAAGAGCCACCCCACCCGTGGATACCCTAGGAACCAGGATACCTACACCATGGAGGCCAGGTGCATTGGTGTGAAGTGGTGTCCGAAACCGCCGTCAAACCAAATGGAAGACTTCAGGAAGATGCCGCTGCTGGAGAAGGTGAGTGTCCGGTGGAACCCTAAGGTGGATTCAGGATGAGACGTACCTGCAAGCAGAGGGGACAGAGTCTATGCCACTCAGGAGTGACCAGGAGGCGCAGACGACGAATGCCCACCGATGTCAGGTTTTGCAGGAGAGCTGACGGTGACCTTGGAGCTGCAGCTGTGCGGACCAGGCGGTACTGTGGAAGACTAGGAGCCATTCACGAGTTGTCCCACGTCGGATGGCGAGAGTTGAGGGGGCGGTGTCCGTCGGGAGCACCAACAAGCCTTGACAACCAACGTGGAAAGCAAAAAAGGTGCAGTGTCGGGACCAGCAAGGCCCGAGCAATCAGTGGAGCCTGCTAAAATCCAAGAAGACCCTCAAGAGGACCCAAAGGCCGGAGGCACTGGAGTCGAGAGAGGACCTCGAGCAGCTCACCAAAGATGCAGGCCCACGGTGCAAGTGATGCGGTGAGGACGAAGATTATGGTCACAGGATATGCTTGAGGTAGGGGCTACTTGGAGCCGAAGATCTTGGAGGAAGGAAGCCAACAAGCCTTTGCAACAGCAAGTTGACTCCGTGCACAGGGGTTTGGTTCCTGTGGCTCCGACAAGGGATATTGGCCTCAAACTTGGTGAGAGGACAGCACAGGCCTCTAGGCATGTGAAGGACCACCACCTGTGTTGCTGAGCCTTTCGGAGTCCGTGGGAGCCTAGGATCAGCAGACCGGTCAGCTTCGTTGCGGTGCCTGCAGATGCAGGGAAGTGACTCCTTCACCTCAAGGCAGATTCCTTCAGGTGTCTTGGGTGTCCACAGGCCTTGGAAGGTTGCTGTATGGAGCACAGGCACAGACGTTGCAGCAGACGAGCAGTACGACGAGACCAGGAGCAGCAGGAGTCTTCCCAGTTGTAGTCTCAGAGCCCAGAACAAGGTCCAGCGAAGGCTAGAGTGCCCAGACGGTCGAAGATGAAGTGGTGTCTTGAAATGAGTCTTGTCCCACGACGAATCTAGGGACCCGCCCACAGGTAAGCCCTTAAGTACCCTAAGGAAAGGGTTGGGACGATTCAGGGTTCCCTCCCAGGGGAGGGGTCGGACAGTGGGGAGGTTCATTCAATGTACTTTCTCCAGTTTCATGCCAGAGCAGGAGCCAACTGCTTCCTGAGCTGGTTTGAACTGGATTATGCAAGGAGGGCACCAAATGTGCCCCTCAAGCAGACTTAGTGACGCTGGCAAATGCTCCCACCCTGCCCCAATACTCTAAACCTTGTCTGGGAGGTGGTCACACCTCCCTGTGACAGGATCCCTATTGTCCTGCTCGAGCCTGGCTCAGCAGCAGGAGGGCAGAATCGGGTCTCTGGTCGGCAGCAGCCATGTTGTGCTGTCCGGGTCTAGAAGACTTGTACCGGGAGCACTGAGGGCCTCCCGGAGGAGCTTTACAGTGCATGGAATCATGCTTCCTGCTGTGGGGGTATGATTCCAACATGTTACTGTGTGGGGTATGATTCCAACATGTTTGATACCAAACATGACGGGTTTTCGTTACAGCCAGTTTAGACTTAGCCATCGCGTAATGACGCATGGCCACTCGATATATCGTAATGGCTGATGCACTTACAACACGGGAGAATGGACTCCGAAGGTTGCAGGGGCACCCTCACACTTAGAACTGAGCACCCTGCCTTCAGGATTGAAAGGCCTGCTTAAGGGGTGACTTATAGGTTTTAAGTGCAGTGACCTCAGATATAGGGAAACCTATATCTGTTGTACGTGGTGCTTGCACCAGCTTACACAGGCTGCAATGGCAGACCTGTAGTTACAGTTTGAGTGGTCTCCCATGAGTGGCATAATACATGCTTCAGCCCATGGGGGACCCCTGGTGTACCTATACCCTGGGTGCCTTAGTACCAAATACCAGGGACTTGTAAGTGTACACCAGTAGCCAATTTGGGGGTACCTAGGTACTCACCATAATCAATTTAGGGGAGAAAGCACAGAGACTGGGGTCCTGACTAGCAGGATCCTAGTCAGAAACAGCATAGCACCTGGCACAAAGTGGGGGTATATACAAAACAAAGGGTGGGTTAAGGGTCTCAGGGAAAGGTTTAAAGACCTGCGCGGACAAAATCCCCAATACAATTCGTAACAAACAAGAAATCCGCGGGTCTGGCACACTCTCCAGAGGAGAGACAGAGCACAGTCAGTACAAGCAAGTAATCTTATATTATCATGGAGGGAGTCCTATTTAAGAGGACGGAATCCCATCACCCACCGAGTGGCATGCCTCATCATCTGGGATCTTCTCTTGGTTGCAAACCTAGTGCAACCAAGGGCTACAACTCCCTCACTATGAGGGAGGAGCTCACGGATGCTTTAATTAGGTCAGTTGGTCAGATCTCCTAAGATCTATGAAGCATGAAAATGTTTTAAAGATGGGTGTTTGCAGTGCGGAAAATAGTGATATTGTGAAGTGATATTAAAATTGGCTACCAAGAGAAAGGAATTTTTAATAGTTAACTCTGGTGTCAATTGTTGAAAACAGTGCAGTGCGGTCCGAAAAATTGTCGAGCGCGCTGGTCTACATGGAGGGTCTACATGCTTCAGCCATAGTGATCGCACTTCGATCGTGGCCTTCCTTAGGACCTAGATGGTGGTGCTACTGCAAATTTATGTGTACAAAACAAATTAAATTAAGTAGAATGATGCAACCTACAATCACCTGTGGTCTCTATTACGAAGCATCTACAGGATTGTTGTCACCTGTGAAAAGAAAAACATAGTGACCTACTATACCATGTTAGGGTAGATAATAACTTGCTTGTGCTGTACTTGGTGCTCTGAGAAAAGGAACAATATCGCTATTAATGTTCCTAACATTTGCGTGATGCCATTTGCACTTGAAAATGCAAATGAAAATGATTTCCTTACCCGCATATGTACGGGTGGACTTCACCACTCCTGGCAATAGCTCAGGGCGTGAGGCACCGCTCTGTTAAAAGGAAAAACTGAAGTCATGGATCTTGTAAGTATACCATAAGACAGTTCTCCATCAATTTAAAATCAACTCTGAAGATTCATTCTAGACTAAACCCTATAGCAATTCACTGGACTGTATAATGTCCATTAGTCTGAAACCATGTGGAAACCATCTTATATCTGATGAAGCTGTCATGTTCAGAAAGGTTTGCTGGTGGTTCCAATGTAACGTGCTGTTTTACCAAATGTCATCCTGAAATTTATTGTCTACCAGATAATCTAAAAAGATAGTTTATGGAGCTACAGGAGGTGCTTGAATAAGAAGTGCTGGTAAACTCGTCGTCAACATGCGAGAGACTCAATTGAGAGGATAAATAACACTCGCTTACTAAACACGCCTTATAACGTGCGTCGAACAAAATGTAAGCATAAGTCATCTGCAAAGTAACAGGCAAATGGAAGCCTAAAACAAGATATTAAAGGCGCTATATAGACGAAACTGCTCTCCCTAGCAAGCTCACAAAGTGACGCTGTACTAACCTCTCCGTCGGTACCTCGGACTGTCTTCTGGCTGTCACGAGCGGTAACCGACGAGAGGGATCGCGCCTTATATACTGGACATAATTCGTTTAAATTACTGCCGCTGTGTGTCATTAGGCTGGTGTTCCGTCGCGTGTAATACGCGTCACCGCCTTCAATGCAGTAGCCTGACATGAACTACAAATCAAACTACGAATCATGGGAAATTTAGTGTATATATCGCTAGCCGTCATCGCCAGTAAAACTACTCGGTACCCGCAGAATCTTGGGGATTGTAGTAGTACTCAGAATTATCGTTTTTTATGTTGGTAATTATCATCAACATCTTTCACAGAAGACGTCCACCCACGCTTAGTGTATTGCTATAAATTAGGGTTGCGATATTGTAAGGTGCATACCTACTTTAACGCTTGTTAATGAGACGGACTAAAGATCATGGGAAATGTAGTTTCTATATCACTAACCGTCGTAGAAAAAGAGAACTACTCATTGCCCATAAAATCTTAAGGAATGTAGTCATGCTCAAAATTGTCATGTTTGACAGTAAAGTTAACAACAGTCACAGAAGATTTAACACCTTGAATTCGCATATTATTATTGAAAAAGGGAGTTGTGACTATTGTAAATACAACACATCAAAATACCGGGAAAAATAAACTGGTAGTCGACCGGCGTAGATACATCTCGGCCATCAACCTCCCATTTAAATAATCCGATAAGATATTAATCTACATGAAAAGGGTTCAGTCTCATCATCAGACTCATCTCAATGTTCTTGTGATGTTTCGACAGTGATGCTGTTGAAAGTGCAAAATGTCTCTATTTTTAAACACTCATCGGTGTGCATGGTCTGCAAGTGATTGTTGTGTCATTATTATGTAGAAATCACTATGTCAGCACGTCAATAGAGATGGATAGATCCATTGTGCTTGTGCCCCTATTGGCGCCTCACGGAATGTCGCCATTACACCTTCAGTGTCACTAGTTTAACAACTCCATCGCTGCTCCTTCCTGAAAAGGAATTTAGATAGATCAGCAACATGGGGAGGAACAAACGGTTGTTCAAGAACCGTCCATGTTAAATCGTTTGCTTTGTGTTGCATGTTCAGGAAATGGTTCGTCAGTCTTGTCGATTGTTTTGCACCGATAGTGCTTTTGCTCCAGAATTCGTTGTTTTACCTTTCTGGCTGTCATTCCGACATAGTTAAGTTGGCATGGACAAGTTATCAGGTAGATAACTCTTCGCTGTTACAGTTTGTGTGTTTTATCTGTCTCCACGGTCTCCTGTGCCAATGTCCACTTCTGTTGTTTGTTTTGTTTGGGGACAGACTGCACAAGTGCCACAAGGATGGTGTCCTTGGACAGCTGGCAAGTCTCCATAGTCTCTTGTCGCTTAGGTGCTTCTATTCTTGGTCTGGTGTGTACCAGACTGTCACATAGGTTAGAACTTCTCTTGAAGGAAAACAGTGGAGGAGGTATAGTTTCCTTTCCTACATTCAGAATCCGCCAATGTTTGCGCACACTCTTCTGGATCTTATTGGACAATGTGCTAAAGGTATTAACACAGGTGAGTCTTGTCATCGGTGGTTTTGGTCCTGATGGTTCTAAAAGCGCTTCTCGGTTGTTATTCGATGCTCTTTTATATGACTGGTGTATTAATTTTTTGGGATAATTCCTCTCATATAAATTCCGAGACCGAATGCTGGCATGATGTTCGTAGTTTTCCTTTAAAGAGCAATTCCTTCGAATGCGGAGAAATTGCCCAAACGGTAAGTTCTCGCGAAGCGACTTTGGATGGAAACTCTCTCAAGTCAATGAGTTCCTCGCCATTGGTTTTGTGTAAAGTTCACTTTCCAAACCTCTGGCCGATGGAAAAATTCGGAGGTCCAGAAACGGCAAGTTGTCCTTACTGTACTCAACTGTAAAATTGAGAAAATCGTTTCTCGTATTCAGCCACGTGTGGAATGCGCCGATAGTGCTGGCATCACCTCTCCAGATGACAAAAATATCATCAATATACCGTTTCCATAGAACAATTTGTTCATGGAAGGATTCTCTTCAGTGAGTACATGTTGTTGTTCGAAGAGATGAACATACAGGTTAGCTAAACTGGGGTGAAACGCTTCCCATCGATGTTCCTGATGTTTGGAGGTAGATATTCTCCTCAAATTTGAAGAAATTTTCCTTCATAGGTAACCTGGCACAGTCCATAATGAAATGTACTGGTGTAATAGTCTCCATCGATCTGTGGTCCAGGAGTAGTCTTATGGCATCCAGAGTCTCGTCCTGGGGGATGCACGTATATAGAGATTCAACGTCAAAGGAGACGAGGAAATCCGTCTCGACATCGAACTCTATCTCAGGAAGCAATTTCAAGATGTCTTTGGTATCCTGAAGATATGTTGGCATATCTTTTACCAAAGGTCTTAAAAAGTAGTCCACAAAGGTAGATAGTGGTTCTAATAGCGAGCCTATCCCCGAGATGATCGGCCTACCAGGCGGTGGCCTTTGGGATTTATGAATCTTCGGTAAAGCATAAAAATATGGCATCACCGGGTGTGGAGTGGTGAGGAAACTAGCTTCTTGTGCAGTCACCCAACCTTCGGTTTTTGCTTCCTCCACCAGATCACCAATTTCTTTGGTTGGTCTCGCTGTTGGATCGATTTTCAGTTGACGGTAAAACTGTCTATCTGTTAATTGTCTCAGGTACTCGGTACGATAGTCAGAAGTGTTCATAATGACTATCGCACCGCCTTTATCTGCCGGTTTTATTGTTATTGATGCATCCTTAGTTAGAGTGTTTAGTGCTCTCTTTTCTTTTGACGGTAGATTGTGATATTGGCGATTTTGTACTGTGCTCATAGTGGAGACATCTTTGGTGACTGCTTTTCGAATGTTAGTACTTGGTCCGGTACCAGATGGCTAGGAGGACTAAACGTATACCGTGGTTTCAGGCCACTATTTGTACATTCAGTGTCTTCCTTAGTTTTGTCTTTGAAGAAAAAATGGAGTCGGATTTTTCTAAAAAATTGAGCCAACTCGCACTGAATTAAGAGTCTCCGTTGTTGGTCGGGAGGAATCCTAGTCCTCTGAGGACTGCTTGTTCATCACAAGTCAGTGCATGGTCATTTAGATTCAACACTAGGTTGTTGTTTCCGTGCTGGTCCCTGCTTGCTGAGAGCCTTTCTTTGTGCTGCGGGTGCTCCGCGGCGATGGAGGTGGACTCCAGTGTACCTGCGCCTGCCGTCCTCTCCTTCCTCGAGACCGCCTGCGGCTCTACCTCTAGTAGGCTGGTTTGGAAAACTGTGGCTGCGTGATTGTAAGGCAGCATTTGCGATGAATCGGATATTCTGGAAATTCCATGGAGCCAGGGGCCACCATTGCGCCTGTTGATCACCTCCAGGTGCATTCCTCCACGTCGCCTGTTGCGGCCTCGACCTCTACTTTTGCTGTCCGGTCTGGCTCTGAGGAATCTGAATCACTCGACCATCCATCTGAGCCAGAAGAGGAGTAGTTAGAGCCATAACGCTTGCCTCTTTGTTGTATTCTGGCGGCACGTGAGTTATCATTTGTGTACGGATACACTTTTTCACGGTAGTAGATAAAGTACTTTATCTACTACTGTGTACAAGAAGAACCTTGAGGAATCTAATAAATCAAATAAAGAGTTTAAAGATACCATTCTTCTGACAAAGATCGAGAAATTCAAAAAAGACTTAGATCGTTTCTCTTTTGAAAAAGTGTATCCGTACACAAATGGTAACTACGTGCCACCAGAATACAACAAAAGGGGCAAACGTTATGGCTCTAACTACTCCTCTTCTGGCTCAGATGGATGGTCGAGTGATTCAGATTCCTCAGACCAGACCGGACAGCAAAGTAGAGGTCGAGGCCGCAACAACAGACGACAGTGGAGAAATGCACCTAGAGGTGATCAACAGGCGCAATGGTGGCCCCCAGCTCCATGGAATTTCCAGAATATACCGTTTCATCCGCAAATGCTGCCTTACAATCCGCAACCACAGTTTTTTCCAAACCAGCCTTTTTTAGGGTTGGGCCGCGGACGGTCTCGTGGAAGGAGAAGAGGACAGCAGGCGCAGGTACACTGGAGTCCACCTCCATCGCTGCGGAGCACCCGCAGCACAAAGAAAGGCCCTCAGCAAGCAGGGACCAGCACGGAAACAACAACCTAGTGGTGAATCTAAGTGACCATGCACTGACTTGTGATGAACAAGCAGTCCTCAACAGAGGACTAGGATTGTCCCGACCAACAACGGAGACTCTTTTTTAATTCAGTGCGAGTTGGCTCAATTTTTTAGAAAAATCCGACTCCATTTTATCTTCAAAGACCAAACTTAGGAAGGCACTGTTTGACACTGAATGTACAAATAGTGTCCTGAAATCACGGTCTACGTTTAGTCCTCCTAGCCATCTGGTACCGGACCAAGTACTAACATTCGAAAAAGCAGTCACCAAAGATGTCTCCACTATGAGCACAGTACAAAATCGCCAATATCACAATTTACCGTCAAAAGAAAAGAAAGTACTAGACACTCTAACTAAGGATGCATCAATAACAATAAAACCGGCAGATAAAGGCGGTGCGATGGTCATTATGAACACCTCTGACTATCGTACCGAGTGCCTGAGACAATTAACAGATAGACGGTTTTACCGTCAACTGAAAATCGATCCAACAGTGAGACTAACCAAAGAAATCGGTGATCTGGTGGAGGAAGCAAAAACCGAAGGTTGGGTGACTGCACAAGAAGCTAGTTTCCTCACCACTCCACACCCGGTGATGCCATATTTCTAAGCTTTACCGAAGATTCATAAATCCCAAAGGCCACCGCCTGGTAGGCCGATCATCTCGGGGATAGGCTCGCTATTAGAACCACTATCTACCTTTGTGGACTACTTTTTAAGAACTTTGGTAAAAGATATGCCAACGTATCTTCAGGATACCAAAGACATCTTGAAATTGCTTCCTGAGATAGAGTTCGATGTCGAGACGGATTTCCTCGTTTCCTTTGACGTCGAATCTCTATATAAGTGCATCCCCCAGGACGAGACTCTGGATGCCATAAGACTACTCCTTGACCACAGATCGATGGAGACTATTACACCAGTACACTTCATTATGGAGTGTGCCAGGTTAGCTATGAAGGAGAATTTCTTCAAATTTGAGGAGAATATCTACCTCCAAACATCAGAAACATCGATGGGAAGCGTTTTCGCCCCCAGTTTAGCTAACCTGTATGTTCATCTCTTCGAACAACATGTACTCACTGAAGAGAATCCTTTCCATGAACAAATTGTTCTATGGAAACGGTATATTGATGATTTTTTTGTCATCTGGAGAGGTGATGCCAGCACTATCGGCGCATTCCACACGTGGCTGAATACAAGAAACGATTTTCTCAATTTTACAGTGGAGTACAGTAACGACAGCTTGCCGTTTCTGGACCTCCAAATTTTTCCATCGGCCAGAGGTTTGGAAAGTGAACTTTACACAAAACCAATGGCGAGGAACTCCTTATTGACTTTTGAGAGTTTCCATCCTAAGTCGCTTCGCGAGAACTTACCGTTTGGGCAATTTCTCCGCATTAGAAGGAATTGCTCTTTAAAGGAAAACTACGAACATCATGCCAGCATTCTGTCTCGGAATTTATACTAGAGGAATTATCCTAAAAAATGAATACGCCAGTCATATAAAAGAGCATCGAATAACAACCGAGAAGCGCTTTTAGAACCATCAGGATCAAAACCACTGATGACAAGACTCACCTGTGTAAATACCTTTAGCACATTGTCCAATAAGATCCAGAAGAGTGTGCGCAAACATTGGCGGATTCTGAATGTAGGAAAGGAAACTATACCTCCTCCACTGTTTTCCTTCAAGAGAAGTTCTAACCTACGTGACCGTCTGGTACACACCAGACCAAGAATAGAAACACCTAAGCGACAAGAGACTTTATGGAACTTGCCAGCTGTCCAAGGACACCATCCTTGTGGCACTTGTGCAGTCTGTCCCCAAACAAAACACACAACAGAAGTGGACATTGGCACAGGGAGACCGTGGAGACAGATAAAACACACAAACTGTAACCGCGAAAGAGTTATCTACCTGATAACTTGTCCATGCCAACTTAACTATGTTGGAATGACGACCAGAAAGGTAAAACAACGCATTCTGGAGCACAAAAGCACTATCCGGTGCAAAAAACAATCGACAAGACTGACGAACCATTTCCTGAACATGCAACACAAAGCAAACGATTTAACATGGACGGTTCTTGAACAACCGTTTGTTCCTCCCCATGTTGCTGATATATCTAAATTCCTTTTCAGGAAGGAGCAACGATGGGTTGTTAAACTTCAGTGACACTGAAGGTCCTAATGACGACATTCCGTGGACGCTATTATAGGGAGCACAAGCACAATAGATCTATCCATCTCTATTGACGTGCTGACATAGTGGTTTCTACATAATGACACAACTATCCCTTGCAGACCATGCACACCGATGAGTGTTTAAAAGTAGAGACATTTTGCACTTTCAACAACATCACTGTCGAAACAACACAAGAACATTGAGATGAGTCTGATGATGAGACTGAACCCTTTTCATGTAGATTAATATCTTATCGGATTATTTAAATGGGAGGTTGATGGCCGGGATGTATATACGCACGGTCGACTAACCGTTTATTTTTCCCGGTATTTTGATGTGTTGTATTTTACAATAGTCACAACTCCCCTTTTTCAATAATAATGTACGAATTCAAGGTGTTCGTCTTCTGTGACTATTGTTAACTTTACTGTCAAACATGACAATTTTGAGCATGACTACATTCCTTAAGATTTTATGGGCATTGAGTAGTTCTCTTTTTTCTACGACGGTTAGTGATATAGAAACTACATTTCCCATGATCTTTAGTCCGTCTCATTAACAAACGTTAAAATTAGGTATGCACCTTACAATAATCGCAACCCCCAATTTATATAACCATACACTAAACGTGGGTGGACGTCTTCTGTGAAAGATGTTGATGATAATTACCAACATAAAAACACGATAATTCTGAGTACTACTACAATCCCCAAGATTCTGCGGGCACCGAGTAGTTTTACTGGCGATGACGGCTAGCGATATATACACTAAATTTCCCATGATTCGTAGTTTGATTTGTAGTTCGTCGGGCTACTGCATTGAAGGCGGTGACGCGTATTACATGCGACGGAACACCAGCCTAATGACACACAGCGGCAGTAATTTAACGAATTATGTCCAGTATATAAGGCGCGCTCCCTCTCGTCGGTTACCGCTCGTGACAGCCAGAAGACGGTCCGAGGTACCAACGGAGAGGTTAGTACAGCGTCACTTTGTGAGCTTGCTAAGGAGAGCAGTTTAGTCTATATAGCGCCTTTAATATCTTGTTTTAGGCTTCCATTTGCCTGTTACTTTGCAGATGACTTATGCTTACATTTTGTTCGACGCACGTTATAAGGCGTGTTTAGTAAGCGAGTGTTATTTATCCTCTCAATTTGAGTCTCTCGCATGTTGACGACAAGTTTACCAGCACTTCTTATTCAAGCACCTCCCTGTGCTCCATAAACTATCTTTTTAGATTATCTGGTAGACAATAAATTTTAGGATGACATTTGGTAAAACAGCACGTTATATTGGAACCACCAGCAAACCTTTTCTGAACATGACAACTTCATCAGATATAAGATGGTTTCCACATGGTTTTCAGACTAATGGACATTATACAGTCCAGTGAATTGCTATAGGGTTTAGTCTAGAATGAATCTTCAGAGTTGATTTTAAATTGATGGAGAACTGTCTTATGGTATACTTACAAGATCCATGACTTCATTTTTTTCCTTTTATCAGAGCGGTGCCTCACGCCCTGAGCTGTTGCCAGGAGTGGTGAGGAGTCCACCCGTACATATACGGGTAAGGAAATCATTTTTCATTTACATTTTCAAGTGCAAATGGCATCACGCAAATGTTAGGAACATTAATAGTGATATTGTTCCTTTTCTCAGAGCACCAAGTACAGCACAAGCAAGTTATTATCTACCCTAACATGGTATTGTATGTCACTATGTTTTTCTTTTCACAGGTGACAACAATCCTGTAGATTCTTCGTAATAGAGACTACAGGTGATTGTAGGTTGTACCGTTCTACTTACTTAATTTAATTTGTTTTGTACACATAAATTTGCAGTAGCACCACCATCTAGGTCCTGAGGAAGGCCACGATCGAAGTGCGATCACTATGGCTGAAACATGTAGACCCTCCATGTAGACCAGCGCGCTCGACAATTTTTTCAGACCGCGCTTGCACTGTTTTTAACAATTGACACCAAGAGTTAACTATTAAAAATTCCTTTTCTCTTGGTAGCCAATTTTAATATCACTTCACAATATCACTATTTTCCGCACTGCAAACACCCATCTTTAAAACATTTTCATGCTTCATAGATCCTAGGAGATCTGACCAACTGACCTAATTAAAACATCCGTGAGCTCCTCCCTCATAGTGAGGGAGTTGTAGCCCTTGGTTGCACTAGGTTTTGCAACCAAGAGGAGATCCCAGATGATGAAGCATGCCACCTCGGTGGGTGATGGGATTCCGTCCTCTTAAATAGGACTCCCTCCATGATAATATAAGATTACTTGCTTGTACTGACTGTGCTTCTGTCCTCTCCTCTGGAGAGTGTGCCAGACCCGCGGATTTCTTGTTTTTTACAAAGTGGGGGTAACCATAAAAGCAGATCTTACTTTCCTACAGCTGGGTTAAGGGCAACAAAGTTGACACATTCGAAGGGCTGTTCAATTTGATTGTCAAGGAGCACATTTTAACAAATTGTCATTTGAAGAAATTGCATCAGCATCTGGTGGACTCTAAGCTGTCTAGCCCGAGAGAACTGGGCAAGATAGCTGATAAGTGGGTTTGTTCCATGGTCTCCAAGAATACCCGGGGAGGTGACCAAAAGAAAGGAGGTCAGACCCTCCTTCAGGAGAAAGAGGAGGGTAAGGATAAAAAAAAAGGATGGCCTCAAGGAGTTCCCAAAGTATGCCAAAGGTGAGGAGCCAAAAGCCAGATCCCATTGGAAAAGGTGGGAGTATCGTGGAAAGAAATGTGACCCTTCAAATCCTGGGTGTGTTTTGACTGTAATCAGCCAGGACACAAGATGAGGAAATTCACTGTTCACCAAGAAGGCACCCACTGGCGACCAATTGAAGGGTTTGACTAGTGTAGGAAGTGGCCTCTAAAAATCCCAAAGGATCCACTGAGGCCTCCTTAGTGTTTGGGTTTGGAAAACATTGAACCTTTGTCTCATTGGCCTCCTAATGTGGAGAAATACAGGCAGTGGCCCTAAATCAATGGGGTGGAAGTAAAGGCTCTGAGGGATATAGGTGCCAGTGTAGCCATGGTAATGGATCAACTGGTTTCCCTAGATCAGACCTTTCTAGAGGAGGTGCACCACAATGAGACAAAGTCCCATCCAATGGCTTCGATGGACTTTCAGTGGGGAAGAGTTACTGCCCAAAGAAGATAGCTGTGTCCCCTCCCATCCCAGTAGGGTGTCTACTGGGCAATGACCTGGGAACATCTGCTTGGGCAGAAGTGGAAAGGAGGACCCATGCAGTAATGCTGGGTCTACCTGGCTGGGTATGTATTGCAACAAGAGCACAGAAGGCCCCAAGCGAGAGTTGAGGGATCCTGGAGCCACAACCTATGGACCAGGACCCAACAGCCAAAAGGAGGGGCAAGAAGGCTGACCGTCCAGCTTCCAAAGATCCACTGGCCCAGAAAGAGCTCATCCTTCAGGGGGAAGGCCTGGAGAAGAGACAGCACCTGGTGAGTTGCCAGATCTGGCAGAACTCCAAGGAGAAGGGGATCCCTCTAAGGAGGACCTGAGTAATGGATAGAGGAGACTCCTCACTCTAGAAGACCTCAGACAGGCACAGGGGATTTCAGTGGTACCCATAAAGTATACTGGGAGGAGGGACTCCTGTAAAGAGTGCCAAGGGACCCCAAACCAGGGGCAACCAGAGGATTGCGTGGACCACCGGCAATATAGAGTATCTGATGGAGACATCTAGCCGCAGTTCCCTTACCTTTGAACTTCCAGGCGTCAGGCTGGATCCGGAAAATGTTTGATAGCAGTACCCCTGTGCGCTGATAGGTGGCGTTGGTCAACTCCGTGTGATGTCGTAGGCTTCATGTTCGTCGTTGTTGTGACGTCCGTGTCGTCTACATATGCGCCACCAAGGCGTGCTGACGTCAGTTCTTTTCTTTCCGCGCCAGCTAGTGCAGATCCGTCAAAAAGAGCTACCCCCTTACACTTTTTGACAGACTTTTTCGACTTTTTGTCGACTCCTTTTCATTTAGAGGATGTCCAGAAAGACCTTGTGGTTCAAGACGTGCGGCGCCTGTCACTGCACCATGTCGGTCCCTGACCCCCATCTAGTGTGTCTCTGGTGCCTGGAGCGCGACCACGATACAAAGTCGTGCTCCGATTGGTGGGCCATGGCGCCGAAGGCTTTGAGGGAGTGGTTCCTAAAGCTAATCGCAGTCTGGTGAGGTTGCCTCCTCTATCTCGCTCACTCTCCAGGTCTCGGTTGAAAGGGAGGTCCGAGCACCGCTCCGAGGGATCCAAGTCTTCTTCCTCAAAGTCCTCTCGGTCAGGTAAGAAGCACCATAAAAAGCACGAAGTCGAAGCATGCTTAAACTTCGCCCTGTCAGTCGCGTGACGAGATGGAGGTCCCTCGGTGTTCGAGGCCCCGCTCCGCAGAGCAGGCGTCTGGGTCGGCTCCGTGTTTCCCTCCCTTTCTGGGGCCGGGACGACCCTGCCCCCGTCCAACTAAAAGAATTTTATGACGCCATGTGCGCCATATTTGAGCAGCCTGACCCTGCCGGTGCGCCTTCGGGCCCGACAGGCTCAGCAGAAGGTGATTCCTCCTCATTGATCCGTTCCTAGATCCGGACCAGTGCTGGCCGTACCTCAGCGACCTTCCCCGGCGTCGCGTCTGACGCGAGGGCCTCGGCGTCACCAGCGCCCACCGGCGGTGCCTCTGCCATCGTCCGGGCGTCCACAGAGACCGGCGCTGACGGAGCCATACAGCTCCATACCATTCAACCTGCCCTATTCTGAAGGGCTTGGTATGGATGATGATGATTGGGAGGGGCAGCAGGATACCTTAGAAATCCTGCACCCCAATCAAGACCTGGACTGGTATGAGGACCTGGGTGATGCCAGTGGCCTGGAGACTTCTCCAGATTCTGGCATGCTGTGTCCCCCTAATCTGGCTACGGAGGAGGGGGCCCCAAATGGTGATGCATAGGACTGCGGAGGTCTTGGACCTGCAGCCCCCTACGGTGGTAGTCAAGACGAACGTCTTGATGGAGGTCCTGCAGCCTGGTGTCTCCTCCTGGGAACCCTTGCTGCCTTTCAATGAGGCCTTTACAGATGTTCTACTGGGCCCCTGGTCCAAGCCAAGCTCAGGGGCTCTAGTGACTAGAACCATTGCCTGTTGCCACTGCCCTGCACCAGGCGACCCAGCTTTCCTCTCCACCCGTCCCACCCCACAAAGCTTGGTGATTCAAGCTTCCACCATGGCGCATTCCCTTCTGCACCCCCAGACAGGAAATCCAAAAGGCTGGCCAGCTTCGTTAAGAAGATCTTTTCTTCAGCCAGCCTAGCATTGTGCTCAGTAAATACTGCATACCTCTTGGGCTGTTATTCCCTTTCGATATGGGATACGGTTGCGTAGGTGATGCCAAGAGTCTTGGAGGAGGACCGGGCTCTTCTCTTCCAGGCTATTTCAGACAGGAGAGACGCAGCAACGTTTGACATATGCTGTGGCTTAGATACTACAAACTCGCTAGGCAGAACAATTTCCTCGACGGTGGCCGTAAAGCTCCACGCCTGGCTGAGGACGTCTGGCTTCTCAGGGGATGTCCAAGCTAATCTTATGGACATGCCTTTTGATGGCTCCCATCTCTTCGGAGACAAGGCAGATGCTGCGCTTGAGCGCTTCAAGGACTCGCGGGCTGCGGCCAAGTCCTTACGCCTCACCACATCATCCCTGCCTGTGTCTGCTTTTCGCCCCTTTTCGTGGCTATAGAAGGGGCTTCCAACCGCGCCAGCCCTACTCCGGCCAGTGGGCCCCGTAAGTTCAGCAACTTCTGTGAAGCCGCGGATGCGGTTCTCCTCAGCCCCGTGGGTCGGGTGGCTGGAAGTAGAGTCAAGCCACAAACCCCTCCTCCACAGCAAAACCATCCCAGTCCGATCCCTTTCGGATCATGCATGTCTAGTGGGTGGCAGGATTTGCCATCACCTCTACCACTTGCAAGATATCACCTCGGACAGGTGGGTGTTGCACATAATACTTAAAAAAATATTAGGTTTTCCTCCCTCCCCCCCCTAGGTGGTCGGAGCCACCTTTGCAATACATCTGCGATGTTGCCATACATTCAGAAACATCATCATGTACATAGACCAAACAGGAAGCGAATACATGAGATAATACAAAATTATAGGAGAAAAAAAGCATACAATTCACAGCTTTACAGTTATTTATAACAGAACTGGGTTAAAACCCCTTTCAAGACTATCGTATCCCGTCTAAGATCAATGTAGGTGGGACCAGATCTTTTCTGCCTTAGCCTTAGCCTTAGCAACTGCCATTTTTCCTTCATAAATTTGCCGAAGCAGGGCCCAAAATTCTGTTATTCTAGGTGGTAATGGATTGATCCAGGCCCGAGCAATTCATAATCGTGCACAAACTATTATAATTGAAAACAGAAAGCTAAGGCTATTATCCGACCCCGTCTTATAACCCAATCGAATTTCTTTACTATTAAAAGAAATTTTCCGAGACTAGCTGAACCGAGACCAGCTGGGATATACTATCCCAAAATTCTTTAAGCAGAGGGCAATCAGCGAACATATGAACTATATCTGCAGCCAAAAGGCGGCATTTAGGGCAGTATACCCGCTCTGATGTTCCAGACACTATCCATTTAGAGATGTGCTCCGGCATGTGGTAAAGCATGCATGCTGTCCTGAGCTGCTGTAGCTTAAGGTTGACAGAGATTGACAACTGGTCTAGTGTTGCAAGAGCGTTTTGTATTTCAGTAGTCGTGACTGTAGTCGAAAGCCGCTGAGTCCACTTTACTGCCAACTGCGTGCTATCATCCGAGGCATCTCCAATGAACACCCGATACATTGTGCTTATCTTTGTACAGCATGTCTCCATAGTTGGCTGATACAAGTGTGTTAGAATCATAGGTATTTCATCACTGTTATTATATTCACATCTGTGTAAGAAATAATCCCCAATCTGAAAATACTTAAAGTGGCATTCCACAAGCCCATATGTCTCCTGGAGAGAAGCACAAGTCCGGATCCTGTGGGTGTCATACAGTTGTCCTACGTTATGCAAACCCATATGCCCCCAGGACTGCCCCGTGTTATCATGGAATATGTCTGGTAGTAGCGAGTTGGCCCCGTAACTGAGTATGAAAGTGTCTTGTTGGTATAGATTATTTTGCGCATATTTCCCGCCATATCCTGACAACGTCTCTAATCACCTAAATTCAAACCCGCTTAAAATAATTTGGGTCCAATAGTTTATGTAACGAGTAACTAATTTCATGGCCAAGTACGAGTTGGTAGCAAAATGCAATCAATGCAGGCTTATTCCTAGTCAATAAACTTTGAATCCGCCCAATAAATCCCCCTTGTATATAGGGTAATTTAATGAGGCGGATAGCTTGTCTAGCCTTCCTATAACTCCATATAAAACTGCTGATGGCGCCTTCAAGCCGTTTAAAAAAAATAGTCAGGGACCCGAAGTGATATAGCTCGGAACAAATAAACTTAGGTAATATTTACTTTTTAACAATGTTACATCGTTCCAAGATGCTTAATGGGAGCCGATGCCATTGCCGCATTTTAGCTATAACTATTTTTAAAGGGGGATTTAGCCTAATTATCCTTTCCACTTGACTATTCAGCCGTATGCCGAGGTATGTGGCAGTGTCAGTAATTCCAATTATCAGGGTAGGTGGACTGAAGTTGAGAATTATCTGAGTTTTCATTAAGTTTAATTAATAGCCAGAAAACTCCCCAAATCGCTCAGCCCCCGTAGTTATAAGTTTAACAGAATCACTTGGATTAGTAACAAACTGCAATATTGTCAGTGTATGCTGTTATTTTAAGCTCCATATCGTTCATTCTTACTGGTTGTATACCCTTATTCAACGTTGGATGCCTTAGATAGGGTTCGATATAAAGAGTGAACAGCAAAGGGGAGAGAAGGCACCCCTGACGTGTGCCCCTGTGTATTGAGAATGGAGCAGAGGATTTACTCCCCGTCAATACTTTCACCGTCACTTTCTCATATAGTGCCTGCACCATTGCTATACATCTGCCCTCTATCCCAAACATATCCATAGTCAACCATAGTGATTCCCATGCGACATCGAATGCTGCAATTGCGGTGTTAGTATGAGCCGAAGTCTCTACCCGGAACTAAACCATGTTGCTGCTCTGAGACTAATTTGTGCATGAGGGGGGCAAGACACGTAGCTAGTATTTTGGAAAAAACCTTAGCGTCTGCATTAATCAAAGATATGGGTCGGTAGGAGCTCCTTTCCTCCTGTGGTTTGTCTTTTTAAGGACAGACCACTATATTAGCGACCCCCCCCCCCCATGAGGCAGGGGCGTCCTCTCCCCCCCATTAATATATGTTACCAAATCTCTAAATTCTGGCGCTAAAATTCCCTTAAACCCTTAATAAAATTCCAGGGGAATTGTATCCTCTCCTGCTGCTTTCCCAGATGGTAAAGCACTAATAGCTTCATCGATCTCCCCCAGCCCAATATCCCCTTGTAGACTGAGGCTCTGATGGGGGTTTAATCTGGGCATCCCACTCTCCCGGAGATAGACAGCAAAAAGCTGTCTGTCAATATTATCCGGCTTTTTATATACCCCTTTATAAAAGGAAGCAAATTGTTCTGCAGCCTCCTGTGGATAAGTATATTATTCCCCCCCATCGTCCCCCAAGATGCACTTTATAGCTCGAGTGGCCTTTTTGTCAGCAATCTGATGTGCCAGGAGGCGGCCAACTCTCTCACTGTACTAGTACTGAAATGCTCTGTTTCAGGTAGCTGTCAGCCACCTTCTCATTTACCCCTCTATTGAGCATTTGCCGTGTCTCATTTAGCCTCAGATGTATGGTCTGTGCCCGAGTGTATCGGAGTAAAATTGCCTGCGCGTGCTGTACTTCTAAGTTTGTGCAGTTCTGCCGGCATTGGGCCATTTCAAGTTGCCTACGTTTATTTTGTTTGATGATAAACTGAAGTGTCACCCCCCCCCCTTATATGAACCTTCATACAATCCCACACAATAGCAGTAGTAGAAGTACCTTATTAATGCATATGAATTCTATCAATGCGTGTTTTAAATATCCCCGGTATTCCAAATCTGCAAAAAAATAACGCGGGAATGTGAACGGGCGGCACTCTTCCCCTGCTTCTTGCTGATTCTGCATGGTCAGTATGACAGCATTGTGATCCAAGGTAACCTTTGGGCAGATCTCCATCTTCGCCCCTTCTGACATCTGTTTCATGACAAGTATCATGTTGATTCGGGAATACTGCCTATGGGGAGAAGAATAATAAGTATACCCCGGATCTACAGGAAATAAAGTCCTCCAAGCATCCACTAGCCCATGCAGCCTCATTAATTCCATAATTGAAGCTCGAGTTCTAATCATCCGAGCTGTTGCTTGGCAGTTAGTGGAGTCAATATTATAATCCATTATACAATTAATATCACCCATCACAATACAGTCTCCGGACCAGTCTAACAATTCCATAGTTAAGTAAACAGAAATAGCTGGGTCATCGGTATTAGGACCGTAGACCACACAGATAGTATATTTCTGGCCATTGATTATTAAGTGGGCTATAGCCCACCTACCCCTGCCATCTGCAATGGACTTACTATTTTTAACTGCCAAATTTCTGGCTTTCATTATAGGCACACCACATATAGAAATTGTTTGTGATGTGCACACAATGTTATCATATCCTATTTGCTTTAAAAGTTACCGATCTTTATATGCCAAATGCGTTTTAGTTATTCCCAATATATGTGGTTTATAAACAATTAGTTCCTCCCGTGGTAAACGCCGCTTTCTGGCTTGGTTTAACCCTGCAACATTCCAACACATAGTCCTCAAACTAACCTTCATGTTTCCCTAAAGTCAGCGGTTTCCTCCCTATCTTCATTACCAAAATGATTCCCTTGCTCAAAATTTATGCTATAATCTGTATGCTGTTTCCATATATTCTGGCTCTTATGACCCCACCCAGATCCTACCCCAAATAGAAAATATTGGTGCAATCTTCCATGACTGTGAACCCTCCCCCATACCTAGAAAAGGAATCATCCACCCCCTTCGCTGTCAGCTGGTTTGACAGCCCCATACGAGCACACCGAAAGGCCTCCCTTAGCCCTTCACAACCCCACCCACCCACCTGAGTGCAAATTACTTAAACAGTCCCGCATATTCTGTGATTAGTACCCTAGACATTTCTCAAGCCCATTATCTATTTTACCCACCTTTAACATAAAAATAGTAAAGATCATTATCCAAAACAAGCCGATAGATCAGGCAGAGCTATTGTCACCACTGATTCAGGGCTAGGGAGGCTTCTGCCTCAGAAAAAAATACTTGTGACCGTCCATCCTTTATAACCTTAAGTCGTGCCAGTTCTTGCAGAAATACCTGGGCCTCGATTGCCTTGAACGGATCTATTAGCTGACGAAGCTTCCAGCGCTTATCCATTGTACCCTTGCATAAATCTGATCGTACAAAGATAGACATAGAATCCACTATTACTGGTGCGGCAGGGTGGGCTTTAATATAAATGTCCTGTCTCAACAAAAAATTACCCACATAGATAAGAATGGGACGAGGGTTCTGGTATTTAGCCTAGATTGATTGATTTATGACTATAGGCAGCCCGTGGGCCCGCTGGATCTGGGAATACATATCCCAGTCTGATAGTTCTGGAAATAACTTCTGGAACAGGTTAACCACAAATGCTCTGGGGTCGCTTCCCTCTTCCCCTCCGGTATGCCAACGAGCCTATGGTTGTTATGCCGTTGTCTGTTCTCCAAGTCCTCAATTTTACCCTGAACATAGGCTAGGAGGCTTCCCTGCTCCTTTACTGTCTTAACCGTTGCTGATTCAACTTCCTCTGTCCCTGCTACTCCTTGCTGAAGCCCAGCAACTTCAAACGTCAGCGACACAACCTTGCTAGTGACTTCCGTTAGAGCTTGGTGTATTGCTAGATTTTCTAGATTTTCTGCCTTGACTGTTGCATACTGTTCTAGCGCTTCTGTCTGTTGAACCTACAGGATCTGGAGTATTGTGGTCAGTGAGGGCTCTTTACCTAGTACATCAGGATGTTGAGTCTGATCCAAGGCGATGATGCCAGTTAGCAGCAGCATCCGGGGTCACCCAGGTAGATGGATTGCTGGGAGAGTACGTGTCTCTGCCTGAGCCACTGCCTTGTTCTGGGTTCAGGAAGGCATTCTCATTAGGGCTGCCACTGCTTGAAAACTGGATATCGTCCCCTGTAACTAGGGAGTGAGATGACAATGCGGGGTCTGTTTGAAAGCAGTGAGATCAAAGCCTTGACCTTCCCCTTAGAGGTTACCCATTTACGAAGAGGGCTGTTCTTAGACCCTCTCTTGGATAGTTTTGTAGACGTAGCGTCGGATGGTCATTGGGGTAGCAGCCTTAAGCTTTTTTTAATCCACTGCGGCCCTTCGTGTTCTTAGTTTGCTTTCCAGCTACAGCTTCCCCTTTCCTGATGACGTTGACCTCGGGGTGTAAAGTAGCCGGAGGTATCTCGCTCTTTAGCCCTTGTTCAATTGCCTATGCAGTATCAGATGTAGCCTGAAGGCCCTCAGAGTGGATCTGTATTGTATCCCCTTCTTCATCCAGTGGGCCCATATACGGGTGGTATTTGAGACAATATCCCCCAGCTCTTCCGCATTCCCTTTCGCTTGTTCAGTTTGATCGATATTACTTGGGCCCATCTGTTCAAGATTCCCACTTTCCCCCGAGCCAGAATCCAGACAAGAACAAGGACCACACGGGCCGCGAGCCCCCCGAATAGGAACGATTCAGGCTTTTGACATAGGAGATGGGAGCCCCTGAGGAAATGCTAGGACATTTCCGTAAGACCCTGTATCTGTTGCATCTGTTTTTGTTTTAAATAAGTCAGTCTGATTGTGACTGTTACTTTTCCCAAGCCTTCTGCGACGTTTGCTGCACTAGATGATTCTGCACCTGAAGGTCTACTAGCGCCCTGCACCCCGCTCAGTAAGGCATCCGCCATTGTGGTGTCTGTCCCATCCTTACTGCAGGCTTGTAACATCCCAGCTGCATTGCCAGATTGTAGTAACTTTAGCATGGGTCGTCCGACCCGTGAGTTAATTGCCTTTTCCTTGTTAGGCTGAAAGCTTTCTGATCCTCCATCTGCTATTTCTGTAAGTATTGCTGTAGTCGGCTCACTGATTACAGCCCCAACCGTTGTTGCTGCAGTCCAGCCCCCTCGTCCTCCTTTCTGATTGTTCACCCGCAGTGGTGCCATCCCGGGTTTTCGATGCTCCTTACTGCCGAGCGTCAGACTCTGCCACAGAGCAACTCACACCTGTAGGAGAATGCTGCGTAAAGACCCGAAGAGAAGCCGCTGCATCGGGGGCGCAGTTAACAGAGTGTCCTCGGTTCCAGTAGTTTCCGTTGCGGGGGACGGTGCCAGTTTTGTGCTACTGCGAGGTGAGTGAGAGGCTGAAGGTGGGGGCAATCGTTAGTGTGTGCTCACTGCAACAGGCTCAGCCCGCCATTTTGCTTTTCGCGTTGCCATTGTTGCAAATAATCCAAAGGGTTTACTCCATCCCTTTGAGACTACCCCTCCCTCCATGCCTCCAACTTACAATCGGCTGATGGAGGATCACCTTACCTTACTCCGCAAGGAAGTCAAGACTCTCTTGTCCAAGGGAGCTATAGAGAGGGTTCCTGGGACAGAAATAGGCTGTGGTTGTTATTATGGTCCAAAGAAGGAGTCCTTTGTCCTATCCTAGACCTCAGGGCCCTCAACTACTTCCTCAAAAAGGAGAAGTTCAAGATGCTCATCCTTGCTCAGGTCCTGTATGCCCTGGACCCGGTAGACTGGATGGTGGCGTTGAACTTGCAGGACGCCTATTTCCATATTCCCGTCCTGCCTGCCCATCGGCGCTACCTGCGGTTTATGGTGGGCCACGAGAACTTTCAGTTTGCCGTGCTCCCCTTCGACCTCACCAGTGCCTCTGGGGTGTTCACAAAGGTGACGGCGGTGGTCGCAGCCCATCTGCGGAGATCAGGGGTTTTAGTCTTCCCCTATCTCTACGACTGGTTGTTGAAGGTGGGCTCGTCCAAGCAGTCGTCTCCCACTTCCACACTACGGTGAACCTCGTGCATTCACTGGGGTTCACTATCAACGTGCCGAAGTCACACCTGGCTCCCTCTCAGACGCTCTCTTTCATCTGAGCGGTTCTGTACACGGTGCAGTTTCGGGCCTATCCTCCCGAACGGCGAGTCCAGGATATTCAGGCTATGATACCGATGTTTCAGCCTCTATCTTGGATTTCAGTGAGAATGCCTGTGAGGCGGTTGGGCCTCATGGCCTCCTGCATCCTGCTAGTGGACCATGCCAGATGGCACATGCGGGCTCTGCAGTGGGACCTGAAGTTCCAGTGGGCACAGCATCGTGGAAATCTCACCTACCTAGTACAGATATCGGAGGGCACCGTGAACGGCCTGCGATGGTGGCTGACAAACCGAGATTGGGTCAGAGGCAGACTCCTCTCTCTTCCCCAACCAGATCTCACAGTACTTACAAATGTGTCTCTTCTGGGATGGGGCGGCAATCTGGGAGAGGTGGAGATCAGAGGACTCTAGTCTCTAGCGGAAGCCCGGCTCCATATCAACCTGTTGGAGCTGCATGCAATCCGATTGGCACTGAAAGTCTTTTTACCGTCCCTCAAGGGAAGGCTAGATCAGGTGTTCACAGACAACACTACTGCCATGTGGTACTGCAACAAACAGGGCGGAGTGGGGTCATGGACCCTCTGTAAAGAGGCCTTGTGTCTCTGGACTTGGCTGGAACAGCAGGGCATTTTCCTGGTGGTTCAACATCTGGCCGGTTCTCTGAACGCCAGAGCAGATGAACTCAGCCGTCGGTGTCTAGCGGTTCAAGAGTGGCGTCTCCATCCGGAGGTGGTGCAAGGTCTCTTTGAACAGTGAGGAGAGCCTTGGTTAGATCTGTTCGCCTCCGAAGAGAAGGCGCAATGTCAGCAGTTTTGCGCATTGGAGTTTCCACCCAGGCTGACCAAGACCTGGGAGATGCTGGTGATAATACCATGACTGGTCAAACACTTTTACTGGCTCAAGATGTCTTAGAAGGTCAAGGCGATTTGTTGCTCCTGTGTCACCTGTCAGGCCAGTGAGAAGGCAGGGGGCAAGCCAGAGGCTCCCCTGATACCAATTCCAGAGGTGGAGACTCACTTTGAGATGGTGGGGATTGACCTTGTTGGTCCCCTAGACCCCCAACAGCTTCACAGAGTAGGTTTATCTTGGTGGTAGTGGGCCATGCCACCAGGTATCCTGATGCCATTCCCCTTAGGACAGCCACTGCCCATGTAGTAGTTAAAGCCCTCCTTTGAATTTTCACCAGGGTTGTTTTCACACAGGAGGTGATATCAGATAGAGACACAATTTTCATGTCTGCCTATCTGAAGGTTATGTGGGATGAGTGTGGTGTAACTTACAAGTTCACCACCCCCTACCATTCCCAATGAAATGGTTTAGTTGAAAGATTCAGCAAAACCATGAAAGGCATGATTATTGGTTTGCCTGAAAAACTCAAGAGTAGATGGAATGTTCTCCTCCCATGCCTGTTGTTCTCCTACAGGCAGGTGCCCGAAAAAGGAGTTGGCTTTAGTCCCTTCGAGCTGCTCTTTAGACACCCGGTAAGGGGCCTACTTAGCTTGGTAAGAGAGGGATGGGAAAGACCCCTCAAAGAGCCCAAGCAGAACATAATGGACTATGTGATTGGCCTTTGATCCAGGATGACTGAGTATATGAAGAAAGTGATCAAGATTTTGGTGGCCAGCCAGGATCTTGTAAGGTACTGGTAAGTCCTCTACGGTGGAATACCAGCCAGCACAGTTAGTGTGGGTCTTTGAGCCTGTGGCACCCAGAGCACTGCAGGACAAGTAGACTGAACCATACCCAATCTTGGAGAAGGTGGGAGTCACCTACATGGTGGTCTTGGGGACTCCCAGGAACTCTAATAGGTTGATCCACGTAAACAGACTCAAGTTTCACCGTGACAGAGCATACATCACCATGCTCGTGGTGACAGATGGGGGAGAGGAAGAGGAAAGTGAGCTACTCCCAGACCTCTTATCCTCCAGTGCCCAAGATGGAAGTGTGGAAGTTGTTGTTCTCTCCTCCCCCTTAACAGACAGCAACTAAGGGACTGCTATCAATTGTTGAAGCAGTTTGCTGGGCTGTTTTCTCTGACCCCAGGTCTGACAACATGGTGTACCCATGATATGGCCACCAGTGATGGCTTACATGTCAAAACCATAGTATACAGGTTGTCTGACCAAGTCCAGGCCAGCATCAAGGCTGAGGTTCCCAGGATGTTGGTTGGAGTTGTGGTGATAGCCTCTAGTAGTCCATGTGCCAGCCCAGTTTTACTGGTGCCCAAACCCAATCCCAAAGGAGGGAAACCAGAGCTAAGGTTCTGCATGGACTACAGGGACATCAGTGCAGTCACCTAAACTGTTCCTCAGCCCATACCAAGAGCTGATGAGCTTATTGATAGGCTGTGGGCAGCCAAATATCTGAGTAGCTGGCCTAAGGGTATTGGCAGATATCCCTCACCCCATGAGCCTAGGAGAGGTCTGCTTTTTTGACAGCAGGAGGCCACTTTCAGTTCAAAGTGATGCCGTTTAGATTGAAAAATGAACCTGCCAACTTCCAGAGGGTTGTGAATCGAGTACTTTCAGGTCTGGAAAGATTTAGTACAGCTTTTCTAGATGATACAGCTGTATTTAGTTCCACCTGGGAGGATCACCTGGTCTACCTCAAGGAAGTGCTTCAGACCCTGCAGCAGGCAGGCCTTCCTATCAAGGCAAGTAATTGCCAGACAGGGCAAGGCTCTGTTGTGTACATGGGCTACCAACTTGGCATAGGCCATGTACTACCTCTCCAACCAAACATCCAGACAATTCAGTCTGGGAAGCTCCTAAGACCCAGACCCATGTCAGAGCCTTTTGTCGCCTGACTGGGTACTACATGAGATTTGTGAAAAGTTGTGGTACTATGGTGGCACCACTAACTGAACATACCTCCAAGAAACAACCCAAAAAGGTCATCTGGACTGAGCAGTGTCAAAAGGCTTTTGACACCCTCAAAGAAGCTCTACGCTCAGCACCTGTCCTGAAGGCACCTGACTTCAGTAAGGAATTAATTGTTCAGACAGATGCCTCTGAACATGGAATTGGGGCAGTGTTTATTTGGGCCAGAATCAGCCAGTTGCCTTCATTAGCAGGCAAATCCTTCCCAGAGAGCAGCGTTGGAGTGCCATTGAGAGGGAAGCCTTTGCTGTGGTTTGGTCCCTGTAGAAGCTGAGACCCTACCTGTTTGGGAATAACTTCAGAGTTCAAACTAACCACAGACTTCTCAGATGACTGACGCAAATGAGAAGAGAGAACCCCAAGTTGTTGAGGTGGAACACAAACCTGGAACTGACCATGTCAATGCAGATGACCTTTCAAGGTTCCTCCACTTGGATGGTAACTGCCAGGATAAGGGTTAGTTGCTTATCATCCTTGGTTTGAAGGGAGGCCATGTAAGGGAATGCCTCTTTTCTTATGGTCGCCCCCGCCCCCAGAGGTTTGGACTAATTCTGCTGGTTTTTCGACTCTCAGTGGACTGAGGCCTGCTAAGCAGACCTCGGTGCCTGTGTCCTGACTGTAAACTGTGAGGTTGATTGGCGTATACCCAATTATCATCAGCTAACTTACTTGTACACACCCTAGTATATTGTACCCAGGGCCCTGTACTGTAAGTTGTAGGGGCACCATTGTGCCACCCTGGGTGTGACATAACTAAAACATGGCACCTAGTCTGTCACTCCATACTGGTAGGGCAGTTTTGAACTGCTAACTCGACTTTGCTCTTTAAAATCATGGCAAATCCAAGTAGTCTCTTTTAATGTACATAAGTCACCTCTTAGGCTGGCCTAGCGATCCCTAAAGCAGTTTGCTGTACAATATAAAGTGGAACATGTGTTTTACATGTTCCAACAGTAAAACACCCGCAATTGTCTTTTTTACTGTGGAAAAGGCTAGTAACCCCAGTGGCAAGTGCAGAGTAGCAGCTTCCACCACAGCCCTGCTAACTTCTGACTTGGACTACTAAAGTTGATACTGTAAGGTATCAAACAACTCGTTACAGTAAGCCCGACTTGATGACCCAGTCGAAATTAACATAACTTGTTGTAGTATGCAACATGTACAAAGTGGCCACTTTGTTGCCCTAAATCCCCTGTGTTCATCCACAGCTGCACACTGGGTTTCTCCTTGAGACAGCACTCTGGCTTTCTGGGGAGATGTGCAAACGACTCTCAGGAAAGAAAACAATAGCAGCCCGTGCGGGAGAGAGGTGTAGCCTCTCCCTGGCAAGAAGCCACATGGGTGTTGGCCCCACAGGCAAGCTTCATAGGCAAAGCAACCTTTGAAGAGCAAATGGGGAACACTTGGGATAGGGGCTGCACTGCTGTTGAGGTAGACAGGATGGAAAGGGAAAACCAGCTTCCAAACCGTTTTTTTTAAGGGCAAGTAGCCTTCCTGGTTGCCACTCCTCTGAATTGGGCTAGGGAGCTCCGGATGCCAAAAGAGGGGTTCTGCCATGTTGAAAACGAGCAGAATGGCGCATCCCTAGATAGCCAGATGCCACGCTTCACAGGAAGCGGTCATCAGGAGGGAGGGAACCTGGGAGCCCATTGACTACCAATCACATCCTACCCTGAGGGCATTTTCTGAGTATAATTAGGGCACCCCTGGCACCCAGAACTCCGATCTCGGATGACTGTAGAAGAGGACCACAGGAGGACTGCCCTGCTGCACCAAGGAACCGCAAAGAGACTACACCTGCTGATACTGGTGGTTAGCAAAGGACAAGGGACTCTGCCTGCAGTGTCCTAAGAGAAGTCGTCTCTAGAGCCCAGCTGAGGCAAGAGACCTCAAGGGTCAGTTGGCTGACCTCCTGTTCACAGCACACGGCCACAACAGTTGATGAAGCCTGCTGGTGCGAGCTGGTAACCCAAATCTTCAAGCCTCTTTTTCTCGTCGCCGTGCAACACCAAAGACCAAGACCCGACACTCAAAACTGTGCTGACTCTGCTGGACCGGGGAGAGTCATAGGAGTGCAGCTTGGCCACCCTGAAGGCAAGTTATCGCCCAGAAGAGTATTTGATTCTAACCGCGATACCAGGCGACTGGTGGCCCAGTGGTGGCTAAACTTCTGCCAGGACACCGAAGACTTTGAGGGACGTCGACACCTGTGACCAGGACCGCCTTACCTAGTTTGTGGACCGAGGAGTAGTCGCAGGAAGGCCGTTGTCGACCGCAACCCATCCACTGCATCTTTGAGCATTTTCAGCATCCTGTATCCCTTGCATCAGGACCACTTCCATAGAAACCTATAGCAAAGGGATAAAAAGTGCCTGGAACTTCATGAAGACTGCTTCATCTTCCAAGGTAAATGCTTCTGTGTACCTTGCAGGTCATCTTGACTGGCTCCCTGTCAGAGTTGGTTGCCTAAAGTAACTGAAAGAAACCGCATTTATACCAAGTTTTTCTAGAAAGTTTCTAAGTGTCAAATGTGTTACATTTTCCAGTGCTTGTTCGTGGTTAAGGGAAAAGTGCATATTTACTATAATGTATCTCCGGAACCCTCTGGTGGATGTCTTTCATTGTGATGTCTAAAAATACATAAAAATAGTCTATTTTTATAAATTGGTGTCAGATATCTCATATGAATTTCTTCTTCAATTGTTTTGGTGCTGTTAAAATGCTTAACACTGGTTCCTTTGTGTAAGCCGGACTGCTCAGAGCCACAGCTTCCCAGGGTTGGACTTAAGGTTTAGCAAACAAAACCTATTGGTCCTAAAGGAGTTTAAGTGTATTACACTGTGAGGTAGCATCATATAATAAACCCCATTTTCTCATACCTCCTTTCTTCCAACGGTGGTGACTCCTGTTCATGGCCGGTCAGACCATCACCTTTCTGACGTTCTCTGCTCCCTCTCACCCCTCTAAAGCTTTACACTATATTTTCGGCTCTGATTCTGACAACAATGATAGCTTTGATGGGGAATGAATTTGTCCCTGTAGTATGATGACAACTGGGATAAGGAACTGCAAGTTACCAGTGGCTGGATATCTTCCCTGACACTGGACTTTTCTCTCTTCCATGTCCTGCAAAAGAGGAAAGCATCTCCTTCACGGTTGTGATAGATAGAGCTGCAGAAGTGCTTGATTTGCAGCTTCCTACCCCGGAGGTGAAGACGCGTGTTCTAACATAGGTTCTCCAGACTGGCCAGGTACCTACTGAGCATCTTTAACCTTTTAATGAGGCCCTTGTCGTGTAGTTCCCACCATCAGTAGGATCTGTGCGTTTGTGGACAACATAAACTTTAGGTGAGGTGCCTAGACTGATTCCACGCACCCCCGTCGGATACGTTGTCCTAGAGACTAAATAGCTCACAGTGCCACCATAAGCCCCCCCTTAACCAAAACAGCGAGTGTTAGAAATGGGATCTCTAGTTGGCAAGGGCTTGCACCTTCGTCCAAGTAGGGACCCTTCTTCCTAGTCAGGGTAAGGGTTGTTACACTCGTGAAGTAACCCCTGCTCACCCTCGTGGTAGCTTGGCACGAGCAGTCAGGCTTAATTCAGAGGCGGTGTGTAAAGCATTTGCACATAACCAACAGTAATACAGTGTAAGCACTACAAACGGACACCACACCAGTTTAGAAAAATAACCAATATTTTATATACTCAAGACAAGACCAATTACGACAAAAATCCACAATACTATACTTTACGAATGAATGCTTGATACGGTAACTTCTTCTTTGCAGGAATAGCACAAAAGCAAAGTTCGTACGAGTCGGTAGCTCCGTCCGAGCCTACCGCGATGCTGAAAACCACAGAGTCTAACAGTTCCAGCCGAACGTGCGTCGCAGACGTGCGAGCGGTGCCCCAAATGCGGTGCGGTCTCGACTCTTGAGCCAGTTGCAGCGACAGTGTCGGTCTGGTCCGGCTGGCCCAGTGAAGCGATGCGATGCGAACTGCGGTGCCCACAGGTCACGGTGCAAGCAGCGGCTCGATGTTGGCGGCGTCGGACGTCGCCCACGGTGAGACCAGGGTTGCGATGCGAAGCGGGGCGATGCGGTCTGCGGTGCAAACAGGTCACCGGCCAGGGATGGATTCGGTTGACGGAGTCGGTTGCGGTTCCCTTCCTCTGTGGCAACTGAAACAGCGTTCCAGAAGCGGTACCCAGAGGCTTGTGAAGTCTTTGTAGTCCCTGAGACTTCTTAACAGGAGGCCAGCTCGGTTCCTGGCCCTTGGAGATACTCAGCACAAGTTTGTAGAAAGTTCAGTCCAGTCCTTTCACTGCCCAAGGCAGAAGCAGCAGCTGCAGGCCAGCCCAACAAAGCAACAACACAGCAAAGGGGCAGTACTCCTCCTGGCAGCTCTTCCAGCTCTTCGTCTTGGCAGGTTCCTTGATTCCAGCGAGATCTAAATTCATGGGGTCAGGGCCCCAATATTTATATCCCAAATTCCTTTGTTCTCTGAAGGCAGAGAGGCCTTCGCCTAGTCCAAACCAGTTCTGGAGCACTTTGTTGACAAGTCTCCGTCCCTTCTTTTTAGTGAGTAGGCCAGGGACATCAGACGCACCACAGGAGGTGGAGCCAGCATTGTGGAGGGAAGGCACTGTCCTATTCAGGGCCCAGGTGCGACCCCTCCCACCCATCTACAGGTCGATCTGGCTATTCAGCCCTGCGCTGACTCACCCTGTCTCCTGGCATCCCCCAGCCCCTGTCACTCACATTCCAGACAAGGAATACACAATCTCGCAGAGGCAGGCTTGGATGGTTAGACAAGAAAATACCCACTTTCTAAAAGTGGTATTTTCAAACACAGAATGTTAAAACCAACCTTACTAAAAGCTGCATTTTATCATTCTGAGTCCAGGCATACTAAACTCGAATTTCTACCATGTTCCCGGGGTCAGTTAGGATTATAAGCTGTAATAATCAAAACTGCCCGTTCTGGCCTAGGGGGAACAGGTAGCCTTGCAATAGTGAAAAACGAACTAGGCTGTAATTCACTATCAGGACATGCCGCACACACCCGGGCATGTCCTACCTTTCGCAGTACAACGCACCCTGCCCACAGGGGTACCTTGGGCCTACCTTAGGGGTGACTAACATGTAGCAAAGGGAAGGTTTAGGGACTTGCAAGTGTGTGCACTTGCCAGTCGACATGGCAGCCCCAGGCTGCGCACAGGCTCTGCGATGGCAGGCCCGAGTTACACTTTACGGGCTGTTTGCGTGGGTGGCACAATCCAGTGCTGCAGCCCACCAACAGCATTTGGTCTATAGGCCCTGGCACTCGCAGTGCACTTTACAAGGGACTGACACATAAACCAAATAGGCCAATCATGGAAACACCAATCCGTAACACATTTTATACAGGAGCACTTGCACTTTCCCACTGGAACGCAGTGAGGAAAGTGCGCAGAATCATCACACCAGCAAAAACAGAGTCAAAACCGGGAGGTCAGAAAGCAAAAAGTCAGGGGAAACACGCCAAAAGATGCCAAGTCTAACAGCGAGCGAATGGTTTCTGGCAACCACTGAACATGACAACCCTGACCCCCTCGGGATCGTGGTAACAGATCTAGAACCCTTTCGCTCAGTCATTTGGGCACTCTTGGTCTCGGGGAAGTTATACAGAGAATGCACAATGGGATGTTCTTCAATATATTTATTGAACCAACGTTATTCTTGTATAGAGTACATGTGCTGCGATAATCAGTAGACAAAAGCATATGAAAGTGATTACATGCACCAAAATAGTAACTAGCAGGTACAGTCACACCATGGTGCTAAGAGCAGTTTCTATATGCAGGCATACAAAACAAGGTAGCAATCAGGCATACTCCTATTATGCAATTTCTCCTTATGTGTGTCTGGGGTGTGTGTTAGTGTATAGCCAAGAATCCCCCCACTGGAAGATCCAAACCTATTACCTGGCGGGACAGAATGTAGGACCCCGTCTTCGTCATGAACTGGACACAGCTCGCGGAGATGTTAGGCAGCTGCTTGGCAAAGCTTCAGCATGCAGGGACCTCTTGATGGCAGCAGTAGTGTCTCCTCTGGCTAACCCCCGTAAATGCTTAATTATTTATAGTAAAAAGCATCCTTGCGATGTATATACAGATTAGCATTGTTATGGGTTTGCAGATAGCCATGTCGCCGTGGATATAGATAGAATAACATTGTACAGTGGGTGCAAAGGCCTTGTACTCTGTGTTCAAGGCATCATGATAATGTTGCGTGAAATGTGTAAGCAAGGCAGTTTCAGAGAAACTAATCCAACATTGTCACGCACACAAATATATGCCAAAGGTTATCGTAAAATGGTATTGTGCAGAAAGAAGGCAATGTAAGAAAATGTGCAGCGTTGCTACATGGTCCTAACTCAGACACATAACACCCACTCCTCATACTAAGGGTCGACATTAAAAGCTAAAAACAGCAGGCCTTAAAACATTCTAAAATCTAAAATCACCTATAACTAATCTCCCAAAACTCTCTAAAAAAAAAAAAACATCATGCAGTTTGAAAGCCCAAGCACACGGAAAGCCAAGGTGCCTAGAAATAAAAGAAGAGAGCATAAAAAATGTGTTTCTACTTTTCGAAAACTGGCCAAATAAACTGTTTCCATCAAATGGAATAGCCAATTGTTTGTGTTCCGAGTGATAGTCGTAACCGCAGGCGACGTTCCAAGAGGCGCACCTCGAAGCAGGTTTATAGAGCAAAGGTGGTTAAGCATTCCACAGAGCCAATGTCCAGTTCACTAGGAGCCAAAGCATCCCAGGGTGGTCGAAGAATGCGTTCAGCAGGAATGGAATACGCTGGGGACAACTATACCCATGGGCATTTAATGGGTCCATTAGTACCTCAATGTCCAATGGCGCACCCATGTGCGATCCTAGGTAGAAATCCAGTACTCATTCATGACTGCACAGGAGACAGCGGAATACAGATTGTACGCAGTGAGGCCATACAGGCCTGAATGATAAGAACCAATGCTCATTCAGTTCTCGAAGCAGAGGTGTACCGAAGCAGTGTATCATGCTCTCACGGAATTGTAGCACAGGCAGTGCTCTCTCCATTCTGTTTCGAACTGGGACATCCATTGAAGAACAGAAAAATGGAAATTAGAATCCCAGCTACAAGTAGCAGGACAAGCCGAAGACCTCCAAAAATGCTTCCCAGCACAGTGTATGAATGATGGAATTACTCTGAAAACTGTCTGAAAGGTGCTAACTAATCCAGAGCCAATATATTTTAAAAAGTGTGTTACTCCCTTTGTGTAAGACAAGTTAAAGATATGGTGAACCAACTCCCCAAAATGCATTGGCAAGTTAGTTTGAAGCAGCGTCTATATTTCGGACAAGGACCTTGTAACCTGGAGATCAAACATCTCTTTGGCGGATGCTAAGGCCACATCCTTTTGAAAAAGCATTTTGTGTGCAACAAGTAACTGGAATTAATCGTTACCAGATAAGTAGGCTTTCCTGTTTTCAGTTTCTATTTTTGGTAAATTCTGGTTGGGTTTTTTCAGTGTTTTCAAGGGATTTCATTACCTTAAAAAAACAGTGGTTATCAGTGGTTACACATTTTTGCGCCATTAAAAACAACAGAAACAGTGTTTTTCCGGTGTTTATGGAACTTTTGCTTTTATTATTGCTTGCATTCTGCACTGATAGTGCATGGTATATAGACAGTGTATATGAGGTCCAAATACATTTTTACAAATCAAACTTATTGTAGTACACCATACAATACTTCTTCAGTGAGTCTTTGGTCATGCACGCTCACTCTTTCCTTCCCATGTAAACTTTTATCTGTGAAAAGGCCCTCTCAACATTGGCACTTGAGACAGGCAACGCCAAAATAGCCAGTGCACAATTTGCTAACTCTGGCCACAGACATAGCTTTCCATGTCCATACTGGTGCACCTGAAGATTGTGATTCTCTGTGACTGGTTCTGCAACATATGCGTTGAACTGGGTACATATGCCCTCAGAGTTATTGAAGCGGTCAAAAATGAGGCAGCACTTATGAAACTCTGGAGAAAATTTCCCTTTACAGAAGGGATCTATAACTTGTGTAGAGTTCCACAGTGAGGCTTCATTGACTTCAAATGCCATGGTTGGTGGAGGGCTATTTCTCATACATTGTAAAATAAAAGTTCCTGAATTGCTCCTCAACATTTCTTCGCTTACCAAGTGCCAAGCACTCTAACATGGAACATGTTGAGAACATGTTGCAGTGCCAAAGTCACTAAAAGTGTCGCCCAGCCTACTCTCAAGGAGATGTTTCACATCTACACCAATTATGCTGAACACTTGGTAGACAAGGGTGTTTTCAGGCTCTAGTTTTTTTATTATGTCCACTACAGCAGTCATGCTTTCCTGTGAAAATCTAAGAACGCAGTAGAGTGTATTTTTTTTTCAATTCACAATCAATATGTGAGCAAAGATTCTCACATTTCTTGCCTTCGGCATCATCACTCAGCAAAAGTTCTGTAAACGGTTGCCACATGGATAATATAGCATTCATGGCCTCTAGGACTGAGACGCACCAGCTAAGTGACACAGTTGGGATGACTCTTTCTTTGATGCCGCACAAAATGAGAAATATTTGCGTTTTAGTTTCCGCGCATAACAAAATAGTGCACCAGAATGGACTAAAAAGTCAATAGCATTCTTCTTTAACTCTGAAGATTGTAAAGATGCTTTCAGCATACCATCTAACAAGCGGCAAGGATCTCTTACAGGGAAGCACTTCAGCTCAGGTATCGATTTTATCTGAAAGAGACACGTTAGTGACAGATTCCTTACCTTAGAATATCCCCAGGCGTCAGGCTGGATCCGGAAAGTTTTTGCGTAGCAGTACCCTTGCGCGTCGGTAGGCGGCGTCGTGCGGCTCCGCGTCCGTCGTCGGGCGTCGTGATCGCCGGGATGACGTCGCGGGCAGTACTTAGACGCCGCCCCTGCGCGCTGACGTCAGTTCTTCTTTTCCGCGCCAGCAAGCGCAGATCCGGGAAGAGCAGTGCCCTGGTCATTTTTTGACCATACTTTTTGGTGAATTTTTTCACTGTTTTTTCATCTATCAAGGTGTCGTAGGGATGCCCGGTTTCAAGCGTTGCGGCGCCTGTGCGCGGATGATGTCCGTCACCGACCCGCATTGGGAGTGTCTCTTCTGCCTCGGCCGAGGCCACGACACGGAGTCTTGTACCGACTGCCAGGCCCTCAACCCGAAAGCTTTGCGAGAGCGGTCTCGAAAGCTCCTCGAGGCCCGGCATTCGGCTCCGCGGAAGCCCCGGTCACGTGAGAGGTCCAGGGTCGATCGCGGAGTCCACACCGGTCGTCGAAGTCTTCTTCGTCCGGTAAGTCGAAACACAAGAAGTCCAAAAGCATCATCGCTCTAGGACTTCGCCTCGCCGGTCTCGCGGCTCGGCTGAGGCCCCTCCCGGCACCGTCCCCGCCCCGCGGCCCCGGACATGCCTGTGGAGTCGCCCCGCCATACCCGCCCTTCCCGGGTTCGGGGGCGGATCCGGCCAAAGTGCAGGAATTCCTGTCGGCCATGGCCCGCCTCTTCGGGCCTCCAGGCCCCTCCGGTGCGCCTTCGGGCCCCGCGGGCCCTGATGGGGTTGCTCCGGCGTCGCCGACGGCTCCGGCCCCGGCGTCACCCGTGCCTCCAGCCTCGATCCCGGCTCGGCCCCGGCCTCGATCCCGGCTCCACAACCCCCATCGACGCCGGTCGACCTAACGACACCTCCGCCAGCGCCGATGTCTCCGGTGCCGTTCTCGACGCCGCCCTGGGCTCCGGGCGGCGTCGTCCCCAGTTCCTTCCGGCTCCGGACATGGATCCGGACCGAGCGTCGCTCGACGCCGGTTCCGGCGCCGATGGGACCTTGGATCCCAACTGTCCCTCCTCCTCCTTATTTTGAACCAGAGGAGGACCAGGTGGACTGGGAGGGGTCTGATGACCCTCTGACACGACGGTGTCAGTACGATGAGGACTGGACAGAGAGTCTAGGGAGGCCAGTGGTCTGGATACTTCCCCTGACACTGGCATGCTGTCTCCTCCCGTGGCTACGGAGGAGGGAGCCAATTTTGGTACAGTGTTGCATAGGGTAGCTGGGGCCTTACGTCTCCAACTCCCTACTTTGACGGATAAGCCTAACATCTTGACAGAGGTGCTTCAGCCGGCAGCCTCCTCTGCGGAGACTGTGCTGCCGTTTAACGACGCCCTCACTGACGTTCTTTTGGGCGCCTGGTCCCAGCCCAACACAGGGGCTCCTGTGGATCGGAACGTGTCACGACGCCATCGCCCAGCTCCGGGCGACCCCCTGTTTCTCTCTGTCCACCCCACTCCTGAGAGCTTGGTTGTCCAAGCCTCCGCTTCCCAAACCGCCTTCCCTACCGCTCCTCCGGATAGGGAATCCAAACGCCTGGATCAGTTTGGGAAGAAGGGTTTTTCTTCCTCCAGTGCTGGCTTGCGGTCCGTTAACACCGCTTGTCTTTTGGGCCGATATACCCACTCCCTGTGGGATTCGGTGGTGGATGTTTTGCCCCAGTGTCCTGAGGAGGTCCAGACACTGCTTTCCCGCGCCATTGCGGAAGGAAGGGATGCGGCTAAATACACAATACGTTGTGGCCTTGACACCGCCGACTCGCTGGGCAGGTCTATTGCAACGACGGTGGCGCTCAGACGCCACGCCTGGCTGAGAACCACTGGTTTTTCAGGGGATGTCCAGAATACTCTCATGGACATGCCCTTTGATGGAGTCGGTCTTTTTGGGTCCAAAGCAGACCATGCGTTGGAGCGCTTTAAGGACTCACGGGCTACTGCCAAGTCCCTGGGCCTTTCTGCTACACGCCCTCCGCTGACTTCTGCTTTTCGCCCCTATCGTGGCCACGGTAGGGGTGCCCCTTCACGTCAGCAGCCCAGCCACCGGCCCGCGCAGCAGGCGTCTTCGCGTGGCCGAGGACGTGGATTCCGCCGTGGCGGATCGGGCAACCAGCGTGCGGGTCAGGCCACCACCTCCAACCCGTCCGCGGCCTCCAAGCCCTCCTAGTCCCTCCTTTCAGGTGCACAGCACGCCAGTAGGGGGCAGGGTCCACCATCACCTTCCCCACTGGCGTACCATCACCTCGGACAGGTGGGTCTTGGACATTGTCCGAAGGGGCTACTCCCTCCCCTTCGAGACCACCCCCCCAGCCATGCCACCTCAATTCCACCGCATGTCAGGGGATCACTTGGTGCTTCTACAGAAGGAAGTCGCGGCCCTCTTGACCAAGAGGGCCATCGAGCGTGTTCCGACCCCAGAAGTAGGGCGTGGTTGCTACTCCCACTACTTTCTGGTGCCCAAAAAGGACAAGGAGGACATGCGTCCTATCTTGGACCTCCGGAACGTCAATCGCTTCCTCCGGAAGGAGAATTCAAGATGCTCACCCTAGCTCAGGTCTTGACTGCCCTCGACCCTGGAGACTGGTTGGTAGCGTTGGACTTGCAGGACGCATATTTCCACATCCCCAGTCCTGCCGGCCCACCGGCGTTACCTTCGGTTCACGGTAGGCCCCGAGCATTTTCAGTTCACCGTGCTCCCTTTGGCCTTACCAGTGCCCTCGGGTGTTCACGAAAGTGGCGGTGGTCGCAGCTCATCTGCGCCGGGCAGGGGTTTCAGTCTTCCCCTACCTCGACGACTGGCTGCTGAAGGCGGGGCTCGTCCCAGGCAGTCGTCTCCCACCTCCAGACTACTGCCGAACTCCTGCACTCGCTGGGGTTCTCCATCAATGTGCCGAAGTCGCATCTGATTCCTTCTCCACAGCTCCTTTTCATCGGAGCGGTTCTGGACACGACGCAGTTTTGGGCCTATCCTCCCGAACGGCGAGTCCGGGATATTCAGGCTATGATTCCGATCTTTCAGCCTTTATCCTGGGTTTCGGTACGGATGACCCTGAGGCTGCTGGGCCTCATGGCCTCCTGCATCCTGCTGGTCAATCATGCCAGATGGCATATGCGGGCTCTGCAGTGGGACCTGAAGTTCCAGTGGGCGCAGCACCAGGGCAACCTGTCCGATCACGTCCAGATCTCGGAGGGGACTGCAAGACAGTTGCAGTGGTGGCTCTCGAACCGGCAATGGGTCATGGGCAGATCCCTCTCCCTTCCCCAGCCAGAGCACACAGTTGTGACGGACGCGTCCCTTCTGGGATGGGGCGGTCACATGGGAGAGGCGGAGATCAGAGGCCTCTGGTCTCCGGCGGAGTCCCGGCTCCATATCAACCTTCTGGAGCTCCGGGCGATCCGACTTGCACTCAAGGCATTCCTTCCCTCTGTCAAAGGGGAGGTAGTGCAGGTGTTCACAGACAACACCACCGCCATGTGGTACTGCAACAAACAGGGCGGGGTGGGGTCTTGGACCCTTTGTCCGGAGGCTCTGCGCCTCTGGACATGGCTGGAACATCAGGGCATGTTCCTGATGGTTCAACACCTGGCAGGTTCCCTGAACGCCAGGGCGGACGAACTCAGCCGGAGGTGCATGATGGATCACGAATGGCGTCTTCACTCGGAAGTGGCGCAAGGACTCTTTCTACAATGGGGAGAGCCTTGGTTAGATCTATTCGCCACCGAAGAGAACGCGCAATGTCATCAGTTCTGCGCGTTGGAATTTCCAAGGCGGCACTCGCTCGGAGACGCTTTCGTCACGAGTGGAGTTGCGGTCTGTTGTACGCCTTTCCGCCTATACCACTTCTACCCAGAGTGTTGAAGAAGATTCGGCACGACCGGGCCCAAGTCATTCTTGTGGCTCCGGACTGGGCTCGAAGAGTTTGGTATCCCGAGCTACTCAATATGAGCGTAGATCCCCGATCCGTCTGCCTCTTCGGGAGGATCTTCTGTCGCAGCAGCAGGGGACGGTCCTCCACCCGAACCTGTCCAGTCTACACCTGCTTGCGTGGAGATTGAGCGGCGGCAGTTGATTCCTTTCGACTTGCCTCCCGAAGTTTGTGATGTGATTCTGGCAGCCAGGCGTCCCTCCACTAAGGTGGTATACGCCTGCAGGTGGAACAAATTTGTGGCATGGTGCACAGCAAAGGCTGTGAATCCCCTCTCTGCCCCTCTTTCTGAGGTCCTTCTGTTCCTTCTTTCTCTGGCCCAACAGGGTTCTGCCCTGGGTACCATCAAGGGTTATCTTTGTGCTATCTCGGCCTTCCTCAGGCTTCCTGATCAGCCCTCCCTTTTCAAGTCCCCTGTTGTTAACAGGTTCTTAAAAGGCATTACTCACCTCTTCCCTCCTGTTCCGTTTGTGATGCCTCAGTGGGACTTGAACTTGGTTCTTACCTTTTTAATGTGCGCTCCCTTTGAGCCTCTACATAACTGTCCTCTTCGTCTTCTTACTCTGAAGACAGCCTTTCTGGTGGCCATCACCTCCGCTCGGCGGGTGAGTGAGCTCCAGGCTCTATCTTGCAAACCTCCCTTTCTGTCTGTTCATCCGGACAAGGTTGTTCTTCGGACGCGCCCGTCCTTCTTGCCAAAGGTGGTTACTGCTTTCCATATTGGGCAGACCATCACTTTGCCCACCTTCTTTCCGCCTCCGCATCCTTCCAGAGAGGAAGAGAGGCTCCACCGTCTGGACCCAAAACGTGCGCTCTCCTTCTATATCGACCGCACAAAACACTTCCGGGTGGATGACCAGCTCTTTGTTGGCTACGTGGGCGCCGAAAAAGGTCGGGCGGTGCACAAGAGGACCATCTCCCGCTGGGTTACCTTGTGCATCAAGACCTGCTATTCTTTGGCTAAGAAGGAGCCTCCTGTTGGGCTGCGGGCCCATTCCACCAGGGCAACGGCTGCTACCACGGCTTTGGGCTGCGGTGTTCCGCTGCCGGTTATTTGTCAGGCAGCTACGTGGGCCTCGCTGCACACGTTTACAAAGTATTACTGCCTTGACAGTCCGGTCCGGAGGGACGGCTTCTTTGGCCGTTCTGTCCTCCAGGACTTCCTTGTCTGATCTTTGTTCGCAGACCCACCACCGGGGTTGGTATTGCTGGGGTATCTATTAGCAAAAATAGGGGACCCCCTCTATTGGAGTAATTTAAGGTCAGGGAGAAGAGGGGAAAGAAAGAAATACTATCTGAAAAAAGCTCCCTCGTGACCTATATTGCTTTCACAAATTGAATATCAATTCAGCATGGGCTAACACACTATAGCATAACAATACCACCATTTAAAGAAAAAAGGAAAAAAATGTATTTGATTTCATCATTGTTTATTTCATTTTTTTAAATATATCAAAATCTTTTATACCTTTTTTCTTATTTGCTTGAATATAAAAGTGTAAATATAAACATATAAAAAGATTTTTGCAGTTATTACATACAATATAAAATTCAAAACAATTCATTTATTAACCCCTGAGTAGACAAAGAAAAACCCTTTTTAATTTCTTCATTCATACAGACATTCAAACTCATACATACTCATACTCTATTCACAAATACATAGATCAAGGGAACGGGAGATAAGGAATAACAGTCTCCACGACCATGAAAGGTGACTGCAACCAGCAGGATCTAAACAACATAGGTCGACGCGCGTTTCGGTGGTTTAAAGAATAGTAATACCACCTTCCTCAGGACCTTAGCTGAATAACAACAAAACATATAAGAACCCAGGGGATACTTGTTGAAAAGTGTGGATAAATAATGAAAGCTAGTGCCGATATTGTCCAAAAACGGTCTAGCTGACAGATGAACCGCCGACCGTTATTATCAAAGGTGACAGTGAGTTGATTGATAAGAACACATCCAATATCATGCGGTCCACCGGTAACTGATGCCGTAACCAACCGTTTATATACTTGACAGACCACGTCCTAGAATATAAGTATACAAAACGCCCTAAACAACTCTGCGTGCATACTCTCTCTCATGGGATAAAATGCTCCTAGTGTCTCAGAAACACACACCAGTCAAATGGATATTTCTTCTAATAGTCATATTGTATTCAACGTCTTCAATGATGTTCCGCAGTTTGTGGTAGATATATCACAATCGGTCCCACATAGGCTCAGCACGGGTGGCCTCGCGTTCAATCATCTATCATGATGACGGCGTCCAAGTGGTGATTCGACGTTGCTGGGGTATCTATTCTAAGGTAAGGAATCTGTCACTAACGTGTCTCTTTCAGATGCACAAGTTACTAACTTGTGTAACGATATATCTGTAAGAGACAGTAGTTAGTGACAGATTCCTACCGCCCCACCCATCCTCCCCGTTCTGCGAACTGATTTCTAGGGTTAAGGACATCCCTTTCAGGGCCCTAGTATTTTTCAGACACCTATGTCAGCTTCTTGCATGGCTCTGCGTTCCTGGCGCGGAAAGTCGTGTACAGAACTGACGTCAGCGCGCAGGGGCGGCGTCTAAGTACTGCCCGCGACGTCATCCCGGCGATCACGACGCCGACGACGGACGCGGAGCCGCACGACGACGCCTACCGACGCCAGCAAGGGTACTGCTACGCAAAACTTTCCGGATCCAGCCTGACGCCTGGGGATATTCTAAGGTAAGGAATCTGTCACTAACTACTGTCTCTTACAGATATATCGTTACACAAGTTAGTAACTTGTGCGACAGGTCATCACACAACTTTTTCATATACGTAGCTGAATCACTGCAAATACAAACAATATCACTCCAATCTTTGCTGAACTTGGTAAGAACTTTTGCAGCAGTATTCCAAGTGACACTGTGTTCCATGTTTTCCCAACATCTGGTGTCATGTTTTCACCAGTATCCCAGATGCTGTGTGACTGCACTCTTTTCACATATACCTGTCACTATACCTTGCATTGAATGTTTAAAGCCTGGGGTGTTTGGCAATTCACCTACTATCAATACTGACTCACCAGAAAACGGGGCTGATGTTTTTACTCATTCTCTGTGGGTAAATGTGATAGTACATATTGGGAAAGATTCTTATGAAACCTAAATTTTTCAGTGAAAGACTCAAACGTATCCAAAAAATCAAATATGATTTTGATATTTCCTGATTCTCTACAGTTTATAAAATAAATAAACAACACCTAAAACATGCTTCTTACCCCTGTATCTTTAGTCCAAAGACCATAAAACTAAAAAAAAGGAAGAAAAAACACTATTTTAGTGACATCCCTAATCAACAAAACTCAAGCAGAATAATGTTAGCCCAGTCTTTCTTACTGCTACCTTATATAACAAAGTTACATTGTATTGGCCCCTTCAGGAAGAAATAAAAATGACTTTCACTCTCCTTTTCCTTTCTTTGAATGACATTTAGTTTGTGTTTGTGCAGGGGTTTTTTCAGTGTTTGTTTACACTGGATAGGGCTAATTCCCTTCCAGTGGGGTTTTATCAGTTATTATAGGTTTAAACCTAAAACCAGACAGCCTACAGATAAGCGATGCCATGTTCCTTTTCACAGCAGCCTTGATCGCTCAGCATCAAAAACTCCTATTCGAGAGTAGTTTGAAAACCAGACGAATCACAGCGGCCGGAGAACCCTTCAGATAACAGGACAAGTTTGCAACCAACGCATTACAAGCTCCATGAAGCTAAATGTCCTTGCATACTAATGACCCGCTCAAAGCATTCTCACAGTCGAAACCGCTGAGAAACTTTAGTATCCCCACTCCTGCATCGAAACTTGAAAGATATTTCCAAGTATTCATGCACAAATCCTTCCCCTAACGCTTCATATCTGCCTACCTGGTGATGTTGTAGACAATATTGGAACTGGAATGTCATGACTGGTAGGGTAATATATCCATGAATTATCCAGTCCGTAGATGCGTCTCCGCAATGGTGAAAGGTAATCGTTCTATTTTTTCAATGTGCAACATGGTATGTTTTGCATCTCTTCGTGCCATTAATATCTGTTGTTTAGATTGTATGAAGAAAACCGATTGGAGGTGTTAATATAACGCCACGGCACATGGCCAGAACGTAGGTTTGAAGTGCCCAGCTTAATAACAAAATGGACTGAAGTTGTGACTGTCCATGTTGTAAAATAGACACGTCTTGCTGCATTATGTTGTAAGGAAGTGGGTTTCTGTTGCAGTAACCCCCCCACTTTTTGCTAGACCACTGATGCACTTTGACTTGATGTGCCCTGGGTCCCTGCCAATCAGGTTCCCAGGGCCTGTGTTCTTTCCCCAAAACTGTACCCAATTGGCATCTCTGGCCACAGGTCAGCCCCTGGTAAATGGTAGCACAGGTACCCAGGGCACTGTGACCAGGGAAGACCTCTAAGGGCTGCAGCACTTATTGTGCCACCCTTAGAGGCCCTGTACCCTGACACTCGCACTCTGCCTTTGCAGACTGCGTGTCTTGGTGCAGAACAAAGTAAAGAGTCGACATGGCACACATCCCTGTGTGCCATGCCCACAAACCACTGCCCTGGCATACATCAGTCACCCCTCTAGCTGGGTGCCCCATGCCAGTGGTGAGGGCACAGGTGCATTAGCCCTGTACCCCTACAGTACCCAGGTCCATTCCTGGGCACTGTAAGTGCAGTGCAGCCATTACGAGTATATGGTGCTGGGAGTTTGTCATTACGAACTCCACAGCACCATAATGGCTACACTGAAGACTGGGAAGTTTGGTATCAAACTTCTCAGCACATTAAACCCACACTGATGCCAGTATGGGATTTAATGTAAGATGCACGACAGAGGGCAACTTAGAGTTGCCCCCTGAACCTAACCCACAATCCACGTCCTGCCTGAGAGGCTGCCTAGGCTGCCACCCAGCAGACATGTTGCTGGACCCCTGGGTAGAGAGCCATCCGCTCTCCTGGGCCTGCAACAATGCACGTCCTGGGCGAGGTGCTAGGTCTCCTCCCCCAGGATGGGCAGGGGGAAGCTTCAAAGGCATGCCGCCTTTGTGAGCCTCCTCAGACCACTTGCTGTACTCAGCAACTGGTCCCCACCGGTTCTAGCCCCCACTCTGACGGGAAGACTGGCGGGAAACCCCAAGTGAGGAAAGGGGTGCGCCAGCCTCTGCCAACCCCACCCCTCAGGTGGGGGAGGCGAGGTGAAGCACATCTCCGGGCTCTCGCCATCTTGAAGATGGGGAGCCCTGCCCAATCAGGACTAGGCTCCTGCCCCCTCCCACTGGAGAGTGGCAGGATAGGGGTGTACCCACCCCAGGGAAGGGACCCATTGGTCCCTGCCCTTTACCTACCTGTAACACCCCTAAAATTAGTATTTAGGGGCACCCTGAACCTTCCTTCCTCAGATCCCGAATCTGAAACAAGCAAGAAGAACAAGAAGAAAGAAGACCTGCCGTGCAGCTGCTAACAAGAGGAAGACACCAACTGACTTGGCCCCAGCCCTACAGGCCTGTCGACCCTCGAACCTGCTCCTGCTAAACCCCGGCGTCTCCAGTGGTCAGCAACCTCGAAAACCCCGGAGGACCTGACTGCCTTGTGAGTCTAAAAGACTGGGACTCCCACGAGCAGTGGTTCTGCTCAAAGCAAGTAACAAGGAACCGCGACTCCTGCCCACTCTGCACCCGCCGAGCCCGGCCTGAGTGGACAAAGACCACGAGGACGTCCCCCCGGCGACTGTGATCCAGAATCCAGCACCCAAGGACCCTCCTCGACGCTCCTGACGACGCCTGCAGACTCAGAACCAGGGACCCCTCCAACCGCGACCAGCAGAGGGTAAGATTTCCCGACGTGAAAAGACACCCCTGCACCCGGCGCCCTGCGGCCCCCTGTGCCCAACTCCGGGGTGCCTACCTAACCTACAGCTTCCCAACTTACCTCTCGAAGTGGTGGTCGCACCCGAAGAATCTCCGTCCCCGAGCTTGCAGCCTTTGTTCGTCTGGTAACTTCTCCATTGAAATCCATTGAGCGCCCGACGGCTCAAAAGCACCCTGCACCCAGCCGCCTGAGTGCCCCTGGGAGTGCAACACCTATCCTATTCTACTTCCCCACTTGCCCTGTGTAAGTGACCAGGAGCCCAGCTCCCACAGCCGCGTGGCCTGCCTGCTAGCAGCCACCAACCAAGGGCCCACTGCCCGCCATAGGCTAACATTGGGCCTAACTCACTCTGCACCCGGCCGCCCCTGTGCCGCTGAGGGTGTACCAACTGCACCTACCTGACCCTGGGAGACCCATGAGTCTATGCACAGAACCTTAACTCTACCAGTCGAGTACTTACCTGAAAACCGATAACCTACATTTTCTCCGTAGGGTAACATTGACTGGTTTACACTGAAATTTCTTCTAAGTGTCGAGTTTTGAAACTTTAAAATATTCACTAAAAATCGCCCGATCAACAAACGAAATTACTCACCTGTTATCAGGAGAGATCCCAGTGCTGGATCTTGGTGCCCAGCACTGACCCAGAAAAGCAATTACAACTGTACTTACCGATAACTCGATTTTCCTCCATAGGATAACATTGCCTGGTTTTCTCCAGAAATTCTTCTAAGTGTCGATTTTTGAAACAAACAAATATACCTTAAAAATCGCCTGTGTAACAAAAACGATTTCTTCCAACTGTTTACAGGAAATGCACCAGGGCTGAATCCAGGATCCAGCCCTGAGTAAGAAAATCATACGCAAAGTAATTGATATTGCATTTACTTAAAAATCCCCATTGAGCTCAATGTTCTGATTGTGTTTGAATTGTGTTGCCTATTGCAACAACTGTAGCTATTGCATTTAAGTCTATTGTGTATTGAAAGTATATAACTAAAACATCTCATTCCGAGAAAGTATTTCTATACCCACTTGTGGTTCTAAAATAAAACAATATATTTTTATATACAAAACAATTGGCCTAGAGTTCAGTTCTTGAGTGTGTGAGACCATTTGCTGACTGAGTGTGTACAACAAATGCTTTACACTGTCCTCTGATACTGCCTTACTGCTCGACCAAGCTACCACTTTAGAGAGTAAGGTTATATCTAACTTTAGCCTCTGCCAAACCTCTGGGGACTGTGGACTCTGTGCACACTGAACCTTACTTTGGTTCAGTATATACAGAGCCACTTTCTTACATATGTTGATTGCAGATGATACTATGTTGCCCAGCAAATATATCCTAGAAGATAATGTGGTCATGCCATTGTCAACCACTGCCAAAGCCTTTTCTAGATTAACCCTATCAATCTTGCGCAGTCTCTCAGCAGCTTCCAGATGAGAAACTTTCCATAGTTCATTGTATATGGCATACAAGAACCACTTTTGACGTGGATTCCGGGGACCTAACAAGAAATCCCTGAGATCCAGGTCATCTGACAGAAGGGACAAGTGTTGTTTCACCTGAGATAGTGTTGAGGTCTTTAGCCAGTCAAGGCATAACTTCCCAACACTGTATGATGTCACCACTCAAGTGTTCAGCTTGTACATAACGTTGGTCTGGTCTATTGATCTTGAACCTGTTAGCGTTACCCAGGAATCTGGAATGACACCCATTAGTGTCTAAAGGCCAAACCAACCATCCCTTCCGATTTGGGGTCTGATGAATTGTTAGAGCCGTTGCGTAGTATGGCATCTAGTGCATCCTCACTCTAGTGTATAAAGTAAAATGTTGCAAATGTGGGAATTCGTGGTGTGTTCAAGTCTTTTATCTTGGCTATTCCAAGACATGAAGTTTGTTGCACAGTTTCATTCATGAAAATCATTTGATGTGGTATTAGGCATGCTCTAAAGAAGGCCTCCGTTCCCTGAACCTGCCAATCTTTTGTCCCCCAAACAGACTTTGTATATATTGTGTCTTACCAAAAGTCAAAACCCTGTACAGACAGCTGTGTAAGAAAATAAGCAGATTATATCAGATTGGTGTTTGTTAGCTAGCATATTTTTCTAAGCAGATGTAGGTGTAAGCATGTAAAAAAAATGAGGCTGGGTCTGTTGTGTCAAAACCAAAAAATAAGCAAACTTCTATGCGAATGTCTTTGAACTAACGTTCGGTGGTGTTGCGCAATGTTCCCTTTGGGTGTAATTATAAATGGTACATGAGATACTTGCTTTATGCACAAAGTGGTGACCATAATGTTGATAACAGAACATATCACCGTAATTAGATGTACCATCATACAATTCATCAGAAGAAAATATGGTTGATTGCTTTAGATCTTTTAGCTAATTATGCACTGTATCAATGTTCCAATCATCAGAAATAGTACTAGCGGTGATGATATCATTTAAAGAAATTCTAAACAAATACGGAATCTACAAAAGTTCGTTAGGGCCATACACATCATACGATACCCTGTCCCACACTATTCCTTCGGGAACTGGAACCGCTGTAATGTGCACCAGGGACAGATCTCTTTGATCACTGTGTGATGATGCATGTGGTTTCAATAGCAATTTCACAAGTTGGACTGCAGAGCGTTCTGGGAGAAAATGTCCATTTAGAAGTAAGAAAAATACAGTCACCAAACCAATCCAGAGGACTAGGAATAGTAATCCAATTGTAATCCGAAGCTGCAAACAAGGAATAACAAAGTATGTCTTTTTCAGCCAAAGATAGAGAGCACGCATTTGTAACTTGAAAGGGAGAGGGAGCATCAGTGGTGTCTCAGGTTCATTTGAATCCTATGAAAGTCGTCATAGTCACAAAGTAGCCAGACGCCGTTCGGTCTATTTTTCGCAGCTCAGCATGTTTTGTAGAACGGGGAGATGACTCATTCTGTGGCATATTGACATAGATCTTAATTATTGCCTCATTGTCGAATTGAAATTTGCGTTTCTGTACCAGTTGATTGTACAGTGGTTGTTGCAACAGGGAGAAGGAATACTTCATTGTTGTTTACTGTTTCTCGTTGGGGAGAGGAATCTTCTTTAGTTATCAAAGCTTCCAACTGAACCTCCTGTGTGGTAGCGAGAGGAGAGCAGTGGCTACCCAGGAGCCCATGTGGCTTACTGTTGAGAACCAGCAACATAATGTGGTTTGATCAGATTAATGGAGACTAACCTTTTGTCTCGTCGACCGGCAAGGGGTGAAAGAAGTACAGTTCTGGTCCTTTGACAGCCAGGACAGGTACAGGCGCTCTGTATGATGGGCCAAACTCTTTTTTATTTTTTTTTGTCCACAATTTTCTCCTTGACTAGATCCCCAATCTTCGTGACCCTACCGGGTCTTGCCGGGACAACCTTCACTGTGGAGGAGCGTTTCATTTAGTTCCTGTAAAACAGTCAAATGTTCATTGATTTCAAATAATGTGTCTTCCGCCACTGTGCCTACCTTATCGAGGTCTGGGACCCACATTCTTACCCTGAACAGGATTTCATATGGAGTCCGACCACCCAGGAATGTTCTTGGCATATTGTTAAGTGCCCTTTGGATCCCCATATAGGTGATGGACCTAACTGCGACCTGAGCCTAGTACCCTTGCTGTAAAAGACTGCTTTAAGTCATGATTTTTCCTCTTGACTACCATTTTCCCTTGGGTGATAGGGTGAGGAGTATTGCATGGTCACACCCAAACTTCCCATGGCCTCTTTGAAAGCCCGAGAGCTAAACGCCGGACCCTGGTCAGAATGTAGTGTGCCAATTGTGTATGTCCCGATGAGACTTCCAAGTCTTTGATAACTGTACTTTGAATAAATTTATTCAGCAAAAAAAGATGCCATAAAAGTACAGAGTAAAAACAATATAAAATAATGTACATAATTACACAATAAAATTCAATTTCATCATTAAGATAGACATAAAAATGGGGGAAGTGGTTGGGTAATGTGGAGGGTTTTGAGTAACCAGATTCCCTACCTTCTCTGTGCAAGTCTTTTGGGGTTCGTGACTGTGGGATGCATTGCTTACAGGAATGTACTTGACTCAATGATTTCCGTGTATCTGCTTATTTGTTTCACGGGTTTGAAAACAATAAAATTTGCTTATCAAAAAAAAAGATAGACCTAAAAAAACAATTAATTCATTCATTTAAAATCAGACAGATTAAGTCATTTAGCCATCTGCAAGGAACCTGAAAGGACATAGGCCCAGCAGCTGGCATATATATTTAAGACTTATAAATAACATCAGTTCGGGCGTCAGCTGACTTCTGTGGCCATAACCACAGGAATCTAGAGCATGAATCCACTGCCACCAAGATGTACTTGTAAGCCACGTCCGATTGTAAGGGGCCGCAGTGGTCCAAATAGACACAAATGAGAGGCTTGTTTGAAATCAATAGAGGTTTCTGTGGTGGACATGCTACGGTGGAGCCCTTCATCTACTGGCAGATGTCACGTTGGTGGTCAAAGTCCTTGGTCTGTTTAGTCAACCAGGCCACCAGTAGCACTGCTGCAATAATGAAACTGTAGCAGTAATCCCTGTGTGTGGTGAACACAGCGCGGCTAGTATTAACCCCAGTCTGCGATCTGTGTTAGGTATAACTCTATCCCCAACTGCTGGAATGTGAGCATATGGTATGCTCTGTGCATCTAACTTATAGAAGTACTTGAGTGGAAATCCTTTTTACAGGCGTGTGTCGTTGCATGCAGCATTGACCTCCACCATGATGCTTCTGTCTATCCTCGTACTAGAATAAGTGATTGCAGCAACTGCCGCAGTACAAACTGTTACCTTAGCGGCTTCATCAGCCATGGGATTCCCTACAACGTGAACGCCAACTCATTCATGACTCAAGGTGTTTATTGCATGAGCCCATAGCAAGAAATTTTTCAGCTTTGCCACCTGTTCCCAAAGCATCTTGTGCTTGATTGTGCAACCCTTAGAATCTCAAAATCCATTTTGGTCCCAGTAGTGAAGGTATTTGTTATATGACTGGACACAATAATTCAAATCACACACTATAAGTGTGGTAAATCCATGATCTGTATTCTCCAGTGCCAGTATCAGGGCCTTGAGTTCTGCCATCTGTGCTATGCAGTCACCAAGTGACTGCAAGTGTTTTTTCAGGATGGAAGTTTCCATCATGCATGTGCCCCTTTTACTATTGCGCATGCAGCCGAATATTGGTGCTTTGTCCCTAGGGCAGGCTGGGCAGACCCATCAGTGTAGATTATGTATTCATATTGATCGAGAGCCATTATTTCATTCAGCAGAGGATATTCTTGTTCATACTGCAAAAAGGCTTGTGTTTGTAATGTAGAGTCAAATTTGTAGTCTACATCTGTTGCAGTGAGAGAGTTAGCCCATTGTATCCATCATGGATGTAAAGCTGTGGCATTTGGAATGCTTGCTTTTGTGACGCCCTCTAAGGTCGGTACCAGGGTTATGACAATTATGTGTTTACCCTGAGACAGTGCTCTCTCTCTCTCACTACAGCAGTCTGTACTGCTGTGAGAATTTTATCAGTAGGTGCAAAACAGAGTTCAGCGTTTGTGTATAAATGTGATTTGTATGCTATTGGTACTGTATCACATTAGTTGAATGTGATATAGGTGTACCCAGATGGTCCAGCGACTACGCGGATCGCCAGAATTGTTACGTTTACACGTGTGTGTAAATGTTTGGAAGCTATCTTAGCAGCTTGTACGGAACTCAAAAGGTTTGTGTGTTCCTGTGTCCAATGTGTGCTTGAAAAGTCTGGTCTTATCAAGTTGTAAAATAGTTTTACACGTTCAGCGTGATCTAAAATGTATGTTCTGCCAACATTTTAAAATCCTAAAATGGATTGTAGTCTTTTAAGAGTTATTGGAGGTTGGAGCAATGCACATTTTTCTAAAAAATGGGTCGCTAGACGTTTGCCTTTACTTGACAATTTATATCCTAAAGATAGGACATTGAGATGGGCAATGTTTGATTTTTTTGAAATTACATTTGTAGCCCATGTGAGCAAACCCCAGAGCTATGCGGTCTCCTCTGTCCAAGTGTTCCATTAGTTCATTGTCCATTAGGTATATATCATCAGTGCAGGACAATGCCTCTTCATCAAAATGTTGAAGTAACTCCTTTACTCTGGCTGAAAATAGCCCAGGGCTAGTCTTATATCCCTTGTGTAATCTACAGAATTGCCTCTGTGTGCCTAGCGCTGAAATTGCTGTCAAATATCCGCTTCCAGGTGCTATATTTTGGCAGAAAAATCCATTTGAGATATCTAGTGTTTTGTATCTCTTCCGCACAATGTTATTCATTAGTGCGGCACTGTGTTTTTTTTGTACTGCAAGTAGATGTGTTCAGATGTCTATAATCCAAAACTAGACTGTATGAATTGTCCGGTTTCATTACGGGAAACAAGGGATTATTCATTGATGAGGTGCAATTTTCTATTACACATTGGTATTCAAGTTGTTCTAGAATTTCCCTAACTTGTTTTTTAGCTTCATGTTTAATTGGATATTGTATTTGGGGTTGAGGAGTTAATTTCAACGGGATCTCATAAAGAGGTGACTCATCATCCCACCCCACATGTTTGGATATAACGCTGGAGCGTGCATTAAAGCCCACTCATTGGAGTATGAATGTTTCACTGATTCTGGAACGAGGTCGGAAAAAGCTAGTAAAATTACTGTTTCCCTGTTTGGCCACCTGAATTCGCAATGGAGTGCCCAGTCTTTTTCAGGCAAAAGAATATCGTAACCATGCATCAAGTTCTCCCAAAAGAGAGTCTTGATGGTTCTGGGTATGTCCCCCTCCAACTGGAGTAAAATTTTATATAAACGCTGAGGAAAACTTACCCTAGTATCCGGTGTTTCCACTGTGATAGGCTTACTTAGCGATACTGCCGCCAAATAATCCATCAGGTTCTGGCAAGCTATTGTAACTTCTGCCACGCTTTCCAGCATCATCACTGCCTATTCCCCGTTCAGAAGCAGAGTCCTCAGTATTCTGAGCATGCCTGCTTTTTATTCTGACTACCTTTATATTTCTGAATTGAGGATCTGAAAGAGACAATTAGTTATAGATTCCTTACCTGTAGAATTACCCCCAGGTGTCAGACTGGTTCCGGAGAATTTTTTCGTCAGCAGTACCTCTGCGTGTCGAAAGGTGGCGTCGGTCGGCTCTGCGTTCGTCATTGGCATCTTGGTTGCCGGGATGACGTTGTGGTAGCTACTTAGACGCCGCCCTTGCACGCTGATGTCAGTTCTTGATTTTTCCACGCCAGCCAGCGCAGATCCGGAGAGAGCGGTACCTCCAGTCACTTTTTGACTGACTTTTTCCGACTTTAGTCAACACCATTGTTGAGTCTTCGACTCCTGGTGCACGTCAGGGATGCCCGGTTTCAAGGCTTGCGGTTCTTGCCGAAAACTGATGTCGGTGACGGATCTGCACCGCATGTGCCTGTGGTGCCTGGAATGCGACCACGATCCCAAGTCGCGTTCCGACTGCCGGACCATGACTCCGAAGTCTTTGCTGGAGCGGTCCCGAAAGCTTCTCGAGGCCCGGCAGTCCGCTCCGCGCCGTTCGAGGTCCCGGTCTCACTGTAGGTCGAGGGACCGGTCGCGGAGCCACCACCACCACCACCACTCGTCTTCAAAGTCTTCGCATTCCTCAGGTAAGTTGAAGCACAAGATGAAGTTGAAGAAGCATCGTCTCTCTTCGATTTCTCCCCGTCCGTCGGCCGACGCGATGAGGGATGCAGGTGGTGTCTCTCCCGCGGCTCCGCGTACGGAGCCCGAAGGGTCGGCTCCGAGTTTCCCTCCCTTTCCGGGACCCGGAGCAACCCCTGCCCAGCTTCGAAGTTTTTACGAAGCGATGCATGCCATCTTTGGGCAGCCCGACTCCGCTGGCGTGCCTTCGGGCCCCGAGGACTTGGCTGGGGGCCCTGGGCCTTCAACACCGGCGGCTTCGGCCCGGCACCGCAGGTTCCCCTTGGATCCAGGCCTGGATCCGGATTGGCGCCGGTCGACCTCATAACACCTCCACCGGCGTCGATTCAACCAGCACCATGCCCGCAGCCGACACAGGTTGTGTCCCCAGCCTGTGTCGATCCCGGCCTCCACCCCGACGTGGACACGGAGCCGAACCGACTTCGACCGACGCCGGATCCGACGCTGACGGATACTTTTGTACCCCTGTTCCACCCTGGTTCTTTCAGGCCAGATTGGCAACCAGAGGAGGGTGAGGAGGACTGGGAGGGGTCTGGAGACCCTTTAACTGACCAGCTGGAGTATGATCTGGACTGGAGAGAGGAGTTGGGGGATGCCAGTTGTCTGGATACCTTCCCAGACCTTGGCATGTTGTCTCCTCTTATCGTGGCTATGGAGGGGGGAGCTTCTTACGCAGTGGTGTTGCGTAGGGCGGCCAAGGCTCTCAACCTCGAGCTACCTACGGTGGCGGTCAGGACTAACCTCCTGACACAGGTGCTTCAACCGGCACCGAGCTCTTCCGAGCCCCTGCTGCCGTTTAATGAAGCTCTAACTGACATCCTTTTGGGCACCTGGTCCAGGCCCAACACAGGGGCCCCTGTGGATAGAATGATTGCCCGATGCCACCGCCCGGTTCCGGGCGACCCCACTTTGCTCTCCCAACACCCCACCCCTGAGAGCTTGGTGGTCCAAGCCTCGACGTCCAAAAGCATATTCCCTAACGCTCCACCTGATGGGGAATCCAAAAAGCTGGACCATCTTGGGAAGATGTTTTCTTCTTCCAGCTTGGGACTGCGGTCGGTAAACACCATATGTCTTTTGGGCCGTTACACCCACTCTGTGGGGATACGGTAGCATAGGTGCTGCCCCAGTGCCCGGAGGAGGCCCGGGCTGTGCTCTCCTGTGCAGTTGCCAAGGGGAGAGACGCAGCCAAGTTTGCCATACGATGTGGACTGGACACCGCCGACTTGCTAGGCAGGACGATTTCAACGTCGGTAGCACTTCGATGCTACGCCTGGCTGAGGTCGACTGGTTTTTTCGGGGATGTCCAAGCTACCCTCATGGACATGCCCTTTGATGGCCGTCGCCTGTTCGGCGGCAAAGCAGACAACACGCTAGAGCGCTTCAAGGACTCTCGGGCTACGGCCAAGTCCTTGGGCCTCTCCACCACCCGCCCTGCGCAGTCTGCTTTTCGCCCCTTTCGTGGCTACGGAAGGGGTGCCCCACCACGTTCCACCCAGAGCCACAGGCCGGTGCAAGCTGTTCAGCCCCTGCACGGCCGGGGACTTGGGACCCACCGCCGTGGGTCTGGAGGCCAGCGAGCTGGCCAGTCCACCACTGCCCCCTCTGCAGCAGCCTCCAAACCCTCCTAGTCTTACCTTTCAAGGCCACCAATCGCCAGTGGGCGGCAGGATTCGCCATCACCTCCCCCACTGGCGCACCATCACGTCGGACAGGTGTGTTTTGCAGATAGTCCCTTCGAGACTACCCCTCCATCCATGCCACCTCAGCACCATCGCATGTCGGAAGATCATCTGGCCCTTCTCCAACAGGAAGTTTCGGCTCTCTTGGCCAAGGGAGCCATCGAGCGAGTTCCTGCCCCAGAAGTAGGTCGTGGTTGCTATTCCCACTACTTTCTGGTGCCCAAGAAGGGCAAAGGCCTGCGTCCTATCTTGGATCTCAGGAATGTCAACCGCTTCCTCTGGAAGGAGAAGGTCAAAATGTTGACGCTAGCTCAGGTACGGTCTGCCCTCGACCCTGGAGACTGGATGGTAGCGTTGGACTTGCAGGACGCTTATTTTCACATCCCCGTCCTGCGGGCCCACCGACGTTACCTGCGGTTCACCGTGGGCCACGAGCACTTTCAGTTTACCATGCTCCCCTTTGGCCTTACCAGCGCACCTCGGGTGTTCACGAAGGTGATGGCGGTGAACGCAGCTCATCTGGGCAGATCAGGGGTTCCACTCTTCCCCTATCTCAATGACTTGCTGTTGAAGGCGGACTCGCCCCAGGCAGTCGTCTCCCAACTCCAGACTACGGCGGACCTCCTGCACTTGCTGGGGTTCGATATGAACGTGCCGAAGTCACACCTGACTCCCTCTCAGAAGCTCCTTTTCATCGGAGCAGTTCTGGACACGACACAGTTTCGGGTTTATCCTCCCGAGCAGCGACTCCGGGATATTCGGGCTATGATTCCGATCTTTCAGCCTTTATCCTGGGTTTCGGTCAGAATGACCGAGAGGCTGCTGGGCCTCATGGACTCCTGCATCCTGCTGGTAGATCATGCCAGGTGGCATATCCGGGCTCTGCAGTGGGACCTGAAGTTCCAGTGGGCACAGCATCAGGGGAATCTGTCCGATTGCATTCAGATCTCGGAGGGCACTGCACGTCAATTGCAGTGCTGGCTTACAAACCAGGATTGGGTCAACGGCAGATCCCTCTCCCTTCCCCAACCGGAGTACACAGTGGTGACGGATGCATCACTTCTAGGGTGGGGCGGCCACATGGGAGAGGCGGAGATCAGAGGCCTCTGGTCTCCGGCGGAGTCTGGGCTCCACATCAACCTTCTGGAGCTTCGGGCGATCCGTCTTGCACTGAAAGCATTCCTTCCCTCTGTCCGGGGAAGAGTGGTGCAGGTGTTCACGGACAATACCACTGCCATGTGGTACTGCAACAAACAGGGCGGGGATATAGGCGGCCGAACTCAGCCGCAGGTGCATGATGGATCACGAGTGGTGTCTTCACTCGGAGGTGGCGCAAGATCTCTTTCAGCAGTGGGGCGAGCCTTGGTTAGACCTACTCGCCACCCAAGAGAACGCTCAATGTCAGCAATTCTGCGTGTTGGAATTTCCAAGGCGGCACTCGCTAGGCGACGCTTTTTGTTGCGAGTGGAGTTGCGGTCTTCTATACGCCTTTCCACCTATACCACTTCTGCCCAGAGTGCTGAAGATCATCAGGTGCCACTGGGCCCAAGTCATCCTTGTGGCTCCGGATTGGGCACGATGAGTCTCATATCCCGAGCTGTTACACATGGCCATCGATCCTCCGATCCGACTGCCTCTTCGGGTGGATCTTTTGTCGCAGCAGCGGGGGACGGTCCTTCACCCCATCCTGTACAGTTTCCACCTCCTTGCGTGGAGATTGAGCGGGGACAGTTGACAGCCTTTGACCTTCCTCCCAAAGTCTGTGATGTTATCTTGGCAGCCAGGCGTCCCTCCATTAAGACGGTATACGCCTGCAGATGGAACAAATTTGTGGCATGGTGCACAGCAAAGGCTGTGGATCCCCTTTCTGCCCCTCTTTCTGAGGTTGTCTTGTTCCTCCTGTGTTTGGCCCAGCAGGGCTCTGCTCTGGGCACTCTGAAGGGCTACCGCTCAGCCATTTCAGCCTTTCTCAGGCTTCCTGATCAGCCTTCTCTTTTCAAGTCCCCTGTTGTAAAACGCTTCCTTAAGGGCATTACTCATCTTTTTCCTCCTGTTCCCTTCATAATGCCTCAGTGGGACTTGAACTTGGTTCTTACCTACCTTATGTGCGCTCCCTTTGAGCCGCTTCATAACTGTCCTCTCAGGCTTCTTACTTTAAAGACTGCCTTTCTGGTTGCCATCACCCCTGCTCGCAGGGTGAGTGAGCTCCAAGCTCTTTCTTCAAAGCCTCCTTTTCTGGCTGTTCATCCGGACAAGGTCGTCCTCAGAACCAGACCTTCCTTTGTTACCAAGGTGGTTACTTCTTTCCACATTGGTCAAACCATCACTTTGCCCACCTTCTTTCCACCTCCGCATCCTTCTAAGGAGGAAGAGAGGCTCCACCGTCTGGATCCAAAACGTGCGCTTTCATTTTATTTGGATCACACCAAGCAATTCAGGGTGGTTGACCAGCTCTTTGTTGGTTACGTGGGCGCCAAAAAAGGTCGGGCCGTTCACAAACAGACCATCTCTAGGTGGGTCGTTTTGTGCATTAAAGCTTTCTACTTTTTGGCAAAGAAGGAGCCTCCACTGGGACTGCGTGCCCATTCTACCAGGGTGACAGCAGCTACCACTGCTTTGGGACGGGGAGTCCCCCTCAGTGACGTCTGTCAGGCACCTACGTGGGCGCATCTGCACACGTTCATAAAACACTACTGCCTGGACAGCCAAGTCCGAAGAGACGGTTTCTTTGGCCGTTCTGTTCTCCAGGACTTTCTGGTGTGAACTTGGTTCGCAGACCCACCTCCGGGCTTGGTATTGCTGGGGTATCTATTCTACAGGTAAGGAATCTATAACTAATTGTCTCTTTCAGATGAACAAGTTACTTACCTTCGGTAACGATATATCTGTAAGAGACCTAGATTAGTTATAGATTCCTTATCGCCCCACCCATCCTCCCCGTTCTGCGAACTGACTTCTAGGGTCAGGGAATCCCTTTCAGGGCCTTAGTTTTGTGCACCAGTGGTCAGTGTCTTGCATGGCTCTGCGCTTCTGGCGTGGAATGTCGTGTAAAAGAACTGACGTCAGCGTGCAAGGGCGGCGTCTAAGTAGCTACCGTGATTTCATCCCAGCGACCACGACGCCAACGACTAACGCGGAGCCGACCGATGCCACCTTTTGACGCGCAGGGGTACTGCTGACGAAAACAATTCTCCGGATCCAGTCTGACGCCTGGGGGTAATTCTACAGGTAAGGAATCTATAACTAATCTATGTCTCTTACAGATATATTGTTACCGAAGGTAAGTAACTTGTTCTTTAGGAGTCTTTGATTTTCTTCTTTATTAATGAGGTAGTCAGACAAGCATTGATATTCCTTCTTCGGTTTCACATGCTCTTCTGATCTGCGCTCTGACCATCCACCACTCTCCGAACGTGTATCAGATGGCTCCTGAAAGGAACGATAGGTGCGTGTATCAGCATCCTGATACCTGTTAGGCTTTCTAATGTTATCACTGTTTCTGAGATTATATCTTTTTTCCAGTGACTTCCTGATGATGAGACCCACCCCGCGATCGTGTTTTGTCTTTATTATTTTATCTATTATCCCATTTCTTCTTTGTCGAAGAATCGAGTGCTTGCCTAGAGTTATCCTTTTCAGGATTACTCTTTACTTGTGGTTTCCCAGGTCTGGCCCCCAAATTATTTCTACCTAATGTAGCATAGGTTTCTTTAATAATTTTCGGTAATTCCTGCTCCTGCTGTGCAGTAGTGAAATCCCTCAGGTGTTGGTTTATAGCCAATGCAGCTGCCTCCCCCATTATGTTGCTTAATATAATTAAGGATACTGCGGAAAAATTGCAGTTTCATCCCTAAGTCCAGAACAGGTGCTGCCCCATACTCAATCTGAAGCTGTGTTCTGGTGTAAACGGCAGTGAAGACTGAACCCCAAGTTGCGTAGTCTTCCACCGGGGGAGCTATCCCTTTCGGCAAGCAAATTGTTTGTATTCTGTGTTTTTCTGCAGGCCCTTATGGGGGAACACTGCTTCAAGCTGACTTGTTTTTTGTGCTTTCCAGAATGGAATTTGCTCACGCCTGGTGGGGATCTTTCCCATAACGCCATTCCGTGTTTGCAGGCTGATACCAGTAGTAGCAAATTGCGATTGTGCAGCTTGAGCAGTCAGCGCAGGGTTTACTGTTAGTGTTCGCTTTTTGAACTGTGTGAGATTTCTGTATATTTTTACTAAATCTCTGTTTAATGAGCGCATTTCTGCTGCAGTTAAATTAGCAGTGTTAGGATGCGGTGTGTATGCAGCTAAAGACCAGCCATGTCGCTCCCTCTTTACTGAGCGGACCAAGTCTCACATTTTCTGTTGTGTGTAGAAGGGCGCCTTTAAACCAATTAATATGTTCTTGACAAGAGCGGCTCGTGTAAGTAAGAAAGGTAGGGTGGGGTGGGGAGCGAGTCGACAGACGATGAGGGAAAAGGAAATTTTAAAAGAAGAAAAACACTTGCCTTGCGCCTGCTGCATCGCCGAGTTGGTGATGCGACGAGCGCAAGGTAAGTGTTTTGCCCTTTTTTTTGTAATTTTGTTTTCCCTCATCGTTGTCTGTTGACTCCCTTCCCACCTGCACCACCGCTTTTACCTGTACGGGCCGCTCCTGGTTCTTGGTGAGAGAGAGAGGTACCTCTATGTATGGATATTCGTCCGGTGTATAATCTCAATGTAGGTATGAAATAATTGTGTTTGAACATTTGCAGCAGGGAATTTAACTCCGAAATAGAACACCTCAGTCTTAAAAGCTTTGTGTGCCTCAACCAAGAAGGTATCCTCTCCACCTGTAGCCGTGAGACCAAAATTTTATAATTTTATAGTAACCACATGTCTGCAGTTCTCTGCGATATTTAGCACCTCGTGACCTTCGTGTCCAGACATAATAGAACAAAATAATTACCGAGAGGTTTAACACAATGTGGGAAGTTTTCGTTCAAGCTTGCACAACCTACAGTCAATACATGCGGTCTACCTACTCAGCTGAGGCCGATTTCCCTACCAACACGGACGTCTCCGGTTTGGAGGTGAGTAGGAGTCTCTGAGAAGTCATGATTGAACTACTAAGGCGAACCATATAATAAGAATCTAACCAACGTTGGCAGCGCCATGTCGTGTAGTTGCCAACAGCAGTAAGTTCTGCACATTTGTGGACAACATAAACTTTGGGTGAGGTGCCTAGACTGATTATGTGCACCCCGATAGGATATGTTGGCCTAGAGACCTGCTAGCTCACAGTCCCACCATAAGCCCCTCTAACCAAAACAGGGAGCGAATGGTTTCTGGCAACCACTGAACATGACAGCCCTGATCCTTCAGGATCATGGTAACAGATCTAGAACCCTTTCGCTCAGTCACTCGTGCACTCTTGGTCTCAGAGAAGTTATACAGAGAATACACACTGGAACGTTCTTCAATATATTTATTGAACCAACATTCTTGTATAGAGTACATGTGCTGCGATAATCAGTAAACAGAAGCATATGAAAGTGATTACATGCACCAAAATAGTAAATAGCAGGTACAGTTCCACTGCGGTGCTAAAAGCAGTGTCTTTATGCAGACATATAAAAACAAGGTAGCAATTGGGCATACTCCTATTATGCAATCCCTACCTATTTGTGTCCAGGGTGTTTGTGTGAGTGTATAGCCAAGAACCCCCCCTCGGGATGATCCAACCCCATTAACTGGCAGGACAGAATGTAGGACCCCATCTTGCTCACGAACTGGATACCGCTCACGGAGATGTTAGGCAGCTGCTTGGCGAAGCAACAGCATGCAGGGACCTCTTGATGTCAGCAGACGTGTCTCCTCTGGCTAACCCCCGTAAATGCTTAATTATTTATAATAAAAAGCATCCTTGCGATGTATATACTTAACATTGTTGTGGGTTTGCAGATAGCCCTGACGCCCCGTGAATAAAGATAGAATGACATTGTACAGCGTGTGCAAAGGCCTTGTACTTTGTGTTCAAGGCATCATGATAATGTTGCGCGAATTGTGTAAGCAAAGCAGTTTCAGAGACACTAATACAACATTGGCACGCATGTGGATATATGCCAAAGGTTATCATAAAATAGTATTGTGCAGAAAGCAGGCAATGTAAGAAAATGTGCAGCATTGCTGCATGGGCCTAACTCGGGCACATAACACCCTTACAGATACCCTCTTGGGCACTTGGAAAAAACTATGTTCTGGACCTTCAGTTAACAGGTCTCTCATCGCCGTAGACCAGCACCAGGCAACTCGGAGTTCCTCACACACATTCCATGCCAGAGAGTTTGGTGGTTCACATGTCAACCAGTAAAGAGAACCCTAACGCCTTCTCTGAAACTCCTCCTGACCAATAAAGACTTTTGGCAAGCACATGTTTTCTTCCGGCAGCCATGCCATGCGTTTTGTAAACACCATCTGCCTCCTAGGTCACTACTCCCACCCAGCGTGGGACATGGTGGACCAAATTCTGCCAGCAGGTTAAGACGACCTACGCACAACTTTTAACCCAAAGGATCCAGGGTAGGCGAAATGCAGCAAAGTTTTGATACAATCATGATTGGACATGACTGATTGATACGGTCGGGGATCGACGTGAGTTTGGTGCTTCAGCGCTATACCGGGATGAGGTCCGCTAGCTTCTCCAAGGGTGTCCAGACTAACATCCTTGTTCAAATCTCCTGTTGTGATGAGGTTTCTAAAAGGTTTGACTCATTTGTTTCCTCCCAACCCCTGTGTGATTCAACAGCGGGATCTTCATTTCTTCATTTGGCCTTCACTTTCTTCATGTGCATGCCATTTGAATCAGTGCACAGCTGCCCACTACGTATCTTGACTTTGAAGACTGTTTTTCTGGTCGTGGTGATTTCAACTCGTCACACGAGTGAACTCAAGGCGTTTTCAGTGCAGCCGCCTTACACCACCTTTATCCCAGAAAAAGTGGTGTTGATTACTAAGGCAGCCTTTTTGACTGCTTTTCATGTTGGGCAATCCATCACTCTCCCAATGTTCATTGCTCCCCCTCACCTCTCAAAGAGGAGAGACTTCATCACTTGGACCCCAAAAGAGGTTTAAGCTTTCAAATTAATCGCACCAAAGACCATCGGGTGGACAATCAGCAGTTTTTTTTGGGGTTCTCTTGAGGCAAATAAAGGCAAGGCCGTGCAGAAAAGAACTTTGTCAAGGTACATAGTGCTCTGCATTAAGATGTGCTATGCACTGGCTAAGAAAAAGCCTCAAGAGGGACTGAGGATCTGTTGCCACAGGTCCAAGACTGCTACCACTGCGCTGGCACATGGAGTGCTTGTCCTTGACATCTGTAAGGCTGTGATTGGGCATCAGTACACACATTCATGAAGTACTACTGCCTTCACAGCCAGGTCCGATGGGAAGGGCATATCGCTCATTTGGACCTGCAGGACGTTTTGCTCTGAGGAATTCCACAGACCCCACCACCTTGGGAGGTACTGCTTTGATATCTATTCTAAAGTGCGGAATCTGCGGTTATAAGAATCCTTCATTAACATGGTTTCTGATGGATATTCTATTGACTGCAGATTCTTACAGCCCTCCCTTGTCTATTTTTCTGTCTAAAAAGGCCCAAAATTAGAGATCTGCAAATCAAGAAAGAAACTGATGTTGAAGCGCAGGTGTGGCGCTTATATGTGGCTTCATTGTTACTTCAGGGCATAGCGAAGTTAACGAGGAGCCGCATGTCATCACCTACTGGTGAGCAGGAGCAATGCTGTTTAAATGTTAAGGCTCCAGTTTACCGTCTGGGGACATTCTAAAGGTGATGAATCTGCGGTTAGATAGGGTATCCACCAGAAAGAGCTTCACTGAAGGTAGATAACATGTTAATTTGGAATTTAAAAAAAGGAAATGTTCTTTTCGGCTAGGCAGTTTTAAAATGTGTGTAATAAATATCTTTGTAAGAGGCTTCCCTTTAAAATGTTCTTTAGGATAATTGGGTGATTTGTATTCACTGTTTATGTATATAGTGAACATACTCATGATGACGAACTAGGATTAATGTTATGTTCTCATTTACCTGCCATGCTGTTTCCACCGCTGCCTTATATTGTCACTGCTGACTTCTATTAATTTAGTACTACGTTATTACTGGAAAGTCCTGAGTAAGGCAGTTGCGTATGTGCCATTTTCTTCAGTCTTGAAAAAGCATTTCTAATTGACTTATTTCAGGCAGTGGCCATCGTTGGGGCACAGCTTGCCAGCCTCTGCAACGAAGATGAAGAGATAAAGAAGTTTCAAGACCTTATTAATGATGCTGAATGGGGTATCGAACTTGGTAAACTTGGTGTAAGTAACTGAGGTGTTTGTTTTCAGAAGGTGTTAGGCTTTTTTTGGTCTCGCCTAGGCTGTGCTTGCGTTGTCTCTTCGAGACATGCTGTATTCAGGTTATGTGCATAAAGCTCCGCCCACTTTCCGCCCATCTTTTTAATTGGCTCCTGTCTGTGTCCTTTGTAAATGGTGGCTTTTCATTGGTCAATAGGCTTAGTAGTCCCTCCTTAGTAACCGGCTTGTCTCTTCTTGTAACCTCCCATGAGGACACCCCCTGTTACATGTGTTGTTACTCTCCAGGTCTTAATTACAGCCTCAAGGGACTATTTTCTTAAAAGGCTTCAGGCAGGACACACACTTGGTCCGAAGGAAGGCTGGCAGTGCTTACTTCACTCACAAGAACATCTCACATTTATGAGACCATCTATTAATTTCCCTTCATCAGCTCCACACAGAGTAGAACCTAATCCAGAATTAATATAATAATTCTTTTGTCACATTCCAAAGCTACTCATTTTATATATGGACATATCTAGTTGAATGTGCTCTTGGTACTATCTTGCATGCAATGCATATTGGTAGGGTGGATTTACCATATTTTCTGCAGGCTGCAGTACCATATGTGGCCATAAGAGGTTCCCTGGGACCTCTTTTGGCCACATATGGTACTGCAACCTGCAACATGTCTAGATAAAAAAAAATAGCATTTATAATGCCAGTAACTCCAACACATGAAAGATCAATTGCATTTCCAATGAAATAGGTCTCAAATTTGTTAAAGTTAGAGCTGTTGGTGTTGAAAATGACAATGTTTTTTACTTTTGCTTTTTTTATACCATTGGCAATAGTGCAAAGCAAATATAATACCACTGCATATAAAAACAAAACTAAACTTTCTGCCCCATCCTGTCCCTGTCCTTTGTAAATAGTGGTTTTTCATTGATCAATAGGCTTAGTAGTCCTTCCTTAGTACCACCTTGTCTCTTCTTGTAACCTCCCATGAGAACACCTCCTGGTACATGTGTTGTTACTCCCTAAGTTTGATTTACAGCCTCAGTGCACTGCTTTCTTAAAGGGTTTACAGACAGGACACAAGTTTTGTCCTCTGTAAAGCCGGCGGTGGTTACTTTACTCACTAGTACATCTCTCATTTATATGAGACCTTCTATAAATTTCCCTTCATCAGCTCCACACAGAGTAGAACCTAATCCGGAATTAATATAATTCTTTTGTCACATATCAAAGCTTCCAATTTTATATATGGACATAGCTATTTGAATGTACTCGTGGGACTATCTTGCATGCAATGCATTATTGGTAGTGTGGATTTACCATATCTACTGCAGGGTGCAGTACCATATGCGGTCCCATGGGTCCTCTGTTGGCCACATATGGTACTGCACCCTATAACATAGCTAGGCAAAAAACATTGGCATCTATAATGCCAATAACTCCAACTTTCAGGGTGCAGTACCATATGTGGCCAAAAGAGGTCCCATGGGACCTCTTTTGGCCACATATGGTACTGCACCCTGCAAAATGGCTAGGTAAAACAAGCATTTGCAATGCAATAGGTCTCGCATTTATGCGAGTGTGAGCTATTGGCATTGTAAATGACAATGCCTTTTATTTATGTTTTGGTTTTTAAAACATAAATAAAAGGCATTGTCATTTACAATGCCAATAGCTTAAACTCACGTAAATGCGAGACCTATTGCATTGCAAATGCTTATCTTGCAAGCATACATATACTGCTGTATTTGGAGAAGGATATTGTATGCTCAGATAACGGTCTTCAGCTGTTACACTGTAATATGGGTTACATTGGGACACATTATGAATGATCAGACACTTCCCTAAAATGGTGTTAAGTGACTACCTATGTGTGATGATTACAAAGACAAATTATGAATGTTTCAGTGTATGGTCATTGCTGGTATATCCAATTTATGTTACTTCAGCTTTGCCCTAGAATATTGTGTACTCGCTTCATGTGAACAAGTAGGCCAGGTCCTGGTTGTGTACTTATGACTTTACTATTTGTAAAATGCTTGGCCAAACAGGCAGCGGGCTTTCAGATAGTAAACAAGTCTGTTTGTTGTAGCTTAATCAAAGGAAGACAGAGGTGCTTAGCATGTTTAGCACCGAGACATTTAGTGATGTCCTTGACACTTCGAGTTTGGTTATAATGGTCACAGCAACCCAGCAGAAAATAAATAATGCTGCCTAAAGAAGACCCGTTCAGAAAGTAGAAATCGTAAAGATAAAAGCAAAAGGTAATCCTCTTTATCTGGTCTCTAGAGTAAAGTGTACCATAGAAGGAAGGCTTGCCCAAGATCTTAGCTATGGTTTCTCAGCAGATAGTCTTAAGGTGTAACCCTCTCATGACATAAGCTTTCTTCCAAGGTGATTTAGTTTCCTTTCGGTTTCCGTGTCCCTTTCTCACTGATTGAATGCTCTCACTAATCCCTTTGCCAGTCTCAAAACAATAGTCAAGCTATCTTGTTTTGTAAACGGGGCAGCCATCTTTGAATAGTGGATCTGGCTTCTATTGCTATTTCTAAGGAATGCTTCTTGATTATAAGTACAGTTCTTTGCAGGCTCTGAAAAATACACCCAGCCTAACCATAGATATAATTAGTAGACAGTGAAAGCATCTCTACACCAAGTTTATTCACAGATTTGCAATTAAAATTAAAAGGCTGCAGCTCTTCCCCCAACCCCTGAACTGTAGGTGTAGGATTGTGGATCTTTTGATGGTATGAGGGAATGTCAACAGTTCTATGCCTGATCCACTTGCGTTATTTTGATGGCAGTGTACTGTTTATAGCTTGGCTGTGAATATATTTGTAAATATTACTGCTAACATGTCAGGGCGTAAGAACGCAGCAGGCGTCATCTGGTGGACCACGGATGACATCTGTACCCGGAGATGGTTTAAAGCATGTTACCCAGTGGGGCATGGACAAAGTTCAAGTGGATACTTTTAACTGCAGATTCCTCAATACCCTCTCTCCTCACCATTCTGAGGAGTGGACTTTAGGTTTCTAACAAGGTCCCAATCTGTCCCTGGAACCAGGTTGGAGGGGTACTTAAAAGTTTTGAAAGAAAACTGATGTCAGTTTGTGAGGGTTGGTGCTTATTTACCACTGCGTGTCGTCACTTCCGGAGGTGGTGTGATGCAGCTGTGGAGTCAAGTCGTGCCACTTAAGGTTGTGTGGGAGCAATTGCTAACAAAAAGTTCCGAATCAAGTCTAGCACCTTGGGGTGGGAATTGAAAAGGTGAGAAATCTGCGTGTAGAGTACCCAACATAAGTAACTTCCTCTTCTATAGTGATGATCGATATATAGCACTCTTGCATGCCCACAATCAAAAGTATCAGAAATGTTGGCACTTTGACCTCATAGTATTTGGTATGTATTGTTTTTAAATTTGCATTTTAATATTGTTTTCATGGTCCAAATACTGAAAAAGACTTTCAACCTGTAGAAAACGGAAGGGTCAAGACTGGTAAATTTTACAGATGATGCATGATTCCAATATCAAGTACTATTCTAGATGCCATATCTCCAGTAGTTTACGGGCAGACTAAAAGCAGTCCAGAGAATTTCTTTTAAGAATTGATAGGTCTGCTCCATTAATTAATAGAGGTGCAGTGCAAATATGTAAATCTTCCTAGCCCAGCAAAGAAACGGGAGAAGAAAGATAGTTATATACAAAAGGGATATTCGACCAGAGTTAGTTAGCAGCAATGCAGAAGTGTTCATCGATTACTTTGTGGATATCATGAAAATAGACTTGTTCAAGGAAAGCTTTAGAGGCATGACATACATTCTTCACAGTAATGGTGGTGAATGCATGGCTCTACCTTCCAGCTACAGAGGTAATAAGAAAATAAGTATAGAGGTATGTAGACAGAGTTGGATAATAAAGCAAGTGTTTCTCCAACATCTATATTAAGGTAAAGTAGATGAACCTATTCATCCTTATCAGCCATCTGTTAGAATCCACCAAACATTTTACATTCCCAACCTCCAATGGAACTGCTTTGATAAAGGACCACCTCAAGGTATTCTAAGGATTTATTTTGTTTTCTGTATGTAAGCACAAATTTCTTTCCCTACATGACTGTTTTTCATCTTTTTTCCCCAGATTTCTTTTCAGTCTGTGTTTCGCCTCTGTTCAGAGAGAAAGAAAACGCTCATTAGGACCCTTGTGCAGAATCCAAAAGTGGACACTACCCTTCTACTGAAGTACTGCAGGTAATATTCAATTGTATATATTTATTTTACTTTAGCTTTATTTGTTGATTCCATGTCCTATTTATAATTTCTTGTTGTCTGTAAAGCAGTTTAAATCCATTTGCAGCATTGTCCCTATATGTACTGTTGCACCACCTATAGCTCTAAAGCACCTAATAATCTAATCTCTTTCATACATGCAGACCAGTTAATAGTCGCTTTGGACTAAGCCCACTCTGTGGAAAAAGCCAAAAATTAATACAGGGAAATTTACTGGAAACCAACAACTTTAATAAGTGTTTCAGTGTTAAATTGTGAATCCTGCAAATTATCTTGTCTCACATATACCTTTATTTCTGACTTTTCTAGCAAAATGTTGTTGAATAATGATGTTTCTCTTCAGGACCTTTCACTTGAACAGCGATGCAGCCCTCCAGATGTACATAGAGACACTGCTTCTCCAAGGTGCCAACATAAAGATAAGTGAAGAAGACACCGTAGAAGAGGTAGTGGAAGAGACCCTGCATTTGCCACATGCTGAGGCTCTGTCTAGAGCATTGGACATTATTCCTTTACTGCAAAGCTCAAATAATTTGGTTATCAGTCTGAGTGGAATACTGCTCAAGGTAGGACAGCAGTTGAATCCAAATAACATGTTCTCTGAAAACAGCTTGTAAAATGTGTGCATAATCCCTGCATCAAAGGGCCATTTTCCCCCAAAAGACTCACAATATTGAATCCTCATACTATTCCTTTCAACTTACCAGTTTTACTATATGTTCTGCAGAATGATTGGCCAGATTGAGAGAACCACCTTTCCCCAATAGCTGCAGTGGATATATTGTCATCCTTTGTGTATCGGATAGAGAAAAGGTGCTGGTGTAACAAACTGAATATTGACTAAATGGTCATGACACATTCCAAGGGATCAATGAAAGAATTCCTTGTTGCGATTGTTACACCCACAATATACCCCTGATTGTTGTAATATTTTTCATTTTGCCTGAAGCAGACGTTACATTGGCCATGTGGATAAAACTCAGATTGGAAGCAAATCAGTGGTCCATTAAGACAACTGCTTCAGATGAACCTCATCCCCAAACTTTATCCGAAAAGGGAAAGTAGTTCCAGAGATACAAACTATGATACTGAGTAGGCTCCAAGTGCCTCAGTAGATCCCTAGAGCACTTATCTTTCAGCGCTAACATCCATTTAGGGGATTTTGTCTTCCCTAAAATACAGCTTTTTTTTTATAGTCAGATCTGCAGCCATAGGAGCTGCTAATTCCTTCAGTTGTTGATGTCCAACAGCTGAGTCATTTGTCCATAGACCTCACCATAAATTGCCCCATTGTAGCACTTATTTGACTCCGAAGCTGATTAAGTATTGTTTGCCCTGTAAATCTTGTGTTTGTCTGAAATTTGCAAGGCCATTTAACCTTCCTGGGTTTTTCTAAATAATTTTTGTGCAGTCATGCTTTGTAAATCCACTCCTATCTTTGCCTGGGCATCACCACTGACTTACGATTCTGAAGTGCCAGAGATGTTTTCCGGAATCTGAGACACTCTTCAAAGCACAATGTCTAGCTTACTGCACAATTCATTAACATCTCTTTTCAAGATGATTGGTTCCGTGTAAACCTGTGCAATTCCATGGTTTTCGTTTGGATCTGTAGAATCTGATTTTAGAACTTCCATGCTTGTATTGGAATGAACAGAAACTCTACAATGCAAAGTCTGTTAATCACATGCATGTAGACAGGATTTTGAGTTTATTCTGATAGGCCTCAGGATTGAAGAATGGTTACTGGTCAAGCGGGACCAGGAGACTGGTCTTTGTTCTCTCATTAAAAGGGTGTTGTGTACTATTTTGTGCTGTTGTGGTGATGTAGTAAGGTCAATGCCTGATTGGTAATAGTGAAGCATGGCATTGGTGGCATTGATTCAGTTTGGTTGGCAATTGTTTTTAATGATGATTTTTCCAAAGCAGAGTAGGTATGTGATTAGTCAGCAACTAATTAAGTTGTCAGGATTGGCTTTTTGCTTGTTGCCCAGAGGGTTTGTCCAGCGTTGACTGTGCATGTGAAGATGTCTTATTCAAGAGGGTACTTTTTAAATAGTTGTATGTGTTTGATGAGGCATATCATGATGATATAGGGGAGAAGGTCACCTTCATGTTTGGTGGTCTTGAAGCAGGAAGGGATGTTCTTGAGGTATAAATTTGAAGTCCATATGGGGCTCCAAAAAAGAAATGTATAGATATGTTGAACCCTGTGAGCTTACTGAAGGTGTGCCATAACAGAGCCTTGATCGTTCTAAATACTTTGGTGGTGTGATGCCAAATCAATATTGCTGTTTAATAAATGTTGTACACCACTAAATTATGTACTTCAATAACAGTCTTAAAGGACTTCCAGTGTTTTTCATGCTAATTCTCTTCGCAAGGTCCCTGACTTATCCTTTAAATAAACCTATTTAATAATGCTGGGTTATGTTTAAATTCTGCATAACTTGGGGGGCGTGGCTAACAGCCGACCGAGATGGCTGCATTTTGAAGGGGCTACGGTGGCTCACTGAGTAATCTCCCTGTAAAATTCATCCAGATATCCGATTCCGCATGGGCCACTAACTGGGCAGCTCTAAGTACGATCCCGGACAGCCCGGAGAAGAATTGCAGGCCACGGGGCCTGCGCATCTAAACAGCTCCCCGGCGAGGTAGTTGAGAGTGGCCGAGAGAGACGTCCATGAGCCATGGCTGACGGACCAGAACACGGCCCGGTGCTAGGGAAGGGAGCAAAGTGATCGATGCGGCTGCTCCCACTCTGGAGTTGAGGACAACGCACCGGTGAGAGGCGACTGCGAGACCGCGGCGGACAGATCTGCTGCCTCAGCCCAGAGCTGGGGGTGGCGCGCCCGACTTATGAGCGTCCAAAGACTATCGAAGAGGACGTCCGGCGAGAGGGAGGTTTGGTGACGGTCGACTGAATGCTTCCTAAAGGTACCGGAGGTGGGGGATCCCAATTTGGGGGCGACCTACTACTGGCATGACTGCAAGGCTGTGGAGTTGCGTCCTTGATCTCCCCTCCCCTCCCCCCCCCGGATGCCTGGCCTTTTTAGAGGGATGCCTCGACCGAGTGACTAGGACGCATGCTGACCCTAAATGAAACACACACTCCGGCACGTTTCTTGAGTGACTAAGAGGAGGAGCCCCAACTAAGACATATTCTATACACCTCATGTGCTGGCCCCAGAATACAGTGTCCAAACAGCATTACCACTCATCTTGCTTGCCGGGGTCGTGATCACTCTCGGGGATTGAAGGGTAACCAACCCAGTAGGAAAGATGTCGGGGAGCAAAGGTGCGTGTGCAACGCACCAAACAAAACTGGACAAGTTTGCCCACTCCAAATCAGACACCCAGGGTGTGCCAAATGAGGAACAATTGACAGTCCCCCCTGGCCCAGATGATACTCTAACGCTACAGGACATAATGACGGTAATCCAGGGGGTGCGCACGGTGCTGGAAGGGAAAATGGACACAGAGACATCAGAAGTCACCCTGATGCATGTGGATCTCCGAAACCTCGGCTCTTGTGTCAAATCTGCTGAAGATTCTATAGTCACCCTGCAGACCTCCAACAAAACACTGGAAAAACAGTTCAGAACTTTACTAACTACTATGGCTGCACTGGAACCAAGGGTGGAGGATTTCGAAGGGATATCCCGGAGAAATAACGTTAGAATTTTGGGGGTGCCGGAGCGGGCGGAAGGCCCAGCAATGGATCTTTTCATTGAAAACCTCATAACAAAACAGCTACAACCGCGTAATCTTTCTAACTTCGTCTCGGTGGAACGAGCACACCGAGTCCCAGGGGGCCCACCAAGACCTGGACTCCCCCCTCGCCCGATAGTGGCGCGAATTTCCAACTACAGAGCCATTATATTACAGGCAGCTTGCGTTGGTCCCCCTCTGAAATTTGAAAATGCGACAACTTTCTTTTCAGATTTTACAATTAAAGTGCAGAATCTGCGACGCTCGTTTATAGAAGTCAAAAAGGCCCTAAGGGAAAGAGAAATGAAATATGCAATGATATTTCCAGCCAAGCTCCGAGTGGCGACAGAGGGCAAGACTTGGTTTTTTGAGATCCCTGATGATGCATGGGCCTGGCTGGACAGCTGGCGCAAAGTAAGGAACCAAAAAACACAGACCATCATTCGATAAAACGACAAAGACCCCGAAAGTAAAGAATTACATTGAAATCCGAAGAGCAGCACGACGGGGAAAAAACCATCTCCAAGACTGTAGCAACCTAGACTCTCCGGCTCTGATGCAACTAAAATCGGGGCTATCATGGCCCAACTATATGAGCCCGTAGATCTATAAACTGCTCTGGACCTCACCAATCTGCCTACATGTGGTACAGATGACCTATAGACTTGAGGGGGGGGGGGGGGAGGGCGGCCGCCCCAGGTTGGGTCACCTTTCCCCAATAATGGGATACACAGGCGCTCTGCATAGTTGGGGAGGGCGGGCAGTTTTGTGTCCACAATGCAGGGAGGGAGTTTGGGGGCTGACTTTTCAATGTTCTACTGTTCTGAAAGTGATTGATGATAAAGTTAGCAGAATTGGCAGAAGGCATGGTACAGCACGGACACCCAAACACCATATACTGATATGTAGCACTAGTGCAGTTGGTAGCAGACGGAGGGGCCCGGCCTGTCCCCTGGGAAACGAGAGACAACCTTTCTCGCCATATGTTGTCGTACCCTCCAGCTGCGGCACATCGAAACCCAAAAATAACACCCAATGACAACACAGAGTACTCATAGTTTCAAGACGCTATCCTGGAACGTGAACGGGCTGGGTGATAAGATTAAGAGAGGAGTGGTACTACACTATTTGAAACGACAGTCGCTGGACTTATTCCTTCTCCAGGAGACTCACTTACAGGGGACATCCTACGGGGCACTAAACAGACGAAGTTACACATTAGTTGCACATGCAGGATATACTAGAGGGTCAAGGGGAGTGGGTATCCTAATCCGAAATAGATTCCGTTTCACTATCCAACAAATTTCACATGACCCACAAGGGCGCTTTGTGGCGATCTCTGGGTACTGGGAAGGGCGGTTATTTAATATCTTCTCTCTTTACATCCCTCTGAGACTCCATGCGGCGGCATTGGCAGACTTGGGTTCGCTTATCATACAATTGCTGCGAGGGGACCTAATCATTAGCGGTGACTGCAACGAAGCAATTGATGGGTAGCGGGACAGATGGCCTGCACGGCGACGGGATCCTTCAGGCAAGCTACTAGCAGACTTTTTAGCTGCGCTGGGCCTCATTGATGTTTGGTGTGTACGTAATCCAAACTCTAGTTAATTTACTTTTCACTCTGGGGCGCTCAGCAGTCTATCGCGCATAGATTATATATTTGGGCTGACACAGTGCTTTAGTCTTTCAGCGACCTAGGTCTCCTCCCCAGGGGCATCTCAGACCACTCCCCCATCTGGGTGGTATATGGTGAGAAGATGGGCCCAATTGGCCAAATTGCACCACTTAATCCCTGGTTCCTGACGATACTGCGCTTTCAAACTGATTTGCAAAAGACCACGGAGCAATACTTTCAAGAAAACGATGGTACTATGGTGTCGAGTCCTTTAAAACGGTGATAAGGGGTCATGGTATTGCTTCAATTGCAGGCCACAAGAAAGAAAAGGTGGCGCGACTAGAGGAACTGGAGAGGGAACTCCACCACCTTGAGTCCGACTTGATACTACAGACCTTCAGGCAGTTACGCACAAACTCAGTATTAAGAGAAAGGGCTACAAAGATATTGTGGAGGATGCGGCTAGACTCGGATACAGAGCAACTCTGCATCGCCTATATGAAGTGGGAGATAAAACAGGGAAGTTACTAGCTTGGTTAGACAAACTGGAAACGGCATCTAGGTGGATATTTGAAATTGCTAGGGGAGAGGGAACTCCCATACGGGAACAACAGGGTATAGCAGATGCCTTTGCATCGTACTACTCTGAGCTATATACACCATCACTAAGTGTAACGACGGACACAGCTTGTAAATTACTGTCTACACTCAATATGCTAGATGTGACATCGGAAGATAGAGCCTTATCTGAAAGAAACACGTTAGTTATAGATTCCTTACCTTAGAATTACCCCCAGGCGTCAGACTGGATCCGGAAAGTTTTTCGTCAGCAGTACCTCTGCGCGTCGGAAGGTGGCGTCGGTCGGCTCCGCGTCCGTCGTTGGCGTCGTGTCGCCGGGTTGACGTCGCGGTAGCTACTTTGACGCCGCCCTCGCGCGTCAGTAATTTTTTTTTTTCGCGCCAGCCAGCGCAGATCCGGCAAGAGCGGTACCCAAGTCATTTTTTGACTAACTTTTTCTCGACTTTTGTCGACGTCTTTTTCGAGTCTTCGACGCCTAAGGTGCACGAGGGATGCCTGGCTTCAAGCCCTGCGGTTCCTGTCATCGTATGATGTCTGTGACGGATCCGCACCGCGTGTGTCTTTTTTTGCCTGGAGCCCGACCCCGACCCCAAGTCGTGCTCCGACTGCCGGTCGATGGCGCCGAAGGCTTTGCGGGAGCGGTCCCGAAAGCTGCTTGAGCACCGGCAGTCGGCTCCGCGCCGTTTGAGGTCCCGGTCGCAAGGGAGGTCGAGGGACCGGCCGCAGAGCCACCATCATTCCGCTTCCAAGTCTTCGCACTCGGGGTCGGGTAAGTCGAAGCATAAGAAGAAGTCGAAGAAGCATCTTCGCTCTTCGACTTCTCCTCGTCGGTCGGCCGACCCGATGAGGGACGCGGGTGGTGCCCCTCCCGCGGCTCCGCGCGCAGAGCCCGAAGAGTCGACTCCGCGTTTCCCTCCCTTCCCGGGACCCAGAGCGACTCCCGCCCAGCTTTGTACGTTCTACGAAGCAATGCACGCCATCTTTGGGCGTCCCAAACACGCTGGCGCACCTTCGGGCCCCGCGGACTCGGCTGGGGCGCCTAGGCCTTCTCCGCCGGTGGCTCCGGCACCGCAGGCCCCCCTTGGATCCAGGCGTGGATCCGGATCGGCGCCGGTTGACCTCATTACGCCTCCACCGGCGCCGCTTCCTCCGGCACCACTACCACGTTAGACGCCGGTTGGCCCCCCGGCCTCCATCCCGACGTGGAGCCAAAGCCGGACCGGCGTCGTCCAACGCCGGATCCGGCCCGAGAGGGGTTTTTATGCCCCTGTTCACTCCTGGGGCCCCCTTTCAACCAGGATGGCACCCAGACACTGAGGAGGAGGACTGGGAGGGGTCAGGTGACCCTCTAGCTGACCAGGAGAGTGAACAGGACTGGAGAGAGGAACTGGGGGATGCCAGTGATTTGGACACCTCGCCTGACCTTGGCATGTTGTCTCCTCCTACCGTGGCTACGGAGGAGGGAGCGTCGTACACAGTGGTGTTGCGTAGGGCGGCCGAGGCTCTCAACCTCGAGCTTCCTACGGTGGCGGTCAGGACTAACCTCCTGACAGAGGTGATTTAACCGGCTGCGAGCTCTTCGGAGCCCTTGCTTTCGTTTAATGAGGCTCTCACCGACATCCTTTTGGGCACTTGGTCCAGGCCCAACCCGGGGGCTCCCGTGGACAGGATGATAGCCCGACGCCACCGCCCGGCTCCGGGCGCCCCACTTTCCTTTCCCAACACCCCACCGCGGAGAGCTTGGTGGTCCAAGCCTCCACTTCCAAAAGCGCCTTCCCTACCACTCCACCGTAAAGGTAATCCAAGAAGCTGGACCATCTTGGAAAGAGAATTTTCTCTTCCGCCAGCTTAGGACTGCGGTCTCTTCCGCCAGCTTAGGAATGCGGTCCGTAAACACCGCATGTCTCTTGGGCCGTTATTCCCACTCTGTGTGGGATATGGTGGCGCAGTTGCTGCCTCACTGTCCGGAGGAGGCCCGGACCGTGCTCTCCCAGGCTGTTGCCACTGGGAGGGATGCAGCGCAGTTTGCGATAAGTTGTGGGCTGGACACCGCCGACTCTCTGGGCAGGACCATTTCAACGTCAGTAGCGCTTCGTCGCTACACCTGGATGCGGTCGACTGGTTTTTCAGGGGATGTCCAGAACACCTTGATCGGCATGCCCTTTGATGGCTGTCGCCTTTTTGGAGACAAAGCAGACAACGCTCTAGAGCGTTTCAAGGACTCGCGGGCTACGGCCAAGTCCTTAGGCCTCTCCACCCGCCTTGCGCAGTCTGCTTTTCCCCCCTTTCGTGGCTACGGAAGGGGTGCCCCGCTACGTCCCGCCCAGAGCCATAGGCCGCACAAGTTCCCCAACCTTCGCGCGGCCGGGGACGTGGAAACAACAGTCGCAGTGCCGGGGGCCAGTCCACCAACCCCACCTCTGCAGCAGCCTCCAAACCCTCCTAGTCCGACCTTTCAGGCCCATCAAACGCCAGTGGGCGGCAGGAACCGCCATCACCTCCCCCACTGGCGCACCATCACGTCAGACAGGTGGGTTTTGCAGATAGTCCGAAGGGGCTACTCCCTCCCCTTCGAGGCTACCCATCCAGCCATGCCACCAAGATACCACCGCATGTCGGAGGATCATCTGGCCCTTCTCCAGCAGGAAGTTAAGGCTCTCTTGGCCAAGGGAGCCATCGAGCGCGTTCCTGTCCCAGAAGTAGGTTGTGGTTGTTATTCCCACTACTTTCTGGTCCCCAAGAAGGACAAGGGCCTGAGTCCTATCTTGGATCTCAGGGACGTCAACCGCTTCCTCCGGAAGGAGAAGTTCAAAATGTTGACGCTTGCTCAGGTCTTGTCTGCCCTCGACACGGAAGACTGGTTGGTAGCGTTGGACTTGCAGGACGCTTATTTTCACATCCCCGCCCTGCCGGCCCACCGGCGTTGCCTGCGGTTCACGGTAGGCCACGAGCATTTCCAGTTTACAGTGCTCCCCTTTGGCCTTACCAGCGCCCCTCGGGTGTTCACGAAAGTGATGGCAGTGGTCGCAGCTCATCTGCGCAGTTCAGGGGTGTCAGTCTTCCCCTATCTCGACGACTGGCTGTTGAAGGCGGGCTCGCCCCAGGCAGTCGTCTCCCACCTCCAGACTACGGCCGACCTCCTGCATCCGCTGGGGTTCTCCATCAATGTGCCGAAGTCACACCCGATTCCCACTCAGAAGCTCCTCTTCATCGGAGCGGTTCTGGACACAACGCGGTTTCGGGTCTATCCTCCCGAACGAGTCCGGGACATTCAGGCTATGATTCCGATCTTTTGGCCTCTATCCCGGGTTTCGGTCAGAATGACCCTGAGGCTGCTGGGCCTCATGGCCTCCTGTATCCTGCTGGTCGATCATGCCTGGTTGCATATGCGGGCTCTGCAGTGGGACCTGAAGTTCCTGTGGGTGCAGCATCAGGGGAATCTGTCCGATTGCGTCCAGATCTCGGAGGGCACTGCACGACAATTGCAATGGTGGCTCACGAACCAGGATTGGGTCAACGGCAGATCTCTCTCCCTTCCCCAACCAGAGTTCGCAGTGGTAACAGATGCGTCACTCCTGGGATGGGGCGGCCACATGGGAGAGGGGGAGATCAGGGGCCTCTGGTCTCCGGCGGAGTCCGGGCTCCACATCAACCTTCTAGAGCTCCGGGCAATTCGTCTTGCACTGACGGCATTCCTTCCCTCTGTTCGGGGAAGAGTAGTGCAGGTGTTCACGGACAACACCACCGCCATGTGGTACTAGAACAAACAGGGAGAGGTGGGGTCGTGGACCCTATGTCAGGAGGCTGTGCGCCTCTGGACATGGCTGGAACATCAGGGCATTTCCCTGGTGGTTCAACACCTGGCAGTTTCCCTGAACGCCAGGGCGGACGAACTCGGCCGCAGGTGCATGATGGATCACGAATGGCGTCTTCACTCGGAGGTGGTGCAAGGTCTCTTTCGACCGTGGGGAGAGCCTTGGTTAGATCTATTCGCCACCGAAGAGAACGTGCAATGTCTGCAATTCTGCTCGTTGGAATTTCCAAGGCGGCACTCGCTAGGCGACGCTTTTCGTCGCGAGTGGAGTTGCGGTCTGTTGTACACCTTTCCGCCTATACCACTTCTGCCCAGAGTGCTGAAGAAGATCAGGCGCGACCGGGCCCAAGTCATTCTTGTGGCTCCGGATTGGGCACGAAGAGTCTGGTATCCCGAGCTGCTCAACATGGCCATCGATCCTCAGATCCGACTGCCTCTTCGGGAGGATCTTCTGTCGCAGCAGCAGGGGACTGTCCTCCACCCGAACCTGTCCAGCCTCCACCTCCTTGCGTGGAGATTGAGCGGCGGCAGTTGACGTCGTTTGACCTGCCTCCCGAAGTTTACGAAGTAATCTTGGCAGCCAGGCGTCCCTCCACTAAAACGGTATACGCCTGTCGGTGGAACAAATTTGTGGCATGGTGCACAGCAAAGGCTGTGGATCCTCTCTGACCCTCTTTCTGAGGTTCTCTTGTTCCTTCTTTCTTTGGCCCAGCAGGGCTCTGCTCTGGGTACTATCAAGGGCTATCTCGTGGCCATTTCTCCCTTCCTTCGGCTTCCAGATCAGTCTTCTCTTTTCAAGTCCCCAGTTGTTAACCGATTCTTGAAAGGCATAACTCATCTCTTTCCTCCTGTTCCTTTCGTTATGCCTCAGTGGGACTTGAATCTAGTCTTAACTTATTTAATGTGCGCTCCCTTTGAGCCATTTCACAACTGTCCTTTGAGGCTTTTAACTCTCAAAACTGCATTCCTGGTGGCCATCACTTCTGCCAGGCGAGTGAGTGAGCTCCAGGCTCTTTCTTCAAAGCCTCCTTTTCTCTCTGTGCATCCGGACAAAGTTGTCCTCAGAACCCGTCCATCCTTTCTGCCAAAGGTTGTTACTGCCTTTCACATTGGGCAAACCATCACTTTGCCCACCTTCTTTCCGCATCCTTCCAAAGAGGAAGAGAGGCTCCACCGTCTGGACCCAAAACGTGCGCTGTCTTTTTATCTAGACCGCACAAAGCAGTTCCGGTTGGATGACCAGCTCTTTGTTGGCTACGTGGGCGCCAAAAAAGGTCGAGCCGTACACAAACGGACTATCTCTCGGTGGGTCGTTTTGTGTATCAAGGCCTATTATTATCTGGCGAAAAAGGAGCCTCCAGTGGCGTTGCACGCCCATTTCACCAGGGCGATGGCAGCCACTACTGCCTTAGGGCGAGGAGTTCCTCTGCACGATATCTGTCAGGCAGCTACGTGGGCATCGTTGCACACCTTTACTAAACACTACTGCCTGGACGGTCCAGTCCGGAGAGACGGCTTCTTTGGCCGTTCTGTTCTCCAGGATTTTCTGGTGTAATATTGGTTCGCAGACCCACCACCGGGTTTGGTATTGCTGTGTTATCTATTCTAAGGTAAGGAATCTATAACTAACGTGTTTCTTTCAGATGAACAAGTTACTTGCCTTCAGTAACGATCTATCTGTAAGAAACATTAATTAGTTCTAGATTCCTTACCGCCCCACCCATCCTCCCCATTCTGCGAACTGATTTTTAGGGTTAAGGATATCCTTTTAGGGCCCTAGTTTTGTGCACCAATTGTCAGTGTCTTGCATGGCTCTGCGTTTCTGGCGCGGAAAGTCGTGTACAGAACTGACAGCGCGCGAGGGCGGCGTCTAAATAGCTATCGCGACGTCATCCCGGCGACACGACGCCAACGACGGACGCGGTGCTGACCGACGCCACCTTCCGACGCACAGAGGTACTGCTGACGAAAAACTTTCCGGATCCATTCTGACGCCTGGGGGTAATTCTAACGTAAGGAATCTATAACTAACTAATGTTTCTTACAGATATATTGTTACCGAAGGTAAGTAACTTGTTCATTAGAGGCAGACCTTACTGAAAACGAAGTGGCACAGGCCATCCGATCCTTAAACTCAGGAAAAGCAATGGGCATCAATGGTCTTCCAGTCGATTTATATAAATTAACAGCGTCTAAGATTGCCCCCCACTTGGTGAAAATGTTTAATGAAAGCCTTGAGACCGGGATATTGCCAAAAGATCAAAGGCTAGCCAATATCGTTGTGATCCACAAGGCGGGAAAGCCGCCAGACCACTGTTCATCTTATAGACCAATCTCTTTACTGAACGCTGAAGTAAAGATCTTAGGTAAATTATTGGCAGATAGGTTAACCCCGGTCTTGGGCTCCCTAATACATCCTGATCAATCAGGCTTTATGCCTGGTAGAAATACTGCATTAAATCTGAGATGCCTTCATGGGATACTGGAGAGGGTGAGTTCCATTGAGGAGGATGCTCTGATAGTTTCACCAGATGCCAAAATGGCTTTTGACAGCTGGAATGGCCCTTCCTATTCGCGGTTTTGGAGAAACAAGGTTGTCGTCCAAAATTCTTGTCTTGGATTCACCTTCTATATGCAAACCCTCTGGCGCAGGTGTTGGTAAATGGAGGCAAATCAGCAGTATTCACCTTACAGAGAGGCACGAGACAGGGTTGCCCCCTTTCTCCACTGATATTTGCTTTGGCCGTGGAGTCCCTGGCGGTTTGGATCAGAGGTGATCCTTTGACTAGAGGATTAAAATGGTTGGAAGCTTGGGAGGACCTAATCTCCCTGTATGCCGATGATATCCTTCTATACATGGCAAACCCCTATTACTCGCTTCATAGGATACTCCATATTTTGGCCATGTACCAAAAAAATACTCGACCTATACCATTAATTAGGACAAATCAGTAATATTTGTCCTGAGTGGAGACAGCCTGCGTATCCCACAATCATGCATAGCCAAAGTGGTGACTGAGGGATTCCAATATCTGGGTCTGTGTATTACCAGTGACCTGGTGGTATTGCATGGCTGCATCCAAGACCCCCCCCCCAAGCCCCCCCGTGACGACTCCAAGACGACGTAGAACACTGGAGAAACCTGCCCCTTACACTGTTGGGGAAGGCCTCTCTTTACAAGATGATGGCACTACCCCGATTCTTCTACATACTGCACAATACACCATACCCGGTCCCCCCTACACATTTTCAAGCCCTAGAAGCGACAGTGAGAACACTCCTGTGAGACGGGAAAACCCTGAGAATAGCCTTGTACAAACTAACAAAGAGCTGGTATGAAGGCGGAATTGCGCTACTGGCCTTACAATACTACTACTGTGCGGCACAGCTGACAGTAGTTAACCACTGGGTCCACTGGCCAACAGACGATCCAGTCTACCGAATGGACAGATATAATATGCCGACAGGAGGGTATCTAAAAGCGATATATGGGGGAAGACACAACATGTCAACACACGCCCCAACCTCAGTGACAGGTAAAATCTGGACTGCGACACTGACAACACTAGAATGGCGTGATAAAATTACATGAGCCACTCCCTTGTGGGACTAGATACAATTAGGCCTATTGGCGGAATGCCGAGGTATTGACAAATGGGACCTCATAGGTCTCTCACAGGTGGGCGACCTGTGGTCAGATGGAGGGGTAAAACCTTTTACTGAACTGCAGCAGGAATGAGTTGGCTCCCTCTGAAATATTTTGCTTCTACCAGATAAGTCATGCACTGAGACGAGCCATTCCAAAAGTAGGGGAACTTCCTGAATCATCCCTATTAGAAGAAAGACTGCTTGATGACTATATGCCAAAGAAGGCAGTATCCTGAACATATGGAAAAATACTAAACTCCACAGGGAATTTAACGAAACTCAGAGAGAGATGGGGGAAGACCTGAGGAATATAGAAGATGAAGAGTGGCTGGAGGCGACTGCATTTCCAAAAGAGGTTGCCATACGTTCACGTTTCCTATTGATTCAATTGAAAATTCTACACAGAACTTATTATGCTTGCACCACACTTGTAAAAATGGGGGAAAGAACCTCGTCGCAATGTATCAGAGGCTGTGGGCACTTTCTTCCATATCTGGTGGGACTGTTCTGCAATTCAGGAATACTTGGGGGAAGTGAGGTCCTGTGTGAGGGCGATCTGTGAGGAGAAGGTTGAAATTACTTCCCAATTATGTTTGCTGAATATATGGGGAACGACAGATCTCACGATGGGGGAAAAACTATGGGTTACTCTCTGCCTCATGGTCACGAAACGTAATATAGGGGTGGACTCTAGACCGACCCTTGGAGACGGGGAAGAAGATATGGATTGGTGTATGCAAGCGGAACGTGTGATTTATGAGAGTAGGGAATGTCTCCAAAAATGGTCTAAAATCTGGGGAAACTGGACCACTAGTAGAGGGATGTTCTGCCCACCCGTTCAGGTAACCACTCAACTGGAAGAGGAATGACAGCCTGCCGGGGCGATGCAGCCTGTGTTCTGACAACAATTGTATCGTATTTCTAAAAATGTGTGAAGGGTAGTCCTTGCTTGTATATGCAATGCCACACTTGTCCATCTGTAAGAACTGTGCTACTGCTATTATGTTTTCTGTTTGCAATAAAGAGAGTTTACACACAAAAAATTCTGTATAACTTATAAATATAGAAAGATTTTGTATTACTAAATACAAAACGATGAGGTTGAGGAATAATTATATCAAAGCCGTCCCCTTACTACTTCTTTTCTCCTCTTTCCTCCCTCTCATTCCCCCTCAAGCCCTCCAATTCACCACGAACTAGTAAAAAGCTACTGGACTGTTTATATTCTGGAGCATGGAACTTTTGACTGAGTTTACCTGCTTTCAAGTTCTGTTTTTCTATATAGTGTGTATATGCTTTGTAGCAGCCGATCACGTTTCTGTGCAGCTTCTATGGGGCTCTGGGATGTTGTGCATCTTACTTTCTTATTATGCTACATCAGAATGTTACCTGCCTTCATTCATTACATTCTTGTGCCATTCCCTTGTTTTACTCTTCTCTTGCTCTAGCTGGATCCTTATGAATACGAGACCATAGAAGGAGTCTTGAGAGTCATCCAAGCCGCAGATGAAAAAAATACGAGTATTCAGCTGAACCAGGTACAATGACTAATGTTCTTGAAGGAATTGCCGTTCGCAGTCTGTTTTTTGCCATTTTACATACTTTTTAATGGTACTAAAAGAACACTGCACAATTAGGGTTACCAGGCTGCACCGAGGCAGATGTGCCTAGGAGTTGTCTTTCTTTTCTTTAATTGAAATATGTGGACTATTGTCCCTGGTGGCATTGATTGGTACCAGGAAAGCCCGGTATTTGAAGCATGGTGCCCTACCAACAAAATTCAACACTGTAGTGTGAGCATTGTAGACTTCCAAATCATGTTATTTATTTGTGTTTCCATTTGTCTGTTTTTTTTAAATTTTGGCTCGTAAAACTAGAAAAATAACCTTCCGATGGGGTCTGAAGAGCTATTCACTGGTTTTGCCAATGCAACTTAAGAGTATGGCCCTATCTGAGTCTTCTTGCAAGGGCTGTTTGTTGCATTTTTATTGTATTCTTTTTCATTAGCCATCGGAAATTAATATGTTTTGCCATTAAATGAAAATGTATATTAAAACTGATTACATCTAATGAAAATTGCATTTGTAGCACAAACATCAGATTCCAAAGAAGGAATACACATCTACTCACTTCAGTCTCACTTCCAGAAATATAACACCATTATGTCCTTAGGATTTTTGTGGCCATTGTGCGAATAAACTGCTGGTTAAATCAACACATTTTCCCACTTCTTCCTATCTCTGTTCCCATAGTGGTAAGTTCACTGGTGTCTGTGCTCGGTCCCTTTAACATTTTTGCACAGTGACCAAGAGTGGGCTGGGAAGCTGCCAGCTGCTCAGGCAACATGCAACATACTTCCAAAACTCATACTCTATTCACCTCCACATGCACCACTGTTAACTAGTCATCCTTTCACAGGCGTGTCTCCTCTAAGGAGAACACGCAGTACATTAGCAGTCACACACAACTTAGTTTTGGCAATACATTTAGTTTTAGCTCTACTAATAAAACATGGTCTTCGCGGAGGAAGCTCAGGACTTTGAGAGGAGAGACCGTAATCACATCCAGTGATGCAGCTGTGTATCTGAAAGAGACACGTTAGTGACAGATTCCTTACCTTAGAATATCCCCAGGCGTCAGGCTGGATCCGGGAAAGTTTTTGCGTAGCAGTACCCTTGCGCGTCGGTAGGCGGCGTCGTGCGGCTCCGCGTCCGTCGTCGGGCGTCGTGATCGCCGGGATGACGTCGCGGGCAGTACTTAGGCGCCGCCCTGCGCGCTGACGTCAGTTCTTCTTTTTCCGCGCCAGTAAGCGCAGATCCGGGAAGAGCAGTGCCCTAGTCACTTTTTGACTATCTTTTTTGGTGAATTTTTTCACTGTTTCTTCAACGAGTCTTCACGACTCCTAAGGTGTCGTAGGGATGCCCGGCTTTAAGCCCTGCGAGGAATGTGGTCGCATGATGTCGATCACGGACCCGCACCTCGAGTGTCTCTTTTGTCTCGGCCGAGACCACGACACGAAGTCGTGTCCTGACTGCCGGAAACTTCATCCTAAGGCTTTGCGAGAGCGGTCTCGAAAGCTCCTCGAAGTCCGGCATTCGGCTCCGCGCCGCACCAAGCCCCGGTCCCGGGAGAGGTCGAGGGGCCGGACGCGGAGTCCCCGCCGTTCGTCGGATTCAAAGTCTTCGCGCTCCTCCGGTAAGTCGAAGCACAAGAAGTCTAAGCGGCGTCATCGCTCTAAGACTTCGCCTCGCCGGTCTCGCGACTCGGCTGAGGTCCCTGTCGGCACCGTCCCCGCGGCCCCGGACGTGCCTGTCGAGTTACCCCCGCAGTACCCGCCCTACCCGGGCTCAGGGGCGACTCCGGCCGATATACAGGAATTCCTGTCGGCCATGGCCCGCCTCTTCGGGCCTCAAGGTCCCTCCGGTGCGCCTTCGGGCCCCGCGGGCCCTGATGGGGTTGCTCCGGCGTCGCCGTCGACTCCGGTCCCGGCATCGCCTGTCCCACCAGCCTTCGTCCCGGCCTCGGCTCCGGCCCCGACCCCGGCTCCGGTGGTGCCGCAACCCCCATCGACGCCGGTTGACCTAACCACGCCTCCGCCGACGCCGATGTCCCCGGTGCCGTTTCCGACGCCGTCCGGGGCTCCGGGCGGCGTCGTTCCCCGGTTCTCTCCGGGTCCGGACATGGAGCCGGACCGGCGTCGCCCGACGCCGTTTCCGGCGCCGATGAGACCTTGGGTCCCTGATGTCCCTCCTCCTCCATATTTTCAACCTGAGGAGGACCAGGAGAGCTGGGAGGGGTCTGAGGACCCTCTCACACAACAGTGCGAGTTTGACCCGGACTGGGTTGAGGAACTTGGGGATGCCAGTGGTCTGGATACCTCCCCTGACTCTGGCATGCTGTCTCCTCCCGTGGCAACGGAGGAGGGGGCTAATTTTGCAACGGTGTTGCGTAGAGCTGCTGGAGCCTTAAATCTCCAGTTGCCTACAGTGGTCGTCAGGTCTAACATCCTGACTGAAGTGCTTCAGCCGGCGGCCTCCTCTGCGGAGACTGTGCTGCCGTTCAACGAGGCACTGACTGACGTTCTTTTGGGTGCCTGGTCCAAACCCACCACAGGGGCTCCTGTGGATAGGAACGTGGCCCGACGCCATCGCCCTGCTCCGGGCGACCCCCTGTTTCTCTCCCAACACCCCACCCCTGAGAGCTTGGTTGTCCAAGCCTCTGCCTCCCAAACCGCCTTCCCTACCGCCCCTCCGGATAGGGAATCCAAGCGCCTGGATCACTTTGGGAAGAAGGCTTTCTCTTCCTCCAGTGCTGGCTTGCGGTCTGTTAATACCGCTTGCCTCTTGGGCCGATACACCCACTCCCTGTGGGATTCGGTGGCAACTGTTTTGCCGCAGTGTTCTGAGGAGGTCCAGACACTGCTTACCCGCGCCATTGCGGAAGGGCGTGATGCGGCTAAATATACCATCCGCTGTGGCCTTGATACCGCCGACTCGCTGGGCAGATCGCTTGCAACGACGGTGGCGCTGCGTCGCCACGCCTGGCTGAGAACCACTGGTTTTTCAGGGGATGTCCAGAATACACTCATGGACATGCCCTTTGATGGAGTCGGTCTTTTTGGTTCGAAGGCAGACCATGCGCTGGAGCGTTTCAAGGACTCACGGGCTACTGCTAAGTCCCTGGGCCTTGCTGTTGTGCACCCTCCGCTCACGTCTGCTTTTCGCCCCTTTCGTGGCCACGGAAGGGGCGCCCAGTCACGTCCACAGCCCGGCCAACGGCCCGCGCAGCAAGCGCCTTCGCGTGGCCGAGGACGTGGATACCGCCGTGGCGGTTCGGGCAACCAGCGTGCGGGTCAGGCCACCACCTCCAACCCGTCCGCGGCCTCCAAGCCCTCCTAGTCCCTCCTTTCAGGTGCACAGCACGCCAGTCGGGGGCAGGGTCCGCCATCACCTTCACCGCTGGCGTCCCATCACCTCGGACAGGTGGGTCTTGGACATTGTCCGAAGGGGCTACTCCTCCCCTTCGAGACCACCCCCAGCCATGCCACCTCAATTCCACCGCATGTCAGGGGATCACTTGGTGCTTCTACAGAAGGAAGTCACGGCCCTCTTGGCCAAGAGGGCCATCGAGCATGTTCCGACCCCAGAAGTAGGGCGTGGTTGCTACTCCCACTACTTTCTGGTGCCCAAAAAGGACAAGGAGGACATGCATCCTATCTTGGACCTCCGGAACGTCAATCGCTTCCTCCGGAAGGAGAAGTTCAAGATGCTCACCCTAGCTCAGGTCTTGACTGCCCTCGACCCCGGAGACTGGTTGGTAGCGTTGGACTTGCAGGACGCCTATTTCCACATCCCCGTCCTGCCGGCCCACCGGCGTTACCTTCGGTTCACGGTAGGCCTCGAGCATTTTCAGTTCACCGTGCTCCCCTTGGCCTTACAAGTGCCCCTCGGGTGTTCACGAAAGTGATGGCGGTGGTCGCAGCTCATCTGCGCCGGGCAGGGGTTTCAGTCTTCCCCTACCTCGACGACTGGCTGCTGAAGGCGGGCTCGTCCCAGGCAGTCGTCTCCCACCTCCAGACTACGGCCGAACTCCTGCACTCGCTGGGGTTCTCCATCAATGTGCCGAAGTCGCATCTGATTCCTTCTCCACAGCTCCTTTTCATCGGAGCAGTTCTGGACACGACGCAGTTTCGGGCCTATCCTCCCGAACGGCGAGTCCGGGATATTCAGGCTATGATTCCGATCTTTCAGCCTTTATCCTGGGTTTCGGTACGGATGACCCTGAGGCTGCTGGGCCTCATGGCCTCCTGCATCCTGCTGGTCAATCATGCCAGATGGCATATGCGGGCTCTGCAGTGGGACCTGAAGTTCCAGTGGGCGCAGCACCAGGGCAACCTGTCCGATCACGTCCAGATCTCGGAGGGGACTGCAACACAGTTGCAGTGGTGGCTCTCGAACCGGCAATGGGTCATGGGCAGATCCCTCTCCTTCCCCAGCCAGAGCATACAGTTGTGACGGACGCGTCCCTTCTGGGATGGGGCGGTCACATGGGAGAGGCGGAGATCAGAGGCCTCTGGTCTCCGGCGGAGTCCCGGCTCCATATCAACCTTCTGGAGCTCCGGGCGATCCGACTTGCACTCAAGGCATTCCTTCCCTCTGTCAAAGGGAAGGTAGTGCAGGTGTTCACCGACAACACCACCGCCATGTGGTACTGCAACAAACAGGGCGGGGTGGGGTCGTGGACCCTTTGTCAGGAGGCTCTGCGCCTCTGGACATGGCTGGAACATCAGGGCATGTTCCTGATGGTTCAACACCTGGCAGGTTCCCTGAACGCCAGGGCGGACGAACCTCAGCCGCAGGTGCATGATGGATCACGAATGGCGTCTTCACTCGGAAGTGGCGCAAGGACTCTTTCTACAGTGGGGAGAGCCTTGGTTAGATCTATTCGCCACCGAAGAGAACGCGCAATGTCATCAGTTCTGCGCGTTGGAATTTCCAAGGCGGCACTCGCTCGGCGACGCTTTCGTCACGAGTGGAGTTGCGGTCTGTTGTACGCCTTTCCGCCTATACCACTTCTACCCAGAGTGTTGAAGAAGATTCGGCACGACCGGGCCCAAGTCATTCTTGTGGCTCCGGACTGGGCTCGAAGAGTTTGGTATCCCGAGCTACTCAGTATGAGCGTAGATCCCCCGATCCGTCTGCCTCTTCGGGAGGATCTTCTGTCGCAGCAGCAGGGACGGTCCTCCACCCGAACCTGTCCAGTCTACACCTGCTTGCGTGGAGATTGAGCGGCGGCAGTTGATTCCTTTCGACTTGCCTCCCGAAGTTTGTGATGTGATTCTGGCAGCCAGGCGTCCCTCCACTAAGGTGGTATACGCCTGCAGGTGGAACAAATTTGTGGCATGGTGCACAGCAAAGGCTGTGAACCCCCTTTCTGCCCCTCTTTCTGAGGTCCTTCTGTTCCTTCTTTCTCTGGCCCAACAGGGTTCTGCCCTGGGTACCATCAAGGGTTATCTCTGTGCTATCTCGGCCTTCCTCAGGCTCCCTGATCAGCCCTCCTTTTCAAGTCCCCTGTTGTTAACAGGTTCTTAAAAGGCATTACACACCTCTTTCCTCCTGTTCCATTTGTGATGCCTCAGTGGGACTTGAACTTGGTTCTTACCTTTTTAATGTGCGCTCCCTTTGAGCCTCTGCATAACTGTCCTCTTCGTCTTCTGACTCTAAAGACAGCCTTCCTAGTGGCCATCACCTCCGCTCGGCGGGTGAGTGAGCTCCAGGCTTTATCTTGCAAACCTCCCTTTCTGTCTGTTCATCCAGACAAGGTTGTTCTTCGGACGCGTCCGTCCTTCTTGCCAAAGGTGGTTACTGCCTTTCACATTGGGCAGACCATCACTTTGCCTACCTTCTTTCCGCCTCCGCATCCTTCCAAAGAGGAAGAGAGGCTCCACCGTCTGGACCCAAAACGTGCGCTCTCCTTCTATATCGACCGCACAAAACACTTCCGGGTGGGTGACCAGCTCTTTGTTGGCTACGTGGGCGCCAAAAAAGGTCGGGCGGTGCACAAACGAACCATCTTCCGCTGGGTTACCTTGTGCATCAAGACCTGCTATTCTTTGGCTAAGAAGGAGCCTCCTGTTGGGCTGCGTGCCCATTCCACCAGGGCAACGGCTGCTACCACGGCCTTGGGCCGCGGTGTTCCGCTGCCGGTTATTTGTCAGGCAGCTACGTGGGCCTCGCTGCACACGTTTACAAAGCATTACTGCCTTGACAGTCCGGTCCGGAGGGACGGCTTCTTTGGCCGTTCTGTCCTCCAGGACTTCCTTGTCTGATCTTTGTTCGCAGACCCACCACCGGGGTTGGTATTGCTGGGGTATCTATTCTAAGGTAAGGAATCTGTCACTAACGTGTCTCTTTCAGATGCACAAGTTACTAACTTGTGTAACGATATATCTGTAAGAGACAGTAGTTAGTGACAGATTCCTTACCGCCCACCCATCCTCCCCGTTCTGCGAACTGATTTCTAGGGTTAAGGACATCCCTTTCAGGGCCCTAGTATTTTTCAGACACCTATGTCCGCTTCTTGCATGGCTCTGCGTTCCTGGCGCGGAAAGTCGTGTACAGAACTGACGTCAGCGCGCAGGGGCGGCGCCTAAGTACTGCCCGTGACGTCATCCCGGCGATCACGACGCCGACGACGGACGCGGAGCCGCACGACGCCGCCTACCGACGCGCAAGGGTACTGCTACGCAAAAACTTTCCGGATCCAGCCTGACGCCTGGGGATATTCTAAGGTAAGGAATCTGTCACTAACTACTGTCTCTTACAGATATATCGTTACACAAGTTAGTAACTTGTGCATTAATTTTCTTCCATCTGTTTTCATCTTGAGCGAAAGGTGAAAGCAAAATCAAATGACAGAATTTAAATTAAGCAAGTACTGAAAAAAGGGAGTCTAGCTCTAGCACAGAAGAGATTTTTGGGTGACATGAAGGGGACAAGTCAAAGTTGGTAGACAGAAAATAGACATGGGGACAAGTATAGAAGATATAGAAGAAAGATGGGTAGGGGTGAGACCATCATTACATTTGAAAACAACACAGAGAAAGTGAAACAAGATTAGAAAAGTGTCAGTGGAGGCAAGGGACGACGAGCGATGAGCTGTGGAAAGGAAGATGAAAAAGAAGATGAAGAATTTGAAAGCTGACTGAAGAAATGCAAGAGAATAAGAAGGAAGGCAAATAAAACTAGAGAGGAGTAGTAGTCTTTGTGAGAAACTGAGGGTGAAAATGTCTCAGTAGCTCGGGAGGTGACCAAAAATATTCTGGATTTCTGGATGCTAGTTAGCTTGCATCTACAGTTCTGTGTTACAGAGGAAAGATAGTTTGAGAAATAGAGGGATTGGTCAAAACTCAAGATGAAAATAGTAGGGCGCAGCAGAAAGAAGGGTGGGAAAAGATGGTGTTAGGTAGGAGGACAAGCAAAGGATGAGGATGCAAGAAAACACGGTTCAAGTTTATGGGTTTAAATGAAGTGATTGGATAGCCAACAAAGGCTCAATGGCCAAAGGACACTTGGTGGTGTCATCGTGGAGATCTACGTTGAAAAACAGTAAACATGAAAGATTTAGTTGTCTCCCGTGTGGGAATGGAAAGATAGGCCAAAGAAAGATGATATAAGCAAGAGCACTAGTGTTACTGGAGAAGATAAAATTGCTGAGACAGAACTGTGGGGAACACAAAATTGAATGGGGAGTAGAAGTTGAGGACTGAAAGTCACAAAACACAGAGTAACTGTAGTACTAGAAACAGAACTTGAATAAAAGAGGGTAGTCTTGGAGATCCTTAAGGAAGACAGGTGAACAGATAGAAAAGGAACGCTACAGAAAGATCAAGAAGAATAAGTACTTTAAGGCTGCACGTAGCTTGTTAAGCATGTGTAACAGAAATAAATATGCGCAATCGTTTTCTAACCATTGCAGGGGACTCTTAGCACAGACATTAACTCATTGCCTTGAATTCTTAGGAAATCTTTGAATAGCATTAGGAGAGAAAGCAGAAATCTGATTTAGGTGATTAGCAACATACAGAGAGTTAAATACATTAGGGACAACTGTTTGATTGTAATGAGAAGAATGGTAGCCAGACTGGAGAGGCCAGCATTGAGACTCCAGGTAGATAGTTAATTGTACACTGTCTGTTCCAGGAGCCTGAAGAGATAAGGAAGCAAAGTTTTAAGATAGAATGTTCAGTGAACACTTTTTGAGAAAAGGAACAATTATGGTTTGTTTTTAGGAAGGCTGGGAGTTTTGAGATGAGAGGTCACGTTTGATGAAAAGTGCTGTGATAGCCTTCTTAACCGTTTTATAGTAACATTTTTCAAGTTTTAAGACAATTGCATTTGAGAAGGAATTAGAGTAGTATAGTGCCAACAAAAGACAAACAGATAAGCAGGACCCTGGCCTCAGCAATTTGTCTTTTATTACAGCTGGTTGAAGTTTAAGAAAACAAAACACCTTGTTCAGGTAATGGTATATTCGTCTTGATCCTGAGATGAGATTTTTACATGTGGCTTTTAACTCGAATATCAATCCAACCATCAAGAGTCCACAAAATGCATTCCTTCATTTCTACAAACGGTTTAGTAAGAATTTGGACCTCCGTGCTGAGATGGAGATTACCCTGCAAGCCTTTTGTGTGAAAGAACTGGCCAGCAATTCAGGGTTCATTGCAGTGAAGGATCAGTTTACTACTTGTTTAATTAAAAGAATAGTTATACATTTATCATTTGAAAAAAAAGTAAAGTGGCTCCGAAGTGCACTATTTTACTTTCCAAAATTGATACAACAGAAATATATTGACTACTAAGTTAGCGCAAGCTACACTCTGAATTGTCTTTCTGCACTTAAACAACTGATGCTAGATGTATCTAAAACAATGAGACCTTTGGCTCTGCAGAACTTAGAAGATGCCATGCTAATCCTGCAGAAGGCATAGCTTTTTTCTCTGGTGACTATGTATTGAATTATAAAAGTGTGTTATGATGTTATTTGTCTCTTCTGCAGGCCCTGGGCCTCGTGGAGCACCTGAAATCTTACAAACGGGTCTCGCCCCCTGGAGACCAAGAACACCAGTATGTTTTGGAGCATGGCTTTGCCTTGCCCTCTTCTGCTCAGACAAGGCTTCCTTTTCACATACTTTTCTTCCACACGTCTAAGAGTTTCTGGAGTATCATATGTAAGTGACAAGCAATAACCCTTTCAGGGTTACCATGTTTCTTATTGGGAATTTTGATTTTATGCATTGAAAAATATATCTGTGTTAACTGATCTAATCGGATGGTGGTAATCTGTCCCCTTGTCACAAGCCAATTCTCCATTTAGTTGCACAAACACTTCCTCAGTCCCATTGCTCAAATTCTGAAAATACAAATGAGAAATCCCTAAAGATCAAACACTGTGCATGTAGTCAGTGGGACGCTTCCATAGCTGTTTCATCACGTCTAGCACGGACAGCCAGTTTAGTCTCGGGTGAGGTGTGGGGGGTGTTTGAGAACTATGTGCAGTGCTGGACGTGGCTGCTTGCCCAAGAATAACAACTTGAGCGTGGAGAACTATCGCACAAGGGGCCATACTGGCCAGTTCTAACAGCCTTCCCATTATATTATTCCAGTGCACCTCTTTTGCCCTTGTCTTCACCACCTGTTCAATTCCTGGCTCCTGCTTCCAGGAATCAAGAACAGCAGGAGGCCCATTCCACCAGGTCGAAGGCAGCCACCACGGCCCTCCAGCGTGGTGTTCCTGTCTGACATCTGCCAAGCTGCCACGTGGGCATCTCTGCACACACTTGCCAGACACTACTGCCTGGATTCCCAGGTCCGCACAGAAGGCCTGTTTGGTCCCTCTGATTTACAGGATTTTCTGGTCTAAGCCGTTCTGCAGTCCCGCCCCCGTGGATGGCATTGCTTGGGTATCTGTTCAAAGGTAAGGAATCTGCGGTTAGATGTCTCTATCAGATGGACAAGTTACTTACCTTCGGTAACGCCTTATCTGGTAGAGACATGATCTAGCTGCAGATTCCTTACCGATCCACCCATCCTCCCCGCACTGCGGAATTGGTTGTGAAGTGTCAGGGATGTTCCCCTTCAGGGCCCTAGTCATTCATTTTTTAACACACCATGGTCAGTCACTCCATAGCTTTGCGCTTCTGGCGTGGAAAGTCGTGAAAAGTACTGACAGCGCGCCAGAGTGGCGGTTATATTGACGATGCGGACGTCACGACGACGTTACGCGGAGTCGACCGACACCACCTACCGGTGCGCAAGGGTGCTGCTGAGAAATCTTCCAGATCTAGCCTGACGCCTGGAAGTTCAAAGGTAAGGAATCTGCGGCTAGATCATGTCTCTACCAGATAAGGCGTTACCGAAGGTAAGTAACTTGTCCGTCTTGCACAGTTTTGAGGTTTATGTTGTCCAACAAATACACAGTTTTACGGAGAAAGTATAAGCCGTATAGCAGTAGTCTCTGATAAGGATTGTTGCCACACAGAATGTGACTTGGACTTGGCTGATAACCTCCTTACCCTTGATCGCTCCGATGCTGGCTTGTACATGGACTTCCAAAATGCAAGTGGCCTGGATACTTCACCAGAAGGAGACATCCCTTACCCCTATAGCCCTATTTCTAAGGAAATCAATAACCACTGTGGTTGAAAAGTAACAAAGGCTTTAGAACTGACTGCCCTCAGCAGACACATAATCTAACATTTTGATATAGATCTTTCATCCCTCCTCCTCCTCGGTCAAACATTTTCCTCAATTTAATGCATCTCAGCTGATAAATTCTGCAGATTCCTCACCTTACGAAAACACGTTCCAGGCTTTAGACTGGTCTGGCAAACTGTTTCCCAATCAATGATTCTCCCGTGCAGCAGGGTGTCACCCCACAGATCCAGCTGCGACTCAGCCGCTGGACGTGATGTATATCATTAGCACCTGTTTTTGTACGGCTCATCGACTCGGTCCAGAGTTCTCTCTTCTGATAGAGACTTTTCTCTGCAGATTCCTCATCTTGTGAATTTGTTCAGCCACCAGACTAGATCCTGAAACAATTGTAGCAATTTCCTCGCACGTCAGTAGGTGGTGTCGTTTGCCTCTGTTTTCGATCCATTCCACTCTGGAGGTGCTGTTGTGGCCCCTATATGTATGTGGCACCTCTGCACTTGTGTCAGTTTCTTACTGATCTTCATTTGCGCTGATGGACTCGAAGCCATAGAAATCAAAATATGGCAGTGTGCAGAGTCTATAGACCTTACTAATGGACTAACTGAGTCCACTTTGCAGAACGAGAAGGAGGGTGGGCCAGTGAGGAATGTGCGGTTAGATCAAATCTCTATCAGAAAAGATGTTACCAAAAGAAAGTTACTTGTTCTGATAGAGACTTCTAACTGCAGATACCTCACCTTGTTAATAGATACCAAAGCAGTACCTCCCCACGTGGTGGGTCTGTGGAATGTTTCAAACCAGTAATTCCTGGACACTAGTCCAGGAATTACATACCCAGCAAACGATAACTCTCCTTCACAACCCAGAACTTTACCATCAGTGTCCAGAAGCATCACCGTACTCCTGTCCGAGGCTAACTTCCCTCCCCCTCGGAGCATTGCAGATATTCAGGCTATGATTTTGATGTGTCCAACTGCAGCTCAGATTATGGTTCTGCAGTTCTGATGGTTACTTCTAATTGGACACTTTTAATTGCAGATTCCTCTCCTTTAGAATATTTCCAAGGTGCCAGGCAGAATCCAGAGGTTTTCACAACAGTGCTCCTGTGGGCCACTAGGTGGTGTTGTGTAGCTCTGCATTTGCCCCATTCTGTCACTGAAGTGTCAGAAGAGAGCTACATACAAGTGCCACACCAGCGCTCCAACGTCGGTTCCTTTTTCCCCCGCTGGTTTTGATCGTGGAACCGAGGCTCCACTTTCTTGTTCATGGTCTGACAAATCCTTTCAAATTCTCTTTTCCAGTGTGCGAAGGAACAATGTGCCTACTAGAGACTACAGAGTTCATACCCCGCCATGGCTGTCGGAAATCGATGTTAGTGACGGATCCGCACCATGTCTGCCTCTGATACTTGGGATCGGCGCACAACTTCAAGATTTGCAATGAATGGGCCCTCAAACAGTCTAAGTCCATGTTGAACAAGAAGGATAAGAAAGAAGTTGAAGCAGGACTAAAACCCATCCCGCTAATCTCTGTCCAAAGTGGGGAGGGCGGCAAGGTGCTAATCAATCTTGCTCCCTATCCCCGATTGAGGAGCTGATTCCACAATTTCCCAGGCCATCCGCAATGCCTGAGCAGGTTGAGGCCTTGAAGGGGACAATGCTGTGTATTTTTGGCACTCTTCTGTCTCCCTCTGGCATGGTTTTGGGCCCCATGGATCTGCAGGGGATCCAGCTAGGTTAGCACTAGTGGCTCTGCTCTCAGTGCAATTTGAGCCCCTCGAACCCGTCTCAGGTTCTGTGCTGACACCGATGCTGATTTCTACTCTGGCTCCAAGACCTGCACCAGTTCCTCCTTCATTTACTCCATTGAGCCCCTGCCAACTCTGGTGTCCAACTCCAAACCGACTCAGCCTCGACCCCGCCCGAAGTCATGCCATGACTCCAACTCGGCGCACCCGGTTCCTGTACATTCTGACTCGGATCTCCAAAGGAGGAGAGGGCTTCATTTGCTGTAGTAATTAGATGTATGGCTGAGGTCCTTGATCTAGAGCTGCTCTCTGCTGACGGCAAGATAAATCTCCTTACTGAAATTTTGCACCCTGGGCCTGTCTTATCTGAGACCTTGCTTCAATTTAATAAATCCCTGATGGACACCCTTATGGACACTTAAACAAAGACTTGCTCTTTCCATCAGTGAACAGGCAAGTGGCCAAAAGCCATAGACCAGCTCCTAGAGACCCAGATTTTCTTAGGCAGTACCCGACTCCTGAGAGTTTGGTGGTCCAGGCTGCAACCAACAAAATAAATCCTAACTTGTTCCCAATCATTCCTTCTGACGGAGTGGAAAAGGATCGGGGCATTCGGGAAGCAAATGTTCTCTTCGGCTAGCTTGGCATTGAGGTCTGTTTGTTAGGCTGTTGTATTCATGCCCTCTAGGATATGTCCAACAAGGTCTTGCCTGCGGTCCCAGGGGAGTTTTGGACCTCCTTGGCCAAACCATTAAGGATGACGAGCATGCTGCCAAGTATGTTATTAAGGCTGGCATTGATACTGCTGATTGCTTGGGGCACTCAGTGTGCACAAGTGTAGTGTTCTGCCGAAATGCGTAAATGCGCTCTTCTGGGTTTTCTAGAGATGTGCAGGCATCCCTTATGAATATGCCTTTCGATAGTCTCTGCCTATTTGCCAAGAAGGCTGACTCCGCTTTTGTACACTTTAAGAAAAACAGAGCCGCAGTGCATTTCTTTGGCATTTCCTCCCCTGCTTGTCAGGTTCCCCATCTGTTCCAAACCTCTTTAGTTTGCCCACAGGGGCACACAGCCGCCCTGTGGGAGGCAAAATCAGCATTTTCTTCCAGGTTGGCAGTCCATCTCATCCTAGAGATGGATCATCCAGCAAGGTTATGCCCTTCTGTGTCTCTCTGACCCAACACAACGTCCTCTCACATCAGAACGGCTTTCAGAGAACCTCTCCATTTTGCTACAAGAGTTGCAGGACTTACTGGCCAAATGGGCCAATGAGAGGGTGCCTGTCTTGAAAGTGGGGAAGAGTAGTTACTGCTGCTATTTTCTGGTGCTGAAGTACGACTGAGGCCTTCGTCCTAATTTATATATTTGACCTCTGAATACCTTCCTGCGGTAGGACGAATTCAAAATGCTCACACTAACCTAAGTTCTGTCTGCTCTAGATCCGTATTTCTGGATTGCTATCTTAGACCTGCAGGACACGTACTTCATGTGCCCGTCCTGCAGTTCCACAGGCGTTACCTGTGGGCCAGGAGCATTTTCAGTTTGCTATGCTAACCTTTGGCCTTTCCAGTGCCCTTCAGGTGTTCACAAAACTGGTGATGGCTGGGAATACCTGTTTTCCCCTACCTTGAGGACTGGCTGTTGAAGTCCGTCATAGATCACCTCCAGAAAACGGGCGAACCTTCTGAAATATTTAGGGTTCTTGATCATTGAGCTGAAATCCCACCTATCTACAGGCACTTACCTTTATAGGAGCTCCTCTGGGCAAGGTTCTGTTCTGGGCCTTTCTTCCATTGCAACGAGTTCAGAACATTTGCACTTTGATTCCTGTGTTTCAGCCTTAGTCCTGGATCTGAGTGAGAGCAGCTTTGTGCTTGCCTCATGCATCCTGTTTGGCCATTTCTCCAGGTGGCATATGAGGCCTCTGCAGTGGGTTCTAAAGTCTTGGTGGACCCTGCACCAAGAAAACCTGTGAGGTGTCTTGTAGGTTTCAGAGGAGACTGTGCAAGATCTTCAGTGGTGGCTGTTCGACTGCAACCAGACCAGCAACAGACTCCTCTTACTTCCCCACTCAGAGCTGATGATGGTGACAGAAGTGTCCCTGCTGGACTGCAGAAGTCATCTGGGAGAGGTAGAGCACGCTGACCTCTGGTGAAATCCAGGCTCCACATACATCTGTTGGAGCTGCGAGCTATTCGCCTGGCGTTGAAGGCTTTCCTGCCGACCATCAAGGGAAAAATAGTGCAAAGTCTCCCAAACAAAACTGCTGCCATGTGATACCGCAACAGAGTAGAGGGGGGTCCTTTGCAAAGAGGCACTGTGCCTCTGAAGTTGGATTGAGCATCATGGCATCTCCCTGATAGTGAACAAGAAGATCCGGAATGACTGGGCCCAAGTCATGCAAGTGGCTCCAGATTGGGCCAGTAGAGTGTGGTACCCAGAACTTCTGGACATGAGCATCTGTCGTCCGATCAGGCTTTCATTTCAGTAGGATGTCCTGTTGCAGTGGCAGGGCCCTGCACCGGGGCCTGCCCAATCTACACCTCCATTTGTGGAGATTGAGCGCCGGCAGTTGACTGCATTTGATCTCCCTTCCAAAGTAGTGGCTGTAATCCCGGCAGCCAGGCATCCTGTGTACAAAATCGGTTTACCCTGTATGATGGGACAAGTTTGTGGCTCGGTGTGGCATCCATAACCCACACCCGCTGCATACCACACATTCAGATGTGTTACTGTTGGATCTGTCTTTGGCCCAGCAAGGACTTGTAGTGGGCACTGTTAAAGGTTAGCTGTCAGTCCTTTAGGCCTTTTTGCATTTACCGGACCCACCAACTTAGCACAAATCACATGTTGTGATGTATTTTTTTTAAGGTTTTGTTCACACTTTTCAGCCTTTCGTGATATCTCAGTGGGACCTTAATTTGGCCCTTACTTTTCTTTTGTGTTCCCAGTTTGAATCATTCCACAGTTATCATTTATGTCTCCTAACTATGAAAATGGTATTTCTCATAGCAATCACTTCAGCTTGTCATTCCTGCTTCCCTACACTACTTTCTTTCGTGACAAATTGGTGCTGAGCACTAGAGTATCCTTTCTGCTTAAGGTGTTACTCCCTTTCATGTCAGACAGTCCATTACACTCCTAACTTTCTTTGTCCAACCTCTCCTCTCTAAAGAGGAAGAGAGACTCCATCGTTTGGACCTGAAAAGAGCACTGAACGTTTAAATTTACGTCACCAAACACCATTGGGTGGGCGATCAGCTTTTTGTGGGGTGGGCAGGGGCAAAGAAAGCCAAGGCAGTGCAGAAGACCACCTTATCCAGGTGGACAGTCCTCTGTATTAAGATCTTCCGTGCACTGGCCAGCATGTAGCCCACTGAGGTGGTCAGTCAAGGTTACTACCACTGCACCTGCATGCAGAGTTCCTGTTCTGGATATTTCTCAAGCTGCTAACTGGGCATCAGTGCACACGTTCACAAAGCACTGCTGCCTTGACTGCCACGTCTGACTGGACGGACACTTTGGCCATTCCGTCCTGCAGGGGAATCACTTCTTTATCTATTCTACAGGTGAGGAATCTGCAGTTAGAAGTATCCATCAGAAGAACAAGTTACTCACCTTTGGTAACACTATCTATAAATAGCCGAAGAGGGGAGGGAGAGAATCTGTAATGTGACCGAGCAAACATCCGCCCCGAAAAGCAGTACATAAATAATCATTGTGTGCTGTTACGTCTTGCTACCATATTCAGATTCAAAACGGTGGAATCGATGTCGCCCTTTTGTTGTGGAGAATCCGAATGATATCCACAGATTCTTCAATGCCCGCTTCCTCGTTCTGTGGAATGGACTCTTTTCCATCAAATAAGTCCAAATTCAGAGAGCTGCACACTGGTGTGAACAATTGTATTTTTTTTTTTGGGGGCTCCACATCCTAGGATGCTGGCAGTGTTCAGAAAGAATCTGACATCAGAGTGCATGGGTGGCAATTGCATTAACCTCGAACTGTCACTTACAGGGCAGATTAGAGTCGGCGCGGCGCTGCATGACACCACCTACTGACGTGCACAGTCTATGCTGAAAAAACTGCCGAATCAGTATGGTGCCTGTGGATGTTTTACATGTGAGGAATCTGTGGTTAGATAGAGTATCCATCAGAAAGAGCGTTACTAAAGGGAAGTAACTTGTTCTTCTGGGCATGAACATCTGTCCTCCAAGTAGGCTACCGCTTCACGAGGATCTTCTGTTTCAGCAACATTGCAAGGTCTGCACCCGAACATTTGCAATCTACACATTCATGCGCAGAGATTGAGTGGCAGCAGTTGATTACGTTTGATCTGCCTCGTGAGGTTATGGATGTCATCCTGGCAACCAGGTGCTCCTCTTCAACGTCCATTTACACAAGGAGTCAGGACTAATTTGTGGATTGGTGCGGAGTGTTAAACACAAGCCCTCTTACAAGCCAAATTGTTTGTTTTTATCTGTGGCCCAGCAAGGTATTGCACCATTAAAGTTTATTTTTCAGTCCTTTTGGCCTTTTGGAGTTTGCTGGTCCAATCATACTTTTTTAAATCCCCAAATTTGATTAGTTTTATTAAGTGTTTGATACATGTTCCCTCCCAAACCCTTTGTAATGCCACAGTGGGATCTTAATTTGGTCTTGGCGTTCCTCATGGGTTCCCCCTTTACACAAGTGCGCAGCTGCTCATTGTGTTTACTGACTATCAAGACCCTCTTCCTCATTACGATCACTTCAGTTCGTCATGTGAGTAAACATTTCAGTACATCCATAGTACTCCACCTTTTACAGTTAAACTGTTGTTGAGTACCAGGGCAACTGTTTTGCCCAAAATTGTGGCACCTTTGCACGTTGGACAATCACATCACCCTCCCAACATCCTTTGCACCGCCTTACTCCTCGAAAGATGAGGAGAGACTCCATCAACTGGACCCCAACATTGCGGTGGACGTTTACATCGATTGTACCAAAGACCATTGGGTGGATGATTAGGTTTTTGAGGGGAGGTACTCTGGGGGTAAGAATTGTAAGATGGTGCAGAAAAGGGCTCTGTTGGGGTAAATAGTCTCTACGTTAAGATCTGCTAGGCATTTGCCAAGAAGCAGCCTCTGGAAGGACAGAGGGCACCAGAGCTAAGGATGCTGCCACTATGTTGACACCCGGAGTGCCTGCTCTGGACATCTGCCAAGATGAGATGTGGGCAACAGAGCACACGTTTTTGAAGCGCAACTTGTCCATGCGGGGTTGTTTGGCATGAGCCCACTCCACGGACTCTTCTACCTTGGAAGTTACTGCTTTGGTACCTATTCTAAAGGTGGGGAATCTACGGCATAAGAAAACTAATTACCTTCGGGAACTCTTCCTGGTAAATACTATATCTAACTGCTGATTCCTCACTGCCCTACCACCTCCCCATTCTGTGGAGTAGTCTCTTCTTACCATCTAAAAAGGTCCCAGATATCTACAGCTGGCACCTCCACTTGTTTTTAGTGCTCCACGTCTGAGAGCTCAGAAAGAGTCGAGCAAGAAAGTGATGTCGGCGTGCATGGCTGGCTTTTCTATGCAGCTCTGCTGCTTCGCTTCTAAGGCAGAACGAGGCCAACATGGAGCTACTGGAAGCCACCTAACAGTATAAGGGAGCACTGCTATGAAAAGATCCAAATCTAGTCTGCCACCTGGGGAATATTCTAAAGGTAAGGAGTTTTGTGTAAAGTATCTACCAGAAGAGCGTTACCGAAGGTAACTCGTTCATCTTGTAAATGTTATGCCTCATTGCCTTGTGCATCCTCTTTGCGCCTCATGTCAGGTGGCAGACGAGAACCCTCCTGTGGTGTCTGAGCAGGCAGTGACCACAACACCAAAGAAGTGTCTTGGTTCAGGGGTAGATTTTCCTGTTTGTGCATCAGGATATGACCTGGTACATGCACCCTTTCAACCTTCTAAAGGGGTAGCTCAGTCAACCCTCCGCAGGCTCATGTAAGCTTGGCCATGGACGCCTCCTATCTGAGCTTGTGTGCTACTTTGAGCAGCATGATGGAGTGGGCCACTGATCTGGTTCAGAGCAGTACCTGCACATAAATCTGCTCAAGCTCCACGTGGTCTGCCTTGCCCTGAAGGCCTTTCTGACTTCCATCTGAGGGAGCACCATTCAGATTCCTTCAACCATCACCACCATCTTCTGTTATATCATAAGGCAAGGAGCTATGGGGTCGTGCACTCTCTGTTGCGAAGCACTTGGCTGGTGGCAATGAGTGCATTTTCTCTGTATGCCTCCAGTCACCTCTCACTGGAGGACCATGAGTTGGAGCTACACCCCAAAGAGATGGAGATGCTCTTTTCCAGATTGGGGTTTTCATTTATGATTCTCTTCGCCGTGGACCAGAACTGAAAGTGTCCCCAGTTCTGTAGACTCCTCTCTTAATGTCTCAATGGGGATGTCTTCATGTTGCACTGGTCTCAAGGCCTTCTGTACACATTTTCACCAATTCCACTTCTGTCAAAGATCCTGCAGAAGGTGCAGAAGAATTGAACAAAGCAAGGAGTATCTGGTACACCTGTCTGTTAGCATGCTGCATTTTGTCCACCATTCCCTCTCCTGCTCATGGCGGAGCTGTTGCAGCAGGATGTTCAGGTTCTACACCTAACCTTCAAATGTTGTGGCTGTCTGTGTTCATATATCCTCAGTGGGATTTTAAATCTTTTGTTGACTTTTTGTTTTAATGATATCCCCATTCAAGACGATAAACGGGTGTCTGGTTCAACTCCTCACTCTGAAGACAGCATTGTTGGTGGGAGTAACTGCAGCCCTTAGGGTCGTAAAGCTTCATGCCTTCTAAGTTTGCTGCATTTCACAGTTTTCTACCCTGAATAGTTGGTCCTTTTTACCTGCCCAAGAAAGTATCTGCCTTTAAGATGAGCCAGTCTATTACTCTTCCATCCTTCTTCCCTCCTTTTCTTCCTACCAAAGAAGAGTACCAGCCAAATTGACTGCTTCCCAATTGTGCTATGTCCTGTTAGCTTGATCTCACTTGACAAGACAAAATGGATGATCATCTCTTTGCGGGCTTCTCTTAAGGCAAAAAGATCATGTCAGTGACTAAACTCATCATTTCTCATTGGGTCATCCTCTGTATCAAGACCTGCCAGGCCTTATCCCAAAAAATTTCCTCCAAACCGCATTCCCACCCACTCTTTTAGTGCCATGGCTGCTTCCAAAGGCATTCTGGTGGCTGCTGTAGCGTCCTCCTGAGCCCGGGTACTCGCCAAACACTACGCCACACACGGAGATTAGTATAACACGTCTTTATTCTTCTACCCAACATTCTAGACCTGCTATCACTTCACCCCACACTCTACGGAGTCTATCGGGAGCCACAAGCTTTCCATCATTGCAGACTCACACAACACTACATCTCCTCGGTTAAATAAAAAAAAGTTTTTTTTTTTTTTTTTTTACAAATATATACACAATTAGATCTTTTCAATGAGTCTTTGTGGTTCTTGGATCATACGTCCTGATCATGCTGACCATGTCTTCAGAAACTGGAAACAGGCAGTAGAAGTGTCCATGACCTACGTTGGTGATGGAGGAGCAACAGCAGTTTGGGGGGGATGGTTGGTGGGTGGTCTTCACTTGTCCTTTCAGACCCAGTCTCTACATTGACATCCGTACCTGACGAGCGATGAGCCACATGTCTGAAATGCAAGGATTCTCACTAAAATGATCGTTCTCCCAAAGTTCCTGTATGTATTTGTTAATCTCCTGCTTCCTCTCACTGCACCGTTCAAGCGCAGATTGCGTTCTAATTTGATATCGCTCGCTTGGGAGGGCAAACAACCCAGTGTATCATGGGAGACCCTAACACTGCCTTTCGAGCAAGGGGGACTCTGAGCCCCAGACATGGAGCTCTATTATAACTGCGCCCAAGCCCAGTTCGGCTTTCTCTGGATCTTTCCCACCCAATTTATGGAACATACGCCAGAACACGACCAGGCGTCCCCCACACCGTTGCATATGGTACTTTATAAATCGCGACCTAGACCACACTCTGAGGTAGACACTGTCTTTTGCATGGTATGGGCTTGGCGAGAGCTGCGCCGAAGGGCACATTTGGTGGAGATGTATGCTCCCTCTGTGCCCCTGCCGCGTCACCCGGATCTGCCATTCTTGGAGGACGCAGGAGCGTGTCGGAGATTGGACAAGCTCCGTATTCATACAATGGGGGATGTATTCCCCGAGGGGACCTTCACGTCGCTTGAGGATGTTCTTGCGAGCGAGGATAGTGGATTGCTCGAAAGAATAACATATTTCCAGATCTGTGCGGCACTGCGAGCGAGATATGCCTCGTTCCCGGCAGCACCCCCTACGTTCCAGGTCCTCGAGGACTTCCTAAACAACCCATAGCAATGTAAACTCATCAAACTGTACGCAGGTATGCAGGCGAATAGACACCAGGGCTATAACAATATGAGTCAGGAGGATTGGAAGGCAGTTAACAGCCTACAAAACAACCAACTGCTTACAATAAAATCAGCCGATAAAGGCGGAGCAGTCGTTGTCATGAATACTGTGGATTACGATACAGAAGTCCTGAGATTACTGGGGGCACGGAATAATTATCAACCACTTATGCGTGACCCAGTTGATGAACTCCAAGACATGATAAAAGACATGGTAGGAATAGCTAAAGAGAAAAAATGGATTACAACTAAAGAAGCCGAGTTTTTAATCAATAATAAGCCAAGAACTCCGGCTTTCTATATCCTACCCAAAATTCATAAACCTCAGAGGCCCCCCCTGGAAGACCAATCGTCTCGGGGATAGGGTCGGTTTTAGGGCCGTTGTCCCAATTCTCAGATTTTTTCTTGAGGGAATCAGTGGTGAACCAGAGATCTTTTGTTCAGGATACCACAGATATTTTAAATATACTACAGGACATTGAGTTTGATACCGCCAGTAATTTCCTGGTAACAATCGACATAGTCACTTTATACCTGTATACCCCAGGACGCTGCGCTGGTGGCAGCGGCGCGCGCCTTGGGACAACAGGAGTGGTTCTATGATACACCACAGTCCTTTGTACTACAATGTATAGAGGTGGCACTTACCCGCAACTATTTTTGTTACAAAGGCGCCCTCTATTTACAAACGACGGGTACATCAATGGGCGCAACCATGGCACCGAGCTTGGCATGCATCTACGTAGGCCAGTTCGAAGACAATTGCATTTACCATCAGTCTAATCCCTTCCAGAGGAACATTTTCCTCTGGAAGAGATATATAGACGATGTGCTATGTGTTTGGTCCGGTGGAGAGGAGTCCCTAGTGGAGTTTTTGAACTGGCTGAATGGCCAGGATGCCAGTTTGCGCTTTACTTGGTCATACAATAACCAGGGAGTTGTGTTCCTTGATCTGGATCACCAAAGTGCATCAAAAGATAACTGACAAGAACTCCTTATTACATTATAAATCATACCATCCGAGAGCATTACGCGATAATCTCCCCGTGGGCCAGTTCCTGCGATATCGCAGGAATTGCTCCACAACGACATCATTTCTGTCACAATCAGAAGAACTATGTGAAAGATTGAGAAAGAGAGATTACCCACATAGAGTTGTCAGTCAGGCACGTAAACGAGCACTGAATACCCCTCGCAGTGCTCTGTTAGAGAAAAATATAAGGACCAAGGAAGATTGTCTTCCAGTTGTGATGACGTTTGATCCTTTGGCTACCCAGATTAGACAATCTATAAGGAAACACTGGGCTATACTATCGACGACTGAGTTCAAAATGCCTCCACCCAGGTTTGCTTTTAAAAGATCTAGCAATTTGAAAGATAAACTGGTACACTCGCGCCCGAGACTTCCACACAATGAGACCACCATTCCGCCTGGGCACTACCCGTGTGGTATGTGTTCAGTGTGTAAGTTGACCAAAAAAACTATGGAGGTGGTGCTTAACTCAGGGAAAGTGTGGCATCTGACCCAATTCAGTAACTGCAATACGATGAATGTAGTGTACAGATTAACATGTGAATGTGGACTACAATACATCGGCCTTACAACACGTAAGATTAAAATAAGCGTGCAGGAACATCTGAGCACTATTAGGGCAGGTAAACTTTCCACGAAACTAGTACAACACTACAAAGAAAGTAAACATTCCTTTACATGGGTAGTGCTGGAAAAGGTGATAGGAGACCCTTACAGTATAGAGAGGGTCCTTGCAATGAAAGAGGCACGCTGGATTTTCCAAGAGAGATGTGACCAAACAGGATTAAACGACTTTATTGAATGGAACAAAGTAAGAAATTAAGAAAATGCAACGTTTCCTTTCACAAGATGCGAGTTCTGTTGGTGTCCGTGAGATGGACCTTTGTGTGTCTCATATAATTGAGGTATAAACTAGAATGGTGTTGGAGTGTGAGGACACAGTATATCAATAAAGTTGATTGAAACAGGGTCTCAATCCAATATGGTCATTATGAATAATGAGTGGCACTAAGGAGGTCTCATGTATTTGAGGTATACACTAGAATGGTGTTGGAGTGTGAGGACACAGTATATCAATAAAGATGATTGAAACAGGGCCTCAACTCAACATGGCCACTATGAATAATGAGTGGCACAAATGAGGTGGTAAGGGGGTAAGCTATTGAGCCTCCCAGCTGTAGTTTGTATACCCCTGAGAATGTGGGGGGCACAACAAGATGTGATTGAAATTATGAAACCCCTTTTTTAAGTTAACCCACATCATTACTATCATAGATGTGCGAAGCTCTAAATTAGGGAGTCTGCCTAGATACCTGAGAATTTATGCCCACTAATTAAAGAATATGATGAAAATCAAAAAACGGCCCCTATAAAGTGTTTTTTTGCCGGACTCGCAGTGGTATTGAAGAAAATATGGGAGTTTAAGATGGCTGCCGCGGTCTGACAATACACCACATGATGAGGATGTAGTCACGTGGGACGCTGCCCGCGTAGCCTTTGTAAACGCGCAGGGACGGAATCCGGGACCGAGGGATGAGAAGAGGTACCCGGAGGCAAGACGGGCGGTAAGATTAGTGTGACTGACAGCGGGTAGTGCTGTATAGAGTGGGACAGTGTTATATAGTTTGTGAATACATGTAAAACTGGCGAGAAAATGCTTTTACATGGGAAACTGAGGCGAGGTAGAGAGTGGTACATTGAAAGGATGTAATGCATCCGTGACGCGTGTGTAAGCTACAGAGTTTCAGATACAACGGGATAAGAAAGTGAGAAATTGGCTTGCAGAGTCCCCCATGGTAGATAGAGAAAGGGAGGTAGAGGCGTAAAGTCATTAGCCTACAAGAAGGTGGGCTAGCAGCCCACAGGGTTTATAAAGGACAGAAAGAGCGAGTGAATGGTGTATAAAGACATATGCATTTATTTCCTTTATATCCAGAAACCTAATTTAGGATACGCCTATGAGAAGAGGAACTTACGGCTGGAGTTTTCCTCTGATAATAAGGAGAGCTGGTACGACTGACTTGGGCTCCCTTATGGTAATGAAATGCCCTACAGTGATGTGTGTATGATGTTTTTAAAGTGGAGAGATAAGATGTGTTATAGTAACCTGGCCATTGTGTTGTTTTGTCATTTGACAGTCATTTTAAGAAAATTGCACCAGTGTCCGATACTAGCGACGAATGACCCTGCCCTGACGAAATTGCCTGAAAGATTGAATGGCAATGAAACATGTCGGCTAAGAAAGGAAGTGGTCTGCATATATGCAAACGGTTTTAAATTTCTGAATAAGCGCACAAGAAAAGAATAAAATTGGTAATCTGTGCGTCATATTTCAGTTTTATACTGCACTGGGTCTTGTTTGTTTGGTAGTCGCAAAGCACATAGGGTGTTTTTTGAATTGTTTGATCACCTTTTTTTGGGACACTTATAAGTTTTAGCAAAATGGTTACCGATGATGATAAAAGTGAGCATAGCTGGTGAGTACCAATCAGCAAGCTCGACTGGTGGTGCGCACGTGAGGTGCCATTTTGCTTTTTTCACAATTTTTGAAAAATCAAACATATCTATAGGTGTGTTTTTTTTGTATATGTACCATTCTTGCCCGTCTTTAAGAATAGATGGGGTATGACTGTCATTTGATATAAAAACACTATTTTATAAAAAGAAGGCAAATGAAGTGGAGGGACACTACCTCGAAAAAAGTGAGGAGTGACCGATGTAGATAAATGAAAAAATTCCACGTCCACATTTATGAATCTAAGAGCCTGAGGTGACAGGTCTTGTGTGTATTTGATATAAATTGAGAGGAGGGCAACCTGTTCTTTTTGTTCCCTCTACAGCTCCATATTGATAGAATGCAGTGTGATGCGCCAATATGTGTACCGACAGCGCGTAAAGGATGGGAGGAGTTACTGGGTGCCCCTCTGAAGGATGAGCAATGGGCTTATTGCTGTGCGCAGGCTAGAGACTTATCTCCTAGCTATAAATTGAGGTTAATCCACTTCAAGTTCCTCCACCACATTTACAGAACGCCTGTCTGGCTGCATAAAGTTGGTCTGATTGAGGACGCGAGGTGTGTGAGATACCGGGCATCGGAAGCGGATTTCTTGTATCTCGCTTGGACTTGCCCGGAGGTTGCACGATATTGGGAGCGCATCTTTGAAGTACTAGATGAAATGCTTGAATATGAGTCTTGGGACATGTGCGACCCCTGCCGGCACCACGTAGGAAACTGGCGGCTCTGCTTCTGCTGTAAGTAAGTAAGTAAGTAAAAAAAAAAACTTGCCTGCTGCTTGCCTTGAGGCGGGTTGCCATGTGCTGGGGCAGATGACGTAGCCCCTGTGCTGTTGACTGGCGTTCTGTCGGGGACAGCTGACTGATTACTGGGAGTTGATGCCTACACAGACCCGCCCCAGGCATATCTGGGAACCGTTGCAAAGGTACTTAAACTCTCACCCATCGGGCCCAGATGAGACTTCCCTTCCGCAATGAATGAATGCAAAGCGTAGGCAAAAACTGACCCGTGCACAGATCTAATCACTCCCAGCGGGCGCATGATGTCATACCCCCTCAGAGGCCAGCACCCCCCTACAACCCTCTTAAATTTCCCCGCTCTTTTCTATCCCCCTCTCTTTGACCCTCCCCCCCTGCCATTCGTAGGGACTGTTGAGTAACGCAGTGATCAGACTCATGGCGCAGAACACCTGTATTTGGAAATGTAAAGATGCGAGGTAGAAGATTGCCTTATTGATTAAGAACGCCGACCGCACTCGATTGTATGCAATCATTTTCTGCACTGGGCTGTTGTTGTACCTGTATTTTCTATGCTATTCAAATAATAAAAAGAAAAAAAAAATTTAAAAGGGAAATGCGAGGAATCTCACGTAATGGACTTCCCTGGACTTTGGGCAGTCACCATGTGTCCTTTGCTGGTCACAACATTAAATGGCTCCGCATCGAAAGGAGCATCAGATTTTTGTTTTCTATGCTGATGAAGAAACACTCGCTCTCCAATAGTGAACTTAACACCTTTTGCATGTTGACGCTTGTCTGCAAAGGCCTTCATTTTCCTCTTACAATTCATTTCTTTCATGCAGGTTTCTTCCTCAGTATTTGATCTTCTATTGGTTCATTGAGGGAACTTGGTTGTCATGGCTCTCTCGAACATCAAGGTTGCAGGGCTTTCACCTGTGGTTGAGTGAGGGGGTCGCACAGTCCGCTTGAAGAGTCAAATTTAAGACGGTGTTAAGATTGAACTTTTCTAGTACAGCACGCCAAACCGCTTTCTTAAGAGTACTCATGAAACGTTCGACAGTCATTGGCCTGTGGCCAAAGAGGTGTGTTCTTGTGATGTTTCACATTAAGATGATTGAGACTCTCTGAATACTCGACTGGTGGGCCATTGTCAGATTTTAAGATTACAGGAACACCCCATACAGTGAAGATGCCGTCTAATCTCTCGATGGCTCTTTCTTGAGTGATAGATGAGAGATCTATTAATGGAAAACAGGACTATTCATCATCTATCACCATCAGGTGATGTCCGCATTCAAGAGGACCGAAGAAGTCAACAGTAATTCTTTCCCATGCATGTGTTGGCAACTCTGACATGTTTAAGGGGTGGTGAGTGGTTTTCGATGACAGGCAATTGCATAGCTGATAGGCCTTCAATTCTCTTTCAACTTTCTTGTCGAGATGTGGAAATCAGACTGTCTCGGAGAGCTCATCTGGTGACAACAATTCCACAATGTCTTGCATGGGCCACTTAAATTATCTGTTGTCGCAGACTCTCCGGAATGACAATTCTCAAACCTCTTAGAAGAATGCCTTCCTGAGTAATGGACAGTTCTTCATTGACATTTTCATACGTCTGGTATTCACTGTCACTGGTAAGAGGTCAAGAGTGCTGATACCAAGACTGATGTGTAATAATGTCTTTCAGTTTTAGCATGTCACCATCTTGACTCGTGGCAGTGACAATTTGTTCCAACGAAATAGCAACTGGGGTATTTGATTTCACAAAGAAATGAATGTATGCTTCAGCCGTCTTGGAAGGGGTGCCAGGGCACAGTAGAGGCACTCATGGGAAATAGTCTGTAGGGTTTTGATCTTTTCCTGGAAGATGCACAATGGTGTAGTTGTATTCTTGCATTTGTAGACCTCAACTTTCAATGCAAGGAGGCATTTTTGCCTCTGGATTGCCAAAGACGGTCAACAATGCTTGATGATCTGTCTCAAGTGTGAAGGGCTTCCCATACAAGAATACGTTGAAATGTTTACAAGCCCACACCACTGCTAAGCTTTCTTTCTCAAGTTGTGAATAAGCACGTTCGGTTTGGGACAAACTTCTGCTTACATATGCCTCAATATGTCTTCGGGCATTTGGGTGCCCGCTGTCTAGTGCCATTATGGTGCCCAACCCGACAGGGCTGGCATCAACAACAACCTCGGTGTGAAGCTTTGGATCAAAGTATGCCATTTCATTAGCATTCTTGATAGCTTGTTTGATTTTTCTTGAAGCTTTGCTCGCATTCATATGACCAATGAAAAGAAGTATTATTTTTTTGTCAAGTCTCTTAATGGCGCACTGACAGTGGCAAAGTCTTGTATGTATCTAGAGCAAGAGCTGGCCATGCCAAGAAATGAACATAACATGGAAACCTCTTGTGGGGGACTGGCAGTTGATAACATTTGCACTTTAGCTGAATCAGGTGTCATAACCCCATCAGAAAAGATATGACCAAAATATTTTTACTTCCTCTTATGGAACTCACATTTCTCAGCATTCAAAGTTAAGCCTGCATCAACGAGCAAACACACTTGCATGAGAGCTTTATTGTGCTCCTTCTGAGTAGCTCCAAAAACCAATATGTCATCACTATAATTGAAAGCATTCATGACAGGCTGTATGATATGTTGAATGACATCCTGAAACAGCTCGGCAGCTGATGACAACCCGAAACTTAGTCTTTTGGAACGTAACATTCCAATATGTTTAGCAAAAGGTGGAAATGTACCTGCAATTCTCCTTAAGTTCCAACTGAGGATGTCCTTTAGTCAGATCAAGGCGAGAGAATAATTTTGCACCATTCAATTGCCTTATGTCAGCAATGTGCGGACCTGGATGTCGTTCTTTTTCAATTGTCTTGTTCGCTTGATGCATATCAACGCAGATGCATACCGCTCCGTCACTGTCCTTTTTGGTACTACCACTATGGGAAAAACCCATGGAGTTGGACCAGTGGAAAGCTCAATGATATCATGTTTGAGTAAGGGTTTAACTTCTTTTTCAACAGCTTCCTGTAATCAAAAGGCAGTTCGACTGTTTCTGTGAGCAATAGGACATACATCCTCCTTAATGTGTAAGTCGACTTTCATAGTCTTGAGTTTTCTCAACCCATGAAACAACGAAGGGAATTTACTTACTATTTTATGATGAGCATTCATTTTATAGTTTACAAATATCAGTCATATATCAGCAGCTGTGCTGAAGCGGAGTAAACAGGTGCTTAATGCTGTACCTTGAAGTACATAAATGGGTGCTTGTACATTTGTTTTCTTGTATTTCATCATTGCTACAAATTATCCTTGACTTTTTAGGGGCGTTGATTCAGTCCTCGTATACATTTCAGTTTTCAATGGCATAACTTGAGGCAATGGAGACAGTTCATTATATTTCTCCTCAGGCATAATATTTATTGACTCACCACTATCGATAATGAAAGGTATTGAACAACCATTGACTTTTAATGACTATGGTGCTTTGTCGTATCAACTTTTCTTGGAACGGTATTTTTCCTCACATGCAGCCAGTCCATCATGCGCATGTTTCACTGAGGTCAACATCAACATGGCTCAACCATCTTCTTCACTTTTACTTGACATTGATACTGAAGAACTGTTTGAAGAAGATTTAGATGCCGATCGACTTCATTTGGTGTCGATTTGCCTCAGCTGATGTGGTTGCTTGGCCTTGTAGGCGTGCGTCAAACATCACTTCTGGAACTTTCGGGCTGCCATTTTGTCTTTGCGCCATGACGCACTTACTTTTTTCTTCGCCTTGCAGACTGTTACAAAATGGTTCTCCTTTCCACAGCCTTTGCAGATCTGCCCAACGGCGGGGCATTTACCTTCGTATGGTAACGGAAATCCACACCTGAAGCATAACTTCTTTTTCTGTGGTGAATTCACTCTGCATCCCTCGACCATGCGCTTTTACCTTCCTTCTCACGTTCCTGATTGACTCACTCTGGGCACCTCCGGCCTCCATGTCAGTAGCTTGTTGATCTGTACGCTCTTCAGCGCTCGCAGCCATGAGAACTCGCTCCAGCAGGCATTAGAACTCGCTCCAGACTGAGTTTCTCTCAGCATTTGTCGTCTGAATGAATCATCAATCACTCTGAGGCGTACGACTTCCTCATCATTAAATTCATTGAACTGACAGTGCTTGATGCGCGTATCCAGTCTTTCAACAAATTCATCAATGGTCTCACCAGCTTTCTGTCATTCTTGACTGAAAATCTGCCTTTCATAATCTACATTCTGCACTGGATTGAACTTGAGATTCAAGGCTGCTTTGATTTGACTGTATGTAATTGTGTCAGCTCGCTGCATTTTCTATGACTTCTTTTACACCTTCACCAGCAAGATTCCTAAGGTACTTGATAATCATCTTTTTATCTGCTTCTTCTATCGCATCAATGAAATCATCAAATGTCTCTATCCTGGCAGTCCATCTGTCGCCAATATTCAACCTTTTGGTAGTATCAAAGGGCGGTGGTGGTTTCAAGAATGCGGCGGCATTGTAACCATTGGTGTAACTGACTGACGTGGAGAGTAGTGTTCTTTTCAACGCTGCTTGGTCTTGTTTATGAAAACCATCTCTGAGGCCTTGCGATGTTCTATCCTTGAGGTCATCTTTGATGACCGGATACGTGACCTCTTTCTTGGTCTCCATTAGAAAAGCAAATTTTATGATTCCTATCGCCGTTCTCGGATGTCTGAACTTTAGATTTCTCTGGAGTTGTTTTGAGCCCCACTCGGCAAATTTGGTAGTGTGCTGCTGCTGGTATGGACGGCTCCGCAAGCGCAACCCTGGGTGCTTCCTCTGGGGTCACTCCCTCCAGCGCTGTGGCATGACGACTCTCTTTACTCAGTACTGGTAAGCAGATGACTGTTTCTTGTATCGGTATCGCTTTGCCGTTAGACGTCTTTGTGCTGTATGATATCTAGTTGATCTCTGCCTCGCAGCGCTTCTGTTCATAGCGTTATCTTGCAATTTCCTGTCACTGTTTGCTGCTCTTTCACAATCTGGTTGCATCCGCCTATAGTGTTATCACTCCGTATGATTTTAAGTTCTGTAGTAGTGCAGTACCTCTCTTCACGGCCTTCCCAGCAGATTCTTGGCCAATGACGTGTAATCTTCTCAGTGACGCTTTTGTTATCTTCAGATGCTTTACACGGACTGGGGCTGCACTTTGTCTCCACATACGCCAAACATTGATTCCGGACTAAGATGGAAGCACACGTGGCGCACATGAGCAATTTGCTGGACCACAGCAAACTCTCTGGGAGAGCACTGACTATCTTTGGGTTACTGGTCCCCTATCTCGTCGCTAGTTGTAGCGTCATTCCCAACCGGGATACTCACCAATAACTACGCCACACACAGAGCTTAGTATAGCATGTATTTATTTTTCTGCATTTAATCGAAAACTGCATTCACTTCACCCCGCTCTAACGCTTACGTCACAGGTCTAAGGAGTCCATCAGGAGTCACAAGGGTTCCATCATTGCAAACTCACACGGCACTACAGTTGCCATCTGCCAAACAAATGCCAGCTCATTGGCATCTAGTATACTTTGTCGTTGCCATGCCCAGGAGTTGGAATCTCATCTGAAACCGCATATCACCACTTGATAATGCTGGGAAACTTTTGACGGCTGAAAGGATATTTAGAAGTTGAGGGATATGCAGGAAGATTATAAGTTTATGTACCCACCAGAACTATCATTAACGAAGATAAGTAACATTTTCTTCCAACTTGAGAAATACCTTTAGTACATTGCGATTCCCCGTTTTGTGGTTGCAAACCCTGTGATTTTGCAAATCACATGGTTTGTGACTGCAAACTGTTGTACATCAGGCCATAAGCATGAAAGGCAGCTATCTTCTTGTCTCAACTAGGGGTTGGGGTGAATCTAGGCCTCATTTTGCTTGCTGATTTGTTGCCTTAATCGGCTGTCTCCCCAGCTGCCTCTGACCAGTTCTTTTTTCTTGCAGCTGCAGAACTTAACGAAGAGACCTTCCCCAAGCTTCTGCTGATTTCAAAATTAATGAAGGTGAGAATGCTATTTGACAACTGAGTGTTACTTTCATTTGTTTTGTACAAATCTAATTGTCCCACTCACACCAGGAAGCAGTGTGTAAAATAGACACAAATAGGAAACTTTGAAATAAAATAGTTTTAGCCTCCTTACTAAATTAATGCTTCTGAAAATAAATCCTACGTTTGCTGCTGTGACACCGCCTGCCATCTTGAATGTAGCTTTCAGAAGCTTCCAAATTTATACATCAGCACCTCCCATGCTGTTAAAACAATAAAACGCATATCTGGTTCATGTTCACTAATCTGAGGTGGCTAGGGTAAACAAGCTGTATAAAAAACATAATTCTCTCACAGTACATCTCTGACAAGGAGTTCATCCACAAGACTGGGCTCATTGCAAACATTGTTTTTTCTATATGATGAGCAGTGGTGCATGTTGGGGACGTACCTACTTTTAGCATTTCCAACCTTGAAATTGTGGGTAGGGTTGGAAACCTCCCCAGCAAGCCTTTCTTTTGTTTTACCACAAACACCTGCTGTATAAGTGGGTTCCAATCTAGGCCTTCATTTTTTTTAGATAACACTTAACAACTTGAATGTCCTGTCAGTATTGTACTTTATAAAAATGACTATCTGATAGAGACATCTAGCCACAGATTCCTTACCTTTGAGCTCCAAGGCATAAGGCTGGATCCGGAAGAATTTTCACAGCAGTTCCTGTGCGTGCCGGTTGGTGGCATCGGTCGACTCTGCGTGACGCTGTTGGCGTTGTGTTCGTCGTGACGTCCGTGTCGTCAATATAACCGCCACTCTGGCGCGCTGAAGTTAGTTCTTTTCTTTCCGCACCATCAGCGCCGATCCGTTGAAGAGAGCTACTCCCTGTCATTTTTTGACAGACTTTTTTTTTGCTTTTTGTCGACTTCGTTGGTGTGTAGGTGTCATGTTGAGTAAGAAGTCTTCGGAGTTCAAGCCGTGCGGCGCCTGTCACCGCGCCATGTCGGTCACAGATCCCCATTTGGTCTGTCTTTGGTGCCTGGAGCGCAACCACGACTCCAAGTCGTGCTCCGACTGCCAGGCCATGGCCCCAAAGGCTTTGAGGAAGCGGTCCCTAAAGCTTCTCGCGGCCCGGCGTCCTGCACAGCGGAGGTCGCCTAGTCGGTCTCGGTTGAGAGGAAGGTCCGAGCACCACTCCGGTGAATCAAAATCCTCTTCTTCGAAGTCGTCAAAGTCAGGTAAGAGGCACCACAAGAAGTCGAAGCGGCGTGGCGGAGGAACCTTGGCGTTCGAGGCCCCGCTCTGCGGAGCGGGTGCCTGGGTCGGCTGCGCGTTTACCTCCCTTCCTGGGACCGGGAGCGACCCCCCGCTCAACTGAAAGAATTTTATGATGCCTTGTGCGCCATATTTGGGCGTCCTGACCCTGCCGGCGCGCCTTTGGGCCCCGCAGGCTCAGAGAATGGAGGGGTCCCCGTGGTTCCCATGCCGGCGGCACCGGCGCCACGGCCTCCGAGTGGACCCGGGACCGGACCGACGCCGGTCGCACCTCCACAGCGACCTGCCCCAGCGTCGCGTCTGGCGCAGAGGTCCTCGGCGTCACCTCCCCTATCCTCATTCCTGACGACAGAGTCAGTCAGGCGTCCTCCAACGCCGAGACCGGCGCCGACGGAGCCATACGGCTCCATGTTATTTTTTCTGCCCTATTCTGAAGGGTTAGGAGTGGAGGAAAAGGACTGGGAGGGGGAGCAGGATTCCTTAGAAATCCCGCAACAACAAGATCTGGACTGGTATGAGGAATTGGGTGAAGCCAGTTGTCTGGACACCTCCCCAGACACTGGTATGATTTCCCCTCCGTACCCTGGCTACGGAGGAGGGAGCATCCTTTGCCATGGTGGTGCGTAGGGCTGCGGAGGTCCTTGACCTGCAACTTCCTACAGTGGCAGTCAAGACAAATGTCTTGACAGAGGTCCTGCAACCTGAGGTCTCGAGTTCAGAACCCCTACTGCCTTTCAATGAGGCCTTTACAGACGTCCTTCTGGGGACATGGTCCAAACCCAGCACAGGGGCTCCTGTTAATGGGATGATCGCCCGCCCCCATCGCCCCAAACCGGGCGACCCAACTTTCCTCACCACCTATCCCAACCCCCAAAGCTTGGTGGTCCAAGCTTCCACTTCTCGTGGCGCATTCCCTTCCGCACACCCGACAGGGAATCCAAGAGGCTGGAGAACTTCGGAAGCAAAACCTTTTCTTCCGCCAGCCTAGCATTGCGGTCGGTGAACACTGCATGTCTCTTGGGCCATTACTCCCATTCCATATGGGATATGGTAGCGAAGGTGCTGCCCAGAGTCTCGGAGGAGGACCGGGCTCTGCTCTCCCAAGCTACATCAGGCAGGAGGGACGCAGCTAAGTTTGCCATTAGATGTGGCTTGGACACGACGGACTCGCTAGGCAGAGCGATTTCCACAAAGGTGGCGGTACGTCGCCACACCTGGCTGAAAACATCGTTTTTTTGGAGGGATGTCCAGGCCAACCTCATGGACATGCCCTTTGATGGCTTCCGTCTGTTCGGAGACTAGGCGGATGTTGCCCTTGAGCACTTCAAAGACTCGCGGTCCACGGCCAAGTCTTTGGGCCTCACTACCGCCCCCAGGGCTTCATCCAATTTTCGCTCCTTTCAACCCTACCCTGGCCAGAGGGCTCCGCAAGTTCAGCAACCTCTGCCGGCCGTGGACGTAGTTCACCCCAGCCTCGTGGGTCAGGAAACCAGAAGGCGAGCCACGCCACCATCCCCTCCTCCACCGCTAAACCTTCCAAGTCCGATCCCCCAGGATAGTTCTCGACCAGTTGGTGGCAGAATAAGCCATCATCGCCACCACTGGCAAAACATTACATCAGACAGGTGGGTGTTGCAAATAGACCCAAAGGGTTACTCCCTCCCCTTCAAGACTACCCCCAATCTGTGCCTCCGGCATACAATCGGCTGATGGAGGATCACCTTGCTTTGCTCCGCGAGGAAGTCTCAACTCTCTTGGCCAAGGGAGCTATAGAGAGGGTTCCTGGGACCGAAGTAGGCAGTGGTTACTATTCCCGCTACTTCCTGAAAAAGGAGAAATTCAAGATGCTCACTCTTGCTCAGGTCCTGTCAGCCTTGGACCCAGGAGACTGGATGGTAGCGCTGGACTTCAGGATGACTACTTTCATATCCCCATCCTGCCTGCATATCGTCACTACCTGTGGTTCACGGTGGGTCACAGGCACTTTCAATTTGCGCTGCTCCCCTTTGGCCTTACCAGCGCCCCTGGGGTGTTCACTAAAGTGATGGCGGTGGTCGCAGCCCATCTGCGGAGATCAGGGGTTCCAGTCTTTCCCTATCTCGACGACTGGTTGTTGAAGGCGGGCTGGCCCCAGGCTGTCATCTCCCACCTCCAGGCTACGGCGAACCTCCTGTATTCGCTGGGGTTCACTATCAACGTGCCGAAGTGACACCTGAATCCCTCTCAGAAGCTCCTTTTCATCTGAGCGGTTCTGGATACTGTGCAGTTTGGGCTTATCCTCCCGAGCAGCGAGTCTGAGATATTCTGGCTATGATACCGATGTTTCAGCCTCTATCCCGGATTTCATTGAGATTGACCGTGAGGCTGCTGGGCCTCATGGCCTCCTGCATCCTGCTGGTAGACCATGCCAGGTGGCACATGCGGGCTCTGCAGTGGGACCTGAAGTTCCAGTGGGCGCAGCATCAGGGGAATCTTTCTGATGTCGTCCAGATCTCGGAGGGCACTGCAAACCAATTGCAGTGGTGGCTAACGAACCAGGATAGGGTCAACGGCAGATCCCTCTTCCTTCCCCAACCAGACTTCATAGTGGTGACAGATGCGTCCCTTCTGGGATGGGGCGGCCACATGGGAGAGGCGGAGATCAGAGGCCTCTGGTCTCCGGCGGAGGCTGGGATCCACATCAACCTTCTGGAGCTCCGGGCGATTCGTCTTGCACTGAAAGCATTCCTTCCTTTTGTCAAGCGAAGAGTAGTGCAGGTGTTCACGGACAACACCACCGCCATGTGGTACTGCAACAAACAGGGCGGGAGGGGTCGTGGACCCTATGTCAAGAGGCCTTTCGGACATGGCTGGAACATCAGGTCATGTCTCTGGTGGTTCAACACCTGGCAGGTTCACTGAACGCCAGGGCGGACAAACTCAGCCACCGGTGTATGATGGATCACGAATGGCGTCTTCACTCTGAGGTGGTGCAAGGTCTCTTTCAGCAGTGGTGAGAGCCTTGGTTAGATCTGTTCGCCACCGAAGAGAACGCGCAATGTCAGCAGTTCTGCACGTTGGAATTTCCAAGGCAGAACTCGCTCGGCGACGCTTTTAGTCACAAGTGAAATTGCGGTCTTCTATACACCTTTTCCGCCTATACCACTTCTGCCCAGAGTGCTGAAGAAGATCAAGCGCGATCGGGCCCAAGTAATTCTTGTGGTTCCGGATTGGGCACGAAGAGACTGGTATCCCGAGCTCTTGAACATGGCCATTGATCCTCCGATCAGACCGCCTCTTCGGGAGGATCTTCTGTCGCAGCAACAGGGGACAGTCCTCTACCCGAACCTGTCCAGCCTCCACCTCCTTGCGTGGAGATTGAGCAGCGACAGTTGACCGCTTTCGACCTTCCTCCTGAAGTCTGTAATGTCATCTTGGCAGCCAGGCGTCCCTCCACTAAAACGGTATACGCCTGTAGATGGAACAAATTTGTGGCATGGTGCACAGCAAAGGCTGTGGATCCCCTTTCTGCCCCTCATTCAGAGGTTCTCCACTTCATTCTTACTTTGGCCCAGCAGGGCTCTGCTCTGGGCACCCTAAAGGCTATATTTCGGCCTTTCTTCGCCTTTCCTCGCCTTGGGAAGAGGTGTGGCGCAGCGGCCAGGGCGCCTGACTCTGGACCACGGGGTTCACGGTTCGATCCCCGGTGCCGGCGGCAGGTTAGTCCAGCACCATGTGACTCTGGGCAATAGCTCGCTTAATCTTCCCGACGGCCCCCAGCGCATTGACACCCTCGGGTATTTGTGCGCTTTACAAATACTGGATTTCATTTAATTTCATTTCCTGATCAGTCTTCTCTTTTCTAGTCCCCTATTGTAAATAGATTTCTTGAGGGCATTATTCACCTCTTTCCTCCCATTCCTTTCATAATGCCCCAGTGGGACTTGAATCTGGTCTTAACTTACCACATGTGTGCTCCTTTCGAGCCACTACATAATTGTCCTCTCAGACTCTTGACCTTAAAGACTGCTTTTCGGGTTGCCATCCCCTTTGCTCGCAGGGTGAGTGAGCTTCAGGCTCTTTCTTCCAAGCCTCCTTTCCTTGCTGTTCACCCGGACAAGGTTGTCCTTCGAACTAGACCTTTTCTTCTTCCCAAAGTGGTTACCTCTTTCCACATAGGACAGACCATCACTTTGCCCACCTTCTTCCCGCCCTCGTACCCTTCCAAGGAGGAAGAGATACTCCACTGTCTGGATCCAAAACGTGCGTTATCATTTAATCTGGATCGCACAAACAATTCGGGGTGGATGATTAACTCTTTGTTGGCTTTGTGGGCGCCAAGAAAGGAGCCTCCGATAGGGCTGCTCGCCCATTCCACCAGGGCGACGGCAGCTACTGCTTTGGGACGTGGAGTCCCGCTTGGTGACATCTGCCAGGCAGCCACGTGGGCATCTCTGCACACGTTCACAAAACACTACTGCCTGGATAGCCAAGTCCGGAGAGACGGCTTCTTTGGCCGTTAAGTTCTCCAGGACTTTCTGGTGTGAACTTGGTTCGCAGACCCACCTCCGATGTTGGTATTGCTGGGGTATCTATTCTAAGGTAACGAATCTATAACTAATAGTCTCTTTCAGATGAGCAAGTTACTTACCTTCGGTAACAATATATCTGTAAGAGACATATATTAGTTATAGATTCCTTACTGCCCCACCCATCCTCCCCGTTCTGCGAACTGACTTCTAGAGTAAGGGACTCCCTTTCAGGGCCCTAGTTTTGTGCACCAGTGGTCAGTGTCTTGCATGGCTCTGCGCTTCTGGCGTGGAATGTCGTGTAAAGAACTGACGTCAGGGCGCTGGGGCGGCGTCTAAGTAGAAACCGCAATGTTATCCCGGCGTTCACGACTCCAACGGCAGATGCGGAGTTCACCGACGCCACCTACTGACGCGCAGGGGTGCTGCTAAAGAAAAAATCTCCGGATCCAGTCTGATGCCTGGGGGTAATTCTAAGGTAAGGAATCTATAACTAATATATGTCTCTTACAGATCCTTTGCTTCTCTTCCTCCCACACTGCCATGTGTTGTGCTGCAACATTTAGCAGTCTTCTGATAAATCACAGGGCCACCCATTATCCCACATGCAAACTTGGTACATGTGGTAAAAAGACAAGGTCCCAAAGTAAACATTTGATATGGTTTTGAATTTCTAGCACAGTATGTTGACACCAATAATATTTATCTGAATCGAAAGGACTGTCAACACTTAGTAAAGCAGATTTATTTTAAAAAGCAATCGTTTTTGAGACGCAACTGCTATAAGGAGTCGTATTCAAGCACAGAAGGTGGACAAATGTTTGCAGTGGTTAACAAGTAGATAGTGCAGATGGTGCAGTGGCTAGTGATGGTTCAAACCGTCTACCACCACTTAGCGTAAGCTATGACTGCTCAACCAGCTTCCCGTTCAGCTAAGAATACAAAGGGACTAAGTTTGTTATTTAGTTAGGGCTCAAACATGTTTGAGGCCCTGGGATACTAGTGGTAAAAAGCTGTACCCACCACAGGTACTGCCCTGTAACCAACGGCTAGCCCAGGAGACAGAGAGAATGTGTGCAGCAGAGTTAATCTCCTGCCAAAGTTAATTTACAGCTGCTTGTGCCTTAGCAGTAGGTGGATTGCACATGTGTCAGGAAGTTTCTCCCACAAACTTGTAACTTGTTTCTTAGGAACAAACAATAGACAACTATGGCTGAAGAATACCCGGCCTTTACCTTTGGTATAATTATATAATGTTGGGCTACCAGTTTAAACTAACACACACTGCACCAAATTCACTACACTAGTGGATATCAATATGTTAACTTCCGAGTGCAGCTAGCTCCCCACATTGGAGTATGTAAATCGTTAAAGTGTTGGATTACCTGTAAGTGGGGTAGTAAACTTTTTGTGTTGGAACTTGCATCAGAAAGGGTCGGATCTTCCCAGCTTCCTGGGTGTGTTAAGAATGAGCAAGTGATAGCTTAATAGGAAGATGAAGTATTGGTGTCAGAGTATCTCTTCATTTCATCCAGGTTGTAGGAAGGTGGAATCTGACTGCATGGTTGCCCCCACTTTTTTCCTGGTGATTTGCTGGTTTTCGACTTAGTCTGACTGGGATCCTTCTATTCAGGACCCCAGTCTATCTGCTTACTCCCTAAATTGATTGCATGTACTTTAAGTACACTCCAGATTGGATTCTGGGGTACCCTTATAAGTCCCTAGTATATGGTATACTATGTACCCAGGGCATAGGTACCCCAGAGGCCTCCCAGGGGTGCAGCATGTATTATGCCACCCCTGAGAGACCATTTAAAATGACACCACAGGTCTGCTACTGCAGCCTGTGTAAGGTGGTGCATGCACCCCTTACTTCGATATAGGTTCACTATATCTATCCTAATCACTGCACATATAAACCTATCAGTCACCCCTATGGCAGGCCTTATCAATCCTGAAGGCAGGGTGCTGGGTTTTATGTGAGAGGGTGCCCATGCATGAGCAGAGCCCCTCTGCAGCCTTCGGAACCTATTCTCCGGGGTGGTTTGTGATGCAGCCAACCATATATACTTAAGTGCATTATAACTTCGTGGTAAATGCTAACTTTAAAATGGCTGAATGGAAACATGTCGTGTTTGGTGTCAAACACCTTGGAATCATACCTCCACACCAGTAACTGGTGTGGGAGGTATGATTCCCCCCTCCTAGAGGGAGAAATATGACAACACCGGTACACACGGTACCAGCTTCACAGAACCCTGGCATCACAAAATGGATGCTGCCAGCCACAGACACGAGTCTGCCCTCCTGCTGCTGGACGAAGCTCCGGCAGGGGAAGGCTTGACAATAGGTTTCCTGTCACAGGGAGGTGTGACCACCTCCCAGACAGGCTTTAGTGTATTGGGGCTGGTTGGGTGCACTCTCAGAGTGCTTTGATGTCTGCACTGGGGGCACATTTGGTGTCCCTGTGCATAGTCCAGCTCAAACCGGTTGCTGGAGCCATTTGCTCCTGCTCTGGCGCGAAACTGGACAAAGGACATGGGTGTAGCCACCCCTCTGTCCTAACCCTCCCATAGGTAGGTCCCCAGAGTTTGTCCCAACCCTTCCTTGGGTATAAAGTAGGAACCCCTGACTACAGGACTTTAGATATTACCTGGACTAAACTCTGCTACAGAAACCAAGTAACCTTAGATGATCTACGCTTTGCTGGACGACTGAAGAATCTCCCTTGGAGTAAAGGAGTTACTCCCCTGCTGAGCAGGCACCTAAACGCATCTGACCGATTTGCATCTACGAAGCTCCCAAAGGACTCCGAAGATTTCTGCAATACAGGCGGTGGGTTCCCGAGGTCTCCGATGTCGATCTGCGCTCTCAGCAATTCTGAGGCTCTTATCCCTCGTGGGGACCGTGAAACCCGTACCCTTGGGCACTGTGTACATTTGCAGCAGCATATGCTTTTTGGCGATCCCTGAAGCTGTGCTTTGGGCTACTTGTAGTCCTGACCCCGAGCAGTAATTCCACCGAAGATTTCCGGCCTACACTCCACGAGTGTTCCGTGGGCTGGTATTTTGTCATTCCTCTCGAGGTCCCTTCGCGATCCCTGGTCCGTTAGCCTGTGGGTCCCTGAGAAGGCAACCTTAACTTTCAGTGGGCTTCCCTGGTTGCTCCAGAAGTGCCCTGACTCTCCATCGCTTGGGGAGTCCCCAGGACCTTGCTGGTCCTCACAGAAGCATCTTTCCTCTGACCGCGTGGGTTGCAGTTGCCAAGGCTTGTTGGTGTTCAATCCGGACACTGACCCCCCCAGCACTCGACATCCTTCATGGGACAGCTCGGATCCGGACTGTTGTAGTCGTCGACGTCTCCTGGTCCCCGTGGTTGCAGAGTCAAGCTTCACCTCTTCACACCTGAAGCACCCGACATCGGTGGGCATTCGATTGCTCCGCTCCTGGTCACCTGAAGTGACCTAGACTTTGTCCCCTCTGCTTTCAGGTTCTTTACATCTCCGATCCAGGCTTGGATCACACCGGACACTTTTCTTCTCCACGGCAGCAGTACTTTCTCGCATCACGCCATTTGAAAACGACGAGGGTTTCCGACACCACTTGACCCCTATGCACCCGGCTCCTCTGGGATAGGTAACATGGGTACCTCGGTACTCTCAAGGGTGCTGGCCTTAGAACCTTCTATGTTTAGCTGGGTTTGCTTAAAGTCCTCTCCGAAGTGTCCTTAATCTTTAAAATTCCAACCGCGACTTTCCCATAGAGTTGTACGGAGCTCGCGTCTGTGTTCCCACACTGCACCCGTCCTCCGTGGGTCCCCTGTGTCACTACTTTGGGTGGTTCCTTGGGGTCCCAGCGATTCTACGTGCTCTAGGCACTGTGTCTAGTCAAGTCGTGGTTCTTATACCACTTTCTTAGTATATGGTCTCGGTCTCCCCTGGAGCCCGCTGTGTATTGTGCTATTTACTGTCGTTCTAGTGATTTAATATTGTGTGTCTTGTTCTCTAATCTCATAAAGAGGTTAGTAGAGAGTGTTTAGTAATAAATACATATATTTTATATACACCTGGTGTGGTTCTCCTTTCATTTGGTCATTCAGGAGGTTATATACTGGTAAAACAAGCTGCTTTACATTCCTTCGAGACTTAGCCTGAAGGCTGCTCTCCATAGCTACCACTAGGATAGCTTTCAATAAAGGTTGTCTTTAACCTAATCATCAATAAGGGTCGTTTGGACTGGTGCAAGGTGCCCACTTTAATTAGTGGACAGCATATACAAGGCCAACTTCTCACACAGGTTTCATCTAAACCTCATGCCAGCAACTTCCTCAGCGTATCTCTAATATGATGCTTGTGCCCAGCACTGCCGACATCACTCTGTCTGTTATCTCAGATGCAGCCTTTGTAAGGCATTGCCTCTACACTGCCACTTTATACTGTATACTTGTCAAGAAAAATCATGTTTGTAATGTTATTTTTCAGATTTCCTTGGATAAGTTACATATGACTGCAGTCAACCATGTTTTCGCAAAGAGTCTGAAGCCAAAAGCCCTTCAGCAGACAAAAGCTGGATGTTCCTCACTTTTAACCAAGGAAACAGCCAAGACTGTTCAGACAATCCAGTCCTACTTGCAAGCCATCACTAATCCGGAGTGGGCGGCAGCAATTGCTCACAGGATTGCTCAAGAGCTCCCAACAGGTATCAGTTTGTCATTTATACAGTGCATCAGCTGCATAATATTAATTTCTATTTATGATGACTGTATCTCAAGACTTGTACCTATGAAGAACAAAGTCAGTGAGGTTGAAGAAGAGTTGAGTGCCCTCCCAGAGACCTACAATTCACAGGTTTGAATCCCTGGAAGGAAGACGCAGCGGAGAAGATAAATATAAATCGCAATAACAGTATTATGATGATTATTATTATTTAAATGAGCCTTTAAGCACTTGTCTGCAAGTATTCATTTTCCATTTTATGGAGCATTAGACCACTAAATGAGATTCAATTCCATAGTAAATAAAAAATGCTTATTGAAATGGCCACACCAGTATTGGATTTGAACAAAAAGACATACAGCGTCCTTGTGAGTTCATTTAGGTTTTATTACTAAACCATCAATCATTGAAAACCAGGATTCTCTGGAGCTGCCTTTTCTGTGTGTTCTTTCTGGGCAGGTCTTTGCTCTTCTGTGGTGATTGGACTGACCCTCTGCATGTTCCCAGGCCTTGTTCGTCTGTGCCTGCATTTGTTTTGAAGATCGGCTGTTGCTTTAACTTTCTTTGTTCTTGTGAGCAGATTGCTAGACTCTATGAATGCACGTACCTTCTTTTCACTCAGACTAAAGTCCTTCTTTGTGGTACTGTGGACTTTTTCATGATATCTTTCTATCAGGCTGTCACGTACTGTGTGCCTCAATGGCTGCACGCTATACATGTGCCTATGATGCTGATGGGACTTTGAGCTAGGTCTTATGTGGGACCTTATTCTGGGTATTAACCCGAGGTCCAGCTGCCTCTTTCTTTCCCAGTGCCTGTGTCTCACTGTTCCAGTGCTTGTGTCTCATTGTCTGGGTACCTGTATCTTATTACCTGTGTCTCCTTGTCCCAGTACCATTTGCCTCCCATTTCTGGTACCTCCCTTTTCCAGTGCCTGTGCCTTCCTGTTTCGGTTTGTGTGCCTCTTTGCTGAAGCATGCGTGTCACCTTGTCCGTGTCTCCCATCGCCTGTTTCCATAACATTATATCTTTGTTTCCAGCCTCCACCTATGTCTCTCCTTGCAACTTTTTTCCCTGGCTCTGTGTTCATCTCTCTGCCTCTGTCTATCTATTCCGCCGTCTGCGTCTCCCTACTCCTGAGTCCAGGTCTCAGTGTGTTTCTCCCTAGGTCTCTTTCCGCCAGCTTCAGAGTCTCCTCGCCCCGGCCTTCACATGTCCTTGTTGAGGCCTGAGTGTCATGTTGTCCCAGCTTCTGCATCTCCTTAACCAAGTGTGTGTCTCTTTGCCCTCCTCTCTCTCCTTGCCCTCATATGTCCCCCCCCCGCCCTCATATCTCTCTCTCCCAGCATCGTTTTCTTGCCGTTACCAGTATCCATGTTTTTCTGTCAGTGTCTCCCTCTTAAACTGCCTTTGCCTCCCTATCACAATGTTTCTATATGTTCAGTGTCCATATCACACGTATCTTTATTGCTAGTTTTAGTTTTATGTAGTCCAGGCTCAGTGGTGCTCTCCCTGCCCTACAGTTTTTGTGGCTGTCTGACTGTCAATGTCACCCATTCCAAGTGCCTGTCTCCTAGACTGTTTGCTCTCCTCATGACCCTGTCTTTGCCTCTTTCCCTTTGCCTCTGCATCAGTTCCCCAGTATCTGTCATACAGGCCCAGTGTATCGGCTTTCTCATCCAAGTCAGCCTAATTTCTAATATCCTATGGGCTAAAGGAGAGCACAAACCACTCTATAAAATGTGATTGCCTGTTTGATACAATTCTGTAGGATTTCCACTTTCCAGTGAAAAACTGGGACATCAGCAGTTATTGTGATTCCAACGAACCCATTTTCCCATTTCATATAAATGTTTCTACTATTTGAGATCAGCATGAGAATGTAAGGATTGCCTGCTTACCCAGTCTAATTCTTAGTCCGTTAAAAAGTGGTTTCTTTTACAAAGGCATTGTGGCTTAACTGTACAGAACTTGCATCAATTATTTCAACTGTAACTTCATTGAAACTTATGAAAGTGTACTCTTGCCTATTTTGTTTGCTAAATATACATTTTGTTGCCTTGCTTTTCATTTTTAGGACCCGACCGGAATCATGCACTGAAATTCTGCCTGCATTTGGCTGAGAAGTGGTTGCTAAGTGTTTCGCCCAAGGTAAACTGTCTGAACCAATGTGAGGCCTGGTACACATATGTTGTGGAATCAATTTGTCATGTATGATAATTGTGATAAGATTCATATCGGTCACAGGTCTGTTTTTAGGATCTGAGAACATCTAGCCCACTTTATCTTCCAGGCCTTACTTCGCCTTTGGACTATGACATTGTAGGCCCCATTACCTATTGAGCCCGGTGTGCAGTCAATACTGATTGACAGTGGGTTCAGCTGACTAAGCTTATCTATGGAGCATTGCCATGTCCAAGACCTCTACCTCAACCGATCTCTTCCGAAGGGATAGCTGCCACCTAACGCAGAATCTTGCCCATTGGAGTATACAGTCACGTCGATAAGAAGACTTTTACATCACCTACCTCTTTACTCGCTCCTTTGTCCCCCCTCCCTGAACAGGATTCGTCACGAATCAATCTGTTTACTATAGTTTTACTCTGTATTCAATTGCTACCCTTGTCCCTCATCCCTGAACAGGACTTGTCACAAATGAATGTGTTTACTATTCTACTTTGTATTCGATTGCTACATGACAAAAGGTTGTAAAGCGCTCTGATACCTTCGGGTCTGGCCAGCGCTATATAAAACCCTTAAAATAAATAAATAAATCATGCAGGCTCATTTGCTGTCTGTCAAATAGCTTTTCAGTGCTGGCAGTGAAGGCGGATAAGGGGACATGGTCTAGTAGTGCTTAGTGCTCATTTTTACTGCTCTCTTTTAAAGCAAAACTAATTATTCAAGGGCTAAAATAAGCGAAAATGTGTTTGGATCTCCTGAGCAGGATGAAGGATATGAAAAGGCGCAAGTGATGAAGAAGAAGCTGACAGTGCAGTATCAGCGATCTGCCACAGAGAACGTGCTCATCGTCCATAAGCTGAACACTGCTGAGTACCTGAAGCAGACCGGCAAGCCAGCAAACCTCATCGTTTTGCTCTACGAGCATAGCAGCATTGGACAGCGAATACAAAATCCCAGTGGTCGAGATTATCCTGGTTAGTGCTGCTTTTACCAGAATGTCTTTTCATATTCATTTCACAGTGCTGTTTAATTTTATTATAGAGTAAGGAGGTTTGTGATATCAATGGAACTGATTGTTGGTGGTTTGGAAGGTTTTGGCTTGAGTACTATGGAGTGAGATTATCTATCAAGTAGCTGAGCTCACCTCCTGCAGTAAGAACTAACCAGTGAATTGTGGAAGGAAGAAAGAGAAGGTTGTCACCAGCTACAAAAATTAAAAAATGTTGTGTGTCTAGTTGGGCCTATCAAGATTGCTAGTTGTCAGACCCAAGTGAAAAGTCATCAAAGACACACTATACTTCCAGTGCCAAGAGAGGGGAGCTTGCTGAGCATGATGGGTGGAAAGGAGAAAGACCTTTCCTGGGTGGTAAAAGGCACTTACCCAGATAATGATTAAATCTCTTCCCTTTGATATATAAAGCTAGGTGCAATAAGAAGCCTAGGTCAACCTCCACTCCTTCGATGGCTACTTTTTCAGTGTACTCCCCTGTCATCAGTATCCTGCTGTGACCCCCTCTTGAAGAAATGAGGCAGAAGCTATGACCTTAAGACTTGCTTGGGGTTGAGTTCGCTGGCAGTAGATTTGCCTTCGAAGGACCAACACCTCACCATTGTAGTCAGTTCCATTGGACAGTCTTTCCTTCTTTACCAGTCAGCAAAAATGCAAAAGACCTGTTAAGGGAACAGAATTGCCCTAAAGAGGCATTGTTTCCGAAGTTTGTGCACACGTTTCCTCTTGATTAAGGGGAAGCTGGACATTCCACAGACATTTATGCTAGGCTCCATGCTGGCCAACCTTTTGGGGCACAATTTTGATGATCTCAGAGCAAGCAGCTGTCGACCCATGAACAAAGGGTTAAGGTACTCAAGAAAGCCTATGGAACCTGAATCTCGACACAAGGGATGGGATCTATGCATTGTAATCCTCCAGGTGCCTTGTCATTGATTTCCAGACTGTCCACAGGGCACCAGGTTGGTGAATAATGTTCTGAATTACCAGAAGCCATCTCAACCTAGCCATTTTCCTATCTGACATCACCCTTGAAAACCGTTAGGGAACTGCTATGGCCTGGAGAGACATGCATCTTCTCTAATGCACGGTGGACAGATCTAAGAAGGTTACAATTCAGGGGTTCATTTTGTGGGGAGACCAACAGGTGGAGTTACTTAACAAAGCCTTCAAAAGCAGAAACATGCCTTGGCTTTCACATGCAAACTAAGTACATACCAAAAAGATAAATGTTATTTCCAGGGACAATATTTGGTGCTATGCCCCTCCTTCCAGTAAAGGTTGGGTTAAGTACAGAGTGGTCAAAGGTCAGGCAGGGTTTGCTGTCCTGCCCATTTAGGGAGAAATCAGCAGCACTTCTGGTTAAATTTAACCTCCCTTCTTCGGACGCCCTGGTCTATGGGGGCAGGGAGACTGTCCTTCATATATAACACTGTGTTCTGTTCGTTCTTCAGACCTGCGTCCTTCTGTTATTAAAGAAGAGTTATGATGTTTGTTCCAAAATTTCGACATCAGTTTCAGATGTGATGCTCGCCTGATTCTAACTAATGTATGTGCAAAATGACCAGAGGCTGCCCATTAAACCACTAAAACGTGGGGTGATAAATACTTGTAAACAAGATAGATTAATTATGGTACGCACCTATACTTTACATTGTTTTTAAGAACATTATATTACATATATTGTAACCATACAACAAATAACTTATTCAGTCCAAAGCCATAATGCCTTGCAGAGCCATTATTTAAGAAATGAATCAAATCATCTGAAAGAGACACGTTAGTGACAGATTCCTTACCTTAGAATATCCCCAGGCGTCAGGCTGGATCCGGAAAGTTTTTTGCGTAGCAGTACCCTTGCGCGTCGGTAGGCGGCGTCGTGCGGCTCCGCGTCCGTCGCCGGCGTTGTGATCGCCGGGATGACGTCGCCCTGCGCGCTGACGTCAGTTCTTCTTTTTCCGCGCCAGTAAGCGCAGATCCGGGAAGAGCAGTGCCCTAGTCACTTTTTGACTAACCTTTTTTGTGAATTTTTTCACTGTTTCTTCATCGAGTCTTCACGACTCCTAGGTGTCGTAGGGATGCCCAGCTTTAAGCCATGCGAGGCCTGTGGTCGCATGATGTCGATCACGGACCCGCATCTCGAGTGTCTCTTCTGTCTCGGCCGAGACCACGACACGAAGTCGTGCCCTGACTGCCGGAAACTTCATCCGAAGGCTTTGCGAGAGCGGTCTCGAAAGCTACTCGAGGTCCGGCAGTCGGCTCCGCGCCGCACCAAGCCCCGGTCTCGGGAGAGGTCGAGGGGCCGGTCGCGGAGTCCCCGCCGTTCGTCGGAGTCCAAGTCTTCGCGCTCCTCCGGTAAGTCGAAGCACAAGAAGTCTAAGAGGCGTCATCGCTCTAAGACTTCGCCTCGCCGGTCTCGCGACTCGGCTGAGGCCCCAGTCGGCACCGTCCCCGCGGCCCCGGACATGCCTGTAGAGCCGCCCCCGCATTACCCGTCCTTTCCGGGTTCGGGGGCGACTCCGGCCGAAATACAGGAATTCCTGTCGGCCATGGCCCGCCTCTTTGGGCCTTCAGGTCCCTTCGGTGCGCCTTCGGGCCCCGCGGGCCCTGATGGGGTTGCCCCGGCGCCGCCGTCGACTCCGGTCCCGGTGCCGCCTGTCCCACCAGCCTTCATCCCGGCCTCGGCTCCGGCCCCGGCCTCGATCCCGGCCCGGTGGTACCGCAACCCCATCGACGCCGGTTGACCTAACCACGCCTCCGCCGACGCCGATGTCCCCGGTGCCGTTCCTGACGCCGTCCGGGGCTCCGGACGGCGTCGTTCCCCGGTTCTCTCCGGCTCCGGACATGGAGCCGGACCGACGCCGCCGACGTCGGCTCCGGCGCCAATGAGACCTTGGGTCCCAAATGTCCCTCCTCCTCCATATTTTGAACAAGAGGAGGACCAGGAGAGCTGGGAGGGGTCTGAGGACCCTCTCACACAACAGTGTGAGTATGATCCGGACTGGGCTGAGGAACTTGGGGATGCCAGTGGTCTAGACACCTCCTGACACTTGCATGCTGTCTCCTCCCGTGGCTACGGAGGAGGGAGCTAATTTTGCAACGGTGTTGCGTAGAGCAGCTGGAGCCTTACATCTCCAGTTGCCTACTGTGGCCGTCAGGACTAACCTCCTGACTGAAGTGCTTCAGCCGGCGGCTTCCTCCTCGGAGACTGTGCTGCCGTTTAATGATGCACTCACTGACGTTCTTTGGGTGCCTGGTCCAAACCCACCACAGGGGCTCCTGTGGATAGGAACGTGGCCCGACGCCATCGCCCTGCTCCGGGTGACCCCTTGTTTCTCTCCCAACATCCCACCCCCGAGAGCTTGGTTGTCCAAGCCTCTGCCTCCCAAACCGCCTTCCCTACCGCCCTCCGGATAGGGAATCCAAACGCCTGGACCAATTTGGGAAGAAGGCTTTTTCTTCCTCCAGTGCTGGCTTGCGGTCCGTCAACACCGCTTGCCTTTTGGCCGATATACCCACTCCCTGTGGGATTCGGTGGCGGCTGTTTTGCCGCAGTGTTCTGAGGAGGTCCAGACACTGCTTACCCGCGCCATTGCGGAAGGGCGAGATGCGGCTAAATACACCATCCGTTGTGGCCTTGATACCGCCGACTCGCTGGGCAGATCGCTTGCGACGACGGTGGCGCTGCGTCGCCACTCCTGGCTGAGAACAACTGGTTTCTCGGGTGATGTCCAGAATACACTCATGGACATGCCCTTTGATGGAGTCGGTCTTTTTGGTTCAAAGGCAGACCATGCGCTGGAGCGGTTTAAGGACTCACGGGCTACTGCCAAGTCCCTGGGCCTTTCTGTTGTACGCCCTCCGCTCACCTCTGCTTTTCGCCCCTTTCGTGGCCACGGATGGGGCGCCCAGTCACGTCAGCTGCCCAGCCACCGGCCCGCGCAGCAAGCGTCTTCGCGTGGCTGAGGACGTGGATACCGCCGTGGCGGTTCGGGCAACCAGCGTGCGGGTCAGGCCACCACCTCCAACCCATCCGCGGCCTCCAAGCCCTCCTAGTCCCTCCTTTCCGGTGCACAGCACGCCAGTAGGGGCAGGGTCCGCCATCACCTTCACCACTGGCGTCCCATCACCTCGGACAGGTGGGTCTTGGACATTGTCCGAAGGGGCTACTCCCTCCCCTTCGAGACCACCCCCAGCCATGCCACCTCAATTCCACCGCATGTCAGGGGATCACTTGGTACTTCTGCAAAAGGAAGTCACGGCCCTCTTGGCCAAGAGGGCCATCGAGCATGTTCCGACCCCAGAAGTAGGACGTAGTTGCTACTCCCACTACTTCCTGGTGCCCAAAAAGGACAAGGAGGACATGCGTCCTATCTTGGACCTCCGGAACGTCAATCGCTTCCTCCGGAAGGAGAAGTTCAAGATGCTCACCCTAGCTCAGGTCTTGACTGCCCTCGACCCCGGAGACTGGTTGGTAGCGTTGGACTTGCAGGACGCTTATTTTCACATCCCCGTCCTGCCGGCCCACCGGCGTTACCTGCGGTTCACGGTAGGCCTCGAGCATTTTCAGTTCACCGTGCTCCCCTTTGGCCTTACAAGTGCCCCTCGGGTGTTCACGAAAGTGATGGCGGTGGTCGCAGCTCATCTGCGCCGGGCAGGGGTTCCAGTCTTCCCCTACCTCGACGACTGGCTGCTGAAGGCGGGCTCGTCCCAGGCAGTCGTCTCCCACCTCCAGACTACGGCCGAACTCCTGCACTCGCTGGGGTTCTCCATCAATGTGCCGAAGTCGCATCTGATTCCTTCTCCACAGCTCCTTTTCATCGGAGCAGTTCTGGACACGACGCAGTTTCGGGCCTATCCTCCCGAACGGCGAGGCCGGGATATTCAGGCTATGATTCCGATCTTTCAGCCTTTATCCTGGGTTTCGGTACGGATGACCCTGAGGCTGCTGGGCCTCATGGCCTCCTGCATCCTGCTGGTCAATCATGCCAGATGGCATATGCGGGCTCTGCAGGGGGACCTGAAGTTCCAGTGGGCGCAGCACCAGGGCAACCTGTCCGATCACGTCCAGATCTCGGAGGGGACTGCAAAACAGTTGCAGTGGTGGCTCTCGAACTGGCAATGGGTCATGGGCAGATCCCTCTCCCTTCCCCAGCCAGAGCACACAGTTGTGACGGACGCGTCCCTTCTGGGATGGGGCGGTCACATGGGAGAGGCGGAGATCAGAGGCCTCTGGTCTCCGGCGGAGTCCCGGCTCCATATCAACATTCTGGAGCTCCGGGCGATCCGACTTGCACTCAAGGCATTCCTTCCCTCTGTCAAAGGGAAGGTAGTGCAGGTGTTCACAGACAACACCACCGCCATGTGGTATTGCAACAAACAAGGCGGGGTGGGGTCGTGGACCCTTTGTCAGGAGGCTCTGCGCCTCTGGACATGGCTGGAACATCAGGGCATGTTCCTGATGGTTCAACACCTGGCAGGTTCCCTGAACGCCAGGGCGGACGAACCTCAGCCGCAGGTGCATGATGGATCACGAATGGCGTCTTCACTCGGAAGTGGCGCAAGGACTCTTTCTACAGTGGGGAGAGCCTTGGTTAGATCTATTCGCCACCGAAGAGAACGCGCAATGTCAGTTCTGCGCGTTGGAATTTCCAAGGCGGCACTCGCTCGGCAACGCTTTTCGTCGCGAGTGGAGTTGCGGTCTGTTGTACGCCTTTCCGCCTATACCACTTCTACCCAGAGTGTTGAAGAAGATTCGGCACGACCGGGCCCAAGTCATTCTTGTGGCTCCGGACTGGGCTCGAAGAGTTTGGTATCCCGAGCTACTCAGTATGAGCGTAGATCCCCCGATCCGTCTGCCTCTTCGGGAGGATCTTCTGTCGCAGCAGCAGGGGACGGTCCTCCACCCGAACCTGTCCAGCCTCCACCTGCTTGCGTGGAGATTGAGCGGCGGCAGTTGATTCCTTTCGACTTGCCTCCCGAAGTTTGTGATGTGATTCTGGCAGCCAGGCGTCCCTCCACTAAGGTGGTATACGCCTGCAGGTGGAACAAGTTTGTGGCATGGTGCACAGCAAAGGCTGTGAATCCCCTTTCTGCCCCTCTCTCTGAGGTTCTCCTGTTCCTTCTTTCCCTGGCCCAACATGGGTTCTGCCCTGGGTACCATCAATGGCTAACTTTGTGCCATCTCGGCCTTCCTCAGGCTTCCTGATCAGCCCTCCCTTTTCAAGTCCCCTGTTAACAGGTTTCTAAAAGGCATTACCCACCTCTTCCCTCCTGTTCCGTTTGTGATGCCTCAGTGGGACTTGAACTTGGTTCTTACCTTTCTTATGTGCGCTCCCTTTGAGCCTCTACATAACTGTCCTCTTCGTCTTCTGACTCTGAAGACAGCTTTTCTGGTGGCCATCACCTCCGCTCGGCGGGTGAGTGAGCTCCAGGCTCTATCATGTAAACCTCCCTTTCTGTCTGTCCATCCAGACAAGGTTGTTCTTAGGACGCGTCCGTCCTTCTTCCAAAGGTGGTTACTGCCTTCCACATTGGGCAGACCATCACTTTGCCCACCTTCTTTCCGCCTCCGCATCCTTCCAGAGAGGAAGAGAGGCTCCACCGTCTGGACCCAAAACGTGCGCTTTCCTTTACATCGACCGCACACAACATTTCCGGGTGGATGACCAGCTCTTTGTTGGCTACGTGGGCGCCAAAAAGGTCGGGCGGTGCACAAGAGAACCATCTCCCGCTGGGTAACCTTGTGTATCAAAGCCTGCTATTCTTTGGCTAAGAAGGAGCCTCCTTTGGGCTGCGTGCCCATTCCACCAGGGCAACGGCTGCTACCACGGCTTTGGGCCGCGGTGTTCCGCTGCAGGATATCTGTCAGGCAGCTACGTGGGCCTCGCTGCACACGTTTACAAAGCATTACTGCCTTGACAGTCAGGTCCGGAGGGACGGCTTCTTTGGCCGTTCTGTCCTCCGGGACTTCCTTGTCTGATCTTTGTTCGCAGACCCACCACCGGGGTTGGTATTGCTGGGGTATCTATTCTAAGGTAAGGAATCTGTCACTAACGTGTCTCTTTCAGATGCACAAGTTACTAACTTGTGTAACGATATATCTGTAAGAGACAGTAGTTAGTGACAGATTCCTTACTGCCCCACCCATCCTCCCTGTTCTGCGAACTGATTTCTAGGGTTAAGGACATCCCTTTCAGGGCCCTAGTATTTTTCAGACACCTATGTCCGCTTCTTGCATGGCTCTGCGTTCCTGGCGCGGAAAGTCGTGTACAGAACTGACGTCAGCGCGCAGGGGCGGCGCCTAAGTACTGCCCACGACGTCATCCCGGCGATCACGACGCCGACGACGGACGCGGAGCCGCATGACGCCGCCTACCGACGCGCAAGGGTACTGCTACGCAAAAAACTTTCCGGATCCAGCCTGACGCCTGGGGATATTCTAAGGTAAGGAATCTGTCACTAACTACTGTCTCTTACAGATATATCGTTACACAAGTTAGTAAGTTGTGCAATTACTTTAATTGGCTCAAATATTTCAAAAAGTTGCTTGGTGCTCGTGCTCACACAGTACAAGTGATGTACATAACATTTGTACATACAGAACAAGGCAAAGGGCGAATTTGAGGCATATGATACTGATTGTACTCAGTCAATTGTGTGTATCCAACATGCCTAGCATAGACACAATTTTTGTGGTCTAGTTGCCCAGTATATCTGAAAGAGACACGTTAGTGACAGATTCCTTACCTTAGAATATCCCCAGGCGTCAGGCTGGATCCGGAAAGTTTTTGCGTAGCAGTACCCCTGCGCGTCGGTAGGCGGCGTCGTGCGGCTCCGCGTCCGTCGCCGGCGTCGTGATCGCCGGGATGACGCCGCGGGCAGTACTTAGGCGCCGCCCTGCGCGCTGACGTCAGTTCTTCTTTTCCGCGCCAGTAAGTGCAGATCCGGGAAGAGCAGTGCCCTAGTCACTTTTTGACTATCTTTTTGGTGAATTTTTTCACTGTTTCTTCAATGAGTCTTCACGACTCCTAAGGTGTCGTAGGGATGCCCGGCTTTAAGCCCTGCGAGGAATGTGGTCGCATGATGTCGATCACGGACCCGCACTCGAGTGTCTCTTTTGTCTCGGCCGAGACCACGACACGAAGTCGTGTCCTGACTGCCGGAAACTTCATCCTAAGGCTTTGCGAGAGCGGTCTCGAAAGCTCCTCGAAGTCCGGCATTCGGCTCCGCGCCGCACCAAGCCCCGGTCCCGGGAGAGGTCGAGGGGCCGGACGCGGAGTCCCCGCCGTTCGTCGGATTCAAAGTCTTCGCGCTCCTCCGGTAAGTCGAAGCACAAGAAGTCTAAGCGGCGTCATCGCTCTAAGACTTCGCCTCGCCGGTCTCGCGACTCGGCTGAGGTCCCTGTCGGCACCGTCCCCGCGGCCCCGGACGTGCCTGTCGAGTTACCCCCGCAGTACCCGCCCTACCCGGGCTCGGGGGCGACTCCGGCCGATATACAGGAATTCCTGTCGGCCATGGCCCGCCTCTTCGGGCCTCAAGGCCCCTCCGGTGCGCCTTCGGGCCCCGCGGGCCCTGATGGGGTTGCTCCGGCGTCGCCGTCGACTCCGGTCCCGGCGTCGCCTGTCCCACCAGCCTTCGTCCCGGCCTCGGCTCCGGCCTCGGCCTCGACCCCGGCTCCGGTGGTGCCGCAACCCCCATCGACGCCGGTTGACCTAACCACGCCTCCGCCGACGTCCCCGGTGCCGTTTCCGACGCCGTCCGGGGCTCCGGGCGGCGTCGTTCCCCGGTTCTCTCCGGGTCCGGACATGGAGCCGGACCGGCGCCGCCCGGACGCCGTTTCCGGCGCCGATGAGACCTTGGGTCCCTGATGTCCCTCCTCCTCCATATTTTCAACCTGAGGAGGACCAGGAGAGCTGGGAGGGGTCTGAGGACCCTCTCACACAACAGTGCGAGTTTGACCCGGACTGGGTTGAGGAACTTGGGGATGCCAGTGGTCTGGATACCTCCCCTGACTCTGGCATGCTGTCTCCTCCCGTGGCAACGGAGGAGGGGGCTAATTTTGCAACGGTGTTGCGTAGAGCTGCTGGAGCCTTAAATCTCCAGTTGCCTACAGTGGTCGTCAGGTCTAACATCCTGACTGAAGTGCTTCAGCCAGCGGCCTCCTCTGCGGAGACTGTGCTGCCGTTCAACGAGGCACTAACTGACGTTCTTTTGGGTGCCTGGTCCAAACCCACCACAGGGGCTCCTGTGGATAGGAACGTGGCTCCGACGCCATCGCCCTGCTCCGGGCGACCCCCTGTTTCTCTCCCAACACCCCACCCCTGAGAGCTTGGTTGTCCAAGCCTCTGCCTCCCAAACCGCCTTCCCTACCGCCCTCCGGATAGGGAATCCAAGCGCCTGGATCACTTTGGGAAGAAGGCTTTCTCTTCCTCCAGTGCTGGCTTGCGGTCTGTTAATACCGCTTGCCTCTTGGGCCGATACACCCACTCCCTGTGGGATTCGGTGGCAACTGTTTTGCCGCAGTGTTCTGAGGAGGTCCAGACACTGCTTACCCGCGCCATTGCGGAAGGGCGTGATGCGGCTAAATATACCATCCGCTGTGGCCTTGATACCGCCGACTCGCTGGGCAGATCGCTTGCAACGACGGTGGCGCTGCGTCGCCACGCCTGGCTGAGAACCACTGGTTTTTCAGGGGATGTCCAGAATACTCTCATGGACATGCCCTTTGATGGAGTCGGTCTTTTTGGTTCTAAGGCAGACCATGCGCTGGAGCGTTTCCAGGACTCACGGGCTACTGCTAAGTCCCTGGGCCTTGCTGTTGTGCGCCCTCCGCTCACGTCTGCTTTTCGCCCTTTTCGTGGCCACGGAAGGGGCGCCCAGTCACGTCCACAGCCTGGCCAACGGCCCGCGCAGCAAGCGCCTTCGCGTGGCCGAGGACGTGGATACCGCCGTGGCGGTTCGGGCAACCAGCGTGCGGGTCAGGCCACCACCTCCAACCCGTCCGCGGCCTCCAAGCCCTCCTAGTCCCTCCTTTCAGGTGCACAGCACGCCAGTCGAGGGCAGGGTCCGCCATCACCTTCACCACTGGCGTCCCATCACCTCGGACAGGTGGGTCTTGGACATTGTCCGAAGGGGCTACTCCCTCCCCTTCGAGACCACCCCCCAGCCATGCCACCTCAATTCCACCGCATGTCAGGGGATCACTTGGTGCTTCTACAGAAGGAAGTCACGGCCCTCTTGGCCAAGAGGGCCATCGAGCATGTTCCGACCCCAGAAGTAGGGCGTGGTTGCTACTCCCACTACTTTCTGGTGCCCAAAAAGGACAAGGAGGACATGCGTCCTATCTTGGACCTCCGGAACGTCAATCGCTTCCTCCGGAAGGAGAAGTTCAAGATGCTCACCCTAGCTCAGGTCTTAACTGCCCTCGACCCCGGAGACTGGTTGGTAGCGTTGGACTTGCAGGACGCCTATTTCCACATCCTCGTCCTGCCGGCCCACCGGCGTTACCTTCGGTTCACGGTAGGCCTCGAGCATTTTCAGTTCACCGTGCTCCCTTTGGCCTTACCAGTGCCCTCGGGTGTTCACGAAAGTGATGGCGGTGGTCGCAGCTCATCTGCGCCGTGCAGGGGTTTCAGTCTTCCCCTACCTCGACGACTGGCTGCTGAAGGCGGGCTCGTCCCAGGCAGTCGTCTCCCACCTCCAGACTACGGCCGAACTCCTGCACTCGCTGGGGTTCTCCATCAATGTGCCAAAGTCGCATCTGATTCCTTCTCCACAGCTCCTTTTCATCGGAGCAGTTCTGGACACGACGCAGTTTCGGGCCTATCCTCCCGAACGGCGAGTCCGGGATATTCAGGCTATGATTCCGATCTTTCAGCCTTTATCCTGGGTTTCGGTACGGATGACCCTGAGGCTGCTGGGCCTCATGGCCTCCTGCATCCTGCTGGTCACTCATGCCAGATGGCATATGCGGGCTCTGCAGTGGGACCTGAAGTTCCAGTGGGCGCAGCACCAGGGCGACCTGTCCGATCACGTCCAGATCTCAGAGGGGACTGCAAGACAGTTGCAGTGGTGGCTCTCGAACCGGCAATGGGTCATGGGCAGATCCCTCTCCCTTCCCCAGCCAGAGCACACAGTTGTGACGGACGCGTCCCTTCTGGGATGGGGCGGTCACATGGGAGAGGCGGAGATCAGAGGCCTCTGGTCTCCGGCGGAGTCCCGGCTCCATATCAACCTTCTGGAGCTCCGGGCGATCCGGCTTGCACTCAAGGCATTCCTTCCCTCTGTCAAAGGGAAGGTAGTGCAGGTGTTCACCTACAACACCAACGCCATGTGGTACTGCAACAAACAGGGCGGGGTAGGGTCGTGGACCCTTTGTCAGGAGGCTCTGCGCCTCTGGACATGGCTGGAACATCAGGGCATGTTCCTGATGGTTCAACACCTGGCAGGTTCCCTGAACGCCAGGGCGGACGAACTCAGCCGCAGGTGCATGATGGATCACGAATGGCGTCTTCACTCGGAAGTGGCGCAAGGACTCTTTCTACAGTGGGGAGAGCCTTGGTTAGATCTATTCGCCACCGAAGAGAACGCGCAATGTCATCAGTTTTGCGCGTTGGAATTTCCAAGGCGGCACTCGCTCGGCGACGCTTTCGTCACGAGTGGAGTTGCGGTCTATTGTACGCCTTTCCGCCTATACCACTTCTACCCAGAGTGTTGAAGAAGATTCGGCACGACCGGGCCCAAGTCATTCTTGTGGCTCCGGACTGGGCTCGAAGAGTTTGGTATCCCGAGCTACTCAGTATGAGCGTAGATCCCCCGATCCGTCTGCCTCTTCGGGAGGATCTTCTGTCGCAGCAGCAGGGGACGGTCCTCCACCCGAACCTGTCCAGTCTACACCTGCTTGCGTGGAGATTGAGCGGCGGCAGTTGATTCCTTTCAACTTGCCTCCCGAAGTTTGTGATGTGATTCTGGCAGCCAGGCGTCCCTCCACTAAGGTGGTATACGCCTGCAGGTGGAACAAATTTGTGGCATGGTGCACAGCAAAGGCTGTGAACCCCCTTTCTGCCCCTCTCTCTGAGGTCCTTCTGTTCCTTCTTTCTCTGGCCCAACAGGGTTCTGCCCTGGGTACCATCAAGGGTTATCTCTGTGCTATCTCGGCCTTCCTCAGGCTCCCTGATCAGCCCTCCCTTTTCAAGTCCCCTGTTGTTAACAGGTTCTTAAAAGGCATTACACACCTCTTTCCTCCTGTTCCATTTGTGATGCCTCAGTGGGACTTGAACTTGGTTCTTACCTTTTAATATGCGCTCCCTTTGAGCCTCTGCATAACTGTCCTCTTCGTCTTTTGACTCTAAAGACAGCCTTTCTGGTGGCCATCACCTCCGCTCGGCGGGTGAGTGAGCTCCAGGCTTTATCTTGCAAACCTCCCTTTCTGTCTGTTCATCCAGACAAGGTTGTTCTTCGGACGCGTCCGTCCTTCTTGCCAAAGGTGGTTACTGCCTTTCACATTGGGCAGACCATCACTTTGCCTACCTTCTTTCCGCCTCCGCATCCTTCCAGAGAGGAAGAGAGGCTCCACCGTCTGGACCCAAAACGTGCGCTCTCCTTCTATATCGACCGCACAAAACACTTCCGGGTGGATGACCAGCTCTTTGTTGGCTACGTGGGCGCCAAAAAGGTCGGGCGGTGCACAAACGAACCATCTCCCGCTGGGTTACCTTGTGCATCAAGACCTGCTATTCTTTGGCTAAGAAGGAGCCTCCTGTTGGGCTGCGTGCCCATTCCACCAGGGCAACAGCTGCTACCACGGCCTTGGGCCGCGGTGTTCCGCTGCCCGTTATTTGTCAGGCAGCTACGTGGGCCTCGCTGCACACGTTTACAAAGCATTACTGCCTTGACAGTCAGGTCCGGAGGGACGGCTTCTTTGGCCGTTCTGTCCTCCAGGACTTCCTTGTCTGATCTTTGTTCGCAGACCCACCACCGGGGTTGGTATTGCTGGGGTATCTATTCTAAGGTAAGGAATCTGTCACTAACTTGTCTCTTTCAGATGCACAAGTTACTAACTTGTGTAACGATATATCTGTAAGAGACAGTAGTTAGTGACAGATTCCTTACCGCCCCACTCCATCCTCCCCGTTCTGCGAACTGATTTCTAGGGTTAAGGACATCCCTTTCAGGGCCCTAGTATTTTTCAGACACCTATGTCAGCTTCTTGCATGGCTCTGCGTTCCTGGCGCGGAAAGTCGTGTACAGAACTGGACGTCAGCGCGCAGGGGCGGCGCCTGAGTACTGCCCGCGACGTCATCCCGGCGATCACGACGCCGACGACGGACGCGGAGCCGCACGACGCCGCCTACCGACGCGCAGGGGTACTGCTACGAAAAACTTTCCGGATCCAGCCTGACGCCTGGGGATATTCTAAGGTAAGGAATCTGTCACTAACTACTGTCTCTTACAGATATATCGTTACACAAGTTAGTAACTTGTGCGTCGATGGCATTTAACCCCTGAACTATTTAACTGAAAAAGACTGTTAGTTATAGATTCCTTACCTTATCATTGCCCCCAGGCTTCAGACTGGATCCGGAGAATTTTTTTCTCAGCAGTACCCCTGTCCTTCGCTAGGTGGCGTCCGTCTACTCCGCGTTCGTCATTTGCGTCTTGGTCGCCGGAATGATGTTGCAGTGTCTACTTAGACGCCTCCCCTGCACGATGACGTCAGTTCTTTCTTTTTCCGTGCCAGATGTTGACTTTTGTCAACATCTTTTTCGAGTAGTTTGACTCCTGGTGCTCGTAGGGATGTCCCATCTTTGGACCGGCTTCAAGCCTTGTGACTCCTGTCACAAGCTGATGTCTGTCACGGATCCGCACCTTGTGTGCCTCTGGTGCCTGGAGCGCGACCACGACCCGAAGACGTGCTCCGACTGTCGGGCCATGAACCCGAAGTCTTTGCAGGAGCGGTCCCGAAAGCTTCTGGAGGCCCGGTAGTCGGCTCTGTGCCACTCGAGGTCCGGGTCGAGAGGAAGGTCTCCGGACCGGTTGCGGAGCCAACACCACTTGTCATCGAAGTCTTCGCACTCCTCGGGTAAGTCGAAGCACAAGAAGAAGGCGAAGAAGCATCATCGCTCTTCTCCTTCTCACCGTCCGTCGGCCGACGCTGGAACCAGAGCGTCGTCGCTCTCCGGCTCCACCCTCGGAGCCCGCTTCTGGGACGACTCCGCACTTCCCTCCCTTTCTGGGAGCCGGGGCGTCCCCTGCCCAGCTTCGAGCTTTCTACGAAACGCTGCATAGCAACTTTGGGCAGCCCGACTCCGCCGGCGTGCCTTCGGGCCCCGCAGACTCGGCTGAGGGCCCTGGGCCTTCGATGCCGGCAGATTCAGCTCTGGCACTGGAGGGCCCCCGAGGATCCAGGCCTGGATCCAGATCGGTGCCGATCGACCTCACGGTACCTTCTCCGGCGCCGATTCCGGTGGCGACGCCCCGACGCCGGTTGCGCCCCCAACCGACGCCGGTTGCGCCCCCAACCGACGCCGGTTGCGCCCCTAACCGACGTCGGTTGCGCCCCCAACCGACGTCGACCCCAGCCTCACCCCCGACTTAGACACAGAGATGGACCGGCGCCGACTGGTACTTTTGTACCTCTGTTCTTTCCTGGCATTCCCTACCAACCTGACTGGCAGTCAGAGGAGGGTGAGGAGGACTGGGAGGGGTCTGGTGACCCTCTAGCAGATCAACTTGAGGAGCTGGACTGGCGAGAGGAGTTGGGTGAGGCCAGTGGTCTAGATACCTCACCAGACCTTGGTATGCTTTCACCCCCTACCGTGGCTACGGAGGAGGGGGCCAGATGCAAAGAAGCAGAGATGCAAAAAAAGCACAAACATTTTGAAAGGTACGCAAAAGAAGGGTTTCAGTCTGATGAGAACAACCTGAAACTGTCAATGGATGTACTGAAGACAAAGCTTCAAGGACTTCTGATATGACTCGGGAACCAGGATGATGAGATAAACATCATGAATATGATTAGCACCCATAAACATCCCTGGGCACAATGGCAGGATTCTGGAGGCTGCTACAGGATAACATCTGGCTTGGACAGAGACTGTTACTATGCGGCAACCTGTACATATCTACAAGCAATTACTGGTGAATAAATGCTCTTCCTACATGGTGCATCATCAATTAAAATGCCTTCTGTATCACATGGCCCTGCCAATGTGTCTCAATAGAAACTCCATGCTTATCCTCTAACAAACCTCTGTCCTGATGATAACCTAACTAACAAGTTATTTACCTTCGGTAACGATGTATCTGTAAGAGACATATGTTAGTTATAGATTCCTTATCTTAAAATTCCCCCCAGGCGTCAGACTGGATCTGGAGAAATTCTTTCTCAGCAGTACCCCTGCGCATCGGTAGGTGGCGTCACTCGACTAAGTGTTCGTTGTTAGCGTCTATGGTTAAAGGAATGACGTTGCGGTGTCTACTTAGACGCCACCCCTGCGCGCTGACTTCAGTTCTGACACGACTTTCCACCCCAGCAGTGCAGAGCCATGCAAGACACTGACTACGTGCACATAACTAGGGCCCTATAGGGGAGTCCCTATCCCTAGAAGTCAGTTCGCAGAACGGGGAGGATGGGTGGGGCGGTAAGGAATCTATAACTAACATATGTCTCTTACAGATACATCGTTACCGAAGGTAAGTAACTTGTTCATCTGAAAGGGACTGTTAGTTATAGATTCCTTACCTTAGAATAGATACACCAGCAATACCAACCCCGGAGGTGGGTCTGCAAACCAAGTTCACACCAGGAAGTCCTGGAGAACAGATCGGCCGAAAAAGCCGTCTCTTCGGACCTGGCTGTCAAGGCAGTAATGTTTTGTGAACGTGTGCAGGGATGCCCACGTGGCTGCCTGGCAGATGTCAACCAGCGGAACTCCACATCCCAAAGCAGTAGCAGCTGCCGTCGCCCTGGTAGAGTGGGCGCGCAGTCCTACTGTAGGTTCCTTTTTAGCCAAAAAATAACCGATCTTAATGCATAGGACAACCCATCGAGAAGTGGTATGCTTGTGCACTGCCCTACCTTTCTTGGCGCCCACATAGCCAGCAAAGAGCTGGTCATCCACCCGGAATTGTTTTGTGCGATCCAGATAGAAGGAAAGCGCACGTTTTGGATCCAGTTTGTGGAGCCTCTTTAGAACGATGCAGGGGCGGGAAGAAGGTGGGCAAAGTGATGGTCTGACCTATGTGGAAAGAGGTAACCACTTTGGGAAGGAAGGAAGGCCTAGTACGAAGGGCAACTTTGTCCGAATGAACAGCCAGGAAAGGAGGTCTTGAAGAAAGGGCCTGAAGCTCACTCACCCTGCGAGCAGAGGTGATGGCGACCAGAAAGGCAGTATCTGAAAGAAGCACGTTAGTTATAGATTCCTTACCTTAGAATTACCCCCAGGCGTCAGACTGGATCCGGAAAGTTTTTTCGTCAGCAGTACCTCTGCGCATCGGAAGGTGGCGTCGGTCGGCTCCGCATCCGTCGTCAGCGTCGTGGTCACCGGGATGACGTCGCGGCAGCTACTTAGACGCTGCCCTCGCGCGCTGACGTCATTTCTTTCTTTTTCCACGCCAGCCAGCGCGGATCCGGGAAGAGCGGTACCTCAGTCAATTTTTGACTAACTTTTTCTCGACTTTTGTCGACTTCTTGTTTCGAGTCTCCGACTCCGAACAGGTGCACGAGGGATGCCCGGTTTCAAGGCCTGTGGTTCCTGTAACCGACTGTTGGTGACGGATCCGCACCGCGTGTGCCTCTTTTGCCTGGAGCACGACCACGACCCCAGTCGTGCTCCGACTGCCGGTCGATGGCGCCGAAGGCTTTGCGGGAGCGGTCCACAAAGTTGCTTGAACGCCGGCAGTCTGCTCCGCGCCGTTCGAGAGGGAGGTCGAGGGACCGGTCGTGGAGCCACCACCATACCGGTTCGAAATCATCGAAGTCTTCGCACTCTGGGTCGGGTAAGTCGAAGCATAAGAAGAAGTCGAAGAAGCATCGTCGCTCTTCGACTTCTCGTCGGTCGATCCGACGAGGCACGCTGGTGGTGCCCCTCCCGCAGAGCCCGAAGGGTCAACTCCGAGTTTTCCCTCCCTTTCCGGGACCCGGAGCGACCCCCGCCAAGCTTCGTACGTTCTGCGATGCATGCCATCTTTGGGCGGACCGAACCCGCCAGCGCGCCTTCGGGCCCCGCGGACTTGGTTGGGGGGCCTAGGTCTTCACTGCCGGCGGCTCCGGCGCCGCAGGCCCCCTTTGCATCCAGGCCTGGATCCGGATTGGCGCCGGTTGACCTGGTTACACCTCCACCGGCGCCGCTCCTCACGGCACCACTACAGCGTTCGGCGCCGGTCGGCTCCCTGGCCGGCATCGACCCCGGCCTCCATCCTGACGTGGACAAGGAGCCGGACCGGCGTCGTCCGACGCCTGATCCGGCGCCGGGTGGGGTTTTTTATGCCCCTGTTCACTCCTTGGGTCCCTTTTCAACAACAATGCCACCCAGAGGATGATGAGGAGGACTGGGAGGGGTCAGGTGACCCTTTGACTGACCAGTTAGACACTGAGAAGGACTGACGAGAGGAACTGGGGGATGCCAGTGGTTTGGACACCTCCCCTGACCTTGGCATGTCTCCTCCTACCGTGGCTGCGGAGGAGGGAGCGCAGTGGTGTTGCATAGGGCGGCCGAGGCTCTCAACCTCGAGCTTCCTACGGTGGCGGTCAGGACTAACCTCCTGACAGAGGTGCTTCAACCGGCTGCGAGCTCTTCGGAGCCCTTGCTGCCGTTTAATGAGGCCCTCACAGACGTCCTTTTGGGCACGTGGTCCAGGCCCAACACGGACAGGATGATTGCCCGACGCCACCGCCCGGCTCCGGGCGACCCCACTTTCCTCTCCCAACATCCCACCCCGGAAAGCTTGGTAGTTAAAGCTTCTACCTCCAAGAGCGCCTTCCCTACCGCTCCACCGGAAAGGGAATCCAAGAAGCTGGACCACATTGGCAAGAAAATGTTCTCTTCCGCCAGCTTAGGACTGCGATCCGTAAACACCGCATGTCTCTTGGGCCGTTATTCGCACTCAGTGTGGGATACGGTGGCGCAAGTGCTGCCTCAGTGTCTGGTGGAGGCCCGGGCAGTGCTCTACCAGGATGTTGCCGCCGGGCGGGAGGCAGCAAAGTTTATGATACGTTGTGGGCTGGACACCGCCGACTCTCTGGGCAGGACCATTTCAACGTCGGTAGCGCTTCGTCGCTACGCCTGGATGAGGTCCACTGGCTTTTCAGGGGATGACCGGAACACCTTGATGGACATGCCCTTTGATGGCCGTCGCCTTTTTGGCGACAAAGCAGACAACGCCCTAGAGCGCTTCAAGGAATCACGGGCTACGGCCAAGTCCTCGGGCCTCTCCACTCGTCCGGTGCAGTCTGCTTTTCGCCCCTTTCGTGGCTACGGAAGGGGTGCCCCGCTTCGTCCTACCCAGAGCCACAGGCCGCAGCAAGTTACCCAACCTTCGCGTGGCCTTGGACGTGGAAACAACCGGCATTGTTCCGGGGGCCAGCGGGCGGGCCAGTCCACCAACCCCCCCTCTGCAGCAGCCTCCAAACCCTCCTAGTCCGACCTTTCAGGCCCATCAAATGCCAGTGGGCGGCAGGATTTGCCATCACCTCCCCCACTGGCGCACCATCACGTCGGACAGGTGGGTTTTGCAAATAGTCCAAAGGGGCCACTCCCTCCCCTTCGAGACTACCCCTCCAGCCATGCCACTGCGATACCACCGCATGTCGGAGGATCATCTGGCCCTTCTCCAGCAGGAAGTTACGGCTCTCTTGGCCAAGGGAGCCATCGAGCGCGTTCCTGTCCCAGAAGTAGGTCGTGGTTGTTACTCCCACTACTTTCTGGTTCCCAAGGACAGGGGCCTGCGTCCTATCTTGGACCTCAGGGACGTCAATCGCTTCCTCCGGAAGGAGAAGTTCAAGATGTTGACGCTTGCTCAGGTCTCGTCTGCCCTCGACCCGCAAGACTGGATGGTAGCGTTGGAATTGCAGGACGCTCATTTTCACATCCCCGTCCTGCCAGCCCACCGGCGCTACCTACGGTTCACAGTAGGCCACGAGCACTTTCAGTTTACCGTGCTCCCCTTTGGCCTTACCAGTGCCCCTCGGGTGTTCACGAAGGTGATGGCGGTGGTCGCAGCTCATCTGCGCAGATCAGGGGTTTCAGTATTCCCCTATCTCGACGACTGGCTGTTGAAGGCGGGCTCGCCCCAGGCAGTCGTCTCCCACCTCCAGACTACGGCTGACCTCCTGCATTCGCTGGGGTTCACAGTCAACGTGCTGAAGTCACACCTGATTCCCTCTCAGAAGCTCCTTTTCGTCGGCGCGGTTCTGGACACAGCGCCGTTTCGGGTTTATCCTCCCGAGCAGCGAGTCCGGGATATTCGGGTAATGATTCCGATCTTTCAGCCTCTATCCCGTGTTTCGGTCAGAATGACCCTGAGGCTACTGGGTCTCATGGCCTCTTGCATCCTGCTGGTGGACCATGCCAGGTGGCATATGCGGGCTCTGCAGTGGGAACTGAAGTTCCAGTGGGCACAGCATCAGGGGAATCTTTCCGATTGCGTCCAGATCTCGAAGGGCACTGCACATCAATTGCAGTCGTGGCTAACGAACCAGGATTGGGTCAACGGCAGGTCCCTCTCCCTTCCCCAGCCAGAGTTCACAGTGGTGACAGATGCCTCATTTCTGGGGTGCGGCGGCCACATGGGAGAGGCAGAGATCAGAGGCCTCTGGTCTCCGGGGGAGTCCGGCTCCACATCAACCTTCTGGAGCTTCGGGCGATTCGTCTTGCGCTGAAGGCATTCCTTCCTTCTGTCAAAGGGAGAGTAGTGCAGGTGTTCACGGACAACACCACCGCCATGTGGTACTGCAACAAACAGGGCGGGGTGGGGTCGTGGACCCTATGCCTGGAGGCACTTTGTCTCTGGAAGTGACTGGAACATCAGGGCATGTCCCTGGTGGTTCAACACCTGGCAGGTTCTCTGAACGCCAGGGGGGATGAACTCAGCCGCCGGTGCATGATGGATCACGAATGGCGTCTTCACTCGGAGGTGGTGCAAAGTCTCTTTCAGCAGTGGGGAAAGCCTTGGTTAGATCAATTCGCCACCGAAGAGAACGCGCAATGTCAGCAGTTCTGCGCGTTGGAATTTCCAAGGCGGCACTCGCTCTGCAACGATTTTCGTCGCGAGTGGAGTTGCGGTCTTCTATCCGCCTTTCCGCCTATACCACTTCTACCCAGAGTGCTGAAGAAGTACAAGCGCGATCGGGCCCAAGTCATTCTTGTGGCCCGGGACTGGGCACAAAGAGTCTGGTATCCCGATCTCTTGCACATGGCCATCGATCCTCCCATCAGACTGCTTCTTCAGGAGGATCTTATGTCGCAGCAGCAGGGGACGGTCCTCCACCCGAACCTGTCCAGCCTTCACCTCCTTGCTTGGAGATTGAGCGGCGACAGTTGGCAGCTTTCGACCTTCCTCCCGAAGCTTGTAACGTTATTTTGGGAGCCAGGCGTCCCTCCACCAAAACAGTATACGCCTGTAGATGGAACAAGTTTGTGGCAGGGTGCGCAGCAAAGGCTGTGGATCCCCTTTCTGCCCACCTTTCAGAAGTTCTCCTCTTCCTTCTTTCTTTGGCCCAGCAGGGCTCTGCTCTGGGCACTCTAAAAAGCTATATTTCGGCCTTTCTTCGGCTTCCTGACCAGCCTTCTCTTTTCAAGTCCCCTATTGTAAATCGCTTCCTTAAGGGCATTACTCACTTGTATCCTCTAAATCCTTTCGTAATGCCTCAGTGGGACTTGAACCTGGTTCTGACCTATCGTATGTGCGCTCCTTTCGAGCCGCTACATCACTGTCCTCTCAGACTTCTGACACTTAAAACTGCCTTTCTGGTCGCCATCACCTCTGCTCGCAGGGTGAGTGAGCTTCAGGCCCTTTCTTCAAGACCTCCTTTCCTGGCTGTTCATCCGGACAAAGTTGTCCTTCGTACTAGGCCTTCATTCCTAAAGTGGTTACCTCTTTCCACATAGGACAGACCATCACTTTGCCCACCTTCTTCCCGCTCCCGCATCCTTCTGAAGAGGAAGAGATGCTCCACCGTCTGGATCCAAAAACGTGCGCTTTCCTTCTATCTGGATCGCACAAAACAATTCCGGGTGGATGACCAACTCTTTGTTGGCTGTGTGGGCGCCAAGAAAGGTCGGGCCGTGCAAAAGCGAACCATCTCCCAATGGGTCGTACTTTGCATCAAAATCTGCTATTCCTTAGTGAAAAAGGAACCTCCAGTGGGGTTACGCGCCCATTCCACCAGGGCGACAGCAGCCACTACTGCTTTGGGACGTGGGGTCCCCCTCATGACATCTGTCAGGCAGCTACGTGGGCTTCTTTGCACACATTTTTCTAAACACTACTGCCTGGACAGCCAAGTCCGCAGAGTCGGCTTCTTTGGCCGTTCTGTTCTCCAGGACTTTCTGGTGTGAACTTGGTTTGCAGACCCACCTCCTGGGTTTGTATTGCTGGGGTATTTATTCTAAGGTGAGGAATCCATAACTGTCTCTTTCAGATGAACAAGTTACTTACCTTCGGTAACGATATATCTGTAAGAGACATAGATTAGTTATGGATTCCTCACCGCCCCACCCATCCTCCCTGTTCTGCAAACTGACCTCTAGGGTAAGGGGCTTCCCTTTAGGGCCCTAGTTTTGTGCACCAGTGGTCAGTGTCTTGCATGGCTCTGCGCTTCTGGTGTGGAATGTCGTGTAAAGAACTGACGTCAGCGCGCAGGGGCGGTGTCTAAGTAGATACTGCGACGTCATTCCGGCGACCACAACGCCAACGACTAACGCAGAGTCGACCGACGGCACCTACCAACGTGCAGGGGTACTGCTGAAGAAAAATTCTCTGGATCCAGTCTGACGCCTGGGAGTAATTCTAAGGTGAGGAATCCATAACTAATCTATGTCTCTTACAGATTTATCGTTACCGAAGGTAAGTAACTTGTTCGTCAAAGCCCTCTTAAGGGGTCAAGGTGGAGATACTCTGACCCCATTGTTGAGAAATGGAGGTGTTAGAGACACAAGTTGTGACATATTGATATTTTTAATCACAAGCGATATTTGCGACAATTCCGCAACTGCCAGCGCGGCCTCCTTTGTACCATCGCGAGGACATCACCACTATCAACATCATCACGAATATTAGTAAAAATATCAATGAATCATCAATACATTGTTATAGAGATATTGATACATATTTTTATAGAGTTATTTATATAGTCAGTTATGTACTGTGATGGTCAGAATTAATTATATCCTTATTTGTTTACGTGGTAGTAGCTATTGAATTCCTGCTTTTGCTTTCTGCTTTCGCGACATGTCCGGGGGGATCGCGATTACCGATGCCATTGCGATCTCCAGCCTCGCTGCGAAAACGGAAAATAGGTTTTAGAGATGTTTTTTCTAGAAATACACTAGAAAAACATGAGTTTTAAGTGTACAGTAATAAACCCCTAGTGTGTAAAATACTGTATTGTGTTTTCACTTTATGGAAAAGGCGAGACCGCCGCGGTTAACGACACCATTGCGACGTCCCGAATAACCACAAAAACGGGAAATGGGTCTGAAAGATAGTTTTTAAAGAATCTTAGTAGAAAAATATGAGTTTAAACATGTTTTGAAAGTATTATATAGTAATATGTGTAGGGCAATATTCAGAATGGATTTTTTTACATATTATTTTTGGATGTGTTGGTGACCATTGAATGTCTGCTTTTGTTTTCCGTTTTCGCAACATGTCCGTGATCGTGTTGTTGTCGCGAAGATTGCCAAAAACGAAAGAAAAAAATACCTTTTAGAGAAAAATTCACAATATTTCGGGTACTAGGGGGTGGGTCTGACAAGAGCCGTTGTGTTGGTTGTGTGTATATGGCTGCTATACATAAGGCCGAATGCAGAGTTTCACGTTACTTAGAAACACCCTGTTGCTTTAATCTGTAAAGTGCACTCCATCATTTCTATAAATTCCATGCATGTCAAAACGCAGATTGTTGTTATAGATAAAGCCCATGCGATTTTCTCTGAGGAATGCAGAAACCGTTTTATTAACATATTTCCTGGCTTTGTCAATCTGTGGACAGAATTGATTTGACCGCTTCCATTTCTGTCTTTGGCATATATCCCTCTGGTTCTTCTCATTCCACTTTGTTTGTGGAAATAGTTTTAAAAAGCTAAATACCAGCACAATTTTTAAAATCCTTAGTTTGATGAGTATTTGGCAGTTAAGTTCTAATTGTTAGTTTTTTTAAACTGTTCTCTTTTTATAAATGTGTTGTTAAAATAAAGTTAAACCAATATTTAACTAAACAGCTAGACTCAAACTTAGTATAAAATATGTCTCTGTTCATATAGATAGGTAAATATCTATCTGTTTTTGACTGTCATTTGTATTCGTGACTACTGATGTCACTGCGACCTCCGGTGTTGCTGTGAAGAAGGAAAATGCATTTTTGATTTAGTTATTTCGACAAATGAATACAAATGGGAAAGTTAAATTAGTATCTAACTAAATAGCTGCACTGAAACCTTATGTAAAATATGTCTATATATGTATTTTACACTTTGTTAAAAACACCTGGTATTTGCAGTGTATCCTTGGCAATGGCACTCATAGAATCATGCAGGCACTACCTGTGCAATCATCAAGTACGTCCTTTCTCCACCACTCTGCAAACACGCATTCTGGCATAGTACTAGTTGAGGGATGAAGTCCCCTTGGCTATTGATGGTATTTGGGGGCCAAGTATCCCTCTTTATGCCTCCAGCAAGTTCCACATGGTCAGTTTACTAAGAGGTCTTCGGCGGCCACACACCGTTTCTGCACCACTCTGCAAACACGTCTCCTGGCATACTACTGGTTGGGGAATAAAGTTGTCTTGGATGCTAAAGGACCTTGGGGACCAAGAAGCCCTCCTGGTACTTTCTATAAGTCCTACTCATCAGGATATCTGAGAGCTGGTCAGAGGCCCCGCCCCCTTTCCACACCACTAGACAAAGACCATTGCTACTTAAAAAACCTTAGATATTCACTGAAAAAAACCAAGTTTACAGGGACGTTATAGTTAGGCTGGTATTTCACTTGAACATTCAAGTTATAGTAAGCTGAGCTAACTATAACTCGCGCCCCTGCAATGCACTACTTATGACCTGATATGGTCAGTGACATCACTGATGACATCTCAAATGACATCACTGATTACATCATCCACAGAATCTCAAACGCAGCCACTCACACCCCCATGTAACCTTTCATACTCCCACTTTCACACTACCATTCTTGAAACCATTGACACACCCATACCAGTACTTACATACCCACTCACTGATTCATAGGTCTACATACACATCCCCTCACTCACCCATACAGCCACTCATACACCCACTCACTAATACAGCCACTGACATAGCCACTCATACAGCCACTCACACACTGTCAGACACTCAGAGCTACTCACACACCTACTCACTCACCCATAGTCAATCACACAGCCACTTACTCACCTATACAGTTATACACACACCAACTCACTTATTCATACAGATACAAACACATACTTACTCACCTATACAGTCACTGACACAAGCACACACTCACCCATACAGCCACTCTCACAATCACTCACTTACACATACAGTCACTTATATACTCCAACATTCACGTATACTGCCTTTCACATCACCCATATACCACTGACACATCCATTCACTCACCGACACAGCCATACAAACACTCACTCACCCATACAGCCCTTCTCAGACTCACTCATGAACCCATACAGCCAGTGATTCACCCACTCACTTATCCATGCAGGGAGTCACACACACCCTCACCCACCCACAGACACTCATACACCCAAACAGGTACTCAGACAACCAATCAATAACCCATATAGGCACTCATGTACCTACTCACCAACCAATGCAGCCACTTACCCACCAACTGACAGACTGATACAGACATTCACACAGATTAGTCACTCACCCATACAGTCTGTCACGCACCTGCTAAATCATCCATACAGGCACTCGTACACCCACTGATTCATCAATACACCTTGGTGTGTATATATATTTAACACTCATAAACTTTTTAGAAATACAGTCACCGGATGATCTCATCAGTGATGTCATTTGTGATGTCATCAGTGATGTCACTGACCATGTCATGGGTGATGTAATATGTGAGGTCATAAGCAGTACATTGGAGGGTGGGGCGTGTAGGAAGCTGGCTCTGTATATACTATACCAAAGTGAGGTATAGTGTGCACAGAGTCCAGTGGAACCCCAGAGGCAGGCAGAGGTAAAGTTAGATAGCACCTCACTCTCTATTTGTGGTAGTGTTGTCGAGCAGCAAGGCAGTATCAGAGGACAGTGTTAAGCATTTGTTGTACACACTAAGTCAGCAAATGAATTTCACACACTCAAGAACTGAACTTCAGACCAATTGTTTTCATATAAAAATATTCTTTTAGTTATTTAGCTAGAACCAAGCAAGCCTAGCACAGGTAAGCAATAAATACTTTACAGTAGTAATGCAGTTTATAAACAGTTTGAATTGTAATTGTATATGCACTTTGTTTTGACTTACAGTATGGTTGCAGAGAAATGCAATGCTTTGTAAATAAAGTACATAGACTTGAATGGGCTTTTCAGTAAAATACAAGGTAAGTTACTTTTTAGATGACTTTTCTTACTCAGAGTTGTATACCTGGATACTACTCTGGGACATTTCCTGTAAACGGGTAAGTAAAATCGTTTTGGTTAACTAGTACAATTTTAAAGAATTTCTTTAGGTTTTCAAACTCCACACTTCAAAACCTTTCCACTAAAAACAGTCAATGTTATCCAATGGAGGAAATTAGTGTTATCGGTTTGGAGGTAAGTATTTGGTAGTGGGAGTTGAGGTTCTGGGGGTAGACTCAGGGGTCCCCAAGGGTCAAGGATGCACTCTTGTTACACCCTCAGCGGCACTAGGGCGGCCGGGTGCAGAGTGCTGAGGCCCACTGTTGTCCAATGGGGGGTAGGGAGCCTCCGGTTGGTGGCTGCTGACGAGCAGGCCACTTGGTTGTGGGAGCAAAGCTCCTGGACTTTAGCTCAGGGCAAATGGGGAAACAACAGGGTGCTGTTTCGAAGTCGGACGCCCTGTTTGCAATAGGGAACCTCCGGTTTGCAATGGCACTGCAGGCCTGGGGACGAAGGTCTTCTGGGTGTGACCACCACTTCGAGAGGTAAGTTGGGAAGTTAGGGGTTGGTTAGGCACCGTCGGTTTGGCCACCTAAGGCCGTGGGGGGTTTGGTGCAGGGGTGCCTTTTGGGGTCAGATCTTCTTACCAGCTCCTGGTCGCGGTTGGGAGGACCTTCCGGATTTAGGCTGCAGATGTTGGCTGGAGGCTTGAGGCAAGTCAGGGGTCGCCAGATCTCGGGTTAGGATCGCCGCGGGGACCTCCTCATGGTGTTTGCCCACTCGAGCTCGGGCCGTGGACGGCGGGTGCAGAGTGTTGCGGATTCGCGGTGTCCGGCCAGAGGTTGCAGGTGAACAAATCCGGTGTTCACAGGAGACCGTCTTTGGGGTTGAAGGCAGGCAGGTCCTCCGGGGTTTTCGAGGTTGCTGGCTGCAGGACACACCGGGATTTCGCAGGAGCAGGTTCGAGGTGGCGACAGGCCGGTAGGGCTGGGGCCAAGTCAGTGGGCGTCTTCCTCTTGTTAGCTTCTGCACGGCTGTTCGGTCCTTCTTCTTTTCTTGTAGTTTCTTCTGGTCTGAGGAAGCAAGGTTCAGGGTTGCCCCTAAACACTAGATTTAGGGGCGTTACAGGTAGGTAAAAAGGTTGGGACCAATGGGTCCCTTCCCTGGGGTGGGTACACCCCCCATTATGCCACCCTCCAGTGGGAGGGGGGCATAAGCCTTTCCCTGGTTGGCTGAGTCCCCCCACCCCCCCATCTGCAAGATGGCGGGGACTGAGTTGTGCTTCACCTCGCCTCCCCCACCTGAGGGGTGGAGTTGGCAGAGTTGGGCACACCTCTCTTCCTCACTTGTTTTTTCTGCCGGTTCTCCCGCCCAAAGAGGGGGTCAGAACCAGTGGGGACCAGTTACTGAAAGCAGCAAGTGGCCTGGGGAAGCTCACAAAGGCGGCAAGCCTTTGAAGCTTCCCCTTCGTGAACCCTGTCCATCCTGGGGGAGGAGGCTTGGCACCTCGCCCCAGGATGTGCATTGTTTCAGGCCCCAGAGAGCGACAGGCTCTCGACCCAGGACCCTAGTGGTAGGTTAGTTTTCAGGGGGCATCTCTAAGATGCCCTCAGTGTGCATTTTTCATTAAATCCCACACTGGCATCAGTGTGGGTTTAATGTGCTGAGAGGTTTGATACCAAACTTCTCAGTCTTCAGTGTAGCCATTATGGTGCTGTGGAGTTCGTAATGACAAACTCCCAGCACCATATACTCTTAATGGCAGCACTGCACTTACAATGTTCAAGAATGGACTTCGACACTGTAGGGGTACAGGGCTCTTGCGCCTGTACCCTCACCACTGCTATAGTGCAACCAGCTAGAGGGGTGACTGATCTATGCCAGGGCAGTAGGTTGTAGGCATGGCACACAGATGTGTGCCATGTCGACTCTTCACTTTGTTTTGCACCAAAACACGCAGCCTGTAAAGGCAGTGTGCGAGTGTAATGGTACAGGACCTCTAAGGGTGGCATAATAAGTGCTGCAGCCCTTAGAGGCCTTCTCTGGTCACAGTGCCCTGGGTACCTGTGGTACCATTTACCAGGGGCTGACCTGTGGCCAGAGATGCCAAATGGGTTTAGGCTTCAATGCAGTTTTAGGGAAAGAACATAGGCCCTGGGTACCTGATTAGCAGGAGCCCAGGGCACACTCAGTCAAAGCACATCAGCGATTCAGCAAAAAGTGGGGTCAACCATGCAGAAAGAGGGCACTTTCTCACAGGGCGCGAGTTAGTTAGCTCAGCTAACTATAACTGCTGAATTTCTCTGGTTCTATATGAGTGAAATGTCAACTAACGTCCCTGTAACCTTTGTTTTTTGCAGTGAATATATATATATAATCTATTTTCCACCAATTGTATGTATGTATATATGCAAATATATATATATCAGCAAGCAATGTGGTCGAAAGCCGGAGCGCTCAGCAGCGGGTGCAAACTTTGGGCCGGACCAATGGCCTGGATCAATTTTTTCACAAATTTAAGCCGCACTCAGAAATCCTTCTTTTCAATAATGGTTTATTTCAAAACAGAGCCAGTCTGTCAAACCGACGCGTTTCTGCCAGCACAGCTTAAATTTGTGTTTGGGGGGGGGGTGAATATATATATATATATATATATTTATATATTTATATATCTATATATTTATATATCCTTCTGCTGTTACATATACAATTGCTTTTTCTTTTCCTCCTCTGTGAGCTATACTTTATTGACAATTCCAGAGGTGTTACCTCTGTCTGGCAGGTTTTTCTCAGGGACCCAATAGTTGTTTTATTGTCTTTGACATATTTCTGTTAAGGCATTGCTTAATGCTCTCTCCATCGTGGATGGGTTCTATGATTCTTTTTCTCTGTGTCGCTACGAAGCAGGTTTAGCTAAAATAATGGTTTTCTAAGGCTCTTAGCTATAGTTCATTGGCATCGCCTGTTGGCCTTGGTTCCCCAAGTCAAGGCCGAACATGGGTTAGAACCCACCATGGGAGCGGACTAGTATTATGTTTATATTGAATGTTGTCTTCAGACACATTTTTGTTCCTCTACCATGGGTAAATCTATTTCCATGCTTTTCGATGTCTTAATGACTTTAATTGCCTGTGGTCCTTACCACAGTTCTTATTGTGAAGCGTATGCACTTGCTCACTTAACTTCCTTAGAGCATCCGGTTTCTTCGTTCTTATTATAGACCGGCTAGTTCTATTCAGGGATTCTTAGTAAGATCAGTTCGCAGACCCTCCTCCAGGGATGGTTTTGCTAGGGTATCTATTTCAAAGGTAAGGAATCTGAGGTTAGATGTCTCTATCAGATGAACAAGTTACTTACCTTCAGTAACACCTTATCTGGTATGGACAGGAGCTAGCTGCAGATTCCTTACCGACGTTCCCAATCTCCCCGTTCAGCCAACTGGTTTCTTCTTACCTAAAACATCTTTCTTGGTATCAAGATACCCTTCATTGGGATTTCGTAAGTACTTAACAGAGAGATGTCTCTTTCCTGGCACACTGTTTCCATAGGCAGTTTCTGTAAGCGGCTCTGCGTTTTTGGTGCGGAAAATAGTCACGGAAGATAGTCACGGAAGAAACTGAAGTCATCGCGTTGGGAAGGGGCTTATATGGACTCCGTCTACATCACATCCGTTGGACGCCATCACTATGGAGTCGCACAACGCCCTCTACCGATGTGCAGAGTTACGGCTGAAAAAAGTTTCTGGATCTAGTCGGGAGCTTAGGGAGAATTCAAAGGTAAGGAATCTGCGACTAGATCCTGTCTCTACCAGATAAGGATTTACTGAAGGTAAGTAACTTTTTCGTCAAGACCTAATCGACCGTCTTCATCACTCACTGGCTCTACCCTCAGGCCATAGTGATAGCGATGCAACCACACCTACCTTACTGTTCTCTCTGCAGGTACGTCACTGCCAGCTTCCAAGACTGTTACTAGCCCCTGGCGGTGTGGGACAAAACTGACGTACTTCTTTGCCCCCCAGGGAATCTCTTAGGCTGTTTACAGTAGACTCTTTCAAAAAAAGAGAGGAACCCTTGGACACCCAAAGGACTAGGGTTAAGACAAAAGGTAAAAATATTGTCCTCTGGGATTGTTTTAATATATTGTTTCATTCGCACCTTCTTTCATATGCCAAGCTCTGACTCCACACACACACTCACCATTCATAAAGGTCACCGCTCAACTTGTGGCTACAATGTATTGGCACAAACACCTATTGTTCATAAGGCAATGATTGTAATTTATTAAAACCATTTATTATTTTATACAAAATTAAAAAAAAAAATTTAGTTACAAGTTAAAACCATTTTTGTCCATACCATCATCATGAAAAATATGAAACAATACTAAAAACAATTAATCACATTCACAATACTACAAAAAATCATAACACGAGAGTTAAAAACAGACATTAATCTTTGTCATAAATCGCCATAATCCACGGTTAAACTTATGTACAAACACCCTGGTGCCTTGTGTATCATCAATATCTAGGGTGATGTTCGTATAGATGGATTTATGGCAACAGAAAAGGCGTCGACGCGTTTCGAAGGCTTTATCTCATTCCACCTTCTTTATCAAGACCGTTATATTATGTACTCCCGTCCTTTAAAAATTAAATGGGCAGGTGAACGATGTTTCACTCTGTAATGTGCTTAATAAAAATTGTTATGCTCTTCCATCCATCTATAAGGCTTGGTAATTCTTTAATTGGTATGAATCTCCTAGATGAGCCCACTAAGGCGCGCTGTGCCAGTCCCCCGTTTTATAATTCCATCACACGCATCTGGCTTGTTTTGAGCTCGTTAAAATCAATAATGAAGTATACCCGCTTGTATTTCAAATGTGCGCTTATTATTTCAAGCTCGTAACAAGGAATGCTTATCCTTTAGAAGTCTGTTCCTCATGCAACTTTCGTCTGTTCCTTTTCACCTCGAGGCATATTATACCTTGCTCTTGTCGAGTAACCAAACTGGCGGCCCCTACTTCCGTCCGAGTTGTTTGTAATGATCTTCATTCACTGTTTACAGTAGCCCAGTGGCAGGTGCAGAGTAGTGGGAACAGGCGGGGACGGAAGTTTGCCCAGTCCGCAAGCCAAACATAGCTGGGCCACTTCCGGAAGCGGAGGACTCAACTAAGAGTGGCAGGACCTAGGCCCGCTCCACCCCCCTCTTGCACTCCCCTCTGACAGGCCCCCTTCCTTGGGGTTTACCGCTGCCAAAATGTTAAGATGTTCAGACCCTCAGGTGCTGCCACACATTGCCCTTTACTCTTATGCTGTCAAGCAGATAAGACGGCCATGCTCAGTATTGCTGCATCTATAGCTCCTCAAAGGGGGTTGGGATAGGCAAGACAAATAATGGTGCTCAGGCCACTTTTTTTTTTTTTCTTTCTTTCAAAGTTTAAGATGCTTTATTGAAGAGAATTATAAAACAATACAAGAATATAATGATATACATCGCAAAAACATTGTGAGTGGATCAGATATAGAACAGTAAAACATCAAACATAAACAAAATATTATAGATAGGGAGCAGAACCATTGAGAGCTGCAATGCTTAGCATCAAAATAATCGAAACACTTGAAGGAATTCTAGCGATTTTTAGATTCTTAAAAGTAAAGAAGAAAAGAGGTAGAGGAAAAGAAGAAAAAGAAGAGAGAGAAAAAAACAAAAAAGAAGGAAAAGAAGAAATCAATCATAAGATATATGATAACATAGCATTACAACCATTCCCTTTAGTATCTTAACATTCAAATATAATGATAATTACATCATGGAGAAACATTGGCTATACTAACCGATTTGGAAGAGGTAGCAGTTTTAGATCAGTAAGTTGTAAGTGGAAGCCCAACCAAATCTTTTTTAATCAGGAGGGGAAGTGTAGTGGCATAAGCTCGAACTAACCTATGGTTTTGACATAATAAATTTCACCCGGCAGTGAAAGTAATTTTTAAAGTATCGTTCCAATTTGATGTAATAACTTGTAAGGCCATAGCTAACAATGGATCAATGAATTTCTCAATTGTCTCTTGACAATTCCAGAGGGGGGAAGAACCACCCAAAAAAAGATGTACAGTATTAAATGAAATGTTTGTAGATCAAATAGTATTAATTCTATCTCAAATGAGAGACCAAAACCTTTTAACTCGAGGGCACTTTAAAAACGTGAAGAAAATCGCTATTCTCTTGGGCACAAGACCATCAATTAGTGTGTGTAATGAGGTGAGACCTATAAAGATGTGTGGGAGTATAATACAGTCTATTGTAGAAGAAAAATAAAGTTTGATTAATAGCACCAGCACGAAAAGTAGTGTGCATCTTGGCCCAAATTGTATCCCAGGTGCGTTGGGAAAATTCTTGATGGAAGTCAAGCGCCCAATGTAGTTCCGTTTTGGATTTAAGTCCGCCATCCTGAAGGAGACATAGACGTTTACATATATATAGGACACCTTAACATGTGTGGAGAAGTCAAAGGAAGAAGAATTAGGAGAAAGATGAGATGATGTAGAGGAGACATGCGAAAAAGGCTGTAGAAGAATAGGCCTAAGGCGCTCATGATGGGCCGCATAATAGGATAAAACACTATTTAGATTGAATGTCTTTAAATTCTAGCACAGAATTGTAGGAAATAATATGGTCAATGACTATTATTCCCTTATCGATCCATTCCTTCCAAAAATGAGCTTGATTGTTTAATTTAATCTGTTTATTATACCATAATGGAGTTTGTAAAAATATTTTAAGGGCGGAATTAGATTGGTGCAATAGAGGAGTGACAATAGAAAAGGAATGCAAATGTGAAGGTGTAAAAAAAAAAAAGCTCCAGGGGCTTGAGAAATGTGAACCGACTCCTCAAATGAGAACGGGGCAGTTTGGGCTCGTTCTAGGAGACCCCAGACTGTAGGTTAATCTGAAGAATGAGAAGAGAGAGAGGTCCAAACTTGCTTAAGAGAGAAAGCCGAATGATAATGTTTTAGATGGGTAAAATGAACCCCTCCATTATTCTTAGGCTTTTGCAGTCTTAATAAAGAGATTCTAGGTTTGCGTTTGTTCCATAAAAATGATATAAGTAGATGACTAATGGACTTAAAAAAACTAAGAGGGAGCTTGACCGAAAGCATGGACAGGTAAAAATTGATGATTGGTAACATCATTTTAATAGTGGCTAATCTCCCCCACGAAGACAAAGAGGAGAGCAATTAAGGGACATATCAGAAAGAAACACATAGTGATAGATTCCTTACCTTAGAATATCCCCAGGCGTCAGACTGGATCCGGAAAGTTTTCGTCAGCAGTACCCCTCCGCGTCGGTAGGGGCGTCGTGCGGCTCCGCGACCGTCGTTGGCGTCGTGGTAGCCGAGATGACGTCGCGGGCGCTACTTGGACGCCGCCCACGCGCGCAGACGTCAGTTCTTTCTTTTTCCGCGCCAGCAAGCGCAGATCCGGAGAGAGCGGTACCCCTAGTCTTTTTTTACTACGTTTTTTTAGATCTTTTTCTCACTCTTTTTCGAGTCGATTCGACTCCTGGTGCAGTCAGGGATGCACGGGTTTAAATCCTGCGAGGACTGTCACCGCATGATGTCGGTGACGGACCCGCACCGCGTGTGTCTCTTCTGCCTGGGGCCCGACCACGACCCCAAGTCGTGCCCCGACTGCCGGTCCATGGTGCCGAAGTCTTTGCGGGAGCGGTCCCGAAAGCTGCTAGAGGCCCGGCAGTCGACGATCGTCGGGATCCAAGTCTTCGCACTCGGGGTCAGGTAAGACGAAGCACAAGAAGTCGAAGAAACATCATCGTTCTTCGACTTCCCCTCGCCGGTCGTGCGGCGCGGCTGAGGGTACGGGTGGTGCCGCTCCGGCGCAGTCCATGGAGTCGCCGCCTGACTACCAGCCCTTCCCGGGGTCGTCGGCAACTCCGGCCCAGATACAGGACTTCCTGTCGGCCATAGCTCGCCTCTTTTGGCCGTTGGGTCCCGCCGGTGCGCCTTCAAGCCCCGCGGTCCCGCATGGGTGACCTTGCATTTCCTCGCCGGCGGCTCCGGCCTCGCTGTCGGCTCCGGCCCCGGCGCCGCAGGACACCCTCGGATCCAGGCCTGGATCCCGGTCGACGCCGGTTGACCTTGTTACGCCTCCACCGACGTCGACTCCGCCGGCACCGATCCTGACGCTGCCCGCTCCTCGGGACGACGTCGACCTCAGCTTCAGCCCCGAGGTGGACGCGGCGTCGGTCGATGCCGTTCTCGACGCCGTTTGGGGATTTCTATCCCCATGTCCCTGCTCCTTATACTTTTAGGCCTGTTGGACAGCCTGAGGAGCAAGGGGAGGACTGGGAGGGGTCTGAGGACCCTCTTGCTGCAGCCTGCGAGTCTGAACAGGACTGGGCTGAGGAATTGGGTGACGCCAGTGGTCTGGATACCTCACCAGACCTTGGCATGCTGTCTCCTCCTACCGTGGCTACGGAGGAGGGAGCCAGTTATGCAGTGGTGTTGCGTAGGGCGGCGGAGGCCCTACACCGCCAGCTCCCTACTGTGGCCGTCAGGACTAAACTCCTGACAGAGGTGCTTCAGCCAGCAGCTACTTCGGCGGAGCCGCTGCTGCCCTTTAATGAAGCCCTTTCGGACGTTCTTTTGGGCACTTGGTCCAGGCCCACCACAGGGGCTCCTGTGGATAGGAACGTGGCCCGACGCCATCGCCCGGCTCCGGGTGACCCCATTTTCCTCTCCCAACACCCCACTCCCGAGAGCTTGGTTGTCCAAGCCTCTGCTTCCCCAACCGCCTTCCCTTCCTCACCACTGGATAGGGAATCCAAGAAGCTGGATCAGTTTGGGAAGAAGATTTTCTCTTCCACCAGCTCTGCGCTGCGGTCCGTGAACACCGCAAGCCTCTTGGGCCGTTATTCCCACTGCCTGTGGGATACGGTGGCGAACGTGCTGTCTCGGTGTCCGGAGGAGGCCCGGCCTGCTCGCGCCCAGGCTGTTGCAGAGGGGAGAGACGCAGCCAAGTTCATGATCCGCTGTGGTCTAGACACCGCCGACTCACTGGGCAGATCCATTGCAACGACGGTGGCGGTTCGCTGCCACGCCTGGTTGAGGACCACTGGATTTTCAGGGGATGTCCAAAACACCCTTATGGACATGCCCTTTGATGGCCGTCGCCTCTTCGGTGACAAGGCGGACAGCGCGCTGGAGCGGTTCAAGGACTCACGGGCTACGGCCAAGTCCTTGGGACTCTCGGCAGTCCGCCCTCCTCCGCCTTCCGCTTTTCGCTCCTTTCGTGGCACAGAAAGGGGCGCCCCGCAGCGTTCGCAACAGAGCCACAGGCCGGCGCAACAGTCATCCCAGCGCGGACGCGGTTTCCGCCGTGGCGGACAAAGGGGCCAGCGGGCGGGTCAGACCACCACCACCACCCCCGCCACCTCTGCCTCCAAACCTTCCTATTCCGAACTTTCAGGCCCATCAAACGCCAGTGGGCGGCAGGCTCCGCCATCTCCTCCCCCACTGGCGCACCATCACTTCGGACAGGTGGGTTTTAGAGATAGTCCGGAGGGGCTACTCCCTCCCCTTCGAGACTACCCCCCCAGCCATGCCTCCTCAATACCACCGCATGTCGGGGGATCACTTGGTGCTTCTTCAGCAGGAAGTTGCGGCCCTCTTGGCCAAAAGGGCCATCGAGCGCGTTCCGACGCCTGAAGTAGGTCGTGGTTGTTATTCCCACTACTTCGTGCTGCCCAAGAAGGACAAAGGCCTGCGTCCTATCTTAGACCTCCGGAACGTCAATCGCTTCCTCCGCAAAGAGAAGTTCAAGATGCTCACTATTGCTCAGGTCTGGTCTGCTCTCGACCCACAAGACTGGATGGTGGCGCTGGACTTGCAGGACGCCTATTTCCACATCCCCGTCCTGCCAGCCCACAGGCGTTACCTACGGTTCATGGTAGGCCACGAGCACTTTTAGTTCACCGTGCTCCCCTTTGGCCTTACCAGCACCCCTCGGGTGTTCACCAAGGTGATGGCGGTGGTCGCAGCTCATCTGCGCAGATCAGGGGTCTCAGTCTTCCCCTATCTCGATGACTGGTTGTTGAAGGCGGGCTCGCCCCAGACAGTCGTCTCCCACCTCCAGACTACGGCCGACCTCCTGCACTTGCTTGGGTTCTCCATCAATGTGCCGAAGTCGCACCTGATTCCCTCCCAGAAGCTCCTCTTTATCGGAGCGGTTCTGGACACGGCGCAGTTTCGGGTCTATCCTCCCGAACAGAGTCCGGGACATTCGGGCTCTGATTCCCATCTTTCAGCCCTTGTCCTGGGTTTCGGTCAGAGTGATTCTGAGGCTGCTGGGCCTCATGGCCTCCTGCTGGTCAATCATGCCAGGGGGCGTATGTGGGCTCTGCAGTGGGACCTGAAGTTCCAGTGGGCGCAGCATCAGGGAAACCTGTCCGATCACGTCCAGATCTCGGAGGGCACTGCTCAACAATTGCAGTGGTGGCTCACGAACCGGCATTGGGTCGACGGCAGATCCCTCTCCCTTCCCCAACCGGAGTTCACAGTGGTGACAGATGCGTCCCTCCTGGGATGGGGCGGCCACATGGGAGAGGCGGAGATCAGAGGCCTCTGGTCTCCGGCGGAGTCCCGGCTCCATATCAACCTTTTCGAGCTGCGGGCGATCAGGCTTGCACTGAAGGCATTCCTGGAGAGTAGTGCAGGTGTTCACCGACAACACCACCGCCATGTGGTACTGCAACAAACAAGGCGGGGTGGGGTCGTGGACCCTCTGTCAGGAGGCTCTGCGCCTCTGGACATGGCTGGAACATCAGGGCATGTCCCTGGTGGTTCAACACCTGGCAGGTTCTCTGAACGCCAGAGCCGACGAACTCAGCCGCAGGTGCATGCTCGATCATGAATGGCGCCTTCACTCGGAGGTGGCGCAAGGTCTCTTTCAGCAGTGGGGAGAGCCTTGGTTAGATCTATTCGCCACCGAAGAGAACGCGCAATGTCATCAGTTCTGCGCGTTGGAATTTCCAAGGCGGCACTCGCTCGGCGACGCTTTTCGTCTCGAGTGGAGTTGCGGTCTATTGTACGCCTTTCCGCCTATACCACTTCTGCCCAGAGTGCTGAAGAAGATCAGGCGTGACCGGGCCCAAGTCATTCTTGTGGCTCCGGACTGGGCTCGAAGAGTATGGTATCCCGAGCTACTCAGTATGAGCATCGATCCCCCGATCCGACTGCCTCTTCGGGAGGATCTTCTGTCGCAGCAGCAGGGGACTGTCCTCCACCTGAACCTGTCCAGCCTCCACCTCTTTGCGTGGAGATTGAGCGGCGTCAGTTGATTCCCTTCGACTTGCCTCCTGAAGTTTGTGACGTTATTCTGGCAGCCAGGCGTCCCTCTACTAAAGTGGTATACGCCTGCAGGTGGAACAAATTTGTGGCATGGTGCACAGCAAAGGCTGTGGATCCCCTTTCTGCCCCTCTTTCTGAGGTTCTACTGTTCCTTCTTTCTTTGGCCCAGCATGGCTCTGCTCTGGGCTCTATCAAGGGCTACCTTTCTGCTATTTCGGCCTTTCTCAGGCTCCCTGATCAGCCCTCTCTTTTCAAGTGCCCTGTTGTAAATAGGTTTCTTAAAGGCATTACACACCTTTTTCCTTCTATTCCTTTCGTGATGCCTCAGTGGGACTTGAATCTTGTTTTGACGTACTTGATGTGCGCTCCCTTTGAGCCCCCTTCACAACTGTCCTCTTCGTCTTTTGACGTTAAAGACTGCTTTCTTGGTAGCCATCACTTCCGCTAGGCGAGTGAGTGAGCTTCAGGCTCTTTCCTGTAAGCCTCCTTTCCTTTCAGTCCATCCGGACAAGGTTGTGCTCAGACCCCGTCCTTCCTTTTTGCCAAAAGTGGTTACGGCCTTTCACATTGGGCAGACTATTACCTTGCCCACCTTTTTTCCGCCTCCGCATCCTTCCAGAGAGGAAGAGAGGCTCCACCGTCTGGACCCAAAACGTGCTCTTTCTTTTTATCTTAACCGCCCACAGCAGTTCCGGGTGGATGACCAGATTTTTGTTGGCTACGTTGGCACCAAGAAAGGTCGGGCGGTCCATAAGAGAACCATCTCCCACTGGGTTGTCTTGTGTATCAAAGCCTGTTACTCTTTGGCTAAAAAAGAACCTCCAGTGGGGCTGCATGCTCATTCCACCGGAGCTACTGCAGCCACTACTGCATTGGGACGTGGTGTCCCCCTGCAAGACATCTGTCAGGCAGCCACGTGGGCCTCGCTGCACACGTTTACCAAGCATTATTGCCTGGACAGCAAAGTCCGTAGAGACGGCTTCTTTGGCCGTTCTGTTATCCGTGACTTTCTGGTGTGATCTTAGTTCGCAGACCCACCACCGGGGTTGGTATTGCTGGGGTATCTATTCTAAGGTAAGGAATCTATCACTATGTGTTTCTTTCAGATGAACAAGTTACTTACCTTCGGTAACGATATATCTGTAAGAAACATTAGTAGTGATAGATTCCTTACCGCCCCACCCATCCTCCCCGTTCTGCGAACTGATTTCTAGGGTTAAGGTCATCCCTTTCAGGGCCCTAGTTTCAATGCACCAGTGGTCAGTATCTTGCATGGCTCTGCGTTCCTGGCGCGGAAAGTCGTGTACAGAACTGACGTCAGCGCGCGTGGGCGGCGTCCAAGTAGCGCCCGTGACGTCATCTCGGCGACCACGACGCCAACGACGGACGCGGAGCCGCACGACGCCCCTACCGACGCGCAGGGGTACTGCTGACGAAAACTTTGCGGATCCAGTCTGACGCCTGGGGATATTCTAAGGTAAGGAATCTATCACTACTAATGTTTCTTACAGATATATCGTTACCGAATTTAAGTAACTTGTTCATTAGAAATGTTTTCCTTAATCTGATCTAAATTAAATTGGATCGTACCTTTTAAAGTATTAGAGTAAAGAATGCCTAATCATTTAATGAGCTTAGAATTCCAGGCAAACCCTGTATTATGAAACATGGCAGGAAGGCAATACTTATTTAATGGCAATACCTCTGACTTCTCTATATTAAGTTTATATCCTCAGACTAAAGAATACTCGTCCAAAAGAGAAAAGAAGACTGGAAACATGGTTTGTGGGTTGAACACATAGTAAAATATCATCCGCATAAGCGGTGAATTTCACTTCAATTTGTTTGTATTTAAATCCAGAAAAAGCAGACCTGCAAATTTTCTCTAGAAACGGTTCTAAGGCTAAAATATAAAGAAAGGGGGATAAAAGGCATCCTTGTCTGGTTCCTCGATAAAGGGGAAAATAAGAGGACAGTTTGCCAATAACAAAAATAAAAGTAGAGGGTTGAGAATATAAAAGATGAATGTAACTAATACGAGAACCAACCCCATACCATTGCAAGGTGCTAAACATGTAATCCCAATTGCCTAAAGTTATAGCAGCATATGGTATATCAGATTTGGACGCCATATGAATTATATTGAGAAGTTCTGGAATTATCAGAGAGAAAACGACTCTTCACAGATCCTAATTGGTGAATGTCAATCAAGTCTGGAACAACCTGCTTAATACGTAAAGCGAGAGCCTTAGCAAATATCTTGCAGTCAGTGTTAATAAGAGAAATAGGCCTATAATTCCCGCACTGTGATAGATCTTTACCCTTCTTGGGAAGTAAGCAAAGCATAGCTTGAGAAAAAGTTCCCTGTGCACATTGTTGTGTGGTAAAGTAGGAAATTAAAAGTAAAAGTTTTAGAAGCAAAAGATGGGAGAAATGTACATAAAATTGGACAAAAAAACCATCTGGACCAGGAGCCTTATCTTTAGGAAGTTGAGATAGTGCATGTTTAAGTTCCTTTTCTGTTATCTCAGTATCTAAGATAGAGAAGTCAGATGTGCGATCCGAAGATTGGGGGATAGAGTGAAAAAAGTGTCAAATTGATCAGTTGTAGGAGAGAGTTCTGAAGAATATAATTTAGTATAATATTGTAAAAAACAATCTAATATTTTAGTGTCGATAGTATGACTGACTCCATGAGTATCCGTAATGACCTGTATTTTAGGTCTTTGCTTCTTTATTTTTAGATAATTAGCTAATGCTTTCCCAGCTTTATTATGACCACCATGCATTTTTGCGTTAATTTTAAGTAGTGCACCTCAGGCTCACTCCAAGATTGTTTATTATACTGTAATTTGGCTTGAATTAATTTAGACAGGGTATCAGAATTATTAGATGAGAAAAACTTATGTCTAGCGCTTTAAATTGCTTCAACAGATGGGAGGATTCTTTAAGTAGTTTTCTTTCTTCTTCTTAGCAACAAAATCTATGATAAAACCTCTAGCAGTAGCTTTGAAGGCATCCCATATATAATTAAACTGTGAATCTGCAGTAAGGTTAACGGCAAAAAAATCATTGGTAAAGCCTGTAAAAGCATCTGTGAAATGTTTAACCAGCAGTAGTGCATTGTTGAATCTCCATCTATTAGAGCAAGAAATGTCATTAGGGGTATCGAAGTCTAAAGTGACAGGAGCGTGGTCGGAAATTAAAATGGAACCTATCAACATTGGATACGGATTGGAGAACAGTTTGTGTGAGAAATAAAAGATCTATTCTAGAATGTGAGCCGTGGACAGAAGAGAAATATGTGAATTCTAACACGTCAGGATGTGCTATTCTCCAAGCATCAACTAGACCTCTGGAGGAGATAGCCCTTTGAAAGGATTTTTGCATTTTATTGGGAATATATCTAACCTGGGAACGACGATCTAGAAAGGGGTCTATTAGTTGATTACAGTCACCTCCTATAAAATTATCAGAAGAACGAGCAGATAAGAGGGAGGAAAAACGGTCCCAGAACTTAGTCAACCCCAGTCGGGCCATGAACATCATATAGTGAGATGGGAAAGTCATTAATTTTTAAACTCAAACATAACCATCTACCCACATCATCCTTAGTCTCATTGAGCAACTGAAAATGCAAAGATTTATGTAACAGAATTAGAACACCATTCTTAATGTTAACAGCAGAGGAACTAAATACAGAACCCATCCATTGTCTACGCATCCATTCAATATCGTTGTCTTTGTAAGATGCGACTCCTGTAAGAAGGCGATCTGACATTTCAATTTGGACAGATGTGTGAGTACCCTCTGTCTTTTAACAGGGTTGCGGAGGCCCTTTACATTCCAGGAATCAACACGTAGATTGACCATAAAGAATATAAACAATACTTGATAACATAAATAAATTCAATTCACTATGTATGTGGAATAGCAAAAACGCTAATTGGTGAATAAAAGGAGAATAAAGTAGCATATGATTGATGAAAGGGAGAGGGAAAGAGGAAAATGAGAGCGAAAAAGTGGTGAAAGGACACTAAATGGTAGGGAGAAGAAAAAAACTCCCCAATGCGAAGAAAAATGAAGAGATGACGGAAAGTCGAAGGACTTTAGTCATAAACATCTTGGTAAAGGAGAAACAGGAGGTTAATAGAATGGAACGGGGCAACGAGACAGAAATGACCAGCCCACGAGGGAGCCAAGGAAAAGAATAAGTACAAAACAAATAGTCGGGGCAGCCATAAAATAGGAAACCTATAACATAGAAGTGCTACATCCAAATAGAGAAAAAAAATCTTGATACTACAATTACACGGGGCGGAGACTGAGAATAGATGGACATCAACGGACACTATAACAACCTCAATGGACCCAGGAAAGTAGAACCTGAAAAGGAACCGTGAAATCAATAAGCAGCATGAGAATATGACAAAGCAGATCAAGTTTTACTAAGTTCCATATCTTCTCCTTTATGCTCTTGGATGAACAACTTGAGTTCCTTTGGATCTTTGAAGGTGGTTGTCTTGTTCTTGTAGGTGACCTTGAAAAAGCAAGGGTGAATAAGCCCCCCGTACCGAGCATTCATTGATCTTAATGCCGGTCTCATGTCCAAAAATTCTTTGCGCCTCGTAGCAGTGGTCCTGGAAACATCGTGACTAAAAAACACTTTATGACCAGCCCTGAGCATCTGCTTGCGTTGTTTGGCAGTAGTGAGGAAGTCCATAAGGTCAGAATACTGTAGAAATAGAGCACTAATCCCTCTAGGTCTAGTGGATGATGCAGAAGGGGAAGGACCAATCCGATGGGCCCTTTGAATATTCAAGTCAACCGAAGATTTCAAACCAACAATTTTTGGAATGTGCACCTTCAGAAATGTAATCATATCTTGACCTTTCGACCTTTCCGAAATACCATAAATACGTAAATTATTCCATAGGTTACGATTTTCTAAATCTTCAGCCAGTCCTTTGAGCTGCGTCACTTCTTTGGTCAAATATGAGACTTTTTCAACAACCTCTGCATCACTAACCCTCTGTTCCACCTCAGTGAGTCGTGAATCAAGAACGGACCACTTTTCCTCAATGCGCTGTATGGCAGCACTTGTCTCCACTATGAAGGGTCTCCTATTTCTCAATTCCTCCATAATATCCTCCAAGGTCAATGGTAGTGGGGATTTCATAGGTGAGGAGGGGTCTTTTTTAACTCTTTTATTAGCACCGCCACCTGACTCTTTTCGTGCAGCAGCATTAGAGACAGAGGAAGTCAAAGATTTAGGAGTGCGCGGCATCCATTTAAAAAAAAAAAAGACAGTTGATGAAAATAGTCCTCCTAGAACAGCAGTTACACAGTAAGAGGCGCACCCAGGCGCAAAAAAAATGTAGCACAGTGAGGTGAATGATTAAATACCCCTCAGCAGAGAGCAGTGTGGGCCATTAGAAAAGAAAAAGAAAAAAATATATTTCTTGTGAGGAGAATAACTTCCAAGGCCACTAAGCTCAATCTAATGAACTGTATAAAATGGCAGCAGCATCTCCTGACAGGGCGGGAGCAGCAGGCAAAAAAGCCTAAAAAACACAATAAAGACCACAATTAGGTATTTAAGGCTTACCTCGCCACTCCCCACCCCTTCCGACACCTCTTCCAGCAAGCAAACATGCTTATGTGCAGAAACGGCCGGACCGTGAAGAAATAATTTACTCAGCTCCCGCGGAGGAAAACTTTCGGGCGGCTAAATTGAATTGTTGCCGGCGCGCGCTCTGCTCATAGCACTCTTAACATGTGGCGGGAGGCAAGAGGCACTCGGAGTCAGTTGGCAGCTTCCCTCTAACGTCCTCCGCCTCTTCCAGCCTCACACGGCCTCTTGCGGCCTGCCACTGCTGCTCTGCTCACTATTGCATCGATTTTTTTAAATTTCATTTTAATGCGGTAGATCATAAAATGCTGGCCCCTTACCCCGGCAACAGCTGCCCAAGCTCCCCCATCTGCCGGCAGGAACAAAACAGGAAAAAGCTGGGGGAGGGGGGGGGGCAGTGCGCCTGCAGGGTGCTCGCGGCTCACGTCTCCTCTGCCACGCCCCTCGTAGGACTCGCCAATCGGTTCTCGGCTCTGCTCGATTAACCACTCTCCACTCTGCTATGTGTTGAATATAAAGTGACTGTACAGCAATTTTTGACTATCCTAAGGGGGGGCGGGTTCATTCCTTGTTTGGGTTCTTTCCCCTGTTTTGCTCCCTTCATAAGTTCCTGGGGCCCTCTTTGTTTTTTTGTATTACTGAAGGTAAGTAATTTGTTCTTCAGGAGTCAGGTGGTCTAGGTATTTTGAGAGGGTCCAGACTGAGAGATAGTCTAGCCAAACTAATGTTGAAGTTGCAGAACCAGGAAGTTGCAGGAAGTGGCTTCAGGCACAAACAATAATGTATGCCCACACTTCGGTAGAATTTGCCATCATTATAGGCCACAAACTACCACGTTCCTATTTGGGACGTTAACGTTATCTCTTCCTTTACCCTCCTGTGAATTTGTGGCCTCCTGGGTCTCCTCGTACCACCACCTCCTGCAAAACTCAGGGGAAAAAAAAGTGATTATAGTATCCGCTTATGTAGCGTATTTAATCATAAACTGGAAGCATTACGATTCTTGCTTTGTGTTTGCTTTCCTCTTTTAGAAGAATCTTCTAACACCGTTTATATTGAGTTTGGTAAAAGGGCATGTAATAAAGCTGCCTTATCTGTGCTCAGTGGCAGCCACTCCAAAATGACTGCATACTTTTTCAGATATATGGATTTAACCTGTGCTTGTCTGGAGAAAATTTTATTGTTGTGAAAATTGTTTAATTAGAAGATTTCAAATTTTTAAATGAGCTTATCGGAAAGAAATACAGTGATAGATTCCTTACCTTAGAATATCCCCAGGCGTCAATCTGGATCCGGAAAGCTTTCGTCAGCAGTACCCCTGCGCGTCTGTAGGTGGCGTTGTGCGGCTCCGCGTCCGTCGTTGGCATCGTGGTCGCCGAGATGACGTCGCGGGCGCTACTTAGACGCCGCCCACGCGCGCTGACGTCAGTTCTTTTTTTTCCACGCCAGCAAGCGCAGATCCTGGAAGAGCCGGAACCCCCAGTCAATTTTTGACTGACTTTTTGAGGCTTTTTGTCTCTTTTTTTCATCGAGTCTTCGACTCCTGGTGCAGTTAGGATGCCCGGTTTTAAGTCCTGCGGGGATTATCTGATCGAGACTACTAGCCGCAGATTCCTTAACGTAGAATTATCCCCAGGCGTGAGACTGGATCGGGAACATTTTTGCCACAGCATCCCTCCGCGCCGGGGGGGCGTGGCACCACACGACTCCGCCCTGACGCTGTCCGCGGACGTGACGTCAGCGAGGTCACATAAGTCCCACCCCGGCGCGCTGACGTCAGTTTCCTTCTTTTCCGCGTGCAACGCGGATCCGGAGTGAGTTCCCTTGGCCTGTTTTCAGGCCTCTTTTAACGCCTTTGCGTTAGGAACAGTGTGCAATGCCTTCAGGTTTCAAGACGTGTTCTTCTTGTACGCGTCAGATGTCTGCGACGGACCCTCACCCTATTGGTATGTGGTGTTTGGGCGAGCACCATGATTCTGCGGACTGCGACGCTTGTCAGCATCTCAAGCCGAAGTCCCGGCGGGAGCGCCGGATGAAGTTGCTTTCGGCCCGCTTGTCCAGATCGGTCTCGTCACCGCGTCCGTCCCCTACCTCAGAAGGGTCCAGAAGCCGCTGATTCCGGTTGCGGCATCGTCCTTCACCGAGGCCCCACGGGCGTCGCTCGCCCGCCGGTAAGTCTTGCAGTTTGTCACCGAGGCCCTGTCCTCGTTCCGCTGAGGGCGCGGGTTCCTCTCGGGACGTGCGCCCTCGCCCGTCGCCACCCTATCCGCCGTTTCCTGGCCTTGGGGCGACAAGGGCCCAAATGAAGGCCTACTCTGCGGGCTTCTTTGGGCCCTCCTCCTCTTCCTGAGACGTCCGCGGATCCCTCGCCATGCGCGGGGCCTTCCGCGGACTCGCCGGCGGATTCGCCCCCGGCGCTGACGCGTCCGGCTTCAGGTTTTGGAGATGTGGTGTCGTCGAGGTGCGACCCTACGGGGTTCCCCTCTTCGGCCCACGGCGGCTGCCTCGCCGCAAAGCCCCGCGGGCTTCCCTGTGGTGTCGCAGGAGGTCGCCGGGACTCACGGCTCGTCCCCGAGTCCGCCTCGGTCCTCTGGGCAGGCGGCTGTCTTACCGGAGGCCGAGCCGACGCCTTTCCGGCGCCAACGGCTTTCCTCCCCGGCCCTGGCGGCGCCACGGGTGGAGGCCGGGACCCGGGGCGCCCCCCCCCAGTCCCTCTCGGACCTCGGCGCAGGCGGCTGCCTCGTCGGAGGTCGAGCCGGCGCCTTTTCGGCGCCGTTCACTGGCCGCTTCGGCTCTGACCCCCCGCCCCTTTCTCCTAGGGAAAACAACAGTTGATGGACAGAATGCAGAACAATGTCATACATTCACCCCAGTACAGAGATCTGGGCCTAAATCCATCGTTTTTTTGCTCACCATGCAATTCCAGTTTGAACCCAGCCATATGCAAATCAGTCTTGACCCTGTGCCTCATGGGTACAGTCCAGCCCGAACTGCCAAACCAGGTCCTCCCTGGACTGGAAACCAGCATCCTAGGACCGGTTTCGGGGTTTCACCCCTCTTCAGCCAGGATAGCTTGATTCCAGTGGCATGGAGAGCACGGGACCCACGTCTGGGCATACCCGTCCCACTCGGGGTGACAAATGCAAAAACAACAGTTGATGGACAGAATGCAGAACAATGTCATACATTCACCCCAGTACAGTGATCTGGGCCTAAATCCATCGTTTTTTGCTCACCATGCCATTCCAGTTTGAACCCAGCCATATGCAAATCAGTCTTGACCCTGTGCCTCATGGGAACAGTCCAGCCCGAACTGCCAAGCCAGGTCCTCCCTGGACTGGAAACAAGCATCCTAGGACCGGTTTCGGGGTTTCACCCCTCTTCAGCCAGGATAGCTTGATTCCAGTGGCATGGAGAGCACGGGACCCACGTCTGGGCATACCCGTCCCACTCGGGGTGACAAATGCAAAAACAACAGTTGATGGACAGAATGCAGAACAATGTCATACATTCACCCCAGTACAGAGATCTGGGCCTAAATCCATCGTTTTTGCTCACCATGCCATTCCAGTTTGAACCCAGCCATATGCAAATCAGTCTTGACCCTGTGCCTCATGGGAACAGTCCAGCCCAAACTGCCAAGCCAGGTCCTCCCTGGACTGGAAACAAGCATCCTAGGACCGGTTTCGGGGGTTCACCCTCTTCAGCCAGGATAGCTTGATTCCAGTGGCATGGAGAGCACGGGACCCACGTCTGGGCATACCCGTCCCACTCGGGGTGACAAATGCAAAAACAACAGTTGATGGACAGAATGCAGAACAATGTCATACATTCACCCCAGTACAGAGATCTGGGCCTAAATCCATCGTTTTTTGCTCACCATGCCATTCCAGTTTGAACCCAGCCATATGCAAATCAGTCTTGACCCTGTGCCTCATGGGAACAGTCCAGCCCAAACTGCCAAGCCAGGTCCTCCCTGGACTGGAAACAAGCATCCTAGGACCGATTTCGGGGTTTCACCCCTCTTCAGCCAGGATAGCTTGATTCCAGTGGCATGGAGAGCACGGGACCCACGTCTGGGCATACCCGTCCCACTCGGGGTGACAAATGCAAAAACAACAGTTGATGAACAGAATGCAGAACAATGTCATACATTCACCCCAGTACAGAGATCTGGGCCTAAATCCATCGTCAGGATGCTTGTTTCCGGTCCAGGGAAGACATGGCTTGGCAGTTCGGGCTGGACTGTTCCCATGAGGCACAGGGTCAGACTGATTTGCATATGGCCATGTCTGAACTGGGGTGGTGGAGTGAGCTAAAGAATGATGATGGATTAAACCCAGATCAGTTGACTGGGGGTGAGTGCTTGATTAGCTCAAGCGCTCCGTCCATCATCCCCTTTGGTATCGCTTTGTTCGCCCTAAGTTGGCAGGGTATGCCCAGACGTGGGTCCCTTGCTCACTTTGCCACTGGATTCAAGCTAGCCTGGCTGATGACGGCTGAATAGCCAGAAACCGGTCCCAGGATGCTTGTTTCCGGTCCAGGGAAGACATGGCTTGGCAGTTCGGGCTGGACTGTTCCCATGAGGCACAGGGTCAGACTGATTTGCATATGGCCATGTCTGAACTGGGGTGGTGGAGTGAGCTAAAGAATGATGATGGATTAAACCCAGATCAGTTGACTGGGGGTGAGTGTTTGATTAGCTCAAGCGCTCCGTCCATCATCCCCTTTGGTATCGCTTTGTTCGCCCTAAGTTGGCAGGGTATGCCCAGACGTGGGTCCCTTGCTCACTTTGCCACTGGATTCAAGCTAGCCTGGCTGATGAGGGCTGAATAGCCAGAAACCGGTCCCAGGATGCTTGTTTCCGGTCCAGGGAAGACATGGGTGGCAGTTCGGGCTGGACTGTTCCCATGATGCACAGGGTCAGACTGATTTGCATATGGCCATGTCTGAACTGGGGTGGTGGAGTTAGCTAAAGAATGATGATGGATTAAACCCAGATCAGTTGACTGGGGGTGAGTGTTTGATTAGCTCAAGCGCTCCGTCCATCATCCCCTTTGGTATCGCTTTGTTCGCCCTAAGTTGGCAGGGTATGCCCAGATGTGGGTCCCTTGCTCACTTTGCCACTGGATTCAAGCTAGCCTGGCTGATGACGGCTGAATAGCCAGAAACCGGTCCCAGGATGCTTGTTTCCAGTCCAGGGAAGACATGGCTTGGCAGTTCGGGCTGGACTGTTCCCATGAGGCACAGGGTCAGACTGATTTGCATATGGCCATGTCTGAACTGGGGTGGTGGAGTGAGCTAAAGAATGATGATGGATTAAACCCAGATCAGTTGACTGGGGGTGAGTGTTTGATTAGCTCAAGCGCTCCATCCATCATCCCCTTTGGTATCCCTTTCTCCTAGGGTGCATGTGGTGGTGGAGCTCGATTCGGCACCCCTGGTGGACACTTCGGCGCCGTTCGAGGACACACCGGTGCCCATGGCGGACTCTCCGGCACCGTCCCGGCGTCGGAGCGTCGGCTCATCCTCTCCGGAGGGTTGTCATCTCCTTGTCTCCTCTTCACCGGAGACTGGACGCCGCATCATTGCCTTTTCCCCGGCGGCTGCCGGGGCGGGTTCTATGCTGTCTCCGCGTCCACAGTCCCCGGACCCGCTCTTCCGCACCTTGCAGTTGGTTGCCCCGCAGGCTTCTCCGCCTTCTCCTGAGACCCCTCAGGCACCTCACTCGTCCGTGGGTCCTCCATCCTACAGGGGCTGGCCGTTTCTTCCTCCGGCAGGGCACGGGGACGGGCGGCTTAGTTTGCAGCCTTCGCCCACGGAAGAGTTGCTCTCTCCCCCACGTCGCCCTACAGAGGCGAGTGTAGCCTTTGTCCGGGCCATCTCCACGGCCACTGGTATTTTGCAAATGGGCAACATGGTCGCTCCACTCCCATCGGATCACTTGTTGGAGGTTCTCCACCAGGGCTCTGGTGGAGGGGATCCGCTTCTTCCGTTTGAAGCTTCGCTCCACAACTCTCTTCTGGGGGCTTGGGGGCGTCCTGCTACGGGGGATCCGGTGCCTCAGTCGCTCCTCCACCGCCCTGCCCCGCACGATCCAGTCTGCCTTTTTTCCCACCCATCTGCCCAGGGCCCTGTCCTGCAGACTGCTTTCCCTTCCTTGCCTTCGGTGTTGCTCCCTCCGTCACGGGAGGACCGGTGGTTGGACTCCTGGGGGCGTAACATTTTCGCTTCCACTAGTGCTGCTCTGCGCGTGCTCAACACACTTTGTGTGTTGGCCAGGGCTACCTCTGACCTATGGGATTCCGCGGAGTCCCTTCTGTCTCGCGCCTCCCACGAAGGTGTCCGCGCTGATCTGCGGCACCATGTGCTGGATGGTCGGGTGTTAGCTGCTTTTCTTCTCCATTCGGCCTTGGATGTCTCTGATTTCTCTCGCCCGCGCTATGGCGAGTTCTGTGGCCCTCCGCCGCCATGCTTGGTTGTGGGATAGCGTCTTTCCCGAAAATATTCGGGAGCGTCTTGTTGACCTGCCCTTTGATGGGATTCTTTTATTTAACACCCACGCGGACTCCGCTATTCAGCGACTCCTTGCGGGACTCCGTCCTCCTCCCCCTCCGTAACCTTCGGCTTGTCGGTCCTCAGGTGTCTTATGGGAGGCGTTTATCCCACCTTTCTCTTTGGGCCTAGTGTTTCGGTTGGCCCCTCTGTGTGCTGTGTGTGGCTGGGAATGCCTTCAGGGTCCTTCAGTTGGCCCCTCTGTACTTTTGGCTGTGGGTACAGCCCTTTAGCTTTTGTGGTGTGTGTTTTTTGGCTGTTAGTGAAGCCGTATGGGTCCTCAGGTTGGACCATCTGTGTATTCCCTTTTGGCTGATTGGTAAGCCGTCTGTGGTGATGCCCACAGGTCTTTCGTTTCTTGACCTCTGCTGCGGGTTTTTCCCAAAGAGGTGTTCTCCTGTTTTGGTTTGGGCGTGTCATACCCTAGGTGGGGTACTTGTTGGCTATTGTATAGCCCTGTCTTAAGCTGGGCGGGTGTGGATCCCTTCTCAGGTTCCTCGCGTTTCCTGGCGTCACTGTATTCCGCTTGGTGCGGTCTTTTTCTTCAGCCTTAGCGCGACTTCCGCTGCTCCAGGTTCCGTCCTGCTCAGTAGCCGCTGGTGTTTCGATCCTTCTTCTACAGGGCTTGCCTGTTGTGCGTTTTGCCTTCCCTCCTCAGCCTCTGAATCGCCAGACCGACTTTGTCATGCCGTCTACGGCGTCGTGTCTTGGTGTTTCCGCCTTATTTTCCGGCGTTTGGCCTGGTCCTCTACCTTGTGTTCCAGGGGGGCCGGGATATTCCTGGTGTTATCCTGGGTTCTGGTTGACGGCTTTAGGTCTGTGCTACATATTTCTCCTCTTTTTTCTTTTGGCCGGGCCCACTTCTCTTCGTGGGCCGGGTTGTGCCACTGGGACGGTCCTTCTTTGGGGCTTGTGCTGCGGTTCCCTTGCCTCGGTCCTGGTCTTGCGCTCGGCTGGTTCTGGGCACACTACTTCATAGTGTGTACCAGCTGCCTGCTGCGCACGCATGGACGTTATGGTCCGCCCCTGTGGGCCTCAGCGTGTACCCGTGTGCTCCTGTCCGTCGCTCTGCTGGGGCTTTGCGCGACTGTGTCTTCCTTCTCACGTCTGTTCTTCTCGGCTGTGGGGCCGTTCCTGCGGCGGGCTCTGCCTCCGTTTCCACCTCTTATCCTTGGATTTTGCGGGTGGTTCTTTCTTCTTTTGGTACTCTCTTGGTGCCGTCTGTCCCTCCGGGTTCTCTGGCGGACACCCTTGGCCCCTCGGGTAGGCTTGTGGTATCCTGGCCTTCCCTTCTCCTTGTTCTTCTCACTTCTGCTTGGTGGGGCTGCGCCGTCCTTCCTGTCCCCGTGACACATCCCCTGTTGGGGCCCTGTGTTCTTCCAAGCTGGTGAGCATCTCTCGCAGACCCTCCTCCCCTCTGGGTATGGCTAGGGTATCTATTCTACGTTAAGGAATCTGCGGCTAGTAGTCTCTATCAGATGTACAAGTTATTTACCTTCTGTAACGATGTATCTGGTAGAGACGATTCTAGCCGCAGATTCCTTCACGGCCCGCCGTTCCTCCCCGTTCTGCGAGGACCTTCAGTTGATTTTAAAGTTCTTAATTTAAGCGTTTGCCTAGATAACACTTTATAAGGTGTGTGTGTTTGTGTGTATATATGTATGTGTGTACTTACTGTTACTCTACTGATATTTAATTTCTTCTCTAGACATTCATTCAGCAGTAAACGAAATCGCAGAAGTGAACAACGTGAATATGTCCAAAATACGTGATGTTCTCCTGGAGAAATGGCTGTGTCCGACCATCGTTCCAAACGTAAGTGGAGGCTGAGATCTGCCCCTGTTGTCATGGAAACGTGCGGCCTAGTAATGCATATTTCACATAATGAATGGACATCCCGAACAATAATGAGTCGCCGTTGTTGTTCACTATGGAAAAGTGGAACGGGCGAGATGTAATTAAAGCCCTTGTGACTTGGAGGCTGCTGCTGCTGCTGCTTCTTCAGGTATCCCCTGAGGGTCTCTTCCAAATGTATGTTGTCCACAGAGAATTGGTTGGAGCCATTTACCGTGTTTGATGCGGGCAGGAGCTGACCGTCAGCCTCTCCAGGATATTTACGCCGCACAGTGGCTCATTAGAAGGATTCTCTATGGGCAACTTATAGGACCTTTTGAAGATGTTTTTTTCGTGAATAAACGACTTGTTTCTGTTCTCATTTGCTGTAAATTATTCAGTTGACTAAATCCAGCCTGTTGTCTAAATTAGCTTATGCTTCTCCAAACGTGTAAGGGAATGTACGAATCGTGTCTTAATGGACATTATTCATTTCCTGATTTGTAACCTGCTTTTTGGACCTTAGCATTACATTCAAACATCTTTTTGAATCAACTGTAGAGGAATTTAAAAACGTATTTTTGTAGTTTTACGTTCTCATTAGCCGGACATAATGTGCTCTTTGTGCTCAGGACACATTATACTTACCCAGAATTTTTTAAAACTTGTTTATTCCATGAAGTGTTTTTTCAACATGCTAACTCAGTCAGCGTTTCCTCCCTGCTTTACAGCTCTTTACCACTCTTTTGGCCATCTTGTCTCTTATTTTGAACCTAGAATGAAGTCACTACCCATTTTTTCCTCTACAAACTGATTTGTTTATTTGATTCCTGTAATGTTGCCACAGGCTTCTCACTGAACTACTAGTTGAGGCTCGGGGCCCTCGGGCACAGAGAATAGTTGAGCGAACCGTAACTTGGAGCTGTTTTGGAAAGCGAGCCAGACTTGCCGTTTAGTTCTTAATGCACCATTTTACATGATTTTGTTATTAATGTATAGTTGGGATCATCCCCAAGTTAAACAGTGACCTGTGATTTAACTAAAGAAGTTGGTAACTCATGAGGCACTAAGTATAAATGAAGTTAACAGTCGCCACTCCCAGAACCCCGGTGTTCAGCTTCTGGAAGGCGATATTGCGATATTCATTAATGCACGCGCTTTGCACATGGTTGTAAAGCACTGAACGTCTGGATCACATACAAAGTTGGAAATCTGATCTCGCCAGGGTGGAGATTACTGACTTCTTGTAATTTAAAAAAGTCTTCCATTTTACGCCTGGAAAAATGACTAATGCAAAAAGAACAATGATGGATTTAACCCAGATCCTTGTGACTGGGGGTGAATGATTGCATTGTCCGGCATTCCGTCCATCAATTGTTTCTTTTGCATATGGAAAAATGACTGTCACAAACAATTGTGAATTATATTTTCTTACAAGGAAATATTCCTGCAAATATTTCCACAGGATAAAATTGGAAGCAAAATCAGCTTTTCTGAATTAGGAAATTTCTTTGCACTTAAAAGTAATGCAATTTTTTGCTTGTAAGTTTGATTCTGTTGGATACTTTTAACCTCGGATACCTCCCCCGGGTGCTAAACTGGATCTGGAAACTCTTGCAATAGATCCTGCGGCCTGGCAGGTGGAACCATCAGCCTGTCACCTCTCCATCCTGCCTATGGACATGACACTAGAGAGCCACAAACGGGAGTATGGCTGACAAGACTAAGATTGTACTGGCAGTGTGCAGAAAATAACTTAGGACCTTTTTCCCGATAGCCCAATCCCCAGAATGGTGAGGTCACTGGCCAGTGAGAAATCTGATTAGTTAGTGTTTCCACCAGAACACGCGTTATTGGAAGCTTATTGTAGGAAAGTAGGATCTTTTGGCATAGATACCAACACTTTCTGCCTGGTGTCAGTGTGTTTTGACTGTAGTTCACTGGAATCCTGCTAACCAGGACCCCAATGGCAGTGCTCTCTCCTCCAAACTCCATGGTAAAGTACTTTGTACACCCTACAATTGGCATACTGGGGTACCATTATAAGGCCCTAGTGTATGGTACTGAGGTACCCAGGGCATTGGTACACCATGGGTCTCCCATGGGCTGCAGCATGTATTATGCCACCCATGGTAGCCCATGCAAACTGTGTCTGCAGAGCTGCCATTGCAGTCTGCATGACCGGGTGCAAGCACCTTTCACTTTGGATATAAGGTTCCCCTTATATCCCGGTCACTGCACTTTTAACCTATAAGTCACCGCTAAGGTAGGGCCTTCAATACAAGGGCAGGGTGCTTGGTTCTTAGTGTGTGGGTACCCTTGCCTGAGCAGAGGTACCCCTATAAACCCGGACTCCATTCTCTTGGCTTTGTAAGTGCAGAACAGCCATTATAAGTTATGTAGTGGACTCTGGCAAGTCAAGATGCCCAGCTCCATAATGGCTGCCCCAAACCTGGGCATGTTTGGTATCAAACATTTTGGAATCATGCAACTACACCGATTCTAGTGTCAGTTGCATGATAACATGTACTGGGGGACTCCATAGAGGACCCCCCAACACCTGTGTGTAGCCTTACAGGGTCTGCCTGGCAGCCGGTGCTGCCGACCCTAGACAGTGTTCTGCCCCCCTGCTGATGAGCTTAACTGTGGCAGGGGAAGCTGAACAAAGGATTTCCTGCAGATAGGTGTGACCACCTCTCCTTTAGAATTAGGTAGGGTGGGGCGCTTCCGAGCGCCACCAGACTGCATTGAAGGACACATTTCGTGCCCTCCATGCATAAACCAGTTTTGCCCAGTTCAGGAGCCCTTGGATCGCGCTCTGGCACGAAACCACACAAAGTTTAGGGGAGTGCGCACCCCCTGTCCAGCTACTCCCTAGGGAGGCGCCCAGAGCTCCTCCAGGTGGCCACTTGATTCTGCCATGTTGAATCTGGGCCCCTGGGAGCATCTAACTGGCTAGGACAGCTGAGTAGCTTCCCTGACTCCCTCTAATAGGTGGGTCACCAGAGAAGTCCTTCCCCTTTTTAGGGTTACTTAAGGGCACCCCTGAAGGTGGGTCCTTCGATTCCTCCCGACAACATCTTCTAGACCAGACTGCCTGTTGTCTGAAGACTGTCCAAAGACTCTTCTGTTGGTGGACACTGGAACTCTGCTGTTCTTCGACCCAGGATCTAAGACATGACTGCTCCGGTTTGAAGATTCCTGCTGCATCCTTGTCCCTGTGCTTCTCCAAGTTCTGCAACTCCGTGGCCGTGTATCCTCCAAGTCACCAAGGACTCAGCCTGCATTTCAGCTGGAAGGAATCTCCCTTGAAGTGAAGGAGTCCCTTCCCTGCATCTGCAGGCACCTCTACGACAACCCGTTTGCTGATCCTGTGGTCCCACGGACTTCGCCCGGCTCTGCAGCACAGGTGGTGGTTTGTTGGTTCTCCAGAGGCCGGACCAGTCTTCCCTACGAGTGGGTTAGCTGTAATCCCTCTCTAACCGATGTGAACTGCCTCCCTATGCGCCGCGTCTGTCTGTTAGCCAGGCGTGTTGGCGGTCTTGACGAAAGATCTTCAAGTTCCCAGAAGCTCCACCCTCCAGCACTGCACAGGTCCAAGAACGATGTCCTGCCTGCATCCTTTGCATCGTGGGCCTTCATCTCCTGTGTGCTGTTGAGGCTTACTTGCGACTCCCTGTGCCTGGTGCCAGAGGGTCCTCGTTGGGGCTCCATCGATTCCTGCTGGGTCTCCTGTGTGCTGAGGGCCGGCCCTGACTTATCCTTGCTAGGTTAGTCCCACTGACCTTGCTAGTCTGCAACACAGCATTTTCTCCCGCAGACCGTTGTACGCGTTTGCCAAGGCTTGTTGGTGGTCCTGCCGGCTACTGCCCTTCCTGCACTCGTCGACCGGCGTGGGACAGCTTGTGGACGCCTCCTGTGCTCCTGCATCGTTGCCTGGGCTCCACAGCTGTTTCTTCATCCTCCCCGTGCTACTGCCAGAACCTCCAACCAGGGTGGTATCGTGCTCCTGTGGTTCCTGGTCACCTCAGGGTAGTATGGACCTTGTCCCCTCTTCTTTCAGGTCCTTCTTGTCTGGATTCTACGTCCTGGTTCCACCGGCCTGGTCCACGAGCCTCTGTAGCTGCTGAACGTCCACAAACCTCCATTGGCGTCTACTTGCTGTTCCAACTCTAAACCTGGTGTAGGTATCCTGGTTCCTGGGTGTATCCACGGGTGGGGTGGCTCTCCAACCTACCTTGGTCCATGTGGTTCCTTCGGGGTCCTTTGGGAAGGGTCCTTGGACTGTAAAATTCCAACCGCAACTAACCCTGTGTTATCCTATGGACGTTTGACCCAGAGTAACCACTCTGCACCCGGGCGCCTTGGGTTCCCTGGCTACTCACCCTGGGTGGTTCCGTGTTTCCCATGGGGTCCTCCATCCTCCATCCCGTTTTGGTGCTTACTTTACATACCACTATTTTAGTATATGGTTTGGCCCTCCCGGTTGTGCCCTGTGTGTTTTCCTATGCTACTTACCTCTTTTTCTTGTGTGTAATTGATATCTCCGGGTAGGAGACATACCAAATTATTGCCCAGTGTGTAGCAATAAATATAAAGTATTTTTATACTCATCTGGTGTGGTTCTTTCTTGTGTGAAAAGCGTACTGACTGATTGTAGTGGTACATGCACTTTTGCTTTACACCCCTCTTGACTAAGCCTTAGCTGCTCTCCACAGCTTCCCCTTGAGAGTTCTGGTTTTCAGACACCTAACCACTATTACTAAGGGTTGCCTGGACTCAGTGCCTGACCATAGGTGGACACTATACTGAGCCAGCCTCCTACACTTATTCTTCTGATGGATATTTCTAACAGCAGATGTATCACCTTGTGAGGCAGTGCCAAAACAATACTCCCTCTGTGGCAGCTCTGAACATTGGACTCGCAACACAAAGTTCTGCAAGACTTAGCGGGTAAAATGACTCTCCATGCGGACCTGTTAATTAATTAACAATTTATTACAATGCATTGTCTTTCCATATGTGCTGCTCTGAACAGTGAAAGCAATAAGGCGATGGATGGAATGCTTGAATTAATCTCAGCCACTGCCAATCGCTCAGGCGCATTCCAATCCATTGTTTTTCACCCTCCGTGCCATTTCAGTTTGGACCCAGCCATATGCAAATCAGTCTTGACTCTGCTGCTCATGGGAGCAGTCCAGCCCGAACTGCTAGGCCAGGTTATCTCTGAACTAAAACACAAGCAACCTAGGACCAGTTTCTCCCTAGTTAGGGCTCTTCAGCCAGGTATAGGTTGGTTCCAGTGGCACAGTGAGCCCAGGACCCACGTCTGGCGGGTGTCTGAATTCATCTCAGCCACTGTCAATCGCTTGGGTCTGCATTCCAATCCCATCGTTTTTCACCCATCATCCCATTTCAGTTTGGACACAGCCATATGCAAATCAGTCTTGACCCTGCTCCTCATAGGAACAGTCCACCCCGAACTGCCAGGCCAGGTCCTCCTCAAACCAGAACAAAAGAAACCTAGGACCGCTTTCCCCCTAGTTAGGGCTCTTCAGCCAGGTATAGCTTAGTTCCAGCAGCACAGTGAGCCCCTGAACCAAGCTGTACCTGGCTGAAGAGTCCATAACGAGGGCGAAACCGGTCCTGGGTAGCTTGTGTTCCAGTTCAGGGAGGACCTGGCCTGGCAGTTCGGGCTGGACTGTTCCCATGAGGAACAGGGTCAAGACTGATTTGCATATGATTGGATCCAAACTGAGGAGGCATGGTGGGCGAAAAATACTGGACTGGGATGCAGCCTGAGCGAGTGCCAGTGGCTGAGATTAATTCAAGGATTACATCCATCATCTTGTTGCTTTTGCATTTGACACCCTAAGTGACCTCCTTCGTGGATTCCCTCATTACCACCCTCCAATGGTGTGACTCTTCTATCCTTAGCTCCTCCCACACATTTATTTTATAGCCCTTTTCATCTCAGTGTAGACTGTCAGTGCGCTTTACATCACAAACATAGTATACAGAGACAATGAGTCATACAGGTGTGAAAATCAATTTTATAAGAAATGTTACTTAAGATAATGAGGACTACAAGCTGCAGGAGTCACATGTCATCGGTGCTGGTAGGCATTAATGTTAAGAGTACTTCGTTTGGAGAAACGAAAGGGATGATTAACTACGTTTTTAGGATGCGCATAATGCAAGGGTATTTGTACGAGGTCATGCTTAGGCTTTATACTGAAAGGGTACACTTACAGCACCAAATTCCATGCTTTGATAAAATGTAATACTTTACCACTTTGAATGTGTGCTGTACGATGTAGCACCCATGCAAAGTTGGAAAGGTTTGGAGAAAATAAACCTTTTCTCCAACTGTATGCCTGCCTCGAGGAGGCGTAATACTTTGAAGCCACTACTTTTCTACCAAAGTTACAAGATGGAGATTAGCATCAAAATCCATGAGTCGGTGTATGGGACTGTCCATGTAGCACCCATGGTATGCCTCCTTGAAGTACAGTGCGCATATTGCTACTTTGTGCTCTGGAAAGGAAACCTCAAAACAACACTTTGCACCTGGTTTGCGTCACTTTTGTAATGCAGAATAGGTGCAAAGTGTTAGTAAATCCACCCATAAACGTAACACAATGATTGGAGTGTCATACTAATAAAATTGTATCTGAAAGAGACACGTTAGTGACAGATTCCTTACCTTAGAATATCCCCAGCCGTCAGGCTGGATCCGGAAAGTTTTTGCGTAGCAGTACTCTTGCGCGTCGGTAGGCGGCGTCGTGCGGCTCCGCGTCCGTCGTTGGCGTCGGGACCGCCGGGATGACGTCGCGGGCAGTACTTAGAAGCCGCCCCTGCGCGCTGACGTCAGTTCTTCTTTTTTCCACGCCAGTAAGCGCAGATCCGGGAAGAGCAGTGTCCTAGTCATTTTTTTGACTAACTTTTTGGTGATTTTTCACTGTTTTCTTCGAGTCATCTCGGCTCCACGGTGTCGGTAGGGATGCCCGGCTTCAAGCCATGCGACGCCTGTGGTCGAATGATGTCGATCACAGACCCGCACTTAGAGTGTCTCTACTGTCTCGGCCGCGACCACGACACGAAGTCGTGTTCCGACTGCCGAGCCTTGCACCCGAAGGCTTTGCGAGAGCGGTCTCGAAAGCTCCTCGAGGTCCGGCAGTCTGCTCCGCGCCGCACCAAGCCCTGGTCACGGGAGAGGTCGAGGGGCCGGTCGCGGAGTCCTCGCCCGTCATCGGAGTCCAAGTCTTCGCACTCCTCGGGTAAGTCGAAGCACAAAAAGTCTAAGAAGCACCATCGCTCTAAGACTTCGCCTCGCCGGTCTCGCGACTCGGCTGAGGGCCCCTGTCGGCACCGTCCCCCTCGGCTCCGGATGTGCCTGTGGCGCCGCCCCCGCATTACCCGTCCTTCCCGGGTTCAGGGGCGACTCCGGCCGAGATACAGGAATTCCTGTCGGCCATGGCCCGCCTCTTCGGGCCTCAAGGCCCCTCCGGTGCGCCTTCGGGCCCCGCGGGCCCTAATGGGATTGCCCCGGCGCCGACTCCGGTCCCGGCGCCGCCTGTCCCACCAGCCTCGCTCCCAGCCCCGGCTTCGGCCCCGGCCTCGATCCCGGCTCCGGTGGTACCGCAACCCCCATCGACGCCGGTTGACCTAACCACGCCTCCGCCGACGCCGATGTCCCCGGTGCCGTTCCTGACGCCGCCCGGGGCTCCGGGCGGCGTCGTTCCCCAGTTATCTCCGGATCCGGACGCGGCGTCGGACCGACGCCGCCGGACGCCGGCTCCGGCGCCCATGAGACCTTGGGTCCCGGACGTCCCTCCTCCTCCTTATTTTCAACCTGAGGAGGACCAGGAGAGCTGGGAGGGTCGGATGACCCTCTCACACAGCAGTGTGACTATGATCAGGACTGGGCAGAGGAACTTGGGGATGCCAGTGGTCTGGACACTTCCCCTGACACTGGCATGCTGTCTCCTCCTTCCGTGGCTATGGAGGAGGGAGCAAATTTCGCAACGGTGTTGCGTAGAGCAGCTGGAGCCTTACACCTCCAATTGCCTACAGTGGCTGTCAGGACTAACCTCCTGACGGAAGTGCTTCAGCCGGCAGCTACCTCCTCGGAGCCATTGCTGCCGTTTAATGATGCACTTTCTGACGTTCTTTTGGGCACCTGGTCCAAGCCCGCCACAGGGGCTCCTGTGGATAGGAACGTGGCCCGACGCCATCGCCCTGCTCCGGGCGACCCCATGTTTCTCTCTCAACATCCCACCCCCGAGAGCTTGGTTGTCCAAGCCTCTGCCTCCCAAACCGCCTTCCCTACCGCCCCTCCGGATAGGGAATCCAAACGCCTGGATCAATTTGGGAAGAAGGCCTTTTCTTCCTCCAGTGCTGGCTTGCGGTCCGTGAACACCGCTTGCCTTTTGGGCCGATACTCCCACTCTCTGTGGGATTCGGTGGCGCTCGCTTTGCCCCAGTGTCCTGAGGAGGTCCAGACACTGCTTTCCCGCGCCATTGCGGAAGGAAGGGATGCGGCAAAGTACACCATCCGTTGTGGCCTTGATACCGCCGACTCGCTGGGCAGATCGCTTGCAACGACAGTGGCGCTGCGCCGCCACGCCTGGCTGAGGACGACTGGTTTCTCGGGAGATGTCCAAAACACACTCATGGACATGCCCTTTGATGGAGTCGGTCTCTTGGTACCAAAGCAGACCATGCGCTGGAGCGTTTTAAGGACTCACGGGCTACTGCCAAGTCCCTGGGCATTTCTGCTGTGCGCCCTCCGCTAACCTCTGCTTTTCGCCCCTTTCGTGGCCACGGAAGGGGCGCCCAGTCACGTCCGCTGCCCAGCCACCGGCCCGCGCAGCAAGCGTCTTCGCGTGGCCGAGGACGTGGCTCCCGCCGTGGCGGGTCAGGCAACCAGCGTGCGGGTCAGGCCACCAACCCCGCCCTGTCCGCGGCCTCCAAGCCCTCCTAGTCCTTCCTTTCAGGTGCACAGCACGCCAGTAGGGGGCAGGGTCCGCCATCACCTTCACCACTGGCGTGCCATCACCTCGGACAGGTGGGTCTTGGACATTGTCCGAAGGGGCTACTCCCTCCCCTTCGAGACCACCCCCAGCCAGGCCACCTCAATTCCACCGCATGTCAGGGGATCACTTGGTGCTTCTGCAGAAGGAAGTCAAGGCCCTCTTGGCCAAGAGGGCCATCGAGCATGTTCCGACCCCAGAAGTAGGACGTGGTTGCTACTCCCACTACTTTCTGGTGCCCAAAAGGACAAGGAGGACATGCGTCCTATCTTGGACCTCCGGAACGTCAATCGCTTCCTCCGGAAGGAGAAGTTCAAGATGCTCACCCTAGCTCAGGTCTTGACTGCCCTCGACCCCGGAGACTGGTTGGTAGCGTTGGACTTACAGGACGCTTATTTCCACATCCCCGTCCTGCCGGCCCATCGGCGTTACCTGCGGTTCACGGTAGGCCTCGAGCATTTTCAGTTCACCGTGCTCCCCTTGGCCTTACCAGTGCCCCTCGGGTGTTCACGAAAGTGATGGCGGTGGTCGCAGCTCATCTGCGCCGGGCAGGGGTTCCAGTCTTCCCCTACCTCGACGACTGGCTGCTGAAGGCGGGCTCGTCCCAGTCAGTCGTCTCCCACCTCCAGACTACGGCCGAACTCCTGCACTCGCTCGGGTTCTCCATCAATGTGCCAAAGTCGCATCTCATTCCTTCTCCACAGCTCCTTTTCATCGGAGCAGTTCTGGACACGACGCAGTTTCGGGCCTATCCTCCCGAACGGCGAGTCCGGGATATTCAGGCTATGATTCCGATCTTTCAGCCTTTATCCTGGGTTTCGGTACGGATGACCCTGAGGCTGCTGGGCCTCATGGCCTCCTGCATCCTGCTGGTCGATCATGCCAGATGGCATATGCGGGCTCTGCAGTGGGACCTGAAGTTCCAGTGGGCGCAGCACCAGGGCAACCTGTCCGATCACGTCCAGATCTCGGAGGGGACTGCAAAACAGTTGCAGTGGTGGCTCTCGAACCGGCAATGGGTCATGGGCAGATCCCTCTCCCTTCCCCAGCCAGAGCACACAGTTGTGACGGACGCGTCCCTTCTGGGATGGGGCGGTCACATGGGAGAGGCGGAGATCAGAGGCCTCTGGTCTCCGGCGGAGTCCCGGCTCCATATCAACCTTCTGGAGCTCCGGGCGATCCGACTTGCACTCAAGGCATTCCTTCCCTCTGTCAAAGGGACGGTAGTGCAGGTGTTCACAGACAACACCACCGGCATGTGGTACTGCAACAAACAGGGCGGGGTGGGGTCGTGGACCCTATGTCAGGAGACTCTGCGCCTCTGGACATGGCTGGGACATCAGGGCATATTCCTGATGGTTCAACATCTGGCAGGTTCCCTGAACGCCAGGGCGGACAAACTCAGCCGCAGGTGCATGATGGATCACGAATGGCGTCTTCACTCGGAGGTGGCGCAAGGTCTCTTTCAGCAGTGGGGAGAGCCTTGGTTAGATCTGTTCGCCACCGAAGAGAACGCGCAATGTCAGCAGTTCTGCGCGTTGGAATTTCCAAGGCGGCACTCGCTCGGCGACGCTTTTCGTCGCGAGTGGAGTTGCGGTCTGTTGTACGCCTTTCCGCCTATACCACTTCTACCCAGAGTGTTGAAGAAGATTCGGCGCGACCGGGCCCAAGTCATTCTTGTGGCTCCGGACTGGGCTCGAAGAGTTTGGTATCCCGAGCTACTCAGTATGAGCGTCGATCCCCGATCCGTCTGCCTCTTCGGGGATCTTCTGTCGCAGCAGCAGGGGACGGTCCTCCACCCGAACCTGTCCAGTCTCCACCTGCTTGCTTGGAGATTGAGCGGCAGCAGTTGATTCCTTTCGACTTGCCTCCCGAAGTTTGTGATGTGATTCTGGCAGCCAGGCGTCCCTCCACTAAGGTGGTATACGCCTGCAGGTGGAACAAGTTTGTGGCATGGTGCACAGCAAAGGCTGTGAATCCCTCTCTGCCCCTCTTTCTGAGGTTCTTCTGTTCCTTCTTTCTCTGGCCCAACAGGGTTCTGCCCTGGGTACCATCAAGGGCTATCTTTGTGCTATCTCGGCCTTCCTCAGGCTTCCTGATCAGCCCTCCCTTTTCAAGTCCCCTGTTGTTAACAGGTCCCTAAAAGGCATTACACACCTCTTCCCTCCTGTTCCGTTTGTGATGCCTCAGTGGGACTTGAACTTGGTTCTTACCTTTCTCATGTGCGCTCCCTTTGAGCCTCTACATAACTGTCCTCTTCGTCTTCTGACTCTGAAGACAGCCTTTCTGGTGGCCATCACCTCCGCTCGGCGGGTGAGTGAGCTCCAGGCTCTATCATGCAAACCTCCCTTTCTGTCTGTCCATCCAGACAAGGTTGTTCTTCGGACGCGTCCGTCCTTCTTGCCAAAGGTGGTTACTGCCTTCCACATTGGGCAGACCATCACTTTGCCCACCTTCTTTCCGCCTCCGCATCCTTCCAGAGAGGAAGAGAGGCTCCACCGTCTGGACCCAAAACGTGCGCTTTCCTTTTATATCAACCGCAGACAACACTTCCGGGTGGATGACCAGCTCTTTGTTGGCTACGTGGGCGCCAAAAAGGTCGGGCGGTGCACAAGAGAACCATTTCCCGCTGGGTAACCTTGTGTATCAAAGCCTGCTAGTCTTTGGCTAAGAAGGAGCCTCCTGTTGGGCTGCGTGCCCATTCCACCAGGGCAACGGCTGCTACCACGGCCTTAGGCCGCGGTGTTCCGCTGCAGGATATCTGTCAGGCAGCTACGTGGGCCTCGCTGCACACGTTTACCAAGCATTACTGCCTTGACAGTCCGGTCCGGAGGGACGGCTTCTTTGGCCGTTCTGTCCTCCGGGACTTCCTTGTCTGATCTTTGTTCGCAGACCCACCACCGGGGTTGGTATTGCTGGGGTATCTATTCTAAGGTAAGGAATCTGTCACTAACGTGTCTCTTTCAGATGCACAAGTTACTAACTTGTGTAACGATATATCTGTAAGAGACAGTAGATAGTGACAGATTCCTTACCGCCCCACCCATCCTCCCTGTTCTGCGAACTGATTTCTAGGGTTAAGGACATCCCTTTCAGGGCCCTAGTATTTTTCAGACACCTATGTCAGCTTCTTGCATGGCTCTGCGTTCCTGGCGCGGAAAGTCGTGTACAGAACTGACGTCAGCGCGCAGGGGCGGCGTCTAAGTACTGCCCGCGACGTCATCCCGGCGGTCCCGACGCCAACGACGGACGCGGAGCCGCACGACGCCGCCTACCGACGCGCAAGGGTACTGCTACGCAAAAACTTTCCGGATCCAGCCTGACGCCTGGGGATATTCTAAGGTAAGGAATCTGTCACTAACTACTGTCTCTTACAGATATATCGTTACACAAGTTAGTAACTTGTGCATTGCTACCCAAGGAACCCTTTTCAGCTACTTTAAAATAACGAACGGTTGAGGGCAAATAAACAATAAGGTTCTCGACCTATGCTTTTCAATTTGCATAAATCGCTTTGATGCTAGTTCATACCTGAGTGTGTAGTATTAGAAGGATTGTTACTTGAACTCCAAATAACAAAAGGATCTCTGTGACAAAAGCAGTAACTGAGCTATCTACGTAAAATACCAATCTGTGTTCTGCAGGTCACACGTTGTGCTTTGCAGCAGGAACATTGACGCTCTATGCTAGAATAGCATGAGTTAAACTGTGACTAGACAAATGGCAGATTTCTCCCTCAAGTGCATTAACCACTAGAGTTATCATGACGCCTGTACTAATCCCCTGAAAAACGCAGCGAACGCAAATATCTCTGCACGCTGCTCCTATCATGCAGAGGGCCCCCCCTTGAGCTTGGCGCTCAGTGCGATGGCACCGTCACACCGCCCTAAAGCTGACGCGGTTTCTGAACCTCCAGTAGAATGATATAATTTCATTCTACTGGCCTGGCTGATGAGGGCTGCTAGCCCGAAACCGGTCCCAGGATGCTTGTTTCCGGTCCAGGGAGGACATGGCTTGGCAGTTCGGGCTGGACTGTACCCATGAGGCACAGGGTCAAGACTGATTTGCATATGGCTGGGTCTGAGCTGAGGTGGCGAAGTGAGCTAAAGAACTATGATGGATTCAACCCAGATCTGTGACTGGGGGTGAGTGTATGAAAAGTTTCAGCGCTCCGTCCATCATCTCCTTGTGTTTGCTTTGTTTGCCCTAAGTTGGCAGGGTATTCCCAGACGTGGGTCCCTTGCTCACTTTGCCACTGGATTCAAGCTAGCCTGGCTGATGAAGGGTGTTACCCAGAAACCCGTCCCAGGATGCTTGTTTCCGGTCCAGGGAAGACATGGCTTGGCAGTTCGGGCTGGACTGTACCCATGAGGCGCAGGGTCAAGACTGATTTACATATAGCTGTGTCTGAACTGGGCTGGCGAAGTGAGCTAAAGAATGATGATGGATTCAACCCAGATCTGTGACTGGGGGTGGGGGTGGGGGGAGTGTCTCAAAAGTTTCAGCGCTCCGTCCATCTCCTTGTGTTTGCGAATGATATAATTTAGCCGCCCTGTCCTCCGAAGCGTATACTCAACCTATTTATCTTCAGCAGTCTTGACGTCTCGAAATGATAGCTCTAGAATCTACTAGACCTTAACAACCATTCCCGCCTCTTCCACAAGGTATCCTCCAGGCTTAGGGGCACATTGTAATCTCATTGTTTTTATTCGCAATTCCTTACTAAATTATGGGATGGACTGGGCTAGCCCCTTTTTCAAGGACATATATGGTCATCCTTGCCGCCTACATTATTATAAGGTATTTAAGTGATCCCTTTAGTCAAGAATGCATGAATTTCTCACCATGTGTACTCTTGCATAGCACATCTTGACCATCAAACTGTCTTTCGCCACTTTTCGGCTCGGTTGCCAGCAAGAAGAGATGAGAAATTGGAACAAGTGTTCATACATTCAGCCTTGAGAGCAGTTAGCGATGTTTGAGCCAACAACTCATCGCCCTCGGCAAGCATCTTGCAAATGTGAATTCCCAGCATGCTTGCTCCTAGTGTATTTAAACAGAAAACAGTCCGCTTACCCTATGTTGTTTTTGTGAATCAGATCGGTTAGGTGTCTATATCATGCAGAGGAGGGCAAGGCTTAGGTAACATCTGAACATAGGACAAACATACTTAAACGTACAGGGAGCGAGTACAAACATCTACTAGACACGTGTGCATGGTCACACCGCCCTAGCCCACTAGCAAGATGAAGATCAGCGTTTGTGTTATGTGATGAAACAGTGATACCAAATCTAGATTTCCTGGGAGAAGCTGTTATCCAGGAGCCCCTGCTTTACTTGTCATTAACATTTCTTCATCTTTCTTTCTTGTCACGTTGAACCTGAATTATTTATTTTTGTGTTTGCTTGTTGGCGGCTGGTTCTTTATCTAGCTACTTTGTGAAAAGAAATCGAATTTGTTTCTGACAATCTGAAATACGTGTTTCTTTTTATTTTGGACAACAGAATGGTCAAGAATTTTTTGGTGACATACAAGAAGACGAAGAACTCCGAAGGTACAAACAGAATTTAAGCATGGTCTTTGTTGGGAACGTCTTTGCGTTGTGCGGACCTTAGTTTGGTAAATTTAATTAGTCACATAAATTTCGAACCCAAGGTAATTTCTGTGTGCTTCAATGTAAACATGGCAGTCCATGTTTTTGGGCAAGCTAGAAATGGGCAGGAGTTGGGGAATTTCTGTAAGGAGCTGAACTCTGGTGTCTCGCAGATTAGATACTGTAGAACTGCTCATTTTCATTTACAAATGCCAACAAATTGCCACTTAGGTGTTCAAAAGTAATTAGTGTATACCATGGCAGTGTAATCAAATAAGCCACAATAATTGAAAATCCAAAAAACCTGTGGTTCTTAACCTTTTGACGTATATGGAGCTCCACTTAAACATTGCTGGAAGCCGGGGACCCCCACTGAGTCATTACTGGAAGCCAGGGACCCCCACTGAGTCATTACTGGAAGCCGGGGACCCCAGCCTAAGCATTTTCGATGATCTGAACGGAAAAACAATGCACACAAACAATAGAGAAACAAGCATTCATCAAACCGTTCCACACATTATTTTTTCTTATTTAATTCACAAACCGATAGAAACATAAAAAAAATTGTAATGGAAATGTTGGAGTTTTTCTAAATTCAATTGTGGCCACTTATTGCCCATACTATATTCTGTCTGATGCACTTACTCTGCTCCCATGAATCAATCTGAGGATACTAACTTAATTTTTAACCTGCAATTTCAAATCTTTATTTACAGAATGTTCTGAAGTGAAGAGAGGGTTGTGAGCATATGTTCCTCCTTTCCAAACACGTATATATACCCATCAGTATGCTAATTCCTTTTTGGATGTAACACAATACAAGTAGGTTGGAGTGAAAGTAGTTCTTTTTATTAATCATTTAATTGAGTCCATTTCACTCATAGGTTTTTCATAGAAAACATTGTAAAAGAGAGAACAGCCGACACGTGTTTCGCCCCGTGTGGCGAGTAAGGCCAGGGCTTCCTCAAGGCTATTTATATCGTTCCAGCAAGACAAGGTATCAACGTTAAATTCATACATTTTCAAGAATTGTAGCGTGACATTGTTTAAAACATCCAAATTGCCGCAGCCATCGCGTGAAACTTCGCAGCCAGGCTCGGCCAGACTGTCAACAGTTCCTGGGGCACATCACTTCCGGTCTCACGCTAGACGTCTACTGTAACACAACTTCCGGTCGCTCGCGAGGGGCGGTGTGTGAGTTGCCACTTGCCAGATTGACTTATTTCCCTTAGCCTGGCGGGTAAGTTTCACGCGATGGCTGCGGCGATTTGGATGTTTTAAACAATGTCACGCTACAATTCTTGAAAATGGATGAATTTAACGTTGATACCTTGTCTTGCTGGAACGATATAAATAGCCTTGAGGAAGCCCTGGCCTTACTCGCCACACGGGCGAAACACGTGTCGGCTGTTCTCTCTTTACAATGTTTTCTATGAAAAACCTATGAGTGAAATGGACTCAATTAAATGATTAATAAAAGAACTACTTTCACTCCAACCTACTTGTATTGTGTTACATCCAAAAGGAATTAGCCTACTGATAGGTATATATACGTGTTTGGAAAGGAGGAACATATGCTCACAACCCTCTCTTCACTTGTTCCTTTGAGGCTGAAAAGGTCCAGAGCCTTGAGCAAAACTCCTCCAGAACTCTAGGGATTCATATCCAGACTCAGGATCTCTGGACCGTTCTCTTTTTTACCTTAACCAGAATGTTCTGAAGTGTTCAATTTTTCTATTTTGCTTTATTTATATATACTTTATTAATCTGTTAATATTATTTCATTTTCTAAGCAGCCGTTAACCCCCTGAGTAGTCTTCGCAGACCCCCAGGGTTCCCCAAACAACAGATCTGATGGAGACATCTAGCCGCAGATACCTTAACTTGGAATATCCCCAGGCGTCAGGCTGGATCCGGAAAAATCTTGCGTAGCAGTACCTCTGCGCTCCGGGGGGTGAGGGGGGGCGCCGCCTGGCTCCGCCCTGACGTCGTCCCCGGACATGACATCAGTGGAGCTATATAGGACCCCCCTGGCGCGCTGACGTCAGTTTCCTTCTTTTCCGCGTTCCAACGCGGATCCGGGATTCAGCTGTTCCTCTGGCCTGTTTTTCGTCAGGCCCTTTTTCAATGTCCTTTGGCGTCGGGGAACAGTGTGCGATGCCTTCGGGCTTTAAATTGTGCGAAACTTGTTCGCGTCAGATGTCGGCGACGGACCCGCACGCCATTTGTATGTGGTGTCTTGGGTCGCACCATGACTCCGTGGAGTGTGACGCCTGCCGGCAGATGTGCCCAAAGTCCCTACGGGAGCGTCGGATGAAGCTCTTAGCCGCCCGGATTACCCGCACGGCGTCTCCTCGACGTTCTCCGGTTGGGTCTTCTCTCCGCGTCCGCTCCCGGAGTCGATCCCGCGAACGTCGCTCTACAGGTAAGTTGAAGAAAAAGTCACGGAAGTCGAGGTCCTCGCCTCCACGTGACGATGGGGGCCATGGTTCCCATTCCCACACGGAGCCGTGCGCCCCGGAGTCAGCCTCCTTTACCCGCCTCTTTCCGGGTACTGGCGCGACTCGGACCCAGATGGAAGCCTACTACAAGGCTCTGCACTCCATCTTCGAGTCACCTCCTCTCCCTGGCGCGCCTTAGGGTCCCACAGTGGAGGTAGGCATTCAGGTTGGATCTCCGCCGGCGGGTTCGCCCTCGGCGCTGACCGAGTGCCTCGGCTCCGGAGCCGTGCCGGCGTCGGGTGCCAACGCCGATGGGCGTTTTAGTCCTGCGCCGTGCCTTTCTGCCTTGTCTCCGCATAGCCCCTGGCGGCTCCCTGCGTTGACATCGGCGTCATCGGAACCGGCGGTCAAGTGCCTCGGCTCCGGAGTCGTGCCGGCTTCAGACAGCCCCCCGCCGAGCCATTCTGCTCTGTCTCCGCATAGCCCCTGGCGGCTCCCTGCGTCGACCTTGGCATTAGCGGCGCCGTGCCTGTCGCCACCTGGTCCTCAGGCTCTGTCTCCGCGCCTCTCCATGGTGGGTTCGACGCCTTTACAGCGTCGTTCGGTGTCGGAGCGGCGTCGTTCGACGCCGGAGCGGTCGCCAGCACCTGCCGGTTCTCCCCTTCCGGAGGGCACAGGCCGGGTAGGCCCGGACTTGTCTCCTCGCCAGTTGCCTCCAATGCCATGGGGGCAGTGGGCCCTTGTTCCTCCTCCTGTGGGACGTGTCAGCTTGCAGCCGTCCCCTACCGATGGGCTATTGTCACCCCCCACCACGCCCACTGAAGCTGGTGCTTTGTATTTGAGGGGTGTTCGTCGGGCTGCAGCTGTTTTACATTTGCACCCTTCTTCTGTGTCCTTGTCTTCCGACCCTTTATTGGATCTCCTCCACCAGGGTGCAGTAGATATTGAGCCCTTGCTACCTTTTAGCAGCTTATTGTTCAATGCCCTTCTCGGGACATGGGCACGGCCCTCTTCCGGAGATGCTGTCGACAGGGCTGTAGCACACCGGCACCGTCCGGCTCCTGAGAGCCCAGCCTGTTTGTCCCTTCAGCCTGGGGCTTATGGCAGGTGTCTTTGGCCACGCAACCTTCCTCTCCACCTCTTCTGCAGCCTCCTACTAGGGAGTCTCGTTGGTTGGAAGCATGTGGACGCGGCATTTTTGCGTCCTCTAGTTCAGCCTTACGTGCTCTAAACACAGCTTGCGTCTTTGCCCAGGCTTCTTCTGCCCTATGGGACTCGGTGGAGTGTCTTTTGCCTGCCCTCCCTGAGTGTCCTCGCGCTGACGTAGCTCGTCTTCTTCACGAAGGCCGAGAAATGGCGCGGTTTACCGTTCGGTCTGCCGTTGACGCTACCGATTCGGTGGGTCGGACGATGGCGAGGTCCGTTGCTTTGCGCCGCCATGCTTGGCTACGCGACGGGGGTTTCCCAGACAATGTCCGTGACAGTCTCCGGGACTTACCATTTGATGGTGTGTCCCTGTTTGACGCACATGCGGACTCTGCGGTTCACCGTCTTCTGTCTACCCTTCCGTAGTGTCTTGCTTCAGGTTGGCCCTGGGTTCCTGGTAATACCTCAGCGGCCTAGCGGCTTCTCGCCGTATTTGCTTTCTTTCATGCAGCAGGTCAGCTGCTTATTTTTTCTGCCTTGCACGCCCTACTACAAGGGTTATATGTTCGGAACCTGTGGTTTCTGTGTTCCCAATTTACGTCCTCTGTCTATGGGCTCACGCTCAAGAGGTGCCCCTTCTGCGGGTTGATGCTTACCCTATGTGGGGTATTTGTTAGCTATTGTATAGCTGCCTTCTTCCCAAGGCAGTCTTTCTATGCTTCTGTGGGGCCCTTTTTACTACGTTGTTCGGCAGCTGTTCCTGTGCGCTTTACTGCTGCTGCATGCCCTCCCGGGGCCTTCTTGCGGTCCATTTGTTGGGCTCTCTCATAGTTGCTGCTGCTGGTCTGCGGCACTCCCCTGCATCTCACTACTCCATTTCTTGAGGCCGGAAGGGCTTTCAGGTCCCTGCCGTCTCATCTCATTTCTTTCGCTGCGGCCGTTCCATCTCTGGACTGCCTATCACAGGACCCTGTCGCTGTGTTCTATTACGTACAGCGCCTGCTCCCTAGTGTGCTTGCTCTCACACGCTGGTGCGTTTTCCAGCACCTTTCCATTGTACGGTTCTACTCTCCTATGCCCGTTCTGCGTAGTCCTTTCATGTTTGGACTTCGCTGTCCAGACCTTGATGCTGTCTTTATCTTGTGCCTTGCTTTTTTGGCCCCTTCCCTACCAGGGCTTTCTATTTCCTGCTGCATTCCGCGCAGGTGTTGTCCTGTTTTTACTTCCAGCTGCGGTTGCTGCTTTCAGCGGGGGTGTTCTCCTCCCAGCAGTGTTTTCTCTGGTGCAGTATTGAGCGTATATCCACTCTTGTTCCTTCCAGTGCTGTTCGGCCTCCCTGTCTGTTTCACAGTAGCCAGTGGGTCTTTCCTGTCGCCTGTGGCTGTTGTATCTGGCTCTGGGCCAGTACCACAGCTACGTAGCTGTTGGTGCTATCATGGTTTTTCTTTCTCAGCTCATCCACCGGGCTGGGCCCTGTCTTCTTTAGTCCTGTCCGGCGTACTACACACACCCAGACCTCCTGCAGGCGTACTTTTCCTTGCGGTGGCTGTGGTCTGGTTCCTCACTTTCGTGAGTGCATGTCTTCGATGTGTGTTTGTTTTGCCGGCTCTCTTTCACACGATACCCCTATTAGTGCGTCTCTCGTGTTTCAGCTGTTGCTCGTGGCGCTTTATGGGGCCTTCTCCTCTCCATGGTGTGGTTCTGGCGGTACATACGGTTTCTCTTGTGTACTTCTGTTCCGCACATTCGTGGCGCTGGTTGTTGCCATTCTTCTCATGCCTGCCCTTTCACATGTCCGATGCATGGGCCACAGTGCATTAGCCGGTCTTGTGTTTCCTTTAACACTGCCTCATCCTGGGAGTCATCAGCATCCTTCCGCTGCTGTTCTCACTTCCACTGTGCTTCTGCATGTCTGTCCTGCCTGCTCGGACTCGGTCCATTTTTTGTACCCTAGCTACACCTTTCTCTTTCCAAGTCCATCAGATCACTGTGGATCCCTCATATTATACACTTGGTTCCTCTCCTTTTTCGGAAGGTATCCACTTTTATTCCGCACAGCCCTTCTGGTTCTGTGCTCACTTCTCCTCTGTTTCACCAACAGGGATTTCCTGCCGCCCTCGGCAGCTTTAATGCCATTGCCTCTCATTGTTGGCCTCTCCCTATGGAGTATTGTACTCCGGTGTTGGCCACTCTGGCAGTTCTGCCCCCACTGTGCTTAGCCGGCTGCTTGACACTTCTGTTCCCCTAACAACTTAGTGGGGTTCTCTCGCAGACCCGCCTCCTATGGGGTATGGCTTTGGTATCTATTCTAAGTTAAGGAATCTGCGGCTAGATGTCTCTATCAGATGTACGAGTTACTTACCTTCGGTAACGGTGTATCTGGTAGAGACGTTGTCTAGCCGCAGATTCCTTAACGCCCACCCATCCTCCCCGATCTGCGAGGACCTGTTCAGGTGGGGTTTTCTACATTCACTCCCTTGGAGTGGTTTATCCTTCTACGGGCGGTATCTTCGCCACCCTCCCCGTTAGGCTTATCCTGGCATTGCTTGTTCTGCTTCTCCCAATCTCATACTTGGGCGATAGGTTCAGGTGTCCTTCTGCGTTTCTCACATCAGTTTCCTCCAGTATGGAGCCTACTGGTGTTTTCTACCCTCCCACCCACCTTCTCCGTTGCTTTTGAGGTCTTTCTAGCCTGTTCCTCAGTCCAATAGTTCTATCATACGGGACACAGTCTCCCTATTTCTTTCTTTAACCCATGGGTTGGGGCTTGCTTGTTTGTCGCAGTTGGCTCAATTCATTACTCCTTTTGCCTCAGGAGAGGAGCATTCTGTCGCTTTTGTGGGGTTGCTTTTCATTCCCTTCGAGTGCTGACTTTCTGTCGTCTGCCTCGGTCTTCTGTTTATACATCTATTTCCCTTAGGGGTAACATTCACTTCGCTTACGCGCCATAGCTTCTCCATGTATTGCTCTGCTCTTTCCTTTTCAACACCTTTCAGTCAACAGTGCTTCTCACTGTTGTTCATGGTGCCTTCTCACCCATTTTCTTTTTTTATTCGCACACTGTTCCCATACTCTCACGGTTTTGCTGGGGGCTCCGCGTTGTGGCGCGGAAAAGTTCCTCCGAAGAAAACTGACGTCAGCGCGCTATATAGCTCCACTGACGTCATGTCTGGGGACGACGTCGGGGCGGAGCCAGGCGGCGCCACCCCCCCGGCGCGCAGAGGTACAGCTACGCAAGATTTTTCCGGATCCAGTCTGACGCCTGGGGATATTCTAAGTTAAGGAATCTGCGGCTAGACAACGTCTCTACCAGATACACCGTTACCGAAGGTAAGTAACTCGTACATTAAGAACCACTACATTAGACCATAAACTAGGCTCTGACTTTTCACACGGCATTTGACCATCTCTGGCAGCTTTTCAGCCCCAGCTTTAACCATCATTAAGCTTTTTCCATTCTCTCTTATGATTTTTTTTTTTATAGTCTGGACCACATGCAGGTAGTGGGGTTCATCAAAGCCTTCACATATAGCACCCCATACACAGGGTTTAGAGTTGTTGGCGCATAACAATGTAAATTATTGAGTTTTATCATCTCATTGTTATGCGAAGGTCGTCATAAGTCTGCATTGCCTGGGTCCTTGGTTACCCAGGCTACTTTGGTTGTGCATCAACAGAACCACTCAGTGATTCAGAGAGCATCATTGGCCCAGGCCACCTTGCCAGTCTTTTCTCCAAGTGCATGCAGAGGTGTACTATAGCAGTTGGGCGCAGGGCCACTGCTCAGTAGCTAACATAGGGGAGTTCTGATTGAGGGACCAGGGAGAAGGTGTGTTTCTTGCATGCCTGCTACTTCAGATTCCCTTCAGCCTGTACCTGTCGGATTCCTTCCCTGCATTTGGATAGGAGCGCACCTGTACGACGTGGCATAGCTTACTCAACATAGATGACAATTTGCAATGCCACGTACTCCATCTTCTAGTAGTCCTTGTCTGGTTCAATCATGTGGTCTGGGGTAGGTGGTCCTGTTTTCTACAAGCGCTCTGTTTCAGTGGTTGTTTTAAAGTGATATGTCATCGTGGTGTTTCGCTCTTTGTTGAAGCCATGAATGTTTCACAACCAACTTTCAAAAATGTGTTTGGAAGCACTGAGGCCACCACGTGTAGAAATGTTTGTCATGACCAAGCTTTATTGTATTGTGTGTGCTTCTATGTAGAGCTTCATACCCCTAACGTGACCGATTTCTTTTGCAGAGTTATTTACTTGCTTCAACCCTACCCTGTGGATTTTAGTTCAAGAATTCTCCATGCCATTGCAACGTCTGCTACATCTGTAAGTTGAAAATTTCTAATGAAAGTAGAGCATGGAAAGTGAGCTTTAGATACATATTTTCAGAAATATAATACAAGACTCTGTCTCTGTGGAACATGAGGGCACTTATTTTGAATTTCCTGTTTGTGTGGCTTCTATGACTAGATCTCCACTCTCTATATTAACAGAAAATTTAAGGCATTTGTTTTGTACACCGTGTTTCTGACAGACTTATTGTTTTATTTTTTTATTATAGATTTTATCGTTTAATACAGAAGTAAAAATAACAGAGAAGAAAGACATTACAAGCAGCAGGGGAGGGATGAAAGCCCTGCCCTGAAACATTGTGTTCTGAGGGGAAATGTAATAAAAAGTTGGGTAGCCAATGCCTAGAGGGGTGCTGGTGGTAGAAACAGAGGATTTCCGATGAAGGGTCCTGGCAATATGTCCATAACACAGAATGGTGCCGTTGTTAGAAGTCCTTTCCAAGATCATCTTGGCTAGGGAGACAATGCATACGTTAAGCATTTGGAGCGTCACTATGAAGAGAGGGGGGTAAAGAAAGAGGGGGAAAAGGAAGGGGGATATAAAGGACTATGTGGGGAGTGGGGGGGAGGTGAAAAAATCACATCTAAAAGACAATTAGTTATGGATTCCTTACCTTAGAATTACCCCCAGGCGTCAGACTGGATCCGGAGAATTTTTTCGGTAGGTGGCGTCGGTCGACTCCGCGTTCGTCGTTGGCGTCTTGATCGCCGGAATGACGTCGCGGTATCTACTTAGACGCCGCCCCTGCGCGCTGACGTCAGTAATTTCTTTTTCCGCGCCAGCCAGCGCAGATCCAGAGGGAGCGGTACCTCTAGTCGCTTTTTGACTGTCCTTTTTTTCCGACTTTTTGTCCGCATTTTTTCGAGTTGTTCGACTCCTGGTGCACAGGGATGTCACATCGGCAAACCGGCTTCAAGCCTTGTGGCTCCTGCCACAAGCTGATGTCGGTGACGGACCCCCACCTTGTGTGCCTCTGCTGTCTGGAGCGCAACCACGACCCAAAGTCGTGCTCCGACTGCCGGGCCATGGCCCGAAGTCTTTGCGGGAGCGGTCCCAAAAACTTCAGGAGGCCCGGCATTTGTCTCCGCGCCGCTCGAAGTCCCGGTCGAGAGGGAGGTTGCGGGACTAGTCGTGGAGCCATCACCACCACTCCACGTCAAAGTCTTCGTCTTCCGGTAAGTCGAAGCCCAAAGAGAAGGCGAAGAAGCACAGTCGCTCTTCGCGTTCTCCCAGTCCGTCACAAGACAAGATGCAGAACGTAGTCGTCCGGCTCTGCCCGCGGAGCCTGTTGGGTCGACTCTGAGCCCCCCCCTTCCCGGGAGCCAGAACGACCCCTGCCCAACTTCGTAGTTTTTACAAAGCCCACCATCTTTGGGCAGCCCAACTCCGCCGGCGCGCCTTCGGGCACCGCGGACTCGGCTGGGGGCTCTATGCCTTCGATGCCGGCGGCTTCGGCCCCGGCGCCGCAGGGACCCAGGCCTGGATCCGGATCGGCGCTGGTAGACCTTACGACACCTCCTCTGGCGCTGAATCCATTGGCGACACCTCCGGCCTCTGACGCCGGTTGTGTCCCCAACCGACCTCGACCCCAGCCTCCCCCTCGACGTTGACTCAGAGCTGGACCGGCATCGACCAATGTCTGTACCGGCGCCGACCGGTACTTTTGTACCCCTGTTCTCCCCTGGTGTTCCCTATCGTCCTGAGTGGCTACCAGAGGAGGGTGAGGAGGACTGGGAGGGGTCTGTGGACCCTCTGGCAGACCAGTTGGAAAAACCGGACTGGAGAGAGGAGTTGGGTGAGGCCATTAGTTTGGACACTTCTCCAGACCTTGGCATGCTTTCTCCCCACAGTGGCATAACACAGGCCCCGTATCCCCCGCGGATCGGGCGGGGGCTCCGAGCTTCAGGGGGCCCCCTCAGCACAGTAGTCGGGCCTGAGAGCTCCGGATTCAATCCGGAGCAGGCCCCTCCATGTACCTTGCAGGTGGGCCCCCTCAACGTTCGTTACGCCGGTATCTCCCCCTACAGTGGCTATGGAGGAGGGTGCTTATTACGCTGTGTTGTTGCGTAGGGCGGCTGAGGTCTTGAACCTAGAGCTTTCTACAGTGGCGGTCAGGACTAACCTCCTGACCGAGGTGCTTCAACCGGCAGCGGCCTCTTCGGAGCCCTGCTGCCGTTTAATGAGGGCCTCATGGACATCCTTCTAGGTGCTTGGTCCAAGCCCAGCACAGGGTCTCCTGTGGATAGGATGATTGCCCGACGCCACCGCCCTGCCCCGTGCGACCCCATTTTCCTCTCCCAACACCCCACCCCGAGAGCTTGGTGGTCCAAGTCTCGACTTCCAAGGGCGCATTCCCTACTGCTCCACCTGATAGGGAATCCAAGAAGCTGGACCATCTTGGGAAGATGTTTTCTTCCGCCAGCTTAGAACTGTGGTCGGTGAACACTGCATGTCTCTTGGGCCGTTACTCCCATTCTGTGTGGGACACGGTCGCGCAGGTGCTGCTACAGTGCCCAAAGGCGGCCCGGGCCGTACTCTTCCGTGCAGTTGCCGAGGGTAAAGACGCAGCGAAGTTCCAGGGCTACGGCCAGATCCTTGGGCCTCGCTACCACCTCTTGCCCTGCGCAGTCTGCTTTTCACCCCTTTCGTGGCTACGGAAGGGGTCCCCCGCCACGTTCCGTCCAGAATCACAGGCCTGCGCAAGCTGTCCAGCCTCAGCACGGCTGGGGACGTGGACCCAGCGTCGTGGGTCAGGCGGCCAACAGGCGGGCCAGTCCACCAGCACCCCTTCTGCAGCAGCCTCCAAGCCCTCCTAGTCTGACCTTTCAGGGCCACCAGTTGCCAGTGGGCAGGAGGATTCGCCATCACCTCCCCAACTGGCTCAACATCACGTCGGACAGGTAGGTTTTGCAGATAGTCGGAAGGGGCTACTCCCTCACCTTCGAGACTACCCATCCCTCCATGCCACCTGCCTTCCATCACATGTTGGAGGATCACTTGGCCCTTTTCCATCAGGAAGTTGCGGCTCTCTTGGCCAAGGGAGCCATTGAGCGAGTCCCTGTGCCAGAAGTAGGTCGTGGTTGCTACTCTCACTACTTCCTGGTGTCCAAGAAGGACAAAGGCCTGCGTCCTATCTTGGAACTCGGGGACGTCAACCGCTTCCTTCGGAAGGAGAAGTTCAAAATGTTGACATTACCTCAGGTCCTGTCTGCCCTCGACCCTGGAGACTGGATGGTAGCGTTGGACTTGCAGGACGCCTTTTTTCACATCCCCGTCCTGCCTGCCCACCGGCGTTACCTACGGTTCACGGTAGGCCACGATCATTTTCAGTTCACCATGCTCCCCTTTGGCCATACCAGCGCCCATCGGGTGTTCACGAAAGTGATGGCGGTGGTCGCAGCTCATCTGCACAGATCAGGGGTTCCAATCTTCCCCTATCTCGACGACTGGCTGTTGAAGGCGCGCTCGCCCCAGGCTGTCGTCTCCCACCTCCAGACTACGGCCGACCTCCTGCATTTGCTGGGGTTCACCATGAATGTGCCGAAGTCACACCTGATTCCCTCTCAGAAGCTCTTTCATCGGAGCGGTTCTGGGCACGGCGCAGTTTCAGGTTTATCCTCCCGAACAGCGCGTCCGGGATATTCGGGCTCTGATTCCGATCTTTCAGCCTCTATCCCAGGTTTCGGTCAGAGTGACCCTACTGGGCCTCATGGCCTCCTGCATCCTGCTGGTGGACTATGCCAGATGGCATATGGGGGCTCTGCAGTGGGACCTGAAGTTCCAGTGGGCACAGCTTCAGGGGAATCTTTCCGATTGCGTCCAGATCTCGGTGGACACTGCACACCAATTGCAGTGGTGGCTAACGAACCAGGATTGGGTCAACAGCAGATCCCTCTCCCTTCCCCAACCAGAGGTCACAGTGGATGCATCACTTCAGGGGTGGGGCGGCCACATGGGGGAGGCGGATATCAGGAGCCGCTGGTCTCTGGCAGAGTCCGGGCTCCACATCAATCTTCTGGAGCTCTGGGCGATTCGTCTTGCACTGAAGGCATTCCTTCCTTTTGTCAAAGTAAGAGTAGTGCAGGTGTTCACGGACAACACCACCGCCATGTGGTACTGCAACAAACAGGCCGGGTGGGGTCGTGGACCCTATGTCAAGAGGCTCTTTGCCTTTGGACGTGGCTGGAACATCAGGGCATGTCCCTGGTGGGTCAACACCTAGCAGGTTCTCTAAACACCAGGGCGGACGAACTCAGCCGCCGATGCACGATGGATCACGAATGGCGTCTTCACTCCTAGGTGGTGCAAGGTCTCTTTCAGCAGTGGGGAGAGCCTTGGTTAGATTTTTTCGCCACCGAAGGGAACGCACAATGTCAGCAGTTCTGCGCGTTGTAATTTCCAAGGCGGCACTCGCTAGGCGATTCTTTTTGTCGCGAGTGGAGATGCGTCTTATATACCCCTTTCCGCCTATACCACTTCTGCCTAGAGTGCTGAAGAAGATCAAGCACGACCGGGCCTAAGTCTTTCTGGTGGCTCTGGACTGGGCATGAAGAGTCTGGTATTCTGACCTCTTGACCATGGCCATCGATCCTCCGATCAGACTGCCTCTTCGGGAGGATCTTCTGTCGCAGCAGCAGGGGACGGTCCTCCACCCGAACCTGTCCAGTCTACACCTGCTTGCGTGGAGATTGAGCGGCGGCAGTTGATTCCTTTTGACTTGCCTCCCGAAGTTTGTGATGTGATTCTGGCAGCCAGGCGTCCCTGGAACAAGTTTGTGGCATGGTGCACAGCAAAGGCTGTGAATCCCCTTTCTGCCCCTCTTTCTGAGGTTCTTCTGTTCCTTCTTTCTCTGGTTACCATCAAGGGCTATCTTTGTGCAATCTCGGCCTTCCTCAGGCTTCCTGATCAGCCCTCTCTTTTTAAGTCCCCTGTTGTTAACAGGTTTCTTACAGGCATTACACACCTCTTTCCTCCTGTTCCGTTTATAATGCCTCAGTGGGACTTAAACTTGGTTCTTACTTTCTTAATGTGCGCTCCCTTTGAGCCTCTGCATAACTGTCCTCTTCGTCTTCGTACTCTGAAGGCAGCCTTTCTGGTAGCCATCACCTCCGCTCGGCGGGTGAGTGAGCTCCAGGCTCTTTCATGCAAACCCCCCTTTCTGTCTGTTCATCCAGACAAGGTTGTTCTTCGGACGCGTCCGTCCTTCTTGCCAAAGGTGGTTACTGCCTTCCACATTGGGCAGACCATCACTTTGCCCACCTTCCAGAGAGGAAGAGAGGCTCCACCGTCTGGACCCAAAACGTGCGCTTTCCTTTTACATCAACCGCACACAACAGTTCCGGGTGGATGACCAGCTCTTTGTTGGCTATGTGGGCGCCAAAAAAGGTCGGGCGGTACTCAAAAGGACCATCTCCCGCTGGGTCATCTTGTGTATCAAGGCCTGCTATTCTTTGGCTAAGAAGGAGCCTCCTGTTGGGCTGCGTGCCCATTCCACCAGGGCAACGGCTGCTACCACGGCTTTAGGCCGCGGTGTTCCGTTACAGGATATATGTCAGGCAGCTACGTGGGCCTCGCTGCACACGTTTACCAAACATTACTGCCTTGACAGCCAGGTCCGGAGGGACGGCTTCTTTGGCCGTTCTGTCCTCCGGGACTTCCTTGTCTGAATCTGTTCGCAGACCCACCACCGGGTTGGTATTGCTGGGGTATCTATTCTAAGGTAAGGAATCTGTCACTAACGTGTCTCTTTCAGATGCACAAGTTACTAACTTGTGTAACGATATATCTGTAAGAGACAGTAGTTAGTGACAGATTCCTACCGCCCACCCATCCTCCCCGTTCTGCGAACTGATTTCTAGGGTTAAGGACATCGCTTTCAGGGCCCTAGTATTTTTCAGACACCAATGTCAGCTTCTTGCATGGCTCTGCGTTCTTGGCGCGGAAAGTCGTGTACAGAACTGGACGTCAGCGCGCAGGGCGGCGTATAAGTACTGCCCGCGACGTCATCCCGGCGATGCCGACGACGGACGCGGAGCCGCACGACGCCGCCTACCGACGCGCAATGGTACTGCTACGCAAAAACTTTCCGGATCCAGCCTGACGCCTGGGGATATTCTAAGGTAAGGAATATGTCACTAACTACTGTCTCTTACAGATATATCGTTACACAAGTTAGTAACTTGTGCATCTGTAAGAGACATATTAGTTATGGATTCCTTACTGCCCCACCCATCCTCCCCGTTCTGCAAACTGACTTCTAGGGTAAGGTACTTCCTTTCAGGGCTTTAGTTTTGTTCACCACTGGTCAGTGTCTTAAATGGCTCTGCGCTTCTGACGTGGAATGTCGTTTAAAGAACTGACGTCAGTGCGAAGGGGCGGCGTCTATGTAGATACCGCAACGTCATTCTGGCGATCATGACGCCACCGACGTACGCGGAGTCGACCGACACCACCTATCGACGCGCAGGGGTACTGCTGAAGAAAAAATTCTCCAGATCCAGTCTGACGTCTGGGGGGTAATTCTATGGTAAGGAATCCATAACTAATATATGTCTCTTACAGATATATCGTTACCGAAGGTAAGTAACTTGTTCATTAGTGTTCCTGGATTGTCCGGTATAGTAACCTATTCGGGGGGCAAGACTGCTTATGGGTGGCATTATAGAGGGGGGTATTGTACAGATGCGTTAGGGGTATGACAGCTGTGGGGGGACCTGAATCTTTACTGGGGTGTGCCGTTGTGTTTAAGCAGAATGTTAGAGGGTGCTCATTCAGTTGTGGGTGCTGGGGATAGGGCAGGGGGAGTGTGTGATATCGGGTTTAGATGGAGGCGATATGACTGCCAAATAGCCTTGGGTCACGAGGCGAGAGGTTGAAGCGAGGAGTATCTGTTTGCATGTCGCAGTACGTCATGCTTTGAACCCATGCCTCCTTTGTTGTGGGTTGCTTAGTGCCCCAATGTATTGCTATTTCTCTTTTTGTTAATAGTAGTGATATAGCAGTGTATCGGCGGTGTGTCAGTGGGACATCAATGACGATTCTTATTAGGGCAAGTTTAGGAGATGGGGAGAGCGGCATGGAAATTATACCCGATATCACGTGGAATATTGTGGTCCAGTATGTAGCAATGCATGGGCATATCTGACATGTGGGCAAAGTCAGCAGTAGGAAAGGGACATTTTGGACATTGGGGTGTTTTGGAGGGGTCAAATGTGGCCAGTTCTGCCTGTGTGACATATATACAATGAATGAATTTGAAATGAAGCAGTTTGTGCCTGTGGTTTGGGGACACCCTTTTAATTTGTTCGTGACTGCTGGCCCATTCCTTGTCTGACAGAGAATCACCCAGATCCTCCTCCCATCGATTCTGCACTCCCCTGTCCCTCACCTGTTTGAGTGCCATATACGCCCGGTATAGTTTAGTTCCGAGATGCGAGCCGTCTTGATCGGTTATTAGAAGTGTGAGAGGCATGAACTCCTCAGGAGGAAGAGGGAAGGGGGAATTGCAGAGCAAAGAGCAGCGAGTACTCTGGTCGCTATGAACTTGTCCATGTGAGACATCTGCGGTTCGTGCAGTTAGGGATAATGCGTGTCCATCCGGGAATAGGGACCCAATAGTGTGGAGATGTAATTTACGTGATGTACATTGAACTGCTTTCTTGGTGGTGGGTGGGATTAGCGGATTTTGCGATAAGGTGATGTTAGGTGAGTATAGAGATCCTGAGCCTAGAAGTAAGCTCAGCTTGTGCCAGGCCCAGCAGGTGGTAGATAAAGGTTGTATATCATTAGGATCTAGTCACATGCCTGTTGGAAATATTGCTCGCAGCGGGGTAGGCTCGGACAGGTCTTGCTCGGGTTTAGTGTATGGGATGTGCTCGTCGGAATGAAACTAGTGGTACGCAAACTGTGCTTGTGCTACCAGATAATATAGATGTAGGTCGGGGACAGCAAATCCTCCCCTCTTGTAGGGAAGGGTCAAAGTATCCCAAGCGATCCGTGGTCTCAGTCCCGCCCAGACCAGGCGGATCAACAGCCCACGGAGCTGCGTGAAGAATGCTTTGGTTAATGGGATTGGTATATTAGTGAATAAGTACAAGATCTTGGGGAAGGACATTCATTTTAGTGAGGGCAATGCAGCCGGCCATTGATAATGGTTGTTGAATCCAGGGTTCCACCTGCTGTGCGAGTTTTTCAATGGCAGGCCCATATTTAAGCGAATGACTTGCTCTTTATTTCTTTGCAGGGTAATTGCTTAATACTTTGTGGTGTCCGCTCCCCATCGGAGTGGGAGATCCCTATCCACCTGGGTGGTAGAGTCTGTGAGCAGAAATAGTTCAGACTTATTCCAATTGATACAGAGGCCAGACATGTTTGCGAAGTGACCAATCTCGGCAATAAGAGGTTGCAAGTTTGTGATGGGGTCTCTGACAAATAGCAAAATGTTGTCAGCATACATTCATAAAAGCAGTGGCCCTGGGCGGAATCGAAGGCCTCAGTGCATGTGTTTCTCCTGCAGATGTCTAACTAAGGGGTCCATTGCAATTATGAAGAGGAGGGGGAAGAGGGGACAGCCCTGGCGTGTGCCACTGAAAACCGGAAAGGGAGGGTAAAAGGGAGCCATTCACTCGGAGTCTGGCTGTGGGGGAAGAGTATTCTGACAGACTTCTAACTGCTGATTCCTCACCTTGTGAATCCCATGGGGATTCACATGGTGGTCACAGGGTTGACGTCCCTCAAAGTCCTCTCGGTGCTTGCAGAAGTCCAGTCACCACTGAACTACTGGTCGCCCAGTATCGCGGTCACAGGCCAATCCTTCCTGGGTCGATGGTTCCTCCTCTGGGAGGGATCTCAGCTGCACTTTGACAATACTCCCGGGCTCCCCAAACTTGGGTGCAACTTTGGGAGTCGGTCCTATTCTCTGTGCTGCACGGTGGCGCCGGATTGAAGCCTTTGGGCTACCAACTTGCCCCAGCAGGCATCTTCAGCTGTTGTGTTTCTGTGCTGTGAACAGGAGACCAACTCACCAACCCATTGCAATTATGAGGGAGGAGGGGGGCGTGTGCCATGGGAAACCGGAAAGGGGGCGTGAAAGGGAGCTGTTCACTCGGAGCCTGGCTGTGGGGGAAGAGTATTCTGACAGAGCTTCTAACCGCTGATTCCTCACCTTGGGAATCCCCCCTGGCTCCAGACTGGAACTGGATAATTTTCAATAGCCATTCACTCGTGCATCCGTAGGTGGCAGTATGTGGCTTCACGTGAGATCCATGCCACCCCAGATGTAGCGTCGGAGCCAGTATATCTGTACCACCTTTGCTTGTTAATGTCGGTTCCTTTTTTTCAGTGGATCCGGAGCTCCTATGAATCCTGTCAATTCGACAATTTTTTTTCCATAAAACTTTGCCAGTGTGCAAGTAACATATCCCAACCAAAAAACCCAAAGTTTAATCCGTGTAGGTGGTGACGGACATCCACGATGGGAGTCGGATCCTAGTCCCTGTGCTGCACGGTGGCGGCAGATTGAAGACTATGGGCTACCAACTTGCCCCAGCAGGCTTCTTCAGCTATTGTATTCATGTGCTGTGAACAGGAGACCAGCTCACGGGTCCATTGCAATTATGAAGAGGAGGGGGGAGAGGGGACAGCCCTGGCATATGCCATGGGAAACCGGAAAGGGGGGTGAAAGGGACCAGTTCACACGGAGCCTGGCTGTGGGCGAAGAGTATTCCGACAGACTTCTAACCGCTTATTCCTCCCCTTGTGAATCCCCCCATGCTCCAGACTTGATCTGTATTATTTTCAATAGCCATTCACTCGCGCATCAGTAGGTGGCGGTATGTGGCCCCACATGTACCACCTTTGCTTGTTAATGTCAGTTCCTTGCTTTCTGTGGATCCGGAGCTCCTATGAAACCTGTCAATTGGACAACAAAATTTCCATCAAACTTTGCCAGTGTGCAAGTAACCTATCCCCACCAAAAACCCAGAGTTTAATCTGTGTAGGTGGTGACGGACATCCACGATGTCTCTGGTGTCTTGGCTCCAAGCACCACTCTGCATCATGTGACTGCTTCGCAAAAATAGACATCTGCAACTGTTAAGCCACATTGCCGTTGCGGAATTCCAAAGGAAGACCAAGAAGACACGGTCTCAGTTCAGGTAAGTCGAAAAAGTTCTATAAATATATATTTTGTCCCCATCGCCTCATCACTCTCATTATTCGGAGTCACGCAGCATCCCGAGTACCTACAGGCTGCGGAGCGGTTACCCGATTTCAGAACCAATTCGGACCACTCCAGATGTACACGACTTCTACAGGCCATCGGCAATGCTGCAACAACCCAAAGGACTTAAAACAGGCCTGGGGAAAAAATGTGCTACTCCTCTAGGTCTCTTTGGCACGCCTTCAGGCACCACGGATCCGAGGCGGCCTAAAGTTAGGTTACTTTTGACGGATTCCTCCCTGATGCGGACTATGCCACTCAACCTCGCTTCAAGGTCAGATCGATCTCCGTGCTAGGCTTCTCTGGCCTCACCACTGACATGTCGCCTGAGGCTGCTAGCCTGGGCCTCGAAGCCAACATCAATGTCACCGATGCCTGAAACGGATCCAATAGTGTTATTGGACTCTGAAGCCCAATCTCAATCATGTTTCTTCTCGCATTCAGACCTTGAAATCTCAACACTACATGATGATGATGATGATGCTGCTGATGGAAAAAAACCATTCGAGGATGAGAAACTATTTTTAGACTTGAAGGATGCCAGTGGCCTGGGTACCTCCCCAGATATTGGCTTATCCTCACCTAAACCAGCTATGTTATAGAGGAGTTTGCCGCCGTCGCAACAGTAATGAGGAGGGCGGCAGAGGTGCTAGATCTCACCTTGCCCACAACAGAATTCAAAACAAATATCCTTAATCCAGGACAAACAAGCCAGGAACTTATTCTGCCTTTTAACGAGGCACTCACTGATATACTAGTGGGCACCTGGACAAAGTCAGAATCTTGCCCTCCAGTTAACAGACAGGTGGCAAGGTGGCATAGGCCTGCCTCTGGGGATCCTGATTTCCTCATAGAATTCAGAGAGCCTGGCAGTGCAGGCATCAACTTTAAATCCCAATGTGCTTCCACCACCATGCCGGACAGAATCAAAACACATGGACACATTCATCAAGCCAACGTTTTCATCTGCAAGTCTTGCCCAAGTATCAAATAATACCAACTGCCTTCTGATGAGATATTTGCAAGCTTTGTGGGACAGAAAGGCAAACTTTTTTCCATCTGTTTTAGACGATATGCGGCCTACACTATAGGGCTTCACCAAGAATCAGCGCAGTACTCCATTCGCTTAGGCTTGGATACTACCAACTCTATATGCCTGAATTTGCTCCACAGGCTTCTCCAATAATGTCCAACAATCCCTAAATAGACATGCGTTAAATGGCTTACGCCTTTTTGGCTCAAAGGCAAACTCTGCCTAGAAACGTTTAAGGAGAGTAAAGTCACAGCACACACTCTAGACGTTGCTCTGCCTGTTCAGCACCTTCCCCAGCAATTTTACCCATTTCAAGGATTAGACCGGGTATTCCAGCAGAGGCAATGCCTGATTATGCCTCAGCTACAGCAAGCATCACAGTCTTTTTGAGAGAGAGGCAAGAGAGTAGGCCGACAGCATCCAGGCCCCCAGTAGCAAAGATCTTGCCAAACCTCACCCCAGTCCTGCAAAACTGCTTTTAAGTAACCCTCATCTGCGTATGCTCGCCCCGTGGGAGATCACATCACCTTTCACCTTCATGGTGGAGGAGTGTGAGGAAATGGGGTGTATTATATGGTGTGGTTGTGCGATTGCACCATGTGATACACTTACCAACCCATTTAGAACCCTTGGGTTTAATTTGTCAAACCTTTAATTCAACCCTGGGTAACTGTGGCTCTGAGCAGCAAGGCTTACACAAAGGAACAATGTAAAGCATTTAAACAGCACCAGAACTGAAGAAGAAATCAACAAGACGCCCAAGAAATCGGACACCAATTTATAAAAACAGATTATATTTTTATACACCTCAACAAAAAAGATCCATTGGAGGTTTCTGGAGATATAGAATTTACAAGGTATAGCAAATCAGGGTATTTCACTCCACGGCAAACAAGCACTGGCAGATTTGACACAAACTTTTTCAACTAAATGTTTGGGTAGTTGGAATGCTTTCACTTGGAGTCACTTTAGGCCACCAACTCCAGTAGGGAGCCAGTGAGGGGGGCCAGCAAGGTCCTCAGAGACGGTTACCTCAGTAGGTGAAGCAGTCCTCAGTCAGTTCCAGGCACTTTTATCTGTTGCAGGGCTTTACTATGGAAGTAGTCCCTATGCAAGGAATGAAAGATGCTGAAGATCCTCAAAGGATGCTGTGGATGCAATGCAGTTGACAGGGGGCCTTGCTGCTACTACTCTGCAGTCCACAAAGGGAGTGAGGTTGTCCTGGTCACAGGGTTGACGTCCCTCAAAGTCCTCTCGGTGCTTGCAGAAGTCCAGTCACCACTGAACTATTTGTCGCCCAGTATCGCAGTCACAGGCCAAGCCTTCCTGAGTCGATGGTTCCTCCTCTGTGGGGGATCTCAGCTGCACTTCAACAACACTCTTGGGCTCCGCAAACTTGGGTGCAACTTTGGGAGTCGGATCCTAGTCCCTGTGCTGCACGGTGGCGGAGGATTGAAGACTTTGGGCTACCAACTTGCCCCAGCAGGCATCTTCAGCTGTTGTGTTCCTGTGCTGTGAACAGGAGACCAGTTCACCGACCCTTGGAGTTTTGGCTTTAGCTGGGCTCTGGAGACGGCTTCTCCTTGAGCAGGACACAGCAGGCACAGTCCCTGTCCTTTGCTAGCCAACAGGTTCAGCAGGTGCAGTCCACGCCGGTGCAGCCTCTTTGCTGGTTCCACGTGCAGCACGGCAGTCCTTCTTTGGTCCTTCATCCTGTCCAGTCGAGATCTGAGTTTGGTATGCCAGTGGTGCCCTACTTGTGCTCAGAAAATGCCCTCCGAACAGGATGCGGTCAGTAGCCAGTGGGCTACCAGGTTCCCTCCCACCTGATGACCACTTCCTGTGAAGTGTGGCATCTGGGCATCCCAGGACGCACCATTCTGCCCACTCCTAATATGGCAGGACCCCATTCTCAGGGTGTGGAGCTCCCTAGTAGCCCGAACCAGAAGTGTGACGTACCAAGGGAGCTACATGCCCCTGGAAAACTGGTTTAGCAACTGGTTTCCCCTCTCCTGTCCCATGTGCCAGCCTGTCTTCCTGACCAATGGAGCAGCCTCTCTCCCAACTGTTACCCATTTGCCCTTTAAAGACTGCTTTCCAATCCAATCCAATCCAATAGCATTTATAGAGCGCACAGCTACCACCTACGGTGGTGTCCCGGCGCTATGAGGTTAAAGCAGTGGGGGGAGGAGGTAGGCTAGGGCAGATCAAACAGCCATGTTTTCAAGGCACTCCTAAAAATGGATTCGGACTCAGCCTTGCGCAGATGAACGGGCATCTCATTCCAGAGGGCGGCTGTTCTAACTGCGAAGGCACGCCCTCCCATCCTAGCTTTCCGAAAGCGGGGGGCACGGAGCAGCAGCTGAGAGTTAGAGCGCAGAGTTCTGTTCTGGTGGTATATCTGGAGTCTCTGCCTAAGGTAGCCAGGCCCACAGTCTCTTGTCGCTCTGAAGGCCAAGAATAAGGCCTTAAATTGAATTCTCCTTTTTACCGGCAGCCAATGTAGGCTGCGCAGGGTGAGGGGAGATGTGGTGTCGAAGGGGCACCTTTCTGATAAACCTAGCTGTTGCGTTCTGGACTGTCTGCAGCCTTTGGATAAGATGGGCCGGAAGACCCAGGTACATGCTGTTAGCATAGTCCAGCTGAGATGTAATCAAGGCATGGACTATGGTGGCCCGACAGTCCATAGGCAGTAGATGGAGAAATCTGAGCAAGGTTTTAAGTTTCCAGAAACACGCTCTGGAAACTTGACCAATCTGGGCCTTAACAGACAGTTCAGAATCGAATTTAAAGCCTAGGTTTCTGACCGAGGACACTGGAGTGGGAGGGGGATTCAGTTGCAACGGCCACCAAAGGTCAGCTGAGGGGGGTGAAGATTGATTGAAAAACATCACCTCGGTTTTATCCGTGTTCAGTTTAAGACAGTTGTCTGTCATCCAAGAGGAGATCTTAGTGAGGCAGAACCTGAAACTGTCAAACGCAGCCTTCGTTATAGCTGAAATGAGAACACCAGTTGCGTGTCGTCCGCGTATGATATTAGTCGTACACCACAGTGGTTCATTATAGAGGCTAGAGGGGCGAGATAGACATTAAACCGGGTCTGGCTAAGCGCCGAGCCCTGTGGTACTCCACAGCCCATGGTGCTAGGAGAGGAGACATGTGGGCGAAGGAAGACCTGCTGAGACCGCTCATCCAGAAATGATTGGAACCAGTTTAGGATGGTCCCCGAGATACCCATCTGAGCTAAGCGGTCTAAAAGGATCGAATGAGAGACTGTATCAAAGGCTGCAGATAAGTCTAGCAGCACGAGCATAGCACTGCTGCCCTGGTCTAGGGATTCTCGGATGGTTTCCGCCACTTCCAGCAGAGCGGTCTCAGTACTATAGCCCTTCCTAAAACCCGATTGTGAGTCGTGCAGCAGGTTGTTGGACTCCAAATAGGTGGAGAGGTGTCTCTGCACTTCCTTCTCCAAAGTTTTTGCAGGGGCGGGCAGGAGTCAAATGGGCCTAAAATTCATGAGTATACTGGGGTCTGCGTCTTCTTTTTTAAGAATAGGCAGGACAAATGCCTTTTTCCAAACTGAAGGGTAGCTACCAATCCTTAGAGAGGTATTCCAAATAATGTTTAAATGGGGATTGAGAAGGGGAGCCAGGAGATTAAAAATCTGGCTGGACATGGATCTAGGGGTGAGCCAGACTTAATTCTTCCAAGATCTTGCAGAGATGCCGCTGGACAAAATGTCTGAAATTCCGACCAGTGGGGAGGTGGGGTAGGGACCATGGAGGTGGGCAGCCTGTCCCCCGGTCCCGGGAAGGAAGAGTAAATAGACTGTACCTTCTCCTGGAAGAAGGTAGACAGATCTCTGCAGAGATCAGCTGTTGGCGTTATCTTACTAGTGGTGGCTTGAGGTTTCATAAAGTCATGCACAATTTTAAAAATTTCCTTGGAAGAGTTGTTTGATTCATTAATTTGGTTTGCTAGAAAGTCCTTGATAGCCCTGCGTTTGAGGGCATGAAATTTTTTGTGCAATTTTATATATGCTTTTGCGTCCGGATTGTACGTTTTTCGCCAGATACGCTCCAACTTTTTGCATGCACTTTTCACAGATTGGAGTTCTGGTGAAAACAAGGGGGAGGATGGCTTTTTCCTAACTTGTTTCACCATTTTCATGGGAGCAATAGAGTCAATGGAGGTGGTAACCCATTCATTAAATGCAGTTGCATCGTGGCTGGGATCGCCTGTCAGCAGAAGTGGAATATTGAGTAAGTCAGGATCCATGGACTCAATAGAGACTTTTTTCCAATTTCTTTTCATCTCCACCTCAGGTTTCACACTGCAAGTCCCATCCCCTCTTGATAGGCTAAAGGGGACCGGCCAGTGGTCTGACCATGTCAGTGGCACAGGAGCCTCCACCCTAATTGAAGGATCGTTTGAAAAAATGAGGTCCAAAATATGACCAGCATGGTGTGTGGTAGACATAACCTGCTGAGTCAAATTAAATCCTCCTAGCATCTCAGCCACCTGGAGCACCAGCACACAGTCCTTCACGTCCATGTGGATGTTGAAGTCGCCCAGAACCGTGAGGTTGGTATATCTTAGTGTAAGATCCGCAATAATGTCACCTAATTTGGGGAGGTAGGCAGCTGTTGAGTCAGGCGGTCGGTAAACCAGCAAGCCTGCAACCGTATGCCCTGGTGAGGTTTGGATAGAAAAGGACATGGCTTCAATAGTGCCTATGTTCTCTATTTTTTTGCAAGAAATGTCCCACTTGTCGTTCAAAGGCTTTCCCTTTGAAGCTTGCCTTTTGGGCCAGCAGCTGTAGTAAGTTGGCTTTTTATGTGGTAATGCCAATGTAAAGGCACACCATGCAAAAAGTACATATGCCCCTTATTGGTATACAGGGTTTAAATTAATAATCCCAAGTGCTCTATTTGTGGTAGTTTTGTTCGACCATTTTAGGTTTGTCAGAGGGTAGTTTTAAGCATTTGTTGTACACACAGTCAATAAATAAGACTCACACTCAAGAAGAAATTCAAGACCAATTAAGAAAAATAACACAGATTTTTATGTAGCTTTAGACACCAAGATCTTCGGGATCAGGTACGTACTTTAGACGTTATTGATTTTTACTGTAAAACAGTTGAAAATCACAGCTGTCATATTTGAGGCATGAGCCTCAAACGCGGTAATATTATCCGATGGAAGGAAAAGACATGCACTTCATAGGTATACTTGCAAGCAATTGTAGAAGGTATCCATCTGAAAGAAACACATAGTGATAGATTCCTTACCTTAGAATATCCCCAGGCGTCAGATTGGATCCGGAAAGTTTTCGTCAGCAGTACCCCTGCGCGTCGGTTGGGGCGTCGTGCGGCTCCGCGTCCGTCGTTGGCGTCGTGGTCGCCGAGATGACGTCGCGGGCGCTACTTGGATGCCGCCCACGCGCGCTGACGTCAGTTCTTTCTTTTTCCGCGCCAGCAAGCGCAGATCCGGAGAGAGCGGTACCCCTAGTCTTTTTTGACTACGTTTTTTTGAGATCTTTTTCTCACCTTTTTCGAGTCGATTCGACTCCTGGTGCAGTTAGGGATGCCCGGTTTTAAGTCCTGTGAGGACTGTCATCGGATGATGTCGGTGACGGACCCGCACCGCGTGTGTCTCTTCTGCCTGGGGCGCGACCACGACCCCAAGTCGTGCCCCGACTGCCGGTCCATGGCGCCGAAGTATTTGCGGGAGCGGTACCCAAAGCTGCTTGAAGCCTGGCAGTCGGCTCCGCGCCGTGAGAGGTCCCGGTCCAGAGGGAGGTGGAGGGACCATGCGCGGAGTCATCGGCGATCGTCGGGATCGAAGTCTTCGCACTCGGGGTCAGGTAAGGCGAAGCACAAAAAGTCGAAGAAACGTCATCGTTCTCCGACTTCCCCTCGCCGGTCGCGCGACGCGGCTGAGGGTACGGGTGGTGCCACCCCGCGGCTCCGGCGGAGTCCATGGAGTCGCCGCCCGACTACCCGCCCTTCCCGGGGTCGTCTGCGACTCCGGCCCAGATACAGGACTTCCTGTCGGCCATGGCTCGCATCTTTGGGCCGTCGGGTCCCGCCGGTGCGCCTTCGGGCCCCGCGGTCCCGCATGGGTGTCCTCGCCGGCGGCTCCGGCCCCGGCGCCGCAGGACACCCTTGTATCCAGGCCTGGATCCCGGTCGACGCCGGTTGACCTGGTTACGCCTCCACCGACATCAACCCCACCGGCACCGATCCTGACGCCACCCGCTCCTCGGGACGACGTCGACCTCAGATTCAGCCCCGAAGTGGACGCGGCGTCGGTCCGGCGTCGGTCGATGCCGTTCTCGATGCCGTTTGGGGATTTCTATCCCCATGTCCCTACTCCTTATTTTCGGCCTGTTGAACAGCCTGAGGAGCAAGGGGAGGACTGGGAGGGGTCGGATGACCCTCTTGCTGCAGCCTGCGAGTCTGAACAGGACTGGGCTGAGGAATTGGGGGACGCCAGTGGTCTGGATACCTCACCAGACCTTGGCCTGCTGTCTCCTCCTACCGTGGCTACGGAGGAGGGAGCCAGTTATGCAGGGGTGTTGCGTAGGGCGGCGGAGCCCCTACACCTCCAGCTCCCTACTGTCGCCGTCAGGACTAACCTCCTGACAGAGGTGCTTCAGCCAGCAGCTACTTCTGCGGAGCCGCTGCTGCCCTTTAATGAAGCCCTTTCGGACGTTCTTTTGGGCACTTGGTCCAGGCCCACCACAGGGGCTCCTGTGGATAGGAACATGGCCCGACGCCATCGCCCGGCTCCGGGTGACCCCATTTTCCTCTCTCAACATCCCACCCCCGAGAGCTTGGTTGTCCAAGCCTCTGCTTCCCCAACCGCCTTCCCTTCCCCAACCGCCTTCCCTTCCGCACCACCGGATACGGATTCCAAGAAGCTGGATCAGTTTGGGAAGAAGATTTTCTCTTCCACCAGCTCAGCGCTGCGGTCCGTGAACACCACATGCCTCTTGGGCCGTTATTCCCACTGTCTGTGGGATACGGTGGCGAACGTGCTGTCTCAGTGTCCGGAGGAGGCCCGGCCTACTCTCGCCCAGGCTGTTGCAGAGGGGAGAGACGCAGCAAAGTTCATGATCCGTTGTGGTCTAGACACCGCCGACTCACTGGGCAGATCCATTGCAACGACGGTGGCGGTTCGCCGTCACGCCTGGTTGAGAACTACTGGATTTTCAGGGGATGTCCAAAACACCCTTATGGACATGCCCTTTGATGGCCGTCGCCTCTTCGGCGACAAGGCGGACAGCGCGTTGGAGCGGTTTAAGGACTCGCGGGCTACGGCCAAGTCCTTGGGACTCTCGGCAGTCCACCCTCCTCCACCTTCTGCTTTTTGCTCCTTTCGTGGCACAGGAAGAGGCGCCCCGCAGCGTTCGCAACAGAGCCACAGGCTGGCGCAACAGTCAGCCCAGCGCGGACGCGGTTTCCGCCGTGGCGGACAAAGGGGCCAGCGGGCGGGTCAGACCACCACCACCACCCCCGCCACCTCTGCCTCCAAACCTTCCTAGTCCGAAATTTCAGGCCCATCAAACGCCAGTAGGCGGCAGGCTCCGCCATCACCTCCCCCACTGGCGCACCATCACTTCGGACAGGTGGGTTTTAGAGATGGTCCGAAGGGGCTACTCCCTCCCCTTCGAGACTACCCCCCCAGCCATGCCACCTCAATACCAACGCATGTCAGGGGATCACTTGGTGCTTCTTCAGCAGGAAGTTGCGGCCCTCTTGGCCAAGGGGGCCATCGAGCGCGTTCCGACGCATGAAGTAGGTCGTGGTTGTTATTCCCACTACTTTGTGGTGCCCAAGAAGGACAAAGGCCTGCGTCCTATCTTGGACCTCCGGAACGTCAATCGCTTCCTCCGCAAGGAGAAGTTCAAGATGCTCACTCTAACTCAGGTATTGTCTGCTCTCGACCCACAAGACTGGATGGTGGCGCTGGACTTGCAGGGCGCATATTTCCACATCCCCGTCCTGCCAGCCCAGAGGCATTACCTGCGGTTCATGGTAGGCCACGAGCACTTTCAGTTTCCGTGCTCCCCTTTGGCCTTACCAGCACCCCTCGGGTGTTCACCAAGGTGATGGCGGTGGTCGCAGCTCATCTGCGCAGATCAGGGGTCTCAGTCTTCCCCTATCTCGACGACTGGTTGTTGAAGGTGAGCTCGCCCCAGACAGTCGTCTCCCACCTCCAGACTACGGCAGACCTCCTTCACTTGCTGGGGTTCTCCATCAATGTGCCGAAGTCGCACCTGATTCCCTCCTAGAAGCTCCTCTTTATCGGAGCAGTTCTGGACACGGCGCAGTTTCGGGTCTATCCTCCCGAACAGCGAGTCCGGGACATTCGGGCTCCGATTCCCATCTTTCAGCCCTTGTCCCGGGTTTCGGTCAGAGTGGCTCTGAGGCTGCTGGGCCTCATGGCCTCCTGCATCCTGCTGGTCAATCATGCCAGGTGGCGTATGTGGGCTCTGCAGTGGGACCTGAAGTTCCAGTGGGTGCAGCATCAGGGAAACCTGTCCGATCACGTCCAGATCTCGGAGGGCACTGCATGACAATTGCAGTGGTGGCTCACGGACCAGCATTGGGTCGACGGCAGATCCCTCTCCCTTCCCCAACCGGAGTTCACAGTGGTGACGGATGCGTCCCTCCTGGGATGGGGCGGCCACATGGGAGAGGCGGAGATCAGAGGCCTCTGGTCTCCGGCGGAGTCCCGGCTCCATATCAACCTTTTGGAGCTGCGGGTGATCAGGCTTGCACTGAAGGCATTCCTTCCCTCTGTCAAGGGGAGAGTAGTGCAGGTGTTCACAGACAACACCACCGCCATGTGGTACTGCAACAAACAAGGCAGGGTGGGGTCGTGGACCCTCTGTCAGGAGGCTCTGCGTCTCTGGACATGGCTGGAACATCAGGGCATGTCCCTGGTGGTTCAACACCTGGCAGGTTCTCTGAACGCCAGGGCGGACGAACTCAGCCGCAGGTGCATGCTCGATCACGAATGGCGTCTTCACTCGGAGGTGGCGCAAGGTCTCTTTCAGCAGTGGGGAGAGCCTTGGTTAGATCTATTCGCCACCGAAGAGAACGCGCAATGTCATCAGTTCTGCGCTTTGGAATTTCCAAGGCGGCACTCGCTCGGCGATGCTTTTCGTCGCGAGTGGAGTTGCGGTCTATTGTACGCCTTTCCGCCTATACCACTTCTGCCCAGAGTGCTGAAGAAGATCAGGCGCGACCGGGCCCAAGTCATCCTTGTGGCTCCGGACTGGGCTCGAAGAGTATGGTATCCCGAGCTACTCAGTATGAGCATGGATCCCCCGATCAGACTGCCTCTTCGGGAGGATCTTCTGTCGCAGCAGCAGGGGACGGTCCTCCACCCGAACCTGTCCAGCCTCCACCTCTTTGCGTGGAAATTGAGCGGCGGCAGTTGATTCCTTTCGACTTGCCTCCTGAAGTTTGTGACATTATTCTGGCAGCCAGGCGTCCCTCTACTAAAGTGGTATACGCCTGCAGGTGGAACAAATTTGTGGCATGGTGCACAGCAAAGGCTGTGGATCCCCTTTCTGCCCCTCTTTCTGAGGTTCTACTGTACCTTCTTTCCTTGGCCCGGCAGGGCTCTGCTCTGGGCACTATCAAGGGCTACCTTTCTGCTATTTCGGCCTTTCTCAGGCTCCCTGATCAGCCCTCTCTTTTCAAGTCCCCTGTTGTAAATAGGTTTCTTAAAGGCATTACACACCTTTTTCCTCCTATTCCTTTCGTGATGCCTCAGTGGGACTTGAATCTGGTTCTGATGTACTTGATGTGCGCTCCTTTTGAGCCACTTCACAACGGTCCTCTTCGTCTTTTAACGTTGAAGACTACCTTCCTGGTGGCCATCACTTCCGCCAGGCCAGTGTGTGAGCTCCAGGCTCTTTCCTGTAAGCCTCCTTTCCTTTCAGTCCATCCGGACAAGGTTGTGCTCAGGCCCCGTCCTTCCTTTTTGCCAAAAGTGGTTACGGCCTTTCACATTGGGCAAACTATTACCTTGCCCACCTTTTTTCCGCATCCTTCCAGAGAGGAAGAGCGGCTCCACCGTCTGGACCCAAAACGTGCGCTTTCTTTTTATCTCAACCGCACACAGCAGTTCCGGGTGGATGACTAGCTTTTTGTTGGCTACGTTGGCACCAAGAAAGGTCGGGCGGTCCATAAGAGAACCATCTCCCGCTGAGTTGTCTTGTGTATCAAAGCCTGTTACTCTTTGGCTAAAAAAGAACCTCCGGTATGGCTGCGTGCTCATTCCACCAGAGCTACTACAGCCACTACTGCATTGGGACGTGGTGTCCCCCTGCAAGACATATGTCAGGCAGCCACGTGGGCCTCGCTGCACACGTTTACCAAGCATTACTGCCTGGACAGTCAAGTCCGGAGAGACGGCTTCTTTGGCCGTTCTGTTCTCCGTGAGTTTCTGGTGTGATCTTAGTTCGCAGACCCACCACCGAGGTTGGTATTGCTGGGGTATCTATTCTAAGGTAAGGAGTCTATCACTATGTGTTTCTTTCAGATGAACAAGTTACTTACCTTCGGTAACGATATATCTGTAAGAAACATTAGTAGTGATAGATTCCTTACCGCCCCACCCATCCTCCCCGTTCTGCAAACTGATTTCTAGGGTTAAGGTCATCCCTTTCAGGGCCCTAGTTTCAATGCACCAGTGGTCAGTATCTTGCATGGCTCTGCGTTCCTGGCGCGGAAAGTCGTGTACAGAACTGACGTCAGCGCGCCTGGGCGGCGTCCAAGTAGCGCCCGCGACGTCATCTCGGCGACCACGACGCCAACGACTGACACAGAGCCGCACGACGCCACCTACCGACGCGCAGGGGTACTGCTGACGAAAACTTTCCGGATCCAGTCTGACGCCTGGGGATATTCTAAGGTAAGGAATCTATCGCTACTAATGTTTCTTACAGATATATCGTTACCGAAGGTAAGTAACTTGTTCTTTAGGGTTTAAAGTGCTTCAGGCCCAGGGTACAAGAAACCACCAGCAGTTCGGGTCCTACTGCCCTTGGATGCGTAGGTGCAGAGGTGCTGGTCGCATTGGTAGCTTTGAGCGATACATGTTAAAGTTTAAAGGGACCTGTCAAAACAACAGAGTCTGCAAGGGGGGACTTGGGGACAAGTCCGCCAGAATCCAATGTGAAGCTCAGGTTGTGGGGACTACCAGGCCAAGCGGACACAGGCAGAAGTATGGGCTCAGGTGCAGAGGTGCTGGCTGGCCACTTGACGTTGGAGGCTGTCGCGGTTCTTGGGGTACCTGCAGAGGAGGGAAGAGAAACATAGCAGGGCCACTCTTGGTGTGGAGCTCGTCTCTCTTAAAGTCCCTCGACATGCAGGTACGTTTTTGCGGCGGTGGTGTTTGGATTGAACACAAGCAAGCCTTGGTGAGCACTAGTGCCCCGGTAGTCAGAGTATTGGTGCAGGGGGGGAACCTGGAGGGCCTAGTGTCTTGAAACTCGGCAGAGAAATGTGGTTGACCTCCTAGAGCCTCAACTTTTGTAGGCCTACTATCCTAGAGTAATCCTTCTTTACCTATCCTGACTTTCATTGTTGTGTGGAAGAAGCCTTCTTCCTGGTCAACCACGAGCCAAAGAAGGGAGGCAAAGGAGTCTTGCTCTCCTCAGACTGATTATCAGACACCTACCTCTCTCAAGAGCCTCCTAGTACAGAAAGTTTCATCTAAACAGAAAACAAATGCCTTTCTTTTTCTCCTCCGTAATTATGGGTTGAAGAGACTGGACTCCTTGGGTCGCAATGTTTTGTTTCAGGAAAGTTGGTTCTAAGAGCTATCTCTAGGTAGTCACAATTGATTGGTGAAGTGGGGCAATGTATATCATATATCACTTATGTTCAGTAACAGGTCCGTGGATGGGCTAGACATCCTTGAAATGGGACGAGACATGACAGCGGCTGTGGCATGTTCCAAGTTATTGCTATGAATGCACAGTTCAATTCATTAAAAATTATTTTCTCAGGTTGTGGAAAATAAACTTTTTAATATGCCATTTGTTGAGGGCACTGGTAAAGTGTACGAGTTGCTTCAGAGATTCAATGAGAGTTGGACGGTTGCATGGAGCTCCAGGCCCCTTCCCTGGAATCATTCTTTTACCATTTTTATCGAAAGACCGGTATTTTTTGTAACAGTGAATATCAGCTCCCTAGACTGTCTTCCCAACCATACTTGTGGAGAGGCTGATGACCATCTACAGCTACTATGATTTTTGCTAAGCCTCTTTTGGGGGTCGCTGTTGTCTCATTCCACACTTTTATGGGGTAGAGTGGTTAGCTTTTTGGAGAAATGGCACCTGAGAATCATGGACTAGTTGGTCTCTAAAATCATAAGATTAATGGTACCCCTATTTCAAAGAACCTCCTCCCCCTTTGTCATTCATAGACCTACTTCCTTCTCCTTACACTCATGCATACTGTACTTAGAAGTGTAGTCTCAGCTGCCCAAATATGCAACTGACAGGATCCCCTGAAAACTATTCAGGAATGGAGCATATTAGGGAAAGGAGAATGTGTCCTGTTTTCGACTTAAGATGTTTTGAGAAAGTTCTTTTAAATAGAATGATTCAAAATGATGATTCTAGCAGTCTCACTAGATGGCATTCTAGATGGCTCCCATGCCTATAATGAATTGCCACTGTAGGTTCCTTAGTTTTGTAGTGAACGAGAAATGGTACAAGTGTGCAGTGCTAGCTTTTAAGTTTGCTGAATTTCAGTGGCTCTCCACAAAGGCCTTCATTTGATGGCTACTTCTAACCGTAGATTCCTCACCTTGAGAATCTCCCTGGCACTAGACGGGATCCGGAGATTTTTGACCAGCAATTCCCTCGCGTGCCACTATGTGACATTGTGCGGCTCCACTTTGACTCTCCTGGAAATGACCCCAGAGCCACATATAACTGCAACTGTTGCGCGCTGAAGTCCGTTCCTGTCTTTCCGTACCTGTTTGCTCAGGGATTCGATTTAAGAATTCAGAAGTAATTACCCAATCCCTGCAATTTTCCTCAGATGAATTTCAGCAGGTCAACCTGCAGAAATTTGCCACAGGACATGCAATGTAAATAATAGTACATTCATGTTACTCTCCATTTATATGAGGTAAACTTGTAATAGAAGTCATTTATTAGCTCCTATAAATACTGTTTGCCTGGGTGTAGGTTTTTATCAGGCCAATAAATAATACCCCACAATACCCCCACTGCCAACTCTCCCATCCCCCACCACCACCAGGCCACTCTTAACGGGAGCCAAGGTTTCTTTCGGCTACATTTCAAGAGGGAAGAGATTTATGTCTTCCCCTGGCTTCTCAATAAAGAATGACTCTCTCTTAGTTGAGGGTTATGTTGCTGCAATTTGGACCTTCTCTTAAGATTGTATTTTGTTGATTACCTCGTCCAGGATGATTTGGAATATTATAATCTCTCTGCTTTTGTGTAACCTGTCTTAAATATTTACAGGGCACAGTAATGCCCAGTGTGAAGCAGTCCTTCAAGAAGACCATGATTGAAAGTTTAACTTTACTGGGCCGTTCTTCAACAATTTCTTCTTTGGTGTTCAGGTATCCCCAGACCCACCTCACCGGTTACTGCTATGCCATCTTTCCTCTGACAAGGAATCCTGAGAAAGTAGTATCAATCAGAAGACATAGTAGCATATCCACCAATAGTGCTTCTTCTGATAGATAATCTGTCTTCTCGTAGTTGCCTACTGATCCTTCTTGAAAATGGTACTATATGAGCATTTTTTTATTTTATTTTTGCTGTTTGCTCAGTTTTCTATATTGACTAGTGGTGTGGGGGGGATGGCATATTTTAGAAAAAAGAAACAATGTTAGCATGGCTGGAGATCTTCTTAAAATGAGCAATTTAGGAAGAGGACATAGAAGTATATATAGTTTTTTTTTGAGGAGCAGTAATACGGTTTCAATTCGTTAAGCACAGCATTTTAACAGTAGCATGTTCTAATGTACATTTACCATGTGACTAAACCTAAAGCTTTTTTTTATTTTTATTTTTCTCTCTCAATTATAGCCAATTGGCATGAACCCGTTGACCTTTGCACACAGAAGCCGGGCCCTCCAGTGCCTCATTCGCTTAGCAGACACAAACACAATAGTTTCGCTTATCAAAAAACCTGTTGAAGAATTAAAGTAAGTACTTTGTGGGAAGTGGGATGGGGTCTTGATGCCTCATGGGTAGAAATTAAACTCTTATTCTTCTTTTGTAGTTTGGTTCTAGAATCATGTGAGTTTTGCTGCCCTGTAAAAGTTGTTGTTGGAGCTGTAGCTCGTCCTCTGTATATGGCATTTGCATAGCGCAAACCTAGCCAACAGGCAACGAAGCGCGATACCAGGGGAAAAGGGAAGGATATAGTCCGTAAGTGTTTGAGAGGGAAGTTGGGTTCTGAGAGTGGAGATGGACTGTTACTTTGTTGTGATGTAGTGTTCTTTAAAGAGGTGAGTTTTATATTCTTTTCAAAATTGGAGAACGGTTGAGTGGTCTTGATGGATGGAGGAAATATTTTAAGATGCTGTGTATATAAATGAAAAACCCCTGTCACTTTATATTTTCTTTTTGCACTACTTTATCTGCAGTATGCTGTTTTCCAGATGTGATCGTTGAATAGTGCGTAGACTGCTTTTTCAAAGATTCTTGAAGAGTGAAGGGGTAGATGAGTGATGGGCCATTAGTTGGCGATATCATCAGGGTCTAATATGAGGCTCTTCATGAGTGGGAGCATCTGGCATTTTCTTGAGCTTCTGGGAAGATTGCCTGAGCGAAAGAGGCCTTGACACTGGAGAGTAAAAGTGATAGTCATGAGTGAATTTCCCACACTATTAACCACTGCGTCTCCAGCCACAACCTCCACTCTACAAAAAATTCTCCCCCTTTTCATTGACCAAATAGAAATGATTCCTCTGGTTATCTCCAACTCTTCTCCAGTCTGTTGTGGATCACCATCTAAATCGTTCACAACCTTCCTTTTTACAACTACATCCCAGCATCAACCCTTCCTCCACAGATCAAAATCTAACTGCCAGGTTCTCCTATCAATGAGCAGGAACTCAAAGCCATCCTTCTACCACCTTCCCACTTGAACTTTGCAAATAGCTCTCACTCTTCTTCATGACAGACATTCTCCAGTAGTTCCCACGTTAGAATTCATTCTTTCATCATTTAAACTGTCCAACATTAACGGATTTCAGAAAAATATATTTTCTATCCCTCTACTCCAAAGAAATACTGTCTTGTTTCCAATCTCACTTACCCAGCCCAAGTCCGGAAGGGTGTTGTATCATCCAGCTTTATTCCTATTTTGAGGACACAGATCTGCTCCTGGAAGAGATTTTTAACTGCAGATTCCTTACCGTAGAATATTCCCCTGGCATTTGACTGGATTAATAAAATCTTGAACAGTACTTCATGCTCCGGTAGGTGACACCGATGGCTTCCCGTCAGCTGCGCTGTTGGTGACATTTGCTGTGCCTAAATAAGTGCACCCCAGCACGCTGACATCAGTTCCTTTCTTTGCGCAGTTACGGATCTGGATAGCAACCGTGGTCAGGTTTTGACTAACTTTTTCTAGACTTTTGTGGAGGTATTTTTTCAAACAGTGTGCTAGGGACATGTCTACAACAAAACCTACAGGTTTTAAACCTTGTGGCGTAATTTCAGACAGATGTCTGTGACTGATCCCCACTTGGTGTGTCTTTGGTGCTTGGCGTCGAGCCATGACTCTAAGTCCTTCTCCGACTGCTTGTCAATGCATCCAAAGGCGATTTGAGAACGAAAGATGAAGGTGCTCGTGGTGCAGCATTGGAAAATCCCACACCGCTCCCTCTCTCGTGGAACATCGGTCTGTGGACGATCTTGAGCCCATTCCCAGAGGCGTTCCTGTGACTGGTCATCCTCGAAATTAAAGTCGTCATCTAGGAAGTCAAAGAAGTCGAGGCATCGTTCGACTTCACCTCGCCCCTCCGGGTCCCCAGAAGGGGTGTGGGGCGACGTCGTGCCTCTAGGCCCTGCTCCCTCACTCCTCCTGCAAAGCTGGTGCTAAACCTGACTCCGTGTCTCCCTGAATATCCGGGAGTCGGAGCGACTTCTGGCCAACTTAAGAATTTTTATGAGGCGAATGTCCCTCATCTTGAGGCAACTGACTCCCTCTGGTGCGCCTTCTGGCCCCAAGGAGACAAGAGTTGTCCCAACTGGGTTAATGCCGAAGGGACCTCCCCTGACGCAAGTTAGGCCCTCTGGAACTGTTTCCGGATCAGTACCGACTAAGGTCCCAAGCCCCATCCCGGCTACACAACCCTCGCCTGAGTTCAGTCCATCGATGTCACCGCCTCTGCTCAATGATGGCGAACCCATTATCTTGAGATGGCACCTGTAGGAAGGTAGGAGCCCTCTAGCATGGTTACCCGACTTTTAGCGTGGTGTCAGTGTGTTTTTGACAAGTCTGACTGGGATCCTTCTAATCAGGACCCCAGTCGCTGTGCTTCCTCCCTAAATTTGACTATGGTAAGTACTTTTGTACCTCCACAATTGGCTACTGGTGTAGCCCTGTAAGTCCCTAGTATATGGTACTAAGGTACCCAGGGCATAGGTACACCAGGGGTCTCCCATGGGCTGCAGCATGTATTATGCCACCCCTGAGAAACCACTCAAACTGTGACTACAGGCCTGCCATTGCAGCCTGTGTAAGTCGGTGCTAGCACCACTTACAACAGATATGTTTTCTTATATGTGAGGTCACTACACTTAAAACCTATTAGTCACCCCTAAGGCAGGCCTTTAAATCCTAAAGCCAGGGTGCTGGGTTATAAGTGTGAGGGTGCCCCTGCATGAGCAGGACACCCCTACAAACCTTGGAGTCAATTCTCCAGGCTTTGTAAGTGCGGTCAGTCATTTTGATACATATATTGGCCATGCGTCATTACACAATGGCTAACTATATAGTGGCTGTGCCGAAACTCGGGCATGTGTTTTTTATCTACTGACCACAGAATTTGGATTTTTTGAAAATTAAAAGTCGGATCTGCTATATTGCAGACCAAAAATACTATACTTGTGTAGTGCTCTGGATTGTGCAACATTTTGGTATCAAACATGTTGGAACCATACCCCCAACACCGTTACCGGTGTTGGAGGTATGATTCCATGCACTGGGGGGGCTCCTGCGGGAAGCTCCCAGTACTCCCGGTAACAGCTTTCCAGGGTCTGCTAGCAAGCTAGTGCTGCTGCCGACCCCAGACACGATTCTGCCCTCCTGCTGCTGAGCTGCGCTCGAGCAGGGGAAGGTAGAACAATAGGTTTTCTGTCGCAGGGAGGTGTGACCACCTCTCAGACAGGACTTAATGTATTGGGCTGGGGTGGGGGTGCTTGCCAGCGCCACCAGACTGCTTTGAAGGGCACATTTGGTGCCCTCCTTGCATACTCTAGTTAGAACCAGTTCTGGGAGCCCTTGGCTCCCCCTCTGGCGCTCGAACCTCTTTTCACTGAAATAAGGCTACTGAATATACTTCCACGCTCCTGGAGAGGATCAATAATCTCCCCAATCTTTGTCAGGTGACAAGTCCTTGCCAAAAAAACTACAGGCTAGTGGCACTGATGGACAACAAGGCAAAGTTCTTCGCAGGAACGCTACTAGAAGAGCTCCAGGCTTGGCCCACAGAGAAATCAGCAATACCACCCAACCAGACTGGCTTTGCAAAATCCGTCGGAACAACAACAAATTTCCTAGCCATGGCAATGCTAACAGACAAGGCGGAATCATCAAAAATGCCTCTACACCTATGCTTTATCGACTATAAGGCCGCCTTCGATCACGTAAATTTCAACAGCTTGTGGTCCAAACTGAGAAGCTGGGGCATTCCACAGCCCCTGCTGAATCTGATAATCAATTTGCACACTGACACATGGGTTCAGATAAAGCTGGGTGATGGATCACTACTGTCAAGGCGCATACCAACTGAAAAAGGGCTCAAACAGGGTTGTGTCTTGGCACCCACACTGTTCAACTTGTTTTTAGCAGACCTCGTCCCGGCACTAAACATCTGCAATTCACACCCCCCAAGATTAGGAGGCTTAACAATACCATGCCTCCTTTCCAGGAGGTTTGATACGCGGAGAACGGAAAGGCTTCAATGATACCGGTGTTCTTAATGGGGCAGCACATACGCGTGTTCGTCATTTGGAGCAACTACCGCATTACACGTTCGCCTGGATTTTGGTCAGCAAGTTTATTTAAACAGCTCTTTATCAAACATGCCCCTGACGAAGGGACCCCAGTCCCGAAATGCATTGGGCTGATGTTATATAATTGTTTGACATAAATAACTGAGTTGTTCGCTAAAATTTGTTTGGTTGATGCATGTATAGTGTCAACTTTTATTCGGAATCACTGTGAAGTAACAATTTTGTGATTCAGATCAAGGAAAATTGCATTAAAAACAAAAGTGTTAAATGCTAACAAATTTCATTGTTCATAAGTTTTAAAAGTTGGTACATCCTTAATGTAATGCACACCTTTGTCCATGAAGCCAGCCGGCTTCTGGCCCTTATTTTTCTTCCATCACTGTGGGAGGTAAACACAAAGAAAGGTGTAGCACACAGATAAAGAAAATCATATGAAATACTCGTTTCAGTATCGTTAATAAGGTGTGCACGGTCTACACAGAATTTTTAATTCCTTTACGCGAACGACATAGTCCTGATCAGCCACACACAAGTGGGCCTACAACACCTTCTGAACACCACGCAGGACTGTTCCTTAGTCAACGGCCTCACCATCAACCTTGAGAAAACAAGGACCATGACGATCAGCAAAAACCGAAAGAAACCCGCAGTTTGCTTCTGGGGCAGCACACATTGAAGCTACATCAGAATACAAATGTCTAGGCGTGATTATAGATAAAGGTGGCCATTTCACTGTCCAGAAAAACAGCTTCAGAGGCAAAGGCCTCGCCCTGGCAGTCTCATTAAAAAACCTCCACTCCAAACTAAGCGGCCCGTCGATTCTGGCACAAGTGGTATGCGCCAAGGTCTCACCAACAATTGCCTATGGCAGCGAATCACAGAGGGGAAGGGATGCAAAAGTACTTGACAACACAGTTACAACAGTGTATAGGGTTATTTTTGGTCTGCCCAAATATACCTCGCCAAACACACAAGATGATGGACGGAATGCTGCACATTGGCAAACATTCACCCCCAGTCACAGATCTGGGTTTAATCCATCGTTATTTTGCTTCACCACGCCACCCCAGTTCAGACATAGCCATATGCAAATCAGTCTTGACCCTGTGCCTCATGGGAACAGTCCAGACCGAACTGCCAAGCCATGTCTTCCCTGGACCGGAATCAAGCATCCTAGGACCGGTTGCAGGCTATCAGCCTTCATCAGCCAGGATAGCTTGACTCCAGTGGCGTAGTGAGCACGGGACCCACGTCTGGGCATACCCTTCCCACTTAGGGTGAAATGCAAAACACACAAGATGATGGACGGAATGCTGCACAATGGCAAACATTCACCCCCAGTCACAGATCTGGGTTTAATCCATCGTTATTTTGCTTCACCTCGCCAGCGCAAATCAGGCTAGAATTTGGTATACAGAAACAGTCTTTGGCAAGACGGGGAGTATATTATCACCTGGGACAAAGTCCGGAAATCCGCACCATGAACTCCGCACCATGAACTTTCAATCAATACCTGTGGAAAGAGTTACAACAAGCCGCCTCACCCGCTTCTAAATATCTCAAAAGCAGCCTGACAAATATGGGCTAAACCAGATCTGGGACACGCCTACAAACATCACATTCAAAAAACTGGTTTGGAAAACAGTTAAGTACCTTTCGTGGATTGAGGATAAGGCTTCTCTTTCAAAAAGGGCTCATGGATGACCTTGAACACCTACACAGCCCCAGCTGCTTAGAACTATTTTGACCTGGGGTACGCCAAAGCCACCAAAATTAAGTTCCTGAAGCACCGACTTGGCCTGCTACCCTGCACACAGCATCTCCCACACTGACTACAGGAAAAAGCGGGTTTCTACCTGCCGCGGTTGTATGACATTACAACGCATGCTTTTACCCCACATGCCGTTACAATGAAATTTTTTACCCCGACTTGCTTTTGGGGGTGCGCTGAAGATCTGAAAGAAACACAGTGATAGATTCCTTACCTTAGAATATCCCCAGGCGTCAGACTGGATCCGGAACGTTTTCGTCAGCAGTACCCCTGCGCGTCGGTAGGGGCGTCGTGCGGCTCCGCGTCCGTCGTTGGCGTCGTGGTCGCCGAGATGACGTCGCGGGCGCTACTTGGACGACGCCCACGCACGCTGACGTCAGTTCTTTCTTTTTCCACGCCAGCAAGCGCAGATCCGGAGAGAGCGGTACCCCTACTCTTTTTTGACTAAGTTTTTTTAGATCTTTTTCTCACCCTTTTCGAGTCGATATCGACTCCTGGTGCAGTTAGGGATGCCCGGGTTTAAGTCCTGCGAGGACTGTCATCAGATGATGTCGGTGACGGACCCGCACCGCGTGTGTCTCTTCTGCCTGGGGCGCGACCACCACCCAAAGTCATGCCCTGACTGCCGGTCCATGGCGCCGAAGTCTTTGCGGGAGCGGTCCCAAAAGCTGCTTGAAGCCCGGCAGTCGGCTCCGCGCCGTGAGAGGTCCCAGTCCAGAGGGAGGTCGAGGGACCGTGCGCAGAGTCACCATCGGCGATCGTCGGGATCGAAGTCTTCGCACTCTGGGTCAGGTAAGACGAAGAAACGTCATCGTTCTCCGACTTCCCCTCGCCGGTCGCGCGACGCGGCTGCGGGTACGGGTGGTGCCACCCTTGCGGCTCCGGCGGAGTCCATGGAGTCGCCGCCCGACAACCCGCCCTACCCGGGGTCGTCGGATACTCCGGCCCAGATACAGGACTTCCTGTCGGCCATGGCTCGCCTCTTTGCGCCGGCGGGTCCCGCCGGTGCGCCTTTGGGCCCCGCTGTCCCGCCTGGGTGTCCTCGCGTTACCTCGTCGGCGGCTCCGTCCCCGGCGCCGCAGGACACCCTTGGATCCAGGCCTGGATCCCGGTTGACGCCGGTTGACCTTGTTACGCCTCCACTGACGTCGACTCCACCGGCACCAATCCTGACGCCGCCCGCTCCTCGGGACGACGTCGACCTCAGATTCAGCCCCGAAGTGGACGCGGCGTTGGTCCGGTGTCGGTCGATGCCGTTCTCGATGCCGTTTGGGGATTTCTATCCCCATGTCCCTACTCCTTATTTTAGGCCTGTTGAACAGCCTGAGGAGCAAGGGGAGGACTGGGAGGGGTCGGATGACCCTCTCGCTTCAGCCTGCGAGTCTGAACAGGACTGGGCTGAGGACTTGGGGGACGCAAGTGGTCTGGATACCTCACCAGACCTTGACATGCTGTCTCCTCCTACCGTGGCTACGGAGGAGGGAGCCAGTTATGCAGTGGTGTTGCGTAGGGCGGCGGAGGCCCTACACCTCCAGCTCCCTACTGTGGCCGTCAGGACTAACCTCCTGACAGAGGTGCTTCAGCCAGCAGCTACTTCTGCGGAGCCGCTGCTGCCCTTTAATGAGGCCCTTTCGGACGTTCTTTTGGGCACTTGGTCCAGGCCCACCACAGGGGCTCCTGTGGATAGGAACGTGGCCCGACGCCATCGCCCGGCTCCGGGTGACCCCATTTTCCTCTCCCAACACCCCACCCCTGAGAGCTTGGTTGTCCAAGCCTCTGCTTCCCCAACCGCCTTCCCTTCCGCACCACCGGATAGGGAATCCAAGAAGCTGGATCAGTTTGGGAAGAAGATTTTCTCTTCCACCAGCTCTGCGTTGCGGTCCGTGAACACCGCATGCCTCTTGGGCCTTTATTCCCACTGTCTGTGGGATACGGTGGCGAACGTGCTGTCTCAGTGTCCGGAGGAGGCCCGGCCTGCTCTCGCCCAGGCTGTTGCAGAGGGGAGAGACGCAGCCAAGTTCATGATCCGTTGTGGTCTAGACACCGCCGACTCACTGGGCAGATCCATTGCAACGACGGTGGCGGTTCGCCGCCACGCCTGGTTGAGAACCACTGGATTTTCAGGAGATGTCCAAAACACCCTTATGGACATGCCCTTTGATGGCCGTCGCCTCTTTGGCGACAAAGCGGACAGCGCGTTGGAGCGGTTTAAGGACTCACGGGCGACTGCCAAGTCCTTGGGACTCTCGGCAGTCCGCCCTCCTCCGCCTTCCGCTTTTCGCTCCTTTTGTGGCACAGGAAGGGGCGCCCGCATCGTTCGCAACAGAGCCACAGGCCGGCGCAACAGTCATCCCAGCGCGGCCGCGGTTTCCGCCATGGCGGACAAAGGGGCCAGCGGGCGGGTCAGACCACCACCCCCGCCACCTCTGCCACCTCTGCCTCCAAACCTTCCTAGTCCAAACTTTCAGGCCCATCAAACGCCAGTGGGCGGCAGGCTCCGCCATCACCTCCCCCACTGGCGTGCCATCACTTCGGACAGGTGGGTTTTAGAGATAGTCCGAAGGGGCTACTCCCTCCCCTTCGAGACTACCCACCCAGCCATGCCACCTCAAAACCACCGCATGTCGGGGGATCACTTGGTGCTTCTTCAGCAGGAAGTTGCGGCCCTCTTGGCCAAGGGGGCCATCGAGCGCGTTCCGACGCACGAAGTAGGTCGTGGTTGTTATTCCCACTACTTTGTGGTGCCCAAGAAGATCAAAGGCCTGCGTCCTATTTTGGACCTCCGGAACGTCAATCGCTTCCTCCACAAAGAGAAGTTCAAGATGCTCACTCTAGCTCAGGTCTTGTCTGCTCTCGACCCACAAGACTGGATGGTGGCGCTGGACTTGCAGGACGCCTATTTCCACATCTCCGTCCTGCCAGCCCACAGTCGTTACCTACGGTTCATGGTAGGCCACAAGCACTTTCAGTTTACTGTGCTCCCCTTTGGCCTTACCAGCGCCCCTCGGGTGTTCACCAAGGTGATGGCGGTGGTCGCAGCTCATCTGCGCAGATCAGGGGTCTCAGTCTTCCCCTATCTCGACGACTGGTTGTTGAAGGCGGGCTCGCCCCAGGCAGTCGTCTCCCACCTCCAGACTACGGCCGACCTCCTGCACTTGCTGGGGTTCTCCATCAATGTGCCGAAGGCGCACCTGATTCCCTCCCAGAAGCTCCTCTTTATCGGAGCGGTTCTGGACACGGCGCAGTTTTGGGTCTATCCTCCCGAAGAGCGAGTCCGGGACATTCGGGCTCTGATTCCCATCTTTCAGCCCTTGTCCTGGGTTTCAGTCAGAGTGACTCTGAGGCTGCTGGGCCTCATGGCCTCCTGCATCCTGCTGGTCAATCATGCCAGGTGGCGTATGCGGGCTCTGCAGTGGGACCTGAAGTTCCAGTGGGCGCAGCATCAGGGAAACCTGTCCGATCACGTCCAGATCTCGGAGGGCACTGCACGACAATTGCAGTGGTGGCTCACGAACCGGCATTGGGTCGACGGCAGATCCCTCTCCCTTCCCCAACCGGAGTTCACAGTGGTGACGGATGCGTCCCTCCTGGGATGGGGCGGCCACATGGGAGAGGCGGAGATCAGAGGCCTCTGGTCTCCGGCGGAGTCCCGGCTCCATATCAACCTTTTGGAGCTGCGGGCGATCAGGCTTGCACTGAAGGCATTCCTTCCCTCTGTCAAGGGGAGAGTAGTGCAGGTGTTCACAGACAACACCACCGCCATGTGGTACTGCAACAAACAAGGCGGGGTGGGGTCGTGGACCCGCTGTCAGGAGGCTCTGCGTCTCTGGACATGGCTGGAACATCAGGGCATGTCCCTGGTGGTTCAACACCTGGCAGGTTCTCTGAACGCCAGGCGGACGAACTCAGCCGCAGGTGCATACTCGATCACGAATGGCGTCTTCACTCGGAGGTGGCGCAAGGTCTCTTTCAGCAGTGGGGAGAGCCTTGGTTAGATCTATTCGCCACTGAAGAGAATGCGCAATGTCATCAGTTATGCGCGTTGGAATTTCCAAGGCGGCACTCGCTCGGTGACGCTTTTCGTCGCGAGTGGAGTTGCGGTCTGTTGTACGCCTTTCCGCCTATACCACTTCTGCCCAGAGTGCTGAAGATCAGGCGCGACCGGGCCCAAGTCATTCTTGTTGCTCCGGACTGGGCTCGAAGAGTATGGTATCCCGAGCTACTCAGTATGAGCATGGATCCCCCGATCAGACTGCCTCTTCGGGAGGATCTTCTGTCGCAGCAGCAGGGGACGGTCCTCCACCCGAACCTGTCCAGCCTCCACCTCTTTGTGTGGAGATTGAGCGGCGGCAGTTGATTCCCTTCGACTTGCCTCCTGAAGTTTGTGACGTTATTCTGGCAGCCAGGCATCCCTCTACTAAAGTGGTATACGCCTGCAGGTGGAACAAGTTTGTGGCATGGTGCACAGCAAAGGCTGTGGATCCCCTTTCTGCCCCTCTTTCTGAGGTTCTACTGTTCCTTCTTTCTTTGGCCCAGCAGAGCTCTGCTCTGGGCACTATCAAGGGCTACCTTTCTGCTATTTCGGCCTTTCTCAGGCTCCCTGATCAGCCCTCTCTTTTCAAGTCCCCTGTTGTAAATAGGTTTCTTAAAGGCATTACACACCTTTTTCCTCCTATTCCTTTCGTGATGCCTCAGTGGGACTTGAATCTAGTTCTGACGTGCGCTCCTTTTGAGCCCCTTCACAACTGTCCTCTTCGTCTTTTGACGTTAAAGACTGCCTTCCTGGTGGCCATCACTTCCGCCAGGCGAGTAAGTGAGCTCCAGGCTCTTTCCTGTAAGCCTCCTTTCCTTTCAGTCCATCCGGACAAGGTTGTGCTCAGGCCCCGTCCTTCCTTTTTGCCAAAAGTGGTTACGGCCTTTCACATTGGGTAGACTATTACCTTGCCCACCTTTTTTCCGCCTCCGCATCCTTCCAGAGAGGAAGAGAGGCTCCACCGTCTGGACCCAAAATGTGCGCTTTCTTTTTATCTCAACCGCACACAGCAGTTCCGGGTGGATGACCAGCTTTTTGTTGGCTACGTTGGCAACAAGAAAGATCGGGCGGTCCATAAGAGAACCATCTCCCGCTGGGTTGTCTTATGTATCAAAGCCCGTTACTCTTTGGCTAAAAAAGAACCTCTGGTGGGGCTGCGTGCTCATGCCACCAGAGCTACTGCAGCCACTACTGCATTGGGACGTGGTGTCCCCCTGCAAGACATCTGTCAGGCAGCCATGTGGGCCTCGCTGCACACGTTTACCAAGCATTATTGCCTAGACAGCCAATTCCTGAGAGACTGCTTCTTTGGCCGTTCTGTTCTCCGTGACTTCCTGGTGTGATCTTAGTTCGCAGACCCACCACCGGGGTTGGTATTGCTGGGGTATCTATTCTAAGGTAAGGAATCCATCACTATGTGTTTCTTTCAGATGAACAAGTTACTTACCTTCGGTTACGATATATCTGTAAGAAACATTAGTAGTGATAGATTCCTTACCGCCCCACCCATCCTCCCCGTTCTGCGAACTGATTTCTAGGGTTAAGGTCATCCCTTTCAGGGCCCTAGTTTCAATGCACCAGTGGTCAGTATCTTGCATGGCTCTGCGTTCCTGGCGTGGAAAGTCGTGTACAGAACTGTCGTCCGCGCGCGTGGGCGGCGTCCAAGTAGCGCCCGTGATGTCATCTCGGCGACCACGACGCCAACGACGGACGCTGAGCCGCACGACGCCCCTACCGACGCGCAGGGGTACTGCTGACGAAAACTTTCCGGATCCAGTCTGACGCCTGGGGATTTTCTAAGGTAAGGAATCTATCACTACTAATGTTTCTTACAGATATATCGTTACCGAAGGTAAGTAACTTGTTCTTTGGGATAGTATAATTTACTATTCCAACTCCAGTCTGCAACAGTAGGGAAGGTGTTGGAGTTAAATCCAACACCTTATACCCCCTACAGCAAGCCATTTTCGTTGTAATGGCATGCGTTGTAATGCATGCGTTGTAACAGTTTTTTCCCTCCTGCCGCCTATGCGGGTCAGCACCAGAAGACCTGCTGCACCTTCTATGTACATGTAAAGACCTGTAGGAAGAACGTAAACAAATACTAAAACACCACTTCAATCAGCGAGGGATACATACTCGAAGACAATCCGTGCTTGCCTGTTTTGCACCTGGTGACCCACAGCTGAATTGCTGTCTAGTGAAGTTCCTGAGACTGGTGGGAAAAAAAATGCCAGTACATGAATCTGACCAAGGACAGTCTCTTTGGAACAACTTAATTTTTATTTATTACGCAGACCAGGCTTTTGGAAGCGGGCAGTTTCCAATTATCAGATTAGTCCTGATAAAAGCCACCTACAACGAATAAATCATGCCGGGTTGAAATATGTGATCAGCACTTTAATAAGGACTTAAGCACTTTTTGCACTAAGAAGCACTTTGTTCAAGTCTGGCACCAGACGCAATGGGAAGAAGCGGACTGGAACTGAGAGCATTGCTCCCTCTAAACATGCGCTAAAGCGAAAACAGATTGGTTACGATGAACTGTTTCTCAGTCGCCATAGTTTTAAAAATATGAATGAGTAAACGTCTTTTTATTAATATTGTATGTATAAATGATACTTGTTTTATTGCATTGCAACAGTTTTAATAACTATGCAAATAAACTAACTACCTCTGGCGCAAAACTGGAGAAAGGACATGGGGGTATCCTCCCCTCTGTCCAGCCCCTCCTCTGGGAGTGACCTGTGAGTCGTCGTAACCCCTTTCTTAGGGTATAAAAGGGCTTACCTGTGGGTGGGTCCTCAAATTCGTCATGGGACAAGACTCAAGCCTTAAACCACGTCACTCTTTGACCGTCTGGACACTTGGACTTCTCTGGACTTTGCCTGGAACTGAGACTGTATCAAGGAAGACTCCTGTTGCTCCTGGTCTCACTGTTCTGCAATTCTTCTTCGTCGTCTGTGTCTGTGCTTCTTCCAGGATCTTCAACAGACGAGATCAAGGACACCCGAAGTAATCTCCCTTGGCGTGAAGGAGTCACTACACCGCCACGAAGCTGACCGGTCTGCTGCTCCTGACTTTCCACGGACTTCGAAAGGCTCAGCAACACAGGTGGTGGTTCTGCAACTCCTTCGAGGCCTGACCTGTCCTCTCTGCAATTTTGAGGCCAGTGACCCTCGTTGGAACCACGACCAAACCCATATGCACCAGGTTGACTTGCCGTTGCCAAGGCGTGTTGGCTCTGCACTCCAGATATCTTCGGTCTACAAGAAGCTTCAGCCTCTCTTCCTGCCAAGATCAGTGTCCTCACCGCATCCTCTACACCCTGGGCCTTCTTCTTTGGTGAGCTGCTCAACGTCCTCTTGCTCCTCCTGTGCCTTCGGCCTGTGGGTCCTGTTGAGGGTCTTCTCCTGCTTCAGTGGTCTCCCCTACTGGCTCGCGCCGGCTCTGACTTTCCTGCACTTGGGGAGTCCCTTGCACTTTACTGGTCCCAACGCTGCTCCTTCATCGTTAACCACTTCTTTTGCTGCTGCTAAGGCTTGTTTGTGCTCCCGCCATGATCGACTCCCTGGTTCTTGACTTCCGACGTGGGACAGCTCTTGAATGGCTACTGGTCTTTCACAGCAATACCTGGTCCTCACAGCTGCCTCGACAAGGTCACCGTCATCACCCCTGCATCTTCTGTCATCGGTGGGCATTGCTCTTCCGTGCCTCCTGGTTACCTCCGAGTGGCAGACTCTGTCCTCTCTGCTTGCAGGTTCTTCTCTGCAAGAATCCACCCTTGGATTCCACCGGACTCTTGCACAGTCTTTGCCAGCGGCATCTTTACTGAAGTCCTCCATTGTGGTCTATGGCAGTTTCCGACGTCACTTTGCACATATGCACCCGGCTTCCCTGGTGTAAGTATCCTGGTTCCTGGTGTATCCACGGGTGGGGTGACTCTCCAACCTTCTGTCTTCCACGGGGTTTCTTCAGGGTCCACTGGGAAGAGTCCTTCTTCAAAACTGCAACCGCGACTTTCCCTTTAACTTCTGAGTATACGGCTGTGTTTCCACTCTGCACACAGCCCCCATGGGGTTGCTGGGTACTTATCTTGGGTGGTTCCTTATTTCCCCAGCACTTCTGAGTCTCCTGGAACAAGTCCCGACTTTGGTGGCAGTTCGCATTCCTTTCTTAGTATATGGTTTGGTCTCCCCCTGGAGACCACTGTGTATTGTGCTTACTTACCTGTTTACAATTGAAGTATTGTGTGTATTTGTATTGATATCCCTATGTAGGAGATATACCAATGTATTAGTGAGTGTTGTGTAATAAATAGACCTTTTTTTATAAAAACACCTTGTGTTTCTTTTTTGTTTAATCTACACTACATAATGTGATCTGGTAAAACAAGCTGCTTTATACTCCTTCTGGACTAAACCTGAAGGCTGCTCTCCACAGCTACCACTTAGAGAACTTTCTATGGTTGTCTGAGTCCCCTAAAATCCCCATAAGGGTTGTCTGGATTAGTGCAAGGTGCTTCACTTAAATAAATATTCACCATATACTAAGCCAGCCTCCTACAGCGCCACAACGACCCCACGTGAAGTCGAGACTGGCACTGACAAGGCCACAACAACCTGCTCTGGCTAGGACACCGTGCCATTGTTCTTTGGCAGTCCAGAGTTTGAAACTGACATTCGGGAGTAATGACGCTGATTCCGGGACTTTTGACCCTGCTGATGATATTGCCCAGTCTTTCCGCGGAGAGAACTGGTATGAGGAGTTGGGAGATGCCGGTGGGCAGTACACCTCCCCATACTCTGGTTTAGTCTCTGCATCCGGTCCGGCCACTGAAGAGAGTGCATCCTTTGCAATGGTGATGAGGAGGGCAGCTGAGGTCCTTGATCTCCAGCTTTCATCAGTGGAAGTTAAAACTTATGTTTTAACTGAGGTGCTTCAAACATAGCACTCCAGCGCAGAGTCCCTGCTCCCATTTAACGGAGCCCTCACGGATGTTCTACTCGGGGCTTGGTCCAAATCCGGTTCAGTGGTCCCAGTAGTCCAATAGATTCTGTCGCCATCACCCTGCGCCTGGATATTCAGAGAGTCTGGTGGTGCAAGCTTTGGCAGCCAAGGTTGATCTAAGTGCATTTCCTACCACTCTCCTGGACAGGGAGTCCAAGAGGTTGGAAACTTGGGAAGAGGATTTTGCCCTCCAGCCTTGCGGTCAGTGAACACAGCATGTATATTGCATTGTGGGGCGCGCAGGTGCTACCCTTGGACCCAGAGGAGGCTCATGCAATCCTTACACAAGCTATACTTCATGGCCAGTGAAGTTCACCATCAAATGTGGGTTGGACACCACAGACTTGCTTGGCAGAGCCATGGGCTCCACGGTGTCTCTTGGGCACCTTGCTTGGTTTTGACCAACAGGCTTTTTGGGGGAAGCACAAGCGCACGTCAAGCACATGCCTTTGATGGCTTTCATCTGTTCAGTGACAAGGCAGAAACATTGCTAGAGTGCTTTAAAGACAGCAGTGTCACAGCCTATTCTTTGGGCCTGTCCACTGCCCTCTGGGAAGAAGACTCTTTTTGCCCCTTCCATAGCTACAGTAGAGGGCTTCAGTCTTGTCCACAATACCAGCTATACACACAGGGCCAGAAGGCTTCCCAGAAATCTCATGGACACCAGGGACAACATGAAGAACAATCCTCCACCCCATCGGCTTCCTGCAACCCTAAGCTTCTTTAGTGTGCCCTCAGTGACACACTGCCATCCGGCAGGAGGCAGGATCTAGCCCTTTTTAGTGGAGTGGCAAGCTGTCACTTCTGACAAGTAGATGCTACAGATCGTTTGATGGGGGTATGCTCTTCAGTTCCTAGAAACCCAACCACCTATGCCCCCGTTCATACAGCAGAGGACCACCTGTCCTTGTTACATCAAGAGGTGCAGGCTCTTTTTGCCAAAGTATCTATCGAGATGGTGCCGTAGTCAGAAGTAGGTTGTGGTTGCTACTTCCGCTACTTTCTGTTGCTCGTAAAGGTTGGAGGCCTCTGCCCTATTCTAGACCTTCGCCCTCTAAACACCTTCCTGAGGAAGGACAGATTTAAGATGCTCACCCTTGCCCAGGTTCTGTCTGCCCTAGATCCTGGAGACCGGATGGTAGCGTTGGCCCTGCAGGACGCTTAATTTAATATACCCATCTTGAAGGCCCACAGACATTGCCTGCGGTTCAAGGTGGGCCAGGATCATTTCCAGTTTGCAGTGCTCCCCTTTGGCCTCACCAGTACTCCTTGGGTGTTGACGAAAGTGATGGTGGTGGTTGTAACTCCTCTTCAGAGATCGAGATCCTAGTCTTCCCCTACCTCGACGACTAGCTGCTGAAGGCGGGGTCGCTACAGGCAGTCGTTGCCCACCTCCAGAATACGGTGAACCATCTACATTCGTTGAGGTTCAATATTAACATGCCCAAGTCACACGTGACTGCTTCTGAAATGCTCCCTTTTGTCTGAGCCATTCTGAACACAGTATGGTTTCGCGCCTACCCTCCAGAGCAGAGTCCAGGACATTCGGACTATGACCCCGATGTTTCAGCCTCTGTTCTGAATTTTGGTGAAACTGACTCTGAGGCTGCTGGGTCTGATGACCACCTGCATCCTGCTGGTGAAGTACACCAGATAGCCTATGCGGGCTCTGCAGAAGGATCTGAAGTCCTAGTGGGCACAACAACAGGGAAATCTCTCCGATCAGGTCCACATTTTGGAAGAGACTGCAAAGGATCTGCGGTGGTGGTTGCTGAATTGGGTGATTGGGTCATGTGAGAAAATGGGGTGTTGTATTATATGGTGTGGCTGTGTGACCTCACTGTAAAATACATTACCAACCTCTTTAGGACCTGTCCGGTTTCATTTGTTAAAGCTTAGCTCAACCCTTGGTAGCTGTGGCTCTGAGCAGTCAGGCTTGTATAAAGGAACAAGTCTAAACAACTTAAACAGCACCAAAACAATTGAAGAAGGAGACAAGACACTAAAGAAATCTGACCCCAATTTATAAAAATAGAGTAGATTTTTATGAATTTTAGACACCAATATGAAAAAGATCCCCCAGAGGGTTTCAAATTTGACAAAAACGTTTTCAAGAAAAACCTGGGTAAGTATAAATGCGGTTATTTAGAGGTACTTTAGGTGACCAACCCCAACGGGGAGCCAGTCAGGGGAACCAGCAAAGTCCTCAAACAGTTACCTCCTCACAAAAAGCAGTCTCCAGACCAGTTCCAGTGTCAGTGGTTCCTTGCTATTGACTTTTATCGGAGTGGTCCTGATTCAAGGGATACAGTATGCTGAAGATGCTGTGCAGTCAACGGGGGTCTTCCTGTGGCTTCTCGGTCCACAGACTTGGTAAGATTATCCTGGCCACGGGGATTGACGTCCCTCGAAGTGCTCTCGAGCTTGACAGAAGTCCAGTAGCCCAGTACAGAAGTTTCAGTGGTTTCCTTTACCTTCTAGGTGACCTGGCTGCACTCCGACAATTCTTCCAGGTCGAGCAGACTTGGGCGCAACTTTGGAGTATCAGGACTTGGTCCTTTAGGCTGCAAGGGGGCGAAGAGCGACGATCCACAGACACGGCAGGCAGGCTATCTCAACTTTTGTGGCTCTGTGCTACGAACAGGTCGTCAGCCAACTGGCCCTAGGAGTCACATCTAAGCTTGGGGCTCGGGACCGACTTCTCAACGAGCAGGACTCAGCAGACACAATCCTTTCCTAGCCCAAAGTGCAGCAGGTGCAGCAGGGCAATCCTTATTTGGTCTTCTTTTCCAGTCCAATGAGATCTGAGTTCTGGGTGCCAGGGTGCCATTTTTATGCCCAGAAAATGCCCTCATCCGAGGTCGGGGTCAGTAGCCAATGGGCTACCAGATTACCTCCCTCCTGATGACTACTTTCTGTGACAAGTGGCATCTAGCTGTCTCCGAAGACTCCATTCTGCACACTTCCAACATGGCAGAACCTCTCTCTCAACGTGCAGCCTCCTAGCCCAAGCCAGAAGTATGACTACCAGGGGACTACACTCCCTGCAAATCCGGTTTGACAACGGTTGTTCCCCCTCTGTCCCAAGTGCCAGTCTGCCTACCTAAACAATAGAGCAGAAGTGTTTGCCATTTGCCCTTCAAAGGCGGCTTTCCCTTTGAAGCTCGCCTTTTGGGCCAACACCCATGTGGCTTTCTGCCAGGTATAGATAACACCTCTCCCCCATGCAGGCTTCTAATCTGTCCTTTCATGGGAGACTTTTGCATGTCTTCCCAGGAGGTCAAAAAGCTGCCTTGGGTACAAGCCCCATGTGCAACCGTAAACGGGCACAGGAGACTTTGGACAACAAAGTGGAAACTTTTTTAAAGTTGCACATAGCAGCAAGTTACATTAATTTCGGCATCAGATGGAGCCTAATGTAACGAGTTGTTTAATACCTTGGAGTATCAACTTTGGTCGCCCCATTCAGGAGTTAGCACAGCTGAGGGGTTAGCGTGTAACCCTGTACTCGCCAGTAGGGCTACCAGTCCCTTTCACCAGTCAAAACGGTAATTTGGGGTTTTTACTGCCAGAAAACGTAAAAACACATTCTGCCTTTGAAATATGATGCACCCTGCCTTTGGGCTCGATAGGCCTGCTGTAGGAGTGACTTACACAAAGTAAAAGGGGGGGGGGTGGGCTTTGCCATGGGTTTATATGTCAAAGTCAAGTCAGCAGTGAACACTGCTTTTCCATGCTGCAATGGTAGACTGGGAGACACATTTTTCATTGGTCACACCCAGTGCTGCAGTCCTTGGGGTGACTCCCTAATTTACAAGCCCTGGGTACCATGTACTAGGGACCAGCGGCGGCTCCTCTGCAATGGCGGAGGAGCATCGCCTCACTGCAGAATGAAAAATAAAACGATAATCAAACAATTTTATTTTTCACTGGCAGCCGATGCTGCTGAGTCTAGGGCTGGGCCAGGCAATCCTTTAGCCAGGGACTGGGAGGAGTGGAGGGCACTTGTAAGTGTGCATGTCCGTTTGGCTGGCCGTCTTAGGCCGGCCAAACAGACATGCGCACTTAGAATTTCTCCACCCAGCTGTATTGTACAGCTGGGTGGAATAATGGCACAGGCTCCCAATCCCTTCGTGAGCACCTAACCAGGCCGCTCAGACCAATCCAGGCACTGCTTTGACAGCATGAGAGCAGCGTCTGGATTGGGTGGGCAGTTTAGGAGCCTGTGCTGTCTCAAGGACTTTCAGAAGAGTGGAGCACCAAGTTGGCCGGGAGAAGCAGGTGAGTGCGTTTTTTTTATTATTTGCCCCCGCGCTGCCCCGCCAATTTATTTTGGCAGCAGCTGCTGCTAGGGACTTGAATGTAAGTTAATTTATGCCGTTTGGGTATAAGCCAATCAAAACAGACATGTTTTAAGGTCATGGCAATGGCACGGAGGTCTGGTTAGCAGGCCTCAGTGCACTTTCGGAGTCGAAAAAACAGCAGCATCAGTCCAAAACTCTGGGGGTGACCATACACAAAGAGGCATTCCCTTACAGGTCAGCTGCAGGCCCCTCCCCCTTCAACCTCAGAATTGACAGTGGTGACAGGTGAATCGCTTCTGGGATGGGATGACCACCTGGGAGAAAGGGAGGTATCTGGTCTCCAGTGGTGACCCCGCTCCACATCAGCCTGTTGGAGCTGAGGGCCATCTGCTTGGCGTTGAAAGCCTTCCTGCTATCCTTCAAAGGGAGGCTGGTTCAGGTGGTCACGGACAACAGCACCGCCATGAGGTACTGCAACAAGCAAGGGGGGAGTCATGGACCCTGTGTCAGGAGGCCCTATGCCTCTGGATCTCTGAATGCCAGGGCAGACTGACACCGCCATTGACACCATGCGGACCACAAATGGTATCTACACCAAGAGGTGGTGCAAGGTCTCTTCCAAGAATTGGGTGAATCTTGGCTTTATCTACTCACCATAGCCAAGAAGGCACAGTGTCAGAACTTCTGCGTGTTGTAGTTTCCAAAGTGACTCTCACTCCAAAATGCATTCTGCTTGGAGTGGACCTCAGGACTCCTGTAAGACTTTCAGCTGATAGAACCCCTACCCGAGTTCTCAAAAAGATAAGGACCGACTGTGCCCAAGTCATTCTAATGGCTCCATACTGGGCACGGAGAGGATGGTATCCTGAACTCCTGGGCTCAAACATCTTTTCTCAGAAGAGGCTGCCTCTTCGGGAGGATCTCCTGTAGCAGCAGCATGAAAGGGTCCTGCATCCGAACCTGTGCACGCTCCACCTTCATGCATGGAGATTGAGCGCAGGCAAATGAGTGTTTTCGATCTTCTTTCAGAGATTGTTGATGTCATTATGGCATTCAGGGGTTCCTCAACGAAATCTGTAGATGCCTGCTGTTGGGACAAGTTTGTGGGTTGGTGTTCGGCCAAGCATGTTCACCCACTGTCTGAGTTGTTACCATTTATGTTGTCATTGGCCCAGCAAGGCCTTGATCTGGACACTATTAAGCGTACTTCCCGTGACGTAACGGATACGTAAGCTGAAAGACTGCAGAAAGAAGCTTGTGGGCGTGGAGTAGTGCAGTGCGAGGCCGAGGGCACTATGGGTGTAGCAGGCAGCAGCTGCTGCAGTCCTAGCCTTTTGCTACCTCTACCAGGCATTGTATATCACTGGAGGTCGTCTGTAGGCAACCTGGTGCCTTGAACTGGTAGCTGGGACCCCTTTCCTGACCTCCTGCTCTCCTGTTAATCCACCCGTGAGAGTAATTTTAATCAGGCTGCGGCGGTGAGAATCAACTTTGGAGGCTCTTCTGACTGCTTGTTAATCCGCCCGCAGCTGTAACTATAACCGGGCTGCGGCGGCAAGAATCGACTTCAGAGACACATGAGAAAGTGTGTTGGAGGAAGTGAGGAGAGATGTCTGTCTGCACGGCGTGAGTCCCCCAGTAGGGTGGACCTCGCCGGTGGGTGAGTGCAAGGGCAGCGGAGGCAGCTGAGCTAGGACTCAGAGCAGCTTCCGGCCCCGTGCCCCCCTTGACCTGGTCCTTCTCCTCTTTTGCTCGCTCAACAGCTGCAAGGCATTAAATGGGAGCCTCAGGCAATAAGCTCCTTACTGCAAGATAAGTGCCCTGCGACCTCTGGATATAGACCTCCTCCTCTAGTCCCCTTTTATCAGCATCAAGGAATTGTACCATGAGCATTTCAAGTACCGTAAACTCTAAAGATTTCGGCCAGACTTTCAATTACCATGATTATAGAGTAGCATCTTTTCTGAAAAGTGAGGGAGCCAATGTGGGGAGCCGCATATGAGCAGAGAGGAGAGCGGAGCGGGCGACAAGTAGAAAAGCGCCAAGTAGATACTGAAGGTATAGGGGAAGCTAGCCAGGGGAGAAGTTGAGGGTGACAGCACCCATGGTTCCCCAACCTCAGTTGGTGTTATATAGGGCATTAGCAGTACCCAATCTGCCAGCCCGTCACTTCACTAGCTCTGGCTGTGATTATGGTTCTGGCTGGCCCCTTTTGTATTACTGCCAGTCTTTGTCTGGCTTAACATCCTGGTGGGTCTTACTGTGGTGCTTCTTTTTGCTAGGGCAATTGATTCCTATTTGTAAGCCAAACAAGTACCAGGTAGTTTTGACTAAAGAAAGGTCTACTATGACAGCGCTGAAACTCCGCTCAGGCCGCTTTCAGGCGGCTTGATACCAATAAGAGCCTGTTAAAAAACCAAATCCAACCCCTTGAGGAACAAATCAGCACATATTAACTCATTGAAGGGCCCAAACCATATCCTTTCTTTTTTTTACAAAGAAAGAATGGCACAGAATGACCACAAGTCCAAACCGGAACTTCCTCATGTCCCAGTAGAGAGGGAATTTGATAGCACCCATATGCCCTTTCTTCCTCTGTTTGATAGAAACGACAATTGGGGCAATAGATCAAAAGGAATCCCCCAATTTACATAAGGAGTATATTTCCCATCCAGATATTGATTTGGAGGCTATCCCAAGGTGTTATACGTCAGGGAAGATTAGTGCCCCTAAAACTCCGTCTACAACACTTTTGACAACAGTCTTACTCCATCGGATCATTCCACAGTAGTCTCTCAAATGTCAGCGGCCCCAGATCTGGAACTAATTGGAAATCTGTCATGTAACCCTCCGGGCCAAGAGGCGCAAGTTTCACATTCACTTATTTGCCTGGAGAGAATTCTGTCTTCTATCCTAACTCTTCTAGATAAATTTGTAACAAATACAGACCACACACTTAAGATATTGAAGCCGCAATCCTGAATGTTATAACTGGTCCAAAGGAAGAGAGGGAAAAAACCAATCGGACTTCGCAGTCTCAAAAAAGAGAGAACTATGGAAAGTTGGTAGCTCTAGATGAAGGCGCACATAAGGACTTGTTTAGAGACGGTGGGGCAGATGTGATAACCCTCTTGTAATAAGAAAAGATATCTGAAAGAAACAGTTAGTTATAGATTCCTTACCATAGAATTACCCCCAGGCGTCAGGCTGGATCCGGAGAATTTTTTCGTCGGCAGTACCCCTGCGTGTCGAAAGGTGGCGTCGGTCGACTCCGCGTTCGTCGTAGTTGCCGTGATGACGTCACAGTAGTTACTTAGACGCCGCCCTCGCGCGCTGACGTCATTTCTTGCTTTTTTCGCGCCAGGCAGCGCAGATCCAGAGAGAGCAGTACCTCCAGTCACTTTTTGACTGACTTTTTGACGACTTTTTTGCGACACCGTTTTTGAGTCTTCGACTCCTGGTGCACGTCAGGGATGCCCGGCTTCAAGGCTTGTGGTTCCTGTAGCCGACTGATATCGGTGACGGATTCGCACCGCGTGTGCCTATTCTGCCTGGAGCGCGACCACGACCCCAAGTCGTGCTCCAACTGCCGGACCATGAATCCGGAGTCTTTGCGGGAGCGGCCCCGAAAGCTTCTCGAGGCTTGGCAGTCGGCTCCGCGCCGCTCGAGGTACCGGTCGCGTAGGAGGTCGAGGGACTGGTCGCGGAGCCACCATCATTCTTCTTCCAAGTCTTCGCACTTGGGGACAGGTGAGTCGAAGCAGAAGAAGAAGTCGAAGAAGCCTCGTCGCTCTTCGACTTCTCCCTGTACGTCGGCCGACGCGACGAGGGATGTGGGTGGTGCCCCTCCCTCGGCTCCGCGTGCGGAGCCCGAAGGGTCGACTCCGGGTTTCCCTCCCTTTCCGGGACCTGGAGCGACCCCTGCCCAGCGTCGTCAATTTTACGAAGCGGTGCACGCCATCTTTGGGCAGCCCGATTCTGCCGGCGCGCCTTCGGCCCTTGCGGACTCGGCTGGGGGCCCTGGGCCTTCGGCGGCTCCGGCCTCGGCACCGCAGGGTCCCCTTGGATCCAGGCTTGGATCCGAATCGGCGCCGGTCGACCTAGTTACACCTCCGCCGGCGCCACTTCCACCGGCACCACGTCCGCAGCCGACGCCAGTTGTGTCCCCAGCCGGCGTCGACCCCGGCCTCCTCCCGATGTAAACACGGAGCCGGACCGGCGTCGACTGACGCCAGATACGGCGCCGACTAGTACTTTTGTGCCCTTGTTCTACCCTGGCTCTTTTAGACCGGATTGGCAGCCAAAGGAGGGTGAGGAGAACTGGGAGGGGTCTGGAGACCCTTTAACTGACCAGTTAGGCTATGAACCGGACTGGAGAGAGGAACTGGGGGAAGGCAGTGGTCTGGATACCTCACCAGACCTTGGCATGTTGTCTCCTCCTACCGTGGCTACGGAGGAGGGAGCGTCCTTTGAAGTGGTGTTGCGTAGGGCGGCCGAGGCTCTCAACCTCCAGCTACCTACGGTGGCAGTCAGGACTAACCACCTGACAGAGGTGCTTCAACCAGCAACGAGCTCTTCGGAACCCCTGCTGCCGTTTAATGAAGTTATCTAACATAGGGATTCTACCATGTATTATGTGAATATATATGCACCCATGTGTGTGCTGCTATTTTTATTTTTATTTTTATTTGAAGTGTCTAGTCATACGTGAAAAATGGTGCAAAAGGATCAGAGCTCCTTCTCTCAATTTGTGGGAAGGGCAATGTTTCCAAAAATTGTAAAATACCCCTCACACACTGAAACCTGATTCAGTGTCATGCTTCATCATTGGGGTCTTCCCGCCCCTCTACGGGACGGGGCGTGCTACGACTTACGTAGACGCAGGAGCACTTTATTCAGTGATTGGTGAGTATGTGTAGTGCGTGGGATCGTGAAAAGAAAATGTGAGATGGTTAAAAATTCTCTGGCTAGTGGAACGAAAATACTTTATTGTCTTCCCTGGCTGAGAATAGTAAAAGTGGGGAGGTGTAGATGGTGTACTATAATGAGTCACCTCCTACAAGGTCGACATGTTTCAGAAGCCATCCCCTTGGCTTTCTTCCTCCGAACCAAAAAACCGATCCTTGTTACACCTCAATGGGTGATAGAATAAATGTACATATGCCTGATAGTCACAAACACTGTCCTTTGTTCCCTGTTATGGGAGTAGAAAAATATACCACTTGTATATCTTAAGAACCTGAAAAGAAAAATATATTGGATAAATCATGGCTTTCATCATTTATCTATCTATTCACATCACCATCACGTTGAAAGTTTTAAGCTTTTTTGTGATATATTTTTCTTGTGCAACCCTTTTGTAGGTAATGGTACCATTTGGTAAGTATCCTCTACTCATAAATCATCTGAAAGAACACTCCTTGTGATTTCTAGTGCCCAGTATTACATTTATTCAACATTCTTTCATACATATGTATCTCTTTGCAAGATACATTTTATGTTACAATACATTCATACATAAAGGAAATGTTTGTACACTCTTCTTGTGCCCCTAAAAGGTTACAGATTGATGTTGACAGCAACTGAGCACTCGCATTCATACTCCCATGATGAGCCTTGGACAAAATGGGAGATGTTTGGCAAAAGTCTGTGCACTCGTCCTTTTTAACTGTGATCTCATGGTGTGTCTTTTTATATACAAAATGGTATTCATGCTCTCAAAAGGACGTGCCATAATAATACATACTTTAGAATTTAATCGTTATCGCTCCATGAGCTCACACGAGCGGTGTTGGGCGCCTTCAAATAGACACTGTAGGTATTTTAAAAGAACAGAAGGAAAAACAAGGTTTTAACACCAGGGTCGTTTTTAAACAAACAAGCGTGGTCTCTTTGGCCTTTTTAAGGACATGCCATTGTCCTACTTACATGCTGGAAGGAGCGCGATCACCAAAGGAAGTACCTTCTCGCGGCTCGTCGGAACCTAACTGAGGTTTGCCAGAGCCCGGTGTTTTAAAGTGCAAGGGGGCATGCTTGATAGGAAACAGGCGTGGCTGGAAACACTAGACCTTGAAATTTTAAAGATGGCCGCCGGTAAATGGACCCAAACAGAGTTAATTTTGATCCACTTCCTGTTGGAACGATTAACACTGAGTCGGTTGGAAAAAACACTAGACCTTGGAATTTTCAAAGATGGCCGCTGGTGAATGGACCCAAAACCGGGTTCATTTTGATCCACTTCCTGTTGGAGCGATTAACACTGAATCGGTTGAAAAAGCAAGCATATATTTGTTTGTTTTGAGGCTTATTTTGGAGGAGTTTCAAAGGCAGCCAAATGGAGGTTGAATTTAAAAGAATTATTAAACAAAAAAGAAAAACAAATTGTTGCGCTAGAGATGCCCGGATGGAGTCATCGCAGACGTGCATTTATGTATGTGGGTTTTATGAAGAAACACGGGGGGGCAAATTAGAAAACCTAATGGAAAAAAAGTTAAAGAATAAATCCCAGCAATAAAACGCTGGAAAAATATTTACTGGAAAACATTTTCTGTCGGAGGATAAGGATTGAAAAGCAAAAACCATGTATATTTACAAATAGAGTGTGTGTACACTCAGGTTTCCAAAATTATAATTTCTCTAAAAAGAGGGAAAAAAAGGTGAAAAAAAGGAAGAAAACCAGTTTCCAAAGGCATAAACCTCCTCTTTGTTCAGTATTAGTTACGGGGGTGATTGTAGTACTGTATACTCCTTATGAGTCTGGCAACTTTTTGGTTGATCATTAATTGCCAGGGGATTCCTGTGTTAGATTTTGTATACATCAGAGCTGGTTCCAAGGAATCTCATCGTTCAGGCCTCTCTCATGAGTCCTCAAACGGAACACCCACCGTTGTTCTTTTTCGAACAAATACCTTTCGTTTTGGATTTGTTCGATTACTGTCCACGAAAGATCTTCCCACTTATGATCTTTTTCCAGAAAATGGGCTGCCATTTTGGTGGTACTCTTTTTGCATTTAATGTTACTTTTGTGTTCCCCTATCCTTACCTTGACAGGGCGTGTGTTCATTCCTACGTATTCCAAAAGACACGGGCACGTGGTCAAATAAACCACATTTTTTGAATTGCATGTTGTGAATCTTCTTTGGACCCATTTGGTTCCATCATGGAACAAGATTTCTTTGCTTTTTTTAGTTAGTTTGCACACGTTGCACATTCCACAGGGATGATGCCCAGAGATTGGGGGCATTAAAGTGGTTTGCATTGTCTGTTCTTCTCTTCTTTCTTTTGGTCTGGTGTGTACCACTAAATCACGGATACTCTTACCTCTTCTATGAGAGAAGATAGGTTTTGGTAGATTGATGTTTCCACTGTTGAGGATTCGCCAGTGTTTGTTTACTATTTTTGTGATTCCATTGGAGTTTGTGTTGAAAGTTGTTATACATACTGGGCGGTTCTCTTCCTCCTTATGGATTTTGGGTTCCAAAAGGCTGTCTCTGCAATTGTTGCGTGCCCTTTTGTATGCATTATCAATCACCTTTTTAGGATATTGGCGTTTTCCAATTTCTTTTTCAGATCGTTTGATTGTTTTTTTGAAATCTTCGATCTCCGTGCAGTTCCTTCGTAGGCGTAGGAATTCCCCATAAGGGAGGTTATCGCGGAGATGTCGAGGGTGGAAGCTGTTGTACAATAGTAGGCAGTTTTTGGAGGTTTCTTTGAAATGAGTGGTAGTTGTTAGTTTTCCCTCTTTTGCATATATGTTTAGATCAAGGAAGACAAGTTTTTCATTTGAGATAGTGTTTGTGAATCTCAAAAATTGGTCTTGGCAGTTCAACCATGATAGGAAACGTCTGGCGGTGGTTTCATCTCCTTCCCAGATAATCAATATATCATCTATATATCGTTTCCATATATGTATATGGTTACGAAATGGATTGTTGGGAGTGAGGATCTTCTGTTTTTCAAGTTGATGTACATAGAGACCAGCTATGCTAGGAGCAAAAGTGCTCCCCATGCTGGTCCCATGTTTTTGCAAATAGAGTGTGTTCCGGTATTCAAAGAAATTTTCTTTGAGTGCCAATTGGCAGCACTCCATAATCATATTTCTCGGTGTCTGGTAGTCCCAATCGGTGTCGAACAGGACATCCTCAATGATGTTGAGGGTCTCGTTGTGGGGAAGGCTCGTATATAAGCTCTCCACATCACAACTTATCAATAATTCTCTTTCTGGGTCAAATATTTGCCCTTCTAACAATTGCAGGAGGTCTTTGGTGTCTTTCAAGTACGTAGAAGTTTGTTGTACAAGTGGTCTTAAGAAAGCGTCCGCAAATTTGGAGACTGGTTCCAAAATGGATCCAATTCCAGACACTATTGGACGTCCCGGTGGGGAGACCAGATTTTTGTGGATTTTTGGTATAGTGTACAGGTAAGGTGTTCTTTGTGAAGTCGTGGTTAGAAAATCCCCTTCCTTTTTAGATATCCACCCATGTGATCGTGGCTCTTCCACCATACTTGCTATTTTCACTCGTATTTGCTCCGTGGGGTCCTGGTTGAGGACCTCGTAGATCCTTTCATCGTGGAGGAGGCGTAGGCACTCTTGGTCGTACTTCTCGGCTGATTGTATTACAATCGCCCCTCCTTTATCGGCTGGTTTTATTACCAATTCTGGGTTATTTGCTAGTTCTCTGAGTGCCTCATTTTCCTCTCTGGTGATATTGTGAAAGACCCTGTTGGTTGCTGGATCTATTTCTTCCAGATCTTTCATGACCGCTTTTTCGAAGGCGATCAGTTCTACTGGTAGATTGGCTTCCGGTGGAGTGAAAGTAGATTTTGGTCTCAAACCAGTGTCTCCATCCTGCTGGTCATTTTGTTTATCTTTGAAAAAGATTTGTAACTTAAGTCTCCTCATGAATTCTTTCATCTCTTTGCATAATTGGAATTTATCCAATTTTGCCGTTGGTACAAAGCCTTGTCCTTTTTCTAGGACTTTGATCTGTGCCGGTGTTAGAATGTGGTTTGTAAGGTTGACTACCAGATTCATTTCTTGCTGACGATGATTCATCCGATTCAGGATCCAGTGGATCTGACTCAAGCAAAGGGAAATACCAACAATACCGAGGTGGGAGGAGCAACAACAGACGTCCTTGGTTCCACGGCCAAAGAGGATGGGGCCATTACCAGGGCCCACCTCCATACCCCATGCATCCCTTAGGACCTCCGATATACCCACATCAACAAGGAGCCTACCCTCAATGGAACTACCCTCCGCAGGATTACCCCTTCTAAGAACAGCCCCATTTTTTAGGGCTACGCCAAGGGAGAAACAGAGGGAGGAACCGGAGAGGGAACAATGTTCACTGGGCTCCACAAAACGAAGAACAAATCCGGATGGCAACAAGGAGCATGACAGGGCCTCAACCAGCAAGAAATGAATCTGGTAGTCAACCTTACAAACCACATTCTAACACCGGCACAGATCAAAGTCCTAGAAAAAGGACTAGGCTTTGTACCAACGGCAAAATTGGATAAATTCCAATTATGCAAAGAGATGAAAGAATTCATGAGGAGACTTAAGTTACAAATCTTTTTCAAAGATAAACAAAATGACCAGCAGGATGGAGACACTGGTTTGAGACCAAAATCTACTTTCACTCTACCGGAAGCCAATCTACCAGTAGAACTGATCGCCTTCGAAAAAGCTGTCATGAAAGATCTGGAAGAAATAGATCCAGCAACCAACAGGGTCTTTCACAATATCACCAGAGAGGAAAATGAGGCACTCGGAGAACTAGCAAATAACCCAGAATTGGTAATAAAACCAGCCGATAAAGGAGGGGCGATTGTAATACAATCAGCCGAGAAGTACGACCAAGAGTGCCTACGCCTCCTCCACGATGAAAGGAACTACGAGGTCCTCAACCAGGACCCCACGGAGCAAATACGAGTGAAAATAGCAAGTATGGTGGAAGAGGCACGATCACATGGGTGGATATCTAAAAGGAAGGGGATTTTCTAACCACGACTTCACAAAGAACACCTTACCTGTACACTATACCAAAAATCCACAAAATCTGGTCTCCCCACCGGACGTCCAATAGTGTCTGGAATTGGATCCATTTTGGAACCAGTCTCCAAATTTGCAGACGCTTTCTTAAGACCACTTGTACAACAAACTTCTACGTACTTGAAAGACACCAAAGACGTCCTGCAATTGTTAGAAGGGCAAATATTTGACCCAGAAAGAGAATTATTGATAAGTTGTGATGTGGAGAGCTTATATACGAGCCTTCCCCACAACGAGACCCTCAACATCATTGAGGATGTCCTGTTCGACACCGATTGGGACTACCAGACACCGAGAAATATGATTATGGAGTGCTGCCAATTGGCACTCAAAGAAAATTTCTTTGAATACCGGAACACTCTCTATTTGCAAAAATATGGGACCAGCATGGGGAGCACTTTTGCTCCTAGCATAGCTGGTCTCTATGTACATCAACTTGAAAAACAGAAGATCCTCACTCCCAACAATCCATTTCGTAACCATATACATATATGGAAACGATATATAGATGATATATTGATTATCTGGGAAGGAGATGAAACCACCGCCAGACGTTTCCTATCATGGTTGAACTGCCAAGACCAATTTTGAGATTCACAAGCACTATCTCAAATGAAAAACTTGTCTTCCTTGATCTAAACATATATGCAAAAGAGGGAAAACTAACAACTACCACTCATTTCAAAGAAACCTCCAAAAACTGCCTACTATTGTACAACAGCTTCCACCCTCGACATCTCCGCGATAACCTCCCTAATGGGCAATGCCTACGAAGGAACTGCACGGAAATCGAAGATTTCAAAAAACAATCAAACGATCTGAAAGAAATTGGAAAACGCCAATATCCTAAAAAGGTGATTGATAATGCATACAAAAGGGCACGCAACAATTGCAGAGACAGCCTTTTGGAACCCAAAATCCATAAGGAGGAAGAGAACCGCCCAGTATGTATAACAACTTTCAACACAAACTCCAATGGAATCACAAAAATAGTAAACAAACACTGGCGAATCCTCAACAGTGGAAGCATCAATCTACCAAAACCTATCTTCTCTCATAGAAGAGGTAAGCGTATCCGTGATTTAGTGGTACACACCAGACCAAAAGAAAGAAGTGAAGAACAGACAATGCAAACCACTTTAATGCCCCCAATCTCTGGGCATCCTCCCTGTGAAATGTGCAATGTGTGCAAACTAACTAAAAAAAGCAAAGAAATCTTGTTCCATGATGGAACCAAATGGGTCCAAAGAAGTTTCACAACATGCAATTCAAAAAATGTGGTTTATCTGATCACGTGCCCCTGTCTTTTGGAATACGTAGGAATGACCACACGCCCTGTCAAGGTAAGGATAGGGGAACACAAAAGTAACATTAAATGCAAAAGAGTACCACCAAAATGGCAGCCCATTTTCTGGAAAAAGATCATAAGTGGGAAGATCTTTCGTGGACAGTAATCGAACAAATCCAAAGCGAAAGGTATTTGTTCGAAAAAGAACAACGGTGGGTGTTCCGTTTGAGGACTCATGAGAGAGGCCTGAACGATGAGATTCCTTGGAACCAGCTCTGATGTATACAAAATCTAACACAGGAATCCCCTGGCAATTAATGATCAATCAAAAAGTTGCCAGACTCATAAGGAGTATACAGTACTACAATCACCCCCGTAACTAATACTGAACAAAGAGGAGGTTTATGCCTTTGGAAACTGGTTTTCTTCCTTTTTTTCCCCCTTTTTTTCCTCTTTTTAGAGAAATTATAATTTTGGAAACCTGAGTGTACACACACTCTATTTGTAAATATACATGGTTTTTGCTTTTCAATCCTTATCCTCTGACAGAATTTTTTTTCCAGTAAATATTTTTCCAGCCTCTAGCGTTTTATTGCTGGGATTTATTCTTTAGCTTTTTTTCCATTAGGTTTTCTAATTTGTCCCCCCCCCGTGTTTTTTCATAAAACCCACATACATAAATGCACGTCTGCGATGACTCCATCGGGCATCTCTAGCGCAACAATTTGTTTTTCTTTTTTGTTTAATAACTCCTTTAAAGTCAACCTCCATTTGGCTGCCTTTTGAAACTCCTCCAAAATAAGCCTCAAAACAAACAAATATATGCTTGCTTTTTCAACCGATTCAGTGTTAATCGTTCCAACAGGAAGTGGATCAAAATGAACCCTGTTTTGGGTCCATTCACCGGCGGCCATCTTTTAAAATTCCAAGGTCTAGTGTTTTTTCCAACCGACTCAGTGTTAATCGTTCCAACAGGAAGTGGATCAAAATGAACTCTGTTGTGGGTCCATTTACCGGCGGCCATCTTTAAAATTTCAAGGTCTAGTGTTTCCAGCCACACCTGTTTCCTATCAAGCATGCCTCCTTGCACTTTAAAACACCGGGCTCTGGCAAACCTCAGTTAGGTTCCGACGAGCCACGAGAAGGTACTTCCTTTGGTGATCGCGCTCCTTCCAGCATGTAAGTAGGACAATGGCATGTCCTTAAAAAGGCCGAAGAGACCACGCTTGTTTGTTTAAAAACGACCCTGGCGTTAAAACCTTGTTTTTCCTTCTGTTCTTTTAAAATACCTACAGTGTATATTTGAAGGCGCCCAACACCGCTCGTGTGAGCTCATGGAGCGATAACGATTAAATTCTAAAGTATGTATTATTATGGCACGTCCTTTTGAGAGCATGAATACCATTTTTTATATAAAAAGACACACCATGAGATCACAGTTAAAAAGGACGAGTGCACAGACTTTTGCCAAACATCTCCCATTTTTTCCAAGGCTCATCATGGGAGTATGAATGCGAGTGCTCAGTTGCTGTCAACATCAATCTGTAACCTTTTAGGGGCACAAGAGGAGTGTACAAACATTTCCTTTATGTATGAATGTATTGTAACATAAAATGTATCTTGCAAAGAGATACATATGTATGAAAGAATGTTGAATAAATGTGATACTGGGCACTAGAAATCACAAGGAGTGTTCTTTCAGATGATTTATGAGTAGAGGATACTTACCAAATGGTACCATTACCTACAAAAGGGTTGCACAAGAAAAATATATCACAAAAAAGCTTAAAACTTTCAACGTGATGGTGATGTGAATAGATAGATAAATGATGAAAGCCATGATTTATCCAAAATATTTTTCTTTTCAGGTTCTTAAGATATACAAGTGGTATATTTTTCTACTCCCATAACAGGGAACAAAGGACAGTGTTTGTGACTATCGGGCATATGTACATTTATTCTATCACCCATTGAGGTGTAACAGGGATCGATTTTTTGGTCCTGAGGAAGAAAGCCAAGGGGATGGCTTCTGAAACATGTCGACCTTGTAGGAGGTGACTCATTATAGTACACCATCTCCACCTCCCCACTTTTACTATTCTCAGCCAGGGAAGACAAAGTATTGTGGTTCCTCTAGCCAGAGAATTTTTAACCATCTCACATTTTCTTTTCACGATCCCACGCACTACACATACTCACCAATCACTGAATAAAGTGCTCCTGCGTCTACGTAAGTCGTAGCACGCCCCGTCCCGTAGAGGGGCGGGAAGACCCCAATGATGAAGCATGACACTGAATCAGGTTTCAGTGTGTGAGGGGTATTTTACAATTTTTTGAAACATTGCCCTTCCCACAAATTGAGAGAAGGAGCTCTGATCCTTTTGCACCATTTTTCACGTATGACTAGACACTTCAAATAAAAATAGCAGCACACACATGGGTGCATATATATTCACATAATACATTGTAGAATCCCTATGTTAGATAACAGTATCAAGAGGAGGACGATTCTACCTTTTTCCTCTTCACTCCCTCCTTTGATTTTTTGGCCGTTTAATGAAGCCCTGACCAACATCCTTTTGGGCACCTGGTCCAGGCCCAACACAGGGGCTCCTGTGGATAGGATGGTTGCCCGACGCCACTGCCTGGCCCCGGGCGACCCCACTTTCATCTCCCAACACCCCACCCCTGAGAGCTTGGTGGTCCAAGCCTCCACCTCCAAAGGCGCATTCCCTAACGCACCACCTGATAGGGAATACAAAAAGCTGGACCATCTTGGGAAGATGTTTTCTTCCTCCAGCTTGGGACTGCGGTCGGTAAACACTGCATGTCTGTTGGGCCGTTACACCCACTCTGTGTAGGATACGGTGGTGCAAGTGCTGCCTCAGTGCCCGGAGGAGGCCCGGGCCGTACTCTCCCGTGCAGTTGGTGAAGGGAGAGACGCAGCAAAGTTTACCATCCGCTGTGGGCTGGATACCGCCGACTCACTAGGCAGGACGATTTCCACGTCGGTAGCCCTTCAACGCTACGCCTGGTTGAGGTCAGGGGATGTCCAATCCACCCTTATGGACACGCCCTTTGATGGCCGTCGCCTTTTCAGTGACAAGGCAGACAACACTCTCGAGCACTTTAAAGACTCTCTGGCTACGGCCAGGTCCTTGGGCCTCCACCTCCCACCCTGCGCAGTCTGCTTTTCGCCCCTTTCGTGGCTACGGATGGGGTGCATCGCCACGTCCCGTCGAGAGCCACAGGCCAGCGCAAGCTGTTCAGCCCCTGCACGGCCGGGGACGTGGGAACCACCGCCGTGGTTCTGGGGGCCAGCGGGCGGGCCAGTCCACCACAGCCCCCCCTGCAGCAGCCTCCAAACCCTCCTAGTCCGACCTTTCAGGGCCACCAAACGCCAGTGGGCGGCAGGATTCGCCATCACCTCCCCCACTGGCGCACCATCACGTCGGACAGGTGGGTTTTGCAAATAGTCCTTCGAGACTACCCTTCCATCCATGCCACTTCAGTACCATCACATGTCGGAGGATCATCTGGCCCTTCTCCAACAGGAAGTTTCGGCACTCTTGGCCAAGGGAGCCATCGAGCAAGTTCCTGTCCCAGAAGTAGGTCGTGGTTGCTATTCCCACTACTTTCTGGTGCCCAAGAAGGACAAAGGCTTGTGTCCTATCTTTGATCTCGGGAACGTCAACCGCTTCCTCCGGAAGGAGAAGTTCAAAATGTTGACGCTAGCTCAGGTCCTGTTAGCCCTCGATCCTGGAGACTGGACAGTAGCGTTGGACTTGCAGGACGCTTATTTTCACATCCCCGTCCTGCCGGCCCACCGGCATTACCTGTGGTTCAGGGTAGGCCAAGAGCACTTTCAGTTCACTGTGCTCCCCTTCGGCCTTACCAGCGCCCCTCGGGTGTTCACAAAAGTGATGGCGGTGGTCACAGCTCATCTGCGCAGATCAGGGGTTCCAGTCTTCCCCTATCTTGACGACTGGCTGTTGAAGGTGGGCTCGCCCCAGGCTGTCGTCTCCCACCTCCAGACTACGGCGGACCTCCTGCACTCGCTGGGGTTCACTTTGAACGTGCCGAAGTCACACCTGACTCCCTCTCAGAAGCTCCTTTTTATCGGAGCGGTTCTGGACACAACGCAGTTTCGGGTTTATCCTCCCGAGCAGTGAGTCTGGGATATTCAACTATGATTCCGATCTTTCAGCCCTGACCCTGAGGCTGCTGGGCCTCATTGCCTCCTGCATCCTGCTGGTTCATCATGCCAGGTGGCATATGCGGGCTCTGCAGTGGGACCTGAAGTTCCAGTGGGCACAGCATCAGGGGAATCTGTCCAATTGCGTTCAGATCTCAGGGGGCACTGCACGTCAAATGCAGTGGTGGCTAACGAACCGGGATTGGGTCAACGGCAGATCCCTCTCCCTTCCCCAACCAGAGTTCACAGTGGATGCATCACTTCAGGGGTGGGGCGGCCACATGGGGGAGGCGGAGATCAGGAGCCGCTGGTCTCTGGCGGAGTCCGGGCTCCACATCAATCTTCTGGAGCTCCGGGCGATTCGTCTTGCACTGAAGGCATTCCTTCCTTTTGTCAAAGTAAGAGTAGTGCAGGTGTTCACGGACAACACCACCGCCATGTGGTACTGCAACAAACAGGGCGAGGTGGGGTCGTGGACCCTATGTCAAGAGGCTCTCCGTCTCTGGACATGGCTGGAACATCAGGGCATATCCCTGGTGGTTCAACACATGGCAGGTTCACTGAACGCCAGGGCGGACGAACTCAGCCGCAGGTGCATGATGGATTACGAATGGCATCTTCACTCTGAGGTGGTGCAAGGTCTCTTTCGACAGTGGGGAGAGCCTTGGTTAGATCTATTCGCTACTGAAGAGAACGCGCAATGTCAGCAATTCTGCGCATTGGAATTTCCAAAGCGGCAGTCGCTAGGCGACGCTTTTCGTTGCGAGTGAAGTTGCGGTCTTCTATACGCCTTTCCGCCTATACCAATTTTGCCCTGAGTGCTGAAGATCAAGCGCGCCCGGGCCCAAGTAATTTTTGTGGCTCCGGATTGCGCACGAAGAGTCTAGTATCCCGAGCTGTTACACATGGCCATCAATCCTCCGATCAGACTGCCCCTTTTGGAGGATCTTCTGTCGCAGCAGCAGGGGACGGTCCTCCTCCCGAACCTGTCCAGCCTCCACCTCCTTGCGTGGAGATTGAGCGGCAACAGTTAACAGCCTTCAACCTTCCTCCCAAAGTCTGTGATGTTATCTTGACAGCCAGGCGTCCCTCTACTAAGACGGTATACGCCTGCAGATGGAACAAATTTGTGGCATGGTGCACAGCAAATGCTGTGGATCCCCTTTCTGCCCCTCTTTCTGAGGTTCTCTTGTTCCTCCTTTCTTTGGCCCAGCAGGGCTCTGCTCTGGGCACTCTTAAGGGCTATCTCAGCCATTTCAGCCTTTCTTAGGCTTCCTGATCACCCTTCTCTTTTCAAGTCCCCTGTTGTTAAGGGCATTACTCATCTTTTTCTTCCTGCTCCCTTCGTAATGCCTCAGTGGGACTTGAATTTGGTTCTTACTTATCTTATATGCTCTCCCTTTGAGCCGCTACATAACTGTCCTCTCAGACTTCTCACTTTAAAGGCTGCCTTTCTGTTTGCCATCACTTCTGCTCGCAGGGTGAGTGAGCTCCAGGCTCTTTCTTCAAAACTTCCTTTTCTAGCGGTTCATCCGGACAAGGTTGTCTTTCGAACTCTGCCCTCTTTTCTTCCTAAAGTGGTTACTTCTTTCCACATTGGTCAAACCATCACTTTGACCACCTTCTTTCCGCCTCCGCATCCTTCTTAAGAGGAAGAGCGGCTCCATCGTCTGGATCCAAAACGTTCGCTTTCCTTCTATCTGGATCGCACCAACTAATTCCGGGTAGATGACCAGCTTTTTGTTGGCTACGTGGGCGCCAAGAAAGGTCGGGCCATACAAAAACGGACCATCTCTCGATGGGTCGTCCTTTGTATAAAAATCTGCTATTCCTTGGCGAAAAAGAAACCTCCAATAGGGTTGCCTGCCCATTCCACCAGGGCAACGACAGCTACTACTGCTTTGGGGCGTGGAGTCCCTCTTCATGACCTCTGCCAGGCAGCTACGTGGGCTTCACTGCACACGTTTACCAAACTCTACTGCCTGGACAGCCAAGTCCGGAGAGACAGTTTCTTCGGCCTTTCGGTTCTCCAGGACTTTCTGGTATGAACTTGGTTCGCAGACTCACCACCGTGTTTGGTTTTGCTGGGGTATCTATTCTAAGGTGAGGAATCCATAACGAATTGTCTCTTTCAGATGAACAAGTTACTTACCTTCGGTAACGATATATCTGTAAGAGACATAGATTAGTTATGGATTCCTCACCGCCCCACCCATCCTCCCCGTTCTACGAACTGACTTGTAGAGTAAGGGACTCCCTTTTAGGGCCCTAGTTTTTGTGCACCAGTGGTCAGTGTCTTGCATGGCTCTGTGCTTCTGGCATGGAATGTCGTGTAAAGAACTGACGTTACCGAGCGAGGGCGGCGGCTAAGTAGATACCGCAACGTCATTCCGGCGACCACGACTCCAACGACGAATGCGGAGTTGACCGACGCCACCTATCGATGCGCAGGGGTACTGCTGAGGAAAAAATTCTCCGGATCCAGTCTGACACCTGGTTGTAAATCTAAGGTGAGGAATCCATAACTAATCTATGTCTCTTACATATATATCGTTACCAAAGGTAAGTATCTTGTTCCTTATTGCTAGTCCTCTGCTGGAGCTCAGGGCCATAGGAGCGGGAGAGTACTTGGTGCAAGAGCTCCGCTGGAACTGCTGTGGGGCTGCGTGCACTTGCACCACCCTCATTCCCATCCCAATTCTTCTGAAAATTAGAATCCAAGTATTACTATGGGGAAAAGGAAATCCACAGTCTGTGAGAGTGGGAGCGGGAGTTTGGGGGGGGGGTTCGGCCAACGTCTAACAAATCCAAGCCGGCCCGCAAGTCCACAGGGAGTAACTGTGTTCTCGACCGCATCGGGGACCTCTTAGTCGAATGCGAGGGAATTCTAGTCCCAGCGGTCCTGCCCGCCCTGACTGAACCTCCCGCCCCTGCCATCCCGTCCGTTCTCTCTATCAGTTCAAATTTAAATCCCCAAAAATGTATCCCACAAATGGTTAATAAATCTAACACACGCAGCACTAAAATCCCTCCCCTAGTCACCCTTCAGTGCCTCAACTGTCGACCATCATTGATGAGGTGGAGCCAAGGACTTCTGCACTGCCTACCACTGACACCGCCAGGGCCACCGCTGACACTGACCTTGTTTCATTTAACAGGTTCCTTCCGCTCCAGCATATGACCTGCACCCCACAGGGAGGAGGGACTGGTTGGTGGCGGAGGTAGGGGAAAGAGCAACCGTTATTACTAGAAGTGAGGTTTCCCCAGAGGAGCCAGTCTTGAAGGACCAGGTTACATCCAGGATCATAACGGATCTGAGGATCGAAGTCAACACATTAAAAACAGCAGTCCTAGCCCTTACTGAACAGGTCAAACTCCTATTAGCTAGTGAAGATCCTGCAGTTCAACTCCCCAAGCAGAGACCTAGACGCCTAACAAATCCAACCCGCCACACTAGTAGTCTAGCCCCCTTAATGTCAGTACCCATTCAGCATCCCTTAAACTCTGCTAGCAAGAACACCCTTGTTCCATCAACTAGTTGTATAGCACCTGGGGCGATGCCTAATGCCAGCTCTTTGGCTCTGTTCTCCGACCCCCCACTGCCGACGTTTTTCCATCCAACCGTACAGGCCGGTGTGACCAAACCCGATTGCGCACCCCCCCCCAGTGCATTTATATGACTAATGTGCCCAAGGTCCCTTCTCAGGTAAAACATGAAGGTGAAGATTCCTTAATCAACAAAATCATACATTGGATCCGCCACGTGAGGGGATGCCGCTCAGTGATTAGGGAAGATATCTTGCATGTGGAAAGGTTAACTCGCCCTAACACCCAGTCAGATTGTATAGAACTGCACCTAGCTGATGGGAACGTGGCCCACAACCTGATAGCACTGGAGGCTAGGACGAGCTCACATACCTCCACTGGCATCCAACTCAAGTATAGACCTTTCACACTTCCATCGCTGCTATATGCCCACCACTCCGACACCCTCCTGGGCTCTGCCTCGCCGCCAACGACTGACTCGCACACCAAATTAACCTTGCATGCACCAAAATACATCAGGCAAGCTCAAGCAACACCCACTATGTCCCCACCAAAGCTAGTCAGTCCATTGCCACATCCTCACCAACTCCCCTGCCCAACGGCCTTGGGACTCCCAAACAGCATTTGTCTTTTAACGATAGACTTAACGAGGGGGCTTCACCCTCAGAAGCACAAGCAAGGTATACTGCTGATGAAAAACAACTTTCACCTATTGCTAACCAAGCAAAGCCCACTAAGCTTAGGCTGGTAACATGGAACGTGGCAGGGGTGAGGCCAAAAGTGGCCCTTTTGCACTGGATCCAATATATTGAACGCTATGACATCTGTATTCTCCAGGAAACCTGGAATACTACCCCTGTTCACATACCTGGCTATATCAGGTTCATCGCCCAGCAACTACCAACAAGCTAGGCCAACCCGCTGGGGGATTGTTGATTTGGTTAAAAATTGCGCTCCAATTCACTATTCCAGAGCTCCAGTCCAATAGCCCTGACATCTTAGGGATCCAAATTGGGGATGTGAATGGTACAGGGGTTGACATCTTCAATGTCTATGCCCCAGGAACTAAAGCTCGAAGCAGATCGTCCACTCTTCAAGAGTTGGACGTTCTTCTCGATGATAGGGCCACTCAGTCCCCATTAATCGTAGCTGGTGACTTTAATGTCACCTTCGAACCTTTAGAAAAGGAGGATATATGTGATCGTAGGGAGGAAGATGAGCTGTGGCTAGTTCCCCCCCTTGACCTACCCCCTATCAAAAAATGGTCCCAAGCGGCACTGCAACTCAATGCCCTAACTCTTTTGTCTGGCCTGAGGGCTACAAACGGCTGCATTAAATCAGATAAAATGGGGGCCAACACTTATAACAGAACCACCAATATAAGCCGCATAGACTACTTCCTGCTAGGTTTGAGATCGTCGCCTGGAGTAGACGATATGATAGTGGGGTCTACCACAGATAGTGATCATAACCCCCTCGAGCTCTACCTGACAGCGCCCTGGGCCAAACACCCGAGTCCCCCCCCAATTCCATTCTTGTGACTAGGGAGGTATACCCAACTAACGATAATAGGCAACTTAAATGAGCACGCGTAGCTATGGACAATGGGAAACTTGAAGCAATCAAACTCAATCTGCTGGATAGCACCAGAGAGATACTCAGATTAGACGAACAGGGAGGTTTTGACAAGATTGCAGCCTGTCACAGTCATCTTTTTAACCAGTTGGCCTCTTATTTTAGAGTACCACTACGCCCGCAGGGCACCTCCAAGAAGACTAGGTTGCAGTTTGCCCAGTTCAACCAGGAGTGTAGGAACCTCAGATCAAAATTGGCCCTCGCCATTAGAGCAAATAATATGGTCAAACTGAGAGAAACAAGGAGGTCTTACAAGTCAGCACAGGCTAGAGCGAAAAAGGAATGGGAGGTGAATCAGTGGTTATCGATCAGAGAGGCCTGTTTTAGGAATGATTCACAGCGGTTCTGGCTCTTAGTTACTAGGGGAGAAGCAGATAGGCCTCTGTCACCCACCAACAACATTGCTATTGCAACCTGATATGACCATTTCTCCTCACTATACTCTGGACCTTGCGAGCCAGATACTGATGCCTCCAGCCCGGACCATGCTTACTCTCAGGCCAGTGAGTTTTTTTCCATAGCAGAAATCAGGTCCATCATCAACTCCATTGTTAGGGCCAAGGCCCCAGGGCCTGATGGCATTCCGGGCGATGTTTTTCTCAGTGATATTGAGAACTGGACAACATACACCCTGGCACTAGCTAACGGAATTGCTGCGGGTGCCCCAATACCACCTTCCTGGAAGGGAGCTGAGGTGATTCCGGTCTAGAAGAAGGGTGATCGTTCGTCGCCCTCCAATTAAAGGCCCATCAGCCTAATTGATGGCGCCCAAAAGGTGTTTGTCTGTGCACTTCTTATGAAGATTCAGACCTGGATAAGCAATTCTCCCATCTTGTCCCCTTTTCAAGCAGGGTTTAGACAGAAAACTAGCACTATCGATCAGGTTTTTCGCTTCCTCCTATTGGCCTGGAAGCCGGTGGTCATCGGACAGGGAAGCCTATATGTAGCTTTTATTGACTTAAGGTCTGCCTTTGACCTTATCCCTAGACACAAGCTTTGGTGCTTCTTAAAGTAGATGGGCCTCCCCCTCGAGGTCCTAACGTTAATCATTTGCCTTCATGAGGCCTACTACGCTAGGGTTCGCTGGGGCAGCCAAGGCCAACTGACCGACCCGATCAAAGTCGACAAGGGGGTCCGACAGGGCTGTGTATTGGCTCCCACTCTTTTTTTGCTCTTTATAAATGGAGTTGTTCAGTATCTCACAGATATTCCTGCTGATGCTCCAACTCTGGGGGGAGCCAAGGTGACAACTTTGCTGTTTGTTGATGACACGCTGTTAATCTCTAAAACCCCTAGAGGACTGCAGCTGCTCTTAGATCGCTTCGAGTCTTTCTGTGCAATGAGAGGCCTAAAGGTTAACACCTCAAAGACCAAACTCCTAATGTTGAACCCCCACAAATCATTCAAAGGCAAGTTAACACTGGGTGGGATTCCCTTGGAGAGAGTGAGCACCTTCGATTATCTGGGGATCACTCTCTCCAAGGACTTGTCCTGGAAGCTTCATGTATCAAAGCGGACTCTCCAGCACAGACAGATTACTGGGGTCTTGATTAAAGAGCATAGGACCTCTCAGAGCAAACCAATAGCAGCCCACCTTCACATATACGATCATAAGGCAGTGGGCTCAGCACTGTACGGTGCGGAACTTTGGGGTTTTGAAAAACTGGACGGCCTTCTTACCACGAAGAACACATTTTTGAGAGCCTTATGTTTACTTCCTCAGAGTACCCCTCTTCACCCACTAAGGCTGGACACAGGCAGAACCTATTTTTTTTTTTTTTAAACTTTATTTATCTTTTACAACAAATGACATGCATCACTTATTGATCGGTATAATGATCGTTCGTACGGAATACTATACATACAATTAGGCTGTATCTATAGACAGTGACAGTACAATACACCAAGCATTAATCAATGATAATACTCACATTGCACCTTTTGATCCGACCCCAGTTGAGGACGTCATTATATTTTCCCCACCCCTTGACTTCTTTGTACTAACATATCTTCTTATAGTTAGAGCACGCACATAAATACCCCCTATATAGCATCCTCCCACATTTCTTTGCATCTATCTAATATGCAATTACCCTATGCCAGTAGCTTCCAATGTAGTTTCTACCTCGTTATCTGCATCTTTCCGTATTAAATACTGTTGGTAGGGCCCCATATATTCTTGGGTCTACATCTTACTGGCATTTGTGCATTATAATCCTCTGAGTGCGTGGAACAATATGCTAAGTCCGTATGCCAGTCTTGCAGAGTAGGTACTGGACCCTGCATCCAGCACATGGCTATTCTTCGCTTAGCCAGCAAAATGCCCATTGCCGCTAGCTTCCTGCTGGATTTAGGAATGTCTTTATCGTAGCCCAATAACACTATCATCGGGGTTTCCTGCAACTGCTCCTCTAGCATATCGTTCAATGCAGCAAATATCTCCCCCCCAGTATGCCTGCACTCCTGGGCAATTCCACGCCAAGTGCCTAAAACCCGCATTTTCCACCCCACATCGCGGACAGCCACTATCTTCTGTCATGCCGTATCGGCACATCCTGACAGGGGTGTAGTACATTCTGTGCAGGTATTTATAGTGGATAAGTCTGTCTGCCGTTTTGTGGGCAGAACCTCTATTGTTGAGAAAGCTAAGCTACGCCCCCTATTGTTTTGGTTGCATTTAAAATCAACCCCTGAGCTGCTCCCATACGCTGCTGCCCTTGTCGAAGTAAGGGCTCTTGACGGCTCTAAGAAAATCGGTTGGCTCTCCAAAGTGAAGTCTCTGCTTACTACTATTGGGCTGGAAGGATCGTGGGACACAAAGGACCCAGCATTACAGCCTAGCACATTTTATGGAATTTAAACTGTCAGGTGTTTACGAACAATATCTGGAGGCTATTATGATCCCGCAGGACAAGAAGCTCTATATGCAATTCCGATTTGGCTCCCTCCCGGTGAACACTTCTATCGCTTCCTGGCAACAGCCTTCCACCACACTGCAGTCTTGCCCAGGTTGCTCCCTTGTTGCTCAGTCAATTGGTCACATTTTCTTTGTTTGTCCCATGTAGCGTTCTCCGAGAGCCAAATGGCTTACTCCTGTCTGTAGGCAGATTGACACCTGGTGTCATAGCAAAGCGATGCGCATTTTAAAATCGGACTCCTGCCTCCTAGTTGCCTGCGCAGTTGCCAAGTTCCTCGGCAAAATGTGGGCTATCAGAAGGTCGGTGATGAAAATGTAATTGCTTGTAATTACCTCTAACCACTATTAGTTCTTTTTTAAACTGATAATATGTATTTTAGCTCTGGCTATAGCGCTATTCCTAGTATTGTGACTGCATGGCGGGCCATGCTGCCAATTTCCATTGCGGCATAGGCTCTTGTTGACGCAGCTTTTAGGCGCCTTATATGTTAATTGTATCCTTTTAAAACTGTTTTTAGATTAACCAATTAATCTGAAACTTTTTAAATTGCTGTTAACAAATCTTGGTATGCATTTTATCTTGTTCCCTTGTACTGTATGCATTTGCACTTTTATGACCGTAATGACCGAAATAAAGTTTCTATGATGAATTATCTTTTCATGTAGCTGAATTATCCCTATTCTCATGTTTAGAAGTTACATTGAAATAGTTTGGTATTTGATGTACTCTAGCCTCTTCTACTTTATAGTATTGCAGATATCTAATGTCTTAATCTTCTTATAGATACTACCTCAAGTGCTGTATTTATTTGGCAGAGTTTGAAATGTTGAATATCCCATACACATTTGAATCATTTGACACTAGTCCAAAAGAGGGAATGATTAAAGGACTTTGGAAAAACCACAGCCATGAACCGAGGGTGAGTATTGAGGAGTACAAGATTATATAGGACTTCCATATGACAAGCACTCATTCCATTGTTAGGCTACGGAGGGTGATCACTTTTGAAATTCGAATTTTATTTCACAGAGATACATATATTCAATAATATATTTATACCAATTAAAAACCTCATACAATTACACTATCGATTTCAATAAGGTAAAAAACTTGTATAAAATATTAAAACATCCTTTTATTATCTGGAGACATTATAATTTGGCAGAACTTTTCAACAGACACAATACCTATTTTTGAGAAAAGGTGGTTTAAGAAATGTGTTGACGTATAAGGTGCAGAGCTGGACAAATAAAAATAACTTGATCAAACTCTTGAATGCCACTATTGCAAAATTCACAGATTCTGCTTTTAAAAGGATTTTTTTCCCTTGGTCTTGTAACTGCCCTCAATGGTAATGCATTAATTCTTAATAATAAATGTGTATGGTGGACCCCATGTTCTAAGTTCCATGTCAGGTAAAGCTGTGTTTTTTCCCATTAAATGAGAATAAAATTAATTTTTATCTGTCCATTTTTGAGTAATATTCATTATCAAATTTTGAGCTAACCATATGGGAAAACAACTGTAGCTGGATTTCAACTGTGAAAAGTCATGGACATGCTTTTTTCCAGCAGGATTTTAAACTGTTCCGGAGTGAACAATTCTTCTTTTTAATGTATTATTTGCTCTTTAAAACAAATATTTCGACACATAATAATTCCCATGAAGAGTTTTTCACAATGGATTAAAGAAAATCCACAGTTTAAAACAGCTGCCAGTCCCATCACGTAGATACTATTTAACTCCAGTTCAAGACGGATTGCCTATGTGGCAGCCAATGAAATCAATGTACACAGTATTTTCCCTTTGGTAGAGCTCATAAAAGACCAGTTACGGATACTTATAGTTTCTTATGCATACATGAGGCTGAGGGAATTTTCAGGCATAACGTCAAAAGATGGTTAAAATGTCTGCGCCCAAGTGCCTTATAGAAAATATTAAAACCATTTGCATGTGAGATTACTTTTCTGGACGGATGCAATGTATGATATTTATAATTCAGATTAGAAGAAAAAGATTACCTGATAGGGGTACGTTTTTGCAATTTCAAGCAAATCATTTCTAAGGGACCATCTATATTTTATTTATTTCGAATACCTTTTACGCTTGAAAATGAGGATTTTACACTTTGCCGTATTGAGCCTCAAAAATGTTTTTTCACGTAGGATTGTAGGCTATCTAGACATTTTTGTTGACCCTTCGGAGTAAGAACAAGCAGTTCAATTTTGTCTGCATATAATAAACAAGGTACATTTCGATCATCTACTCTTGCAGGGTCACTATCCGATGCTGAGAGGCAAATCATAAATATATTGGGAAACCGCAGTGGTGCCCGTAGACAGCCCTGTTTTAATCTATTTTTTGTAGAAATTATAAATGAAAGGCCCCGGTCCCCTCCCAGTAACACACGACACCAGGTGGAGGTATGGAGAGCTACAATTAAACGCAACAAATTTTGAGGGACCCCTAAGATTTGCCGTTTTTCCCAGAGAGTTGGACTGTCTGTGGTCAAAGGGCGTAGAAAAATCTATGAAGGCTTCATCAACCAACTGACTTTTTGTGATTCAGTATTCAGTATTTTTTGATGATAGATTGTAATGTTGAACTATTTACCTTAAATTCTGCTTGCTCTATTGGTATAATATTATTGTCAGTTTCCCAGCTTTGAAAATGTTCCTGAATACTTTTTACAAAGACTTTCCCCAATGAATCTAAGACTGTTATTTGCCTACAGTTATTGGGGGGGGGACTGCGGCATCCCTTTTTATATAGCAATAATAATGTTACAAGTTCAGAATCTTGGTATTTCTCTACGTAAATGGCAATAGGAAAACAAAGGAAAAAGAAATAGGACCCAAGAGTTGTCTCTCTTTTTATTACTGATACAGGGATTTCATCAGATCCCATGGCACTAGAGGGTCAGGTTTAAGGATAAAATATTTATTCTGTTTTTCTGGAGGAGGTCTGTGATCAATATAGAAGGAAGGGGAATCACTACCAGAAGCATCTCCAGATGGACACGGGAAGGAGTGAACACTGTGGGGCTGCTGTTCGGGGAAAGTATGTTACTAGATCACGAGAACTTCGCCAGGGAACAGGGTGTCCCACGGTCCCTTTATATTCTGCATGCAAGCATTACCAGATACATTAAACGGAATTGGGCACCAGACAATAAAGAACCCCCCCCCCCCCACACACACAAATTAGTACATACACTATACCTCATGGGTAACTGGCGTCCCTTGATTCGCTGGCTGTACCTGTGTTAGTGATAGATTCCTTACCTTAGAATATCCCCAGGCGTCAGACTGGATCCGGAAAGTTTTTCGTCAGCAGTACCCCTGCGCGTCGGTAGGTGGCGTCGTGCGGCTCCGCTTTCGTCGCTGGCGTCGTAAGCGCCGAGATGACGTCACGGAGACTACTTAGGCGCCACCCATGCGCGCTGACGTCAGTTCTTTCTTTTTCCGCGCCAGTAAGCGCAGATCCGGTTAGAGCACGTACCTTAGTCACTTTTTGACTATCTTTTTGAGACTTTTGTCTCCGGTCAGTTTGAGTCTACTCTGGTGCACGTAGGGATGCCTGGTTTTAAGTCTTGTGGGGCCTGCCATCGCAATATGCCGGTGGCGGACCCCCACGACATCTGTCTCTACTGCCTGGAGAGCGACCACGACTCCCGGTCCTGCATGGACTGTCTGGCCATGGCCCCGAAGGCCTTGAGGGAGCGGCGCCGGAAGCTGCTTGAGGTCCGGCACTCGTCCCAGCGCCGTTCTCGGTCTAGGGGCCGCTCCAGAGAACGCTCGCGGGGCCACCATCATCGCTCCTCGGGCTCCAAGTCTTCACCCTCGGATTCGGGTAAGAGACGACACAAAAGAAGTCGAAGAAGCGTTGTCGCTCTCCGACGTCCCCCGTCGGTCCCCGGATGCGGACGAGGAGGACAGGGGTTCTGCCCCTGCGGCTCCTTCGGAGCCCGGGAGTCCCGCTGTCTACCCACCTTACCCGGGTCCGTCGGCGACTCCCGCACAGGTGCAAGCATTTCTTGCTACCATGGACCGCCTGTTTAGGCCTCGGGCTCCCGCCGGCGCGCCATTGGGCCCCGCGGTCCCGTGTCAGGCATCGGCGCCGCAGGATCCTGCGCCGCTGGCTCCGGCCACGGCGCCAAAAGGTCCCACGCTGTCGGCTCCAGCCCCAGCGCCACTCTCGGCTCCGCCTCCAGCGCCGCTGTGGATGCCATTTGTTCCGCCCCTGCCCAGGTTCCAGGACAATTTTGTCCCTACCTGGGATCCGCGTTGGGACGCGGCGCCGGTTCGGCCCCGTCCGGCGCAGTTCCCGGTGCCGTTTGTTCCTTCCCCGGTCCCTGCCCTGCCGCCGCAGTCTGTTCCACATACGGCGGAGGTGGAGGACGACTGGGAGGGGTCCGAGGACCCTCTTGCTAGTCAGTGTGACTCTGAGCAGGACTGGGCGGACGAGTTAGAGGAGGCCGGCGGCCTTGATATCTCCTCTGACCCGGGGTTTACCTCTCCTCCGCCTACCATGGAGGAGGGCGCTTCTTACACGATGGTGCTCCGTCGGGCCGCTGAGGTCCTCAACCTTGATCTCCCTACTGTGGCCCTGAAGACTAATCTCCTCACTGAGGTGCTCCAGACGGCGTCCACTTCGTCGGAGCCCCTGCTGCCATTTAATGACGCCCTCACTGACGTCTTACTGGGCACTTGGTCGCGGCCAGCCACAGGGGCCCCTGTGGATAAGAACGTCGCCAGGCGTCATCGCCCGGCGCCGGGTGACCCTGCCTTTCTGACCACTCATCCTACGCCCGAGAGCCTGGTCATCCAAGCTTCGACGTCCCAGAGTGCCTTTCACACGGCTCCGCCGGATAAGGACTCTAAGAAGCTAAGCAGTTCGGCAAGCGGTTGTTCTCTTCGGCCAGCTTGGGGCTGCGGTCGGTGAACACTGCATGCCTATTGGGCCGCTATTCCCACGCGGTGTTGGATACAGTTGCACAGGTGTTGCCTCAGTGTCCTGAGGAGACCCCAGCTGTGCTGTCCCAAGCTGTTGCAGAGGGTAAAGATGCGGCTAAGTTCGTCATTCGGTGTGGTTTGGACACCGCGGACTCACTAGGTAGAGCAATTTCTACGACTGTGGCGCTTCGTCGCCACGCCTGGTTGAGATCTACCGGGTTCTCGCCAGATGTCCAGAGCTCACTCATGGACATGCCCTTTGATGGCACTCGCCTGTTTGGCGATAAAGCCGACAGTGCGCTGGAGCGTTTTAAGGACTCGCGGGCCACGGCCAAGTCCTTAGGTCTTTCCACGAAAAGCCCAGCCACTCCTGGTTTTCGTTCCTTTCGTGGCCACGGAAGGGGCGCCCAGGCACGTTCCTTCAGCAAGCCTGTGCAGAACCAGCCTCAGCGCGGACGCGGTTTCTGCAGAGGCGGGTCTGGGAATCAGCGTGGGGGTCAGTCCACCTCCGCCCCCGCTGCTTCTACCTCCAAACCTTCCTAACCCGAGCTTTGTGGGGCACCCCACGCCAGTGGGTGGCAGGATCCGCCATCATCTCCCCCACTGGCACGCTATCACATCGGACGAGTGGGTGTTGCAGATCATCCGCAAGGGTTAATCCCTTCCCTTTCAGTCCACCCCTCCAGCCATGCCTCCTCAGTACCACCGCATGTCGGGGGAACACTTGGCGCTTCTCCAGCAGGAAGTCACGGCCCTCTTGGCCAAGAGGGCCATCGAGTGTGTTCCTGGGCCAGAAGTAGGGAGTGGTTGTTATTCCCACTACTTTCTGGTCCCCAAGAAGGACAAGGGGGGCTTGCGCCCCATCTTGGACCTCATGAACGTCAATCGTTTCCTCCGGAAGGAGAAGTTCAAGATGTTGACTCTGGCTCAGGTCTTGGCCGCCCTCGACCCTGGGGACTGGATGGTGGTGTTGGACTTGCAGGACGCATATTTTCACATCCCCGTCCTGCCGGCCCACCGGCGTTACCTGCGGTTCACGGTAGGCCAGGAGCATTTTCAGTTTGCTGTGCTCCCCTTCGGCCTTACCAGCGCCCCTCGGGTGTTCACGAAAGTGATGGCGGTGGTCGCTGCTCACCTGCGCAGGTCAGGGGTGTCCGTCTTCCCCTACCTCGACGACTGGTTGTTGAAGGCAGGCTCGCCCCAGGCAGTCGTCACCCACCTTCAGACTACGGCCGACCTTCTGCATTTGCTGGGATTCTCCATCAACGTGCCGAAGTCGCACCTGAGTCCCTCTCAGAAGCTCCCCTTCATCGGAGCGGTTCTGGATTCGACGCGGTTTCGGGTTTATCCTCCCGAGCAGCGAGTCCGGGATATTCAGGCTATGATTACGATCTTTAAGCCTCTATCCCGGGTTTCGTTCAGGTTGACCCTCCGGCTCCTGGGCCTGATGGCCTCCTGCATCCTGCTGGTGCAACATGCCAGATGGCATATGCGGGCTCTGCAGTGGGACCTGAAGTTCCAGTGGGCACAGCATCAGGGCAACCTGTCCGATCATGTCCAGATCTCGGAGGGCACTGCACGACAATTGCAGTGGTGGCTCACGAATCGCGATTGGGTCAATGGCAGATCCCTCTCCCTTCCCCAACCGGAGCACACAGTGGTGACGGGTGCGTCCCTCCTGGGATGGGGAGGCCACTTGGGAGAGGCGGAGATCAGAGGCCTCTGGTCTCCGGCGGAGTCCCGGCTCCATATCAACCTTTTGGAGCTTTGGGCGATCCGACTTGCACTGAAGGCATTCCTTCCCTCTGTCCGGGAAAGTGTAGTGCAGGTGTTCACGGACAACACCACCGCCATGTGTTATTGCAACAAACAGGGCGGAGTGGGGTCGTGGACCCTATGTCAGGAGGCTCTGCACCTCTGGACATGGCTGGAACATCAAGGCATTACCTTGGTGGTTCAACACCTGGCGGGTTCTCTGAACGCCAGGGCAGACGAACTCAGCCGCCGGTGCTTGATGGATCACGAATGGTGTCTTCACTCGGACGTGGCGCAAGGTCTCTTTCAGCAGTGGGGAGAGCCTTGGTTAGATCTATTCGCCACAGAAGAGAATGCGCAATGTCATCAGTTCTGCGCGTTGGAATTTCCAAGGCGGCACTCGCTCAGCGACGCTTTTCGTTGCGAGTGGAGTTGCGGTCTATTGTACGCCTTTCTGCCTATACCACTTCTGCCCAGAGTGCTGAAGACGATTCGGCGCGACCGGGCCCAAGTCATCCTTGTGGCTCCGGATTGGGCACGAAGATACTGGTATCCCGAGCTACTCAGCATGGCGATTGCTCCCCCGATCCGACTGCCTCTTCGGGAGGATCTTCTGTCGCAGCAGCAGGGGACGGTCCTCCACCCGAACCTGTTCAGCCTCCATCTCCATGCGTGGAGATTGAGCGGCGACAGTTGACAGCTTTCGATCTTCCTCCCGAAGTCTGTGATGTCATTCTGGCAGCCAGGCGTCCCTCCACTAAGACGGTATACGCCTGCAGGTGGAACAAATTTGTGGCATGGTGCACAGCAAAGGCTGTGGATCCCCTCTCTGCCCCTCTTTCTGAGGTTCTTCTGTTCCTTCTATCCTTGGCCCAGCAGGGCTCTGCTCTGGGCACTATCAAAGGTTATCTTTCGGCCATCTCCGCCTTTCTACGGCTTCCAGATCAGCCTTCTCTTTTTAAGTCCCCGGTTGTTACCCGTTTCCTCAAGGGCATTACGCACACGTTTCCTCCCGTGCCGTTCATAATGCCTTAATGGGACTTAAACCTTGCCTTGACATACCTGATGTGCGCTCCCTTCGAGCCCCTTCATCACTGTCCCTTGCGTCTTCTCACTCTCAAGACGGCTTCCCTGGTAGCTATCACCTCTGCCAGAAGAGTGAGTGAGCTCCAGGCTCTTTCTTCCAAACCTCCTTTCCTTTCTGTTCATCTGGACAAGGTGGTTTTAAGGACCCGTCCTTCTTTCTTGCCAAAGGTTGTCACGCCCTTCCACATCGGGCAGACCATCACTTTGCCCACCTTCTTTCCGCCTCCGCATCCTTCAAAAGAGGAAGAGAGGCTTCACCGTCTGGACCCAAAACGTGTGCTCTCGTTCTATCTGAAGCGCACACAAGAGTTCCGGGTGGATGACCAACTCTTTGTTGGCTACGTGGGCGCCAAAAAAGGTCGGGCCGTGCACAAACGAACCATCTCTCGGTGGGTTGTTCTGTGCATAAAAGCATGTTACTCGTTGGCCAAGAGGGAGCCTCCTGTGGGGCTGCGTGCCCATTCGACCAGGGCAACAGCAGCCACTACTGCCTTGGGACGCGGCGTTCCCTTGCAGGACATTTGTCAGGCAGCTATGTGGGCCTCGCTGCACACGTTTACCAAGCATGACTGCCTTGACAGTCAAGTCCGGAGAGACGGCTTCTTTGGCCGTTCTGTTCTCCGTGACTTTCTGGTGTAATCTTGTTCGCAGACCCACCACCTGGGTTGGTATTGATCCAGCGCTAACAATACAAATTCTTCTCCTATATGCTTCGGTCATCCAGGTACAACTATCCCTCCAATACACAGACTATATCCATATGACGGTGGGGCCCATAACACCGCACATGCATTCACTCACTCATTTATTCCCTGGATTTCCTCCGTCAGTAACCTAGGAGAAAAACAGTAAAACGATTCGCTGGAAGGAGACGGGATACCTCTTTTTAACGCGACATAATATTTCTCATTGTTTTAAGGTATTCCGCTCATTGGTCGATGGACCAACTAGTAGGAATCAGTTGATGGTGATTAAGACCAGTTCAATCACAATAAACCTTCTAACATTTTACATTAATCATTGAGCTAAAGAACCACTGAGTCATTTGTTTAAAGATAATAAAGTTTATATAAAGTTTTAGAAGCATGAAATAAGTTTTAGGTTTATTATTCAGATTATTACATTTGTTATCATTATACGAATAAATTGAAATTGCAATGCATACCTATTAGATGGAAGAATAAAGTTCGTCACGGCAAGAATTCCCAAAATCTCTATCTATCTGTTCTGGAAAAGTCTAATAGTTCTAAATGGAAAAATCTATCAAGAATAAAAGTTCTTCAAAAAGCAGCATCTTATGCTCAATTAAAATATAAAATAGCAGCAGCAGCCTCAGCTCGTCAGCATCAGCAGCAGCAACTCCATACGCAACTAACAGCAGTCAAAAACGGCAAAAAGCAGCTCCCAGCAACCAGCAGCATCTCTCATAATCATAACCAACCCTCCCCACCAAGAGTAGGTCTTCTTATACCCTAATTCTAGCTTACTAAATAAAAATGTTGCATCTTTATGGCGAGATTCTCTCTAATTGGTCCATTTGAGTCCATATACATCTTTTATCAAACTTCCTTGTTCTAACCAGTTCTTTGTGGAATGTCCATACTTGCATCGTTTCCCACAGTTCGTGACATTACTCATCCGCTTTGATCAGTCCAACTTGTATCACTTTCCGATACTTTTTAGGTTCAACAGTTCCTTTTGTCCATTTATTCTTTTTGACTTCTCACGCTTCTCGCTGACCCATCTTGGCACACATTTATTCAGTAAGGTCACAATAGCCTTGACCATACTTTCATCCTAGGCTCTTGGAACGATCACGTGGTCATTCTTGTTCACGGCCTTTCTCCTTGTCTACATTTCTCCTCGCGTACGCGTATTCTAGCTCATGGCGGCCATTTTATATCGCTGCTCAAGAGGCCTAAGCGCACTATTTACAAAGATAAACAAAATATAGTTAAGAATAAAGAATATAAACCCTTTCGTTTCCCTCCCGTCTTTCTACGTACCCCAATTAGGTATTACCTAGCAAAAGCAACATATAAAGCCGTCCCTTACTTACCATTGCTTTATTTTGCCACTACACGTTTTGTTTTCAAAGCACAAATCATGCATTTTATTATTCTGCAAATATTAGGTTGTTAGCCACGTCAACAATTATAAGTAAATTAGTTTGCACACAAAATAGCGTGTTACCTTTAACCCTTCACATGTAACATACATTGTTGGTTATTTACTTACTTATTTACTTAAACGAACTTGTTTGTTAATCATTTTACGTAAATTATTAGGAGGTTAAATTTTTTCTTTTACCCTGCTCCATCAGTATTGCTGGGGTATCTATTCTGAGGTAAGGAATCTATCACTAACGTGTCTCTTTCAGATGCACAAGTTACTACTTGTGTAATGATATATCTGTAAGAGACATTAGTTAGTGATAGATTCCTTACCGCCCCACCCATCCTCCCCGTTCTGCGAAGTGATTCTAGGGTTAAGGTCATCCCTTTCAGGGCCCTAGTTTCATGGCACCAGTGGTCAGTTACTTGCATGGCTCTGCGTTCCTGGCGCGGAAAGTCGTGTACAGAACTGACGTCAGCGCGCATGGGTGGCGCCTAAGTAGTCTCCGTGACATCATCTCTGCGCTTACGACACCAGCATCTGAAAGAGACACGTTAGTGACAGATTCCTTACCTTAGAATATCCCCAGGCGTCAGGCTGGATCCGGAAAGTTTTGCGTAGCAGTACCCTTGCGCGTCGGTAGGCGGCGTCGTGCGGCTCCGCGTCCGTCGTCGGCGTCGGGATCGCCGGGATGACGTCGCGGGCAGTACTTAGACGCCGCCCCTGCGCGCTGACGTCAGTTCTTCTTTTTCCGCGCCAGTAAGCGCAGATCCGGGAAGAGCAGTGCCCTAGTCATTTTTTGACTAAGTTTTTGGTGAATTTTCCACTGTTTTCTCGAGTCGCTCGACTCCACAGGTGTCGGTAGGGATGCCCGGCTTAAAGCCATGCGACGTCTGTAGTCGGATGATGTCGATCACGGACCCGCATACAGATTGTCTCTACTGCCTCGGGCGCGACCACGACCCCAAGTCGTGCCCCGACTGTCGGGCCTTGCATCCGAAGGCTTTGCTAGAGCGGTCTCGAAAGCTCCTCGAGGTCCGGCAGTCGGCTCCGCGCCGCACCAAGCCCCGGTCACGTGAGAGGTCGAGGGGCCGGTCGCGGAGTCCTCATCGGTCGTCGGGGTCCAAGTCTTCGCACTCCTCCGGTAAGTCGAAGCATAAGAAGCGTCATCGCTCGACGACTTCGCCTCGCCGGTCTCGCGACTCGGCTGAGGGTCCTGTCGGCACCGCCCCCGCGGCTCCGGGAGTGCCTGTGGAGCCGCCCCCGCATTACCCGCACTTCCCGGGTTCGGGGGCGACTCCGGCCGAGATACAGGAGTTCCTGTCGGCCATGGCCCGCCTCTTCGGGCCTCAAGGTCCCTCCGGTGCGCCTTCGGGCCATGCGGGCCCTGATGGGGTTTCCCCGGCGCCGCCGGCGACTCCGGTCCCGGTGCCGCCTGCCACACCAGCCTCGGTTCCGGCCCCGGCCTCAACCCCGGCTCCGGTGCTGCCTCAACCCCGATCGACGCCGGTTGACCTCATAACACCGGCGCCGATGTCTCCGGTGCCGGGCGGCGGCGGCGTCCCCAGGTTCTCTCCGGATCCGGACATGGCGCCGGACCGGCGTCGCTCGACGCCGGCTCCGACGCCGATGGGACCTTGGGTCCCGCATGTCCCTCCTCCTCCTTATTTTGAACCAGAGGAGGACGAAGAGAACTGGGAGGGGTCGGATGACCCTCTCACACAGCAGTGTGAGTTCGATCAGGACTGGGCTGAGGAGCTTGGGGATGCCAGTGGTCTGGACACCTCCCCTGATTCTGGCATGCTGTCTCCTCCTTCCGTGGCAACGGAGGAGGGAGCAAATTTTGCAACGGTGTTGCGTAGAGCAGCTGGGGCCTTACACCTCCAATTGCCTACAGTGGCTGTCAGGACTAACCTCCTGACGTAAGTGCTTCTGCCGGCGGCTACCTCCTCGGAGCCACTGCTGCCGTTTAATGACGCGCTTTCCGACGTTCTTTTGGGCACCTGGTCCAAGCCCGCCACAGGGGCTCCTGTGGATAGGAACGTGGCCCGACGCCATCGCCCCGCTCCGGTCGTCGGAGTCCAAGTCTTCGCGCTCCTCGGGTAAGTCGAAGCACAAAAAGTCTAAGAAGCGTCATCGCTCTAAGACTTCGCCTCGCCGGTCTCGCGACTCGGCTGAGGCCCCGGTCGGCACCGTCCCTGTCCCTGCGGCCCCGGACATGCCTATGGAGCCGCCCCCGCATTACCCGTCCTTTCCGGGTTCGGGGGCGACTCCGGTCCCGGCGCCGCCTGTCCCACCAGCCTTCATCCCGGCCTCGGCTCCGGCCCCGGCCTCGATCCCGGCTCCGGTGGTACCGCAACCCCCATCGACGCCGGTTGACCTAACCACGCCTCCGCCGACTCCGATGTCCCCGGTGCCGTTCCTGACGCCGTCCGGGGCTCCGGACGGCGTCGGTCCCCGGCTCTCTCCCGCTCCGGACATGGAGCTAGACCGACGTCGCTCGATGCCGGCTCCGGCGCCGATGAGACCTTGGGTCCCAAATGTCCCTCCTCCTCCATATTTTGAACAAGAGGAGGACCAGGAGAGCTGGGAGAGGTCTGAGGACCCTCTCACACAACAGTGTGAGTATGATCCGGACTGGGCTGAGGAACTTGGGGATGCCAGTGGTCTAGACACCTCCCCTGACACTGGCATGCTGTCTCCTCCCGTGGCTACGGAGGAGGGAGCTAATTTTGCAACGGTGTTGCGTAGAGCAGCTGGAGCCTTACATCTCCAATTGCCTACTGTGGCTGTCAGGACTAATCTCCTGACGGAAGTGCTTCAGCCGGCGGCTTCCTCCTCGGAGACCGTGCTGCCATTTAATGATGCACTCACTGACGTTCTTTTGGGTGCCTGGTCCAAGCCCACCACAGGGGCTCCTGTGGATAGGAACGTGGCCCGACGCCATCGTCCTGCTCCGGGCGACCCCTTGTTTCTCTCCCAACATCCCACCCCCGAGAGCTTGGTTGTCCAAGCCTCTGCCTCCCAAACCGCCTTCCCTACCGCCCCTCCGGATAGGGAATCCAAACGCCTGGACCAATTTGGGAAGAAGGCTTTTTCTTCCTCCAGTGCTGGCTTGCGGTCCGTCAACACCGCTTGCCTTTTGGGCCGATATACCCACTCCCTGTGGGATTCGGTGGCGGCTGTTTTGCCGCAGTGTTCTGAGGAGGTCCAGACACTGCTTACCCGCGCCATTGCGGAAGGGCGAGATGCGGCTAAATACACCATACGTTGTGGCCTTGATACCGCCGACTCGCTGGACAGATCGCTTGCAACGACGGTGGCGCTACGTCGCCACGCCTGGCTGAGAACAACTGGTTTCTCGGGTGATGTCCAGAATACACTCATGGACATGCCCTTTGATGGAGTCGGTCTTTTTGGTTCAAAGGCAGACCATGCGCTGGAGCGTTTTAAGGACTCACGGGCTACTGCCAAGTCCCTGGGCCTTTCTGTTGTACGCCCTCCGCTAACCTCTGCTTTTCACCCCTTTCGTGGCCACGGAAGGGGCGCCCAGTCACGTCAGCTGCCCAGCCACCGGCCCGCGCAGCAAGCGTCTTCGCGTGGCCGAGGACGTGGATACCGCCGTGGCGGTTCGGGCAACCAGCGTGCGGGTCAGGCCACCACCTCCAACCCGTCCGCGGCCTCCAAGCCCTCCTAGTCCCTCCTTTCAGGTGCACAGCACGCCAGTAGAGGGCAGGGTCCGCCATCACCTTCACCACTGGCGTCCCATCACCTCGGACAGGTGGGTCTTGGACATTGTCCGAAGGGGCTACTCCCTCCCCTTCGAGACCACCCCCAGCCATGCCACCTCAATTCCACCGCATGTCAGGGGATCACTTGGTGCTTCTGCAGAAGGAAGTCACGGCCCTCTTGGCCAAGAGGGCCATCGAGCATGTTCCGACCCCAGAAGTAGGACGTGGTTGCTACTCCCACTACTTTCTGGTGCCCAAAAAGGACAAGGAGTACATGCGTCCTATCTTGGACCTCTGGAACGTCAATCGCTTCCTCCGGAAGGAGAAGTTCAAGATGCTCACCCTAGCTCAGGTCTTGACTGCCCTCGACCCTGGAGACTGGTTGGTAGCGTTGGACTTGCAGGATGCTTATTTCCACATCCCCGTCCTGCCGGCCCACCGGCGTTACCTACGGTTCACGGTAGGCCTCGAGCATTTTCAGTTCACCGTGCTCCCCTTTGGCCTTACAAGTGCCCCTCGGGTGTTCACGAAAGTGATGGCGGAGGTCGCAGCTCATCTGCGCCGGGCAGGGGTTCCAGTCTTCCCCTACCTCGACGACTGGCTGCTGAAGGCGGGCTCGTCCCAGGCAGTCGTCTCCCACCTCCAGACTACGGCCGAACTCCTGCACTCGCTGGGGTTCTCCATCAATGTGCCGAAATCGCATCTGATTCCTTCTCCACAGCTCCTTTTCATCGGAGCAGTTCTGGACACGACGCAGTTTCGGGCCTATCCTCCCGAACGGCGAATCCGGGATATTCAGGCTATGATTCCAATCTTTCAGCCTTTATCCTGGGTTTCGGTACGGATGACCCAGAGGCTGCTGGGCCTCATGGCCTCCTGCATCCTGCTGGTCAATCATGCCAGATGGCATATGCGGGCTCTGCAGTGGGACCTGAAGTTCCAGTGGGCGCAGCACCAGGGCAACCTGTCCGATCACGTCCAGATCTCGGAGGGGCTGCAAAACAGTTGCAGTGGTGGCTCTCGAACCGGCAATGGGTCATGGGCAGATCCCTCTCCCTTCCCCAGCCAGAGCACACAGTTGTGACGGACGCGTCCCTTCTGGGATGGGGCGGTCACATGGGAGAGGCGGAGATCAGAGGCCTCTGGTCTCCGGCGGAGTCCCGGCTCCATATCAACCTTCTGGAGCTCCGGGCGATCCGACTTGCACTCAAGGCATTCCCTCCCTCTGTCAAAGGGAAGGTAGTGCAGGTGTTCACAGACAACACCACCGCCTTGTGGTACTGCAACAAACAAGGCGGGGTGGGGTCGTGGACCCTCTGTCAGGAGGCTCTGCGCCTCTGGACATGGCTGGAACATCAGGGCATGTTCCTGATGGTTCAACACCTGGCAGGTTCCCTGAACGCCAGGGCGGACGAACTCAGCCGCAGGTGCATGATGGATCACGAATGGCGTCTTCACTCGGAAGTGGCGCAAGGTCTCTTTCTGCAGTGGGGAGAGCCTTGGTTAGATCAATTCGCCACCGAAGAGAACGCACAATGTCATCAGTTCTGCGCGTTGGAATTTCCAAGGCGGCACTCGCTCGGCGACGCTTTTCGTCGCGAGTGGAGTTGCGGTCTGTTGTACGCCTTTCCGCCTATACCACTTCTACCCAGAGTGTTGAAGAAGATTCGGCACGACCGGGCCCAAGTCATTCTGGTGGCTCCGGACTGGGCTCGAAGAGTTTGGTATCCCGAGCTACTCAGTATGAGCGTAGATCCCCCGATCCGTCTGCCTCTTCGGGAGGATCTTCTGTCGCAGCAGCAGGGGACGGTCCTCCACCCGAACCTGTCCAGCCTCCACCTGCTTGCGTGGAGATTGAGCGGCGGCAGTTGATTCCTTTTGACTTGCCTCCCGAAGTTTGTGATGTAATTCTGGCAGCCAGGCGTCCCTCCACTAAGGTGGTATACGCCTGCAGGTGGAACAAGTTTGTGGCATGGTGCACAGCAAAGGCTGTGAATCCCCTTTCTGCCCCTCTTTCTGAGGGTCTTCTGTTCCTTCTTTCCCTGGCCCAACAGGGTTCTGCCCTGGGTACCATCAAGGGCTATCTTTGTGCCACCTTCCTCAGGCTTCCTGATCAGCCCTCCCTTTTCAAGTCCCCTGTTGTTAACAGGTTTCTAAAAGGCATTACACACCTCTTCCCTCCTGTTCCGTTTGTGATGCCTCAGTGGGACTTGAACTTGGTTCTTACCTTTCTTATGTGCGCTCCCTTTGAGCCTCTACATAACTGTCCTCTTCGTCTTCTGACTCTGAAGACAGCCTTTCTGGTGGCCATCACCTCCGCTTGGCGGGTGAGTGAGCTCCAGGCTCCCTTTCTGTCTGTCCATCCAGACAAGGTTGTTCTTAGGATGCGTCCGTCCTTCTTGCCAAAGGTGGTTACTGCCTTCCACATTGGGCAGACCATCACTTTGCCCACCTTCTTTCCGCCTCCGCATCCTTCCAGAGAGGAAGAGAGGCTCCACCGTCTGGACCCAAAACGTGCGCTTTCCTTTTATATCAACCGCACACAACACTTCCGGGTGGATGACCAGCTCTTTGTTGGCTACGTGGGCGCCAAAAAGGTCGGGCGGTGCACAAGAGAACCATCTCCCGCTGGGTGACCTTGTGTATCAAAGCCTGCTATTCTGTGGCTAAGAAGGAGCCTCCTGTTGGGCTGCGTGCCCATTCCACCAGGGCAACGGCTGCTACCACGGCTTTAGGCCGCGGTGTTCCGCTGCAGGATATCTGTCAGGCAGCTACGTGGGCCTCGCTGCACACATTTACAAAGCATTACTGCCTTGACAGTCAGGTCCGGAGGGACGGCTTCTTTGGCCGTTCTGTCATCCGGGACTTCCTTGTCTGATCTTTGTTCGCAGACCCACCACCGGGGTTGGTATTGCTGGGGTATCTATTCTAAGGTAAGGAATCTGTCACTAACGTGTCTCTTTCAGATGCACAAGTTACTAACTTGTGTAACGATATATCTGTAAGAGACAGTAGTTAGTGACAGATTCCTTACCGTCCCACCCATCCTCCCCGTTCTGCGAACTGATTTCTAGGGTTAAGGACATCCCTTTCAGGGCCCTAGTATTTTTCAGACACCTATGTCAGCTTCTTGCATGGCTCTGCGTTCCTGGCGCGGAAAGTCGTGTACAGAACTGACGTCAGCGCGCAGGGGAGGTGTCTAAGTACTGCCCGCGACGTCATCCCGGCGATCAGGACGCCGACGACGGACGCGGAGCCGCACGACACCGCCTACCGACGCGCAAGGGTACTGCTACGCAAAAACTTTCCGGATCCAGCCTGACGCCTGGGGATATTCTAAGGTAAGGAATCTGTCACTAACTACTGTCTCTTACATATATATCGTTACACAAGTTAGTAACTTGTGCCTCTTACAGATATATCGTTACACAAGTTAGTAACTTGTGCGACGGACGCGGAGCCGCACGACGCCACCTACCGACGCGCAGGGGTACTGCTGAAGAAAAACTTTCCGGATCCAGTCTGACGCCTGGGGATATTCTAAGGTAAGGAATCTATCACTAACTAATGTCTCTTACAGATATATCGTTACACAAGTAGTAACTTGTGCATTTAGTGGCGTTTAGGGGAGTGTAGGATAGTAGCCAACGGGCTACTTACCCTTGGGGTGACTACACCCCCTATATGACCACTTCCTGGAGAGAGTGGGCATAATCCTGACCCAGAGTTCCTAGTTCCAACAAATAAAATGATTAACCCCTTCCTTGGCTGTCCACTTCAAGTGACCCACCTTAGGGTTGTGCCTAGCCTGAAAGTGTGACGCGCCTTCTCACTAACTAATTTTCTGCCTGCTCTGGTGCCAAACGGGCCCCAGAGCAGGGGGTGGCGTGCCCCAGGTCTGGGGGGGAAGCCATTGTTGCATATCAAGGGTGGCAGAGGCTTGAAGCCTGTGGCCTTGACATGCTAATTCTCTAGCTATCCTGCTGGAGGAGGTGTAATCACCTTCCGCCGGAGCAGGCATTGCTTCTGACCTCTGAGAGCGTGAACTCTCACCTTCAGGGAGTCAGAAACCCGTCTGTGGTGTCAGGCTGGGAGATACCAGTCAGCCAGCTCTCTAGAGGGCTAGTAGGTTTTCAGGGAAAACCTCAAAGGTGCCCTCTGGGTGCATGCCATAGTAAATCTAGTACTGGCATCAGTACAGATTTATTAAGACAAGTTGTTTGATACCAAACGCCATTGGTTTTAGTGCAGCGATCATGTAGCTGGGTAACTTGTCATGGCCAGTGCCCAGTATATGTCCTTTAGATGGCTGCCTGATCACTTGCAATATTTAGTAATGGAACTAGACATAACAGGGACCTAACAGCGCATGCAGATGTGCCCTCACATATAATGCACCCTGCCCTAGGGCTCTAAGGCCTGCTGTAGGGGTGACTTACTTATAGAATATGCAGTGTACCTTGTCATGGCGCACAGGGAGAGTGCTATGTTTTCAAAATGTTTTTCACCATTTCACACTTCCTGCATTGGCCGTCTGCATGCAGTTTTTGTGTGGTTCCCTTTGCATAATACATGCTGCAGCCCATAGAGACCCTCTTTAGTACCCATGCCCGGGGTACCATTTGCTAGGGACTTACAGGGGTGCTAAAGTTTTTGCTAATTGTGTTCCAATTAGACATTTACTTTGTTTTAAGGGAAATGACACTGGGGCCTGGTTAGTAGGGACCCTGTGCACTTTGTCAAAAAGCATTAGTACTAGGGCAAAAGGTGGGAGTGACCATGTCAAAAAGGGGCACCTTCCTACACACTTTATTAATCTATTAATATCATTTATTTTTTTCTATACAGTTGCAGACCCCCTGATTAGGCTTCACAGAGCCCCAGGGGTCCCCAGACTACGAGTTAAGAACCACTGAACTAGTATGAGCTCTGTTTGACAGAGCGGACAAGCTGAACAGACATCAGCTGGTGGATCACAAGAGGAATCTTTACCCTGAGGGGACATGCTCTGGTTAGATCTGTTTACCACTGCTGAAAATGCACAATGTAAAAAATACTGCACCGAAGAGGTAGAGCTTCCTCCTGGAATGTCACTGAAAGACACTTTGCCACGACGATGAGGCACGGTTCTCCTCTATACATTTCTGCCACTGCATCTCCTGTCTCAACTTTTGAGGAAAGCCAGGGTTGACAGGGCCCAAGTCCTCTTATTAGCTCTGGACTGGGCCAGGAAAGTTTGCTACACAGAACTCCTGGGCATGGACATGGGCATTTCCCCTCCGATCCTGCTGCCACTTGGGAAGGGCCTCTTATCTCAGCAACAGGGGAAGGTCCTAAACCTGGGCCTCCTCAACCTACATCTCTATGCGTGGAAATTGAGCGGCAGCAAGGAAATGCGTTCCATTTTCCAACAGAAATAGTAGATGTTATCCTTGCAGCCAGATGCCCTTCAACATCTACTCTGGGTAGAGAAATGTGTTGTCTGGTGTGGCGCTCATCAACCGCCCCTCTGCAGGTTAAACATTCAGATCTGTTGTTGATTTTATCTTTGACTCAGCAAAGCCTTGCAGTGGGCACAGTTAAGGATCATCTGTCGTCCTTTTTGGCCTTTGTTTACCTGATCCACCCTCTCTCTTCAAATCACCTGTTGTGATGCGTCTTCTCAAAGGTCTGACTCGCATATTTATCCAAAGCCTTTAGTCATGCCCCAATAGGACCTGAAGTTACTGTTGACATTTATTTATGTGCACACCTTTTGAGCCCATGCAAATCTTCTTCCTGCACAAAAAATTGTGCCAAAGGCCCAGTCAGCCTTCTTGCCCAAAGTTGTGACACCTTTTCATGTTAGCCAGTTTGTCCCTCTGGTAATATCATTTTTGCTCCACCTTACACTTTAAAAGAGGAGAGGTTCCATTGGCCGAACCCTAAGATGAGTTTAAGCTTCTACATTGATAGCATTAAATACCATTGTGTAGCTGATCAGTTCTTTGTGGGTTTTTCTGCAGCAGAGAAAGGCGGAAGAGAAATATACCCAGATGTATAGTCCTCTGCAGTAAAATCTGGTATGTGATTGCTACGAAGGAACCCCCAGAAACCCTGCTTGCTGCTTCTATCAGGGTCAAGGCACCAACAAAGCCATTGGCATGGGAGGGGGTGCCGGTTCGGAATATCTTCCAGACTATGATGTGGGCATCAGTGCACATACTCACAAAACACTACTACCTTGACAATCCGGTACCACAGGAGTGCCATTTTGCCTGCTCGGTCCTGTAAGACATCCTCATCTGAATCCACCCCTCTTTTCTTTCTTTTTCTCTGTCCTTCATTTTCTCTTTTTTACCCTCCATTTTTCTTTCAATCGCGCATTATTTTTCTCATCATTATCCTTCTTTCCCTTTCTTTCTTTTTCATACTTCCATTCTATTTCTTTCTCACTTGCTCTACTTACTCTTTTCCTTCGTTTTGTTCTTTATTTCCTCTATCTTCCTCGTCTCTATTTGTCTCCATCCCATCTTTGTTCCTAATTTATTTTCATTCTCTTCTCTTTGTATGTCGGTCTTTCTTTTCCCCCTTCTATGCTTTGTTTCGTCTTTCCTTTTCTTCACCCTTTGTCATTGTTTCCATTCATGGGTTCCTACAATTCCTTTTACCTTTCTTTAATTTCTTCATTCTTTTATTCTCAACTTTGTTCTTTCCTCTTCCATCCTCTCCTTTCTTTCCTTGATTCCTTCTTCACCTTCCATCTTTCCTCCTCTCCTTCGCCCCTCTCCTTTCTGCCCCCTCTGTTATTTCCTCCCTCTCTTGTTTCATCTGTCTTTCCTTCTTTCTTCTCTCCCTGGTTCCTTTTTCTTTCTTTCCATGGTTCCATTTTTCTTTCTTTCCCTTGATTTCCCTTTTTGTTTTGTTTTTTTCTTCCTGTATTCTTGTTTTCTCCTTCCATTCATCGTCTTCTTTCTTTCGTTACTTAAAGAGACTTAACTTCCTAAAGCACTCTCTTCATTAATTGCTTTGTGTTTCATCTTTGTCTCAGCTGCATGCTTACCAATATTGCGGTGGCTGCAATGATATGTTTACTGGTAGAGCGCTAGGAGGTCTACATACACCTATTCTTAATTTTGATCATTAAGGGAGGGTCAATTTCTGGATATCAATTAATAGACTTTGAGGCAATTGGCCAGATAATCAATTTTCGGGCCTAGCTCTTATAATGAGAGTTTTATTATTCCCTGTATTGCATCATCAATAGGCCATAAACCCAAGTAAGATACTTGAATCTCACAGGTGTCTTGAAGTGTAATGAAACATAACTCGTCCTTGGGGACCACACAACTAAACCTTTCCTGATACAACTTTTCTGCAATTAATAGTGGGTGCTGACTACAGCAGGACTGGGTGCTCTAGTGGCAGTGTTTAAAGGGCGTGCCCTTTTTGTGCTAATATCCAATCCATATATTGAATAATTGTATATGGCGCACAAATGCCCGAAGGCGTTTTGGCGCTGCCGTCTGCTAAAGACTTTTCTGAACAAAAGGAGTATGTAAAAGATCATATTACAGGGGCCAAGAAAACAGTCAGGGTTTCAGATGTTTCCCTAAACAGGACAGGTTTGACTGATATATAAGGCAATAGCTCAAGACTGAGATTTAGCTCCCGCTACTCTAAAGGTTATGGGCCCTTGTCCTAGACAATGGGCCGCTTGGGTTCCGAACAAAAAGAAGTACAGAGTCTGCCATGCTCCTGTTTCTTGAAGAATTAGGAAAGACTTTTGATGAGAGCCACTCAGCTGCAAAGAACCTCTTTGATCTCTCTGCTACCTTTAATACTGTGGTTGATGACATTATGATTACCAGGTTAAAAGAATTTAGCATGGAAGTTGTGCTCCTTAAATGGTTTACTTTAATTTCTTTGTGGAAGGACAAAAAGGGTGAAGTTAATTAATTTCTTCTTTCTAGATACTCTGCTGATAAGATGGGTTACCCAAAGGATCCTCCTTATCCCCTTTGTTCTTTAATGTATACATTCATCCCCTGATCAATCTAATTACTCTCACTGTTTCAAGACCCTCACATACACAGAAGATACTCTTACACCACACACATCACTAGCAGCGCTTAATGAATATCCGAAAAGGGCATAACAATGCATAGCATTCAACTTTCTACAGTTGAACACCAAGAAAATTTATTTGGTTATGAAATAGAAGCTTGGGATTACGCATACTGTCTAATTATTACTGGACTACCACCATCCCCATCAAAAGAAGTTCAATCTTTGTGCATTGTTGTTGATTTGCTGTAACAGCCTCATATTAAGGAACTCTGTAGCTCATTCTACCGTACCCATCAACTTCTACCATGAAAGCTTCCGTATCCTCTAGAACAGATGCATTATATTGCTGTTTTCTAATGTCTTTCATCAAAACTGGACTACTGCAATGGCCTTTGTTTAGGCCTCACAGCAGACTTACTACTTGAGCTCCAAAAGGTCCAGAATGCAGGAGTCCAAATGACCTTAAACCTCAATAAATATGATCATGTATAAGTAACGTGTAGAAGGATTCATTTCAAATGCCTGTGTCTTATTAATAAACATCCAGACATTCTTGTCTGACTTGTCTAATGCAAACGTGTCCACAATGTGCATTCTGAAAAGAAAATGTTCACTACAAATTACAGCAATAAATAGAGCTTGTTTGGGAAGTTGCTTCTTCACATTTTGGCGTGCTAAGCTGTGAAACTGGCTACCTCTAGCCATAAGACCAATCGCACACTATCTCACTTTCAGGAAAGTGCCAAAAACTCATGTTTCAATAATGTATTTCTATACTAGATTGTGCTTGATTTGTTTCCTAGCACCATGAAGCCTTTGGTTACAGAGCACTCTAAAAGAAATCAAATAAAGTCCAGTTAGTCTACCCAGTCTGTTACCTATTTTAGCACAAATTACCTATATTTGTTCTCCTGCATTAGTCTAGTCTTCCCCACAATTGCTCTAGGTGAATCATAGGCTATTTTAATTATGTTTTTCTGTTACCTGTCACATATTTCTTCTGCATTCTTGCATATGGTATTATATTATTTTACAACTTGTTGGTAAAATGACTCAGTTACCTATAGTCGCCTAAAGATATATTCTGGTTTACTTGGAGGGAAAGTGTCTTTATGAATGGCTAATTTTTAGACGGCTAAAATAAAGAACGGAAGCATTTTGTTTAAACCATGCTAGTTGTTGTGGTTTTTTTTTTAGGCGGTGAGACTGGTAACTGAACTGAGCTTGGAATACCGTGTTTATGACCCTCAGCTCTGGAGTGGTTTGCTGCAGAAGCTGCTTGGTTTCAATATGGTGAGACATTGCATGTCATGTTATCGTCCCTACCTTTTCTGTGTTGTTTTAGACTTATTCATTAAAGTTAAATGTACAAGCAATAGAGCTGTTCTAAGTTCATTCTTGCTCCACAGCAAAACACATGGCCTCCCGCCTTACATATAATCCCTCTTACCGACTACTTTAAAAGGATAACTGCCTATCAGTTGGATGGCAATTACATTAGTGATCCTCACAGATCTTGCATGACCATATACAAAATTTCATGATAACTCTATCAGCGGCTTATTGCACAGCACTTCTTTCCTCACAGGTACAAACACTAGCATGATGCAAAACCTCCCTGACAAATCACATTTGGAGTTTGCCACATTGGGCGTTTTTCCGCAGTTTTGCACAAGCTTACAGTGCCCACATGCAGTTGTCACATCCGCAAACTCATATTTTCGATGTTACTAACTAATTGTATTTACATTCTTCTTTTGTTTATTCCCCCTACTCTGTCCTCTCTATTTATTATACTAATTTAGGATGTGGTCTAACGGCTAGGGCGGTCGACCTCAAATCTGGGGAACCGGGTCGAGTCTCGGCAAGGACACGCAACATCCTGTGATTCTGGGCAAATCACCTGATCCCCCCCCCCCCGTGCCTAACAAAAGTGAATGTGTCCTCATGTAATGAAACTGGTGCTCGCGTAAAGCGCTCCGATACCCGATACTTTCGGGTCAAGTTTGCGCTATATAAAACTCCGGGGAAATTTTCTTTTTACTTTGCATTTCCTTGAGAAAGCCCCAGGCCTTTGCGTCAAACGAGGCGAAACACATGTTGGCTGGCCTATGCTTGTTCATAACGTATTGATTGAACTGAACATTGCTTCAAATGCACCTACTCCAATCAAAAACAATGACAGTTTTAGTATTCTCTGCGACTACTGTACTGACTAACCTATATTTTCCTCACATAGTCATTCTAGTGTAGCTCAGAGGTGTTTACCTACTAACAATTAAGCTACTAAATTTGGAACAAGATGCCAGTTCATTACCCAGCATGGCCCTCAAACAGACATTGAGAGCACATAGAAATGATAGACGTGGATTTCAAAAAAGGCAATTGCCTATACCCATTCTTGCCATCACTCCAAAACATTATGATGGACTGGTCCATTCGTATCCTTGATGCCTCTACTCACTGGTGCCAAACAGTGATGGTAGGTCTGGGAGAGATCTGTAGAAGATATTTCCCATCACACTAGGGAGAGCACAAGGTGTCTCTTGAGGTAATGTGCATAACAGCATGTGGCAAAAGGATTTAGTGTTCGTCGAAGGTTAAATCAGACCTTGAATAACAGTGGGTCTACACATCGACTTTTCAATATGCAAGCGGAGGGTCCAGAACTGATCATTGTTAAAGCAGGACTAGTGAGTGCGCCTTAAGAGCTATGACCTTTGTTAGACCTGACAACCTTAGGGTGGTCCCCCCTCCCTGCCCACCCAACTATATGCCTTCCTCCTCCATTTTTCTAGCCTCGTTATTGCTGGTATTACGACTCTGCCCACTTTACCACTGCTAACCAGTGCTAAAGTGCTTGTGCTGTACCCCTAAACATGGCAATATTGGCTCATACCCAGTTGCCATTTCAGAGCTTGTGTATGCAGTTTACACTGCCATTTCAATCTGGCAAAATAAACCATTTAATGTCAACAAAACCATTTGCCAGGCCTAAACCTTCCTTTTTAGACATACAAGTCACCTCTAAGGTAGGGCTGGAACTCTGCATCGCAGCTTCACCGCTCATTGGAACCGATGCATGGCCTCAGCTGCACATCGCATCCCCAACACCGGACTTCACATCGCAAGACCCTCAGACAGGATCCTCCACATCGACGCAACAGGACCTCATACCGCAGCCTTGCTGCATCTCAGAACTGACGTATCGCCTCTGCTGCGCAACGCATCTTCGACACGGATCCACACAACGCTCCACAACTAGGATTTAAGGTACTCTGTTCAGCGGGCCTAACTGGGTCCCTGTAGCCGGCCCGCGCTCCCTCGCGGTCCATGTGGTTGGCCTGAAATTGTGACTTTGTCCCGGTCTGGTGCGACCAGATATTCCCAGTAGAGATTTGTGCTTTTTGATGCTGTTTTTCTTATGGACTTTAAAAACGAATATCTCTGGTTCTACTAACTGGATTTTTGTCATTTTGGTCAAACCTGTTTTTCTAATTTGGTATGGGATCTTTTTGTGTCGTGTTTTCACTGTTTTCACTGTTTGAGGTGTTGCACAAATACTTTACACATTGCCTCTAATTTAAGCCTGTCTGCTCTGTGCCAAGCTTTTAGAGGGTGAGTACAGGTTAATTTAGGGTTTGCCTGCATCTTACCCTGACTAGGACTGTAGTTGCTGCTTGACAACAGCTCATACCCAGGTGGGCAGACATGGGTTGGAGAGTGAAGCGCTCGGGGAAGAGATAGTCCCAGTTAGCTTTGGGAACAGATAGATGTAGCCCTAGTGTCCCTGGGGGATAAAGATATGGTGCCAAATACCCATATGACTGCCCATATTTCCAAGTCCAGGCAGTTGTTCAGCATCAAAGGGCATAGGGTGGAGGCTCTGAGAGACACAGGGGCCAGTATGACTGCGTTGAAGAGTAAGCTTGTGTGCTCCGAGAAAGTCCTCCCTGAGAAAGAAGGCCGGCTATGTAGAAAAAGAAGAAAAAAGTGGACGGGGTAGTAAAGAAACAGACCGATAAATGGCAAGGTAAATCAAGTAAAGAGAGCGAGTCTTATTAGGCAATGAGGCAGAACGGGTGGGAAGAAACCAAATTATGGGTCTATCTAGCCCATACAAAGGGAAAGAAAAGGCAAAGGAACAAGGAAACTAGTCCCCCTGAATCGTTCTCAGTTACTATTTTCCCTCTCAAAATGCCCACACTTGAATGCTATAACATCAAATGATCTAAGACAATTAGGGTTCGTTAATAACATTAAGGGCAGCAAAGTAACAAAAGTGTGTGTATACAGAAATACTTAAGGCAACACTTGAGAAAGCTGAGGTGCTAAAAGAAGGTATTACATTTGTGATGGAAAATGAAATCCCAGAAATAGAAAACACTAATACCTCTTGAAACACCATGCTGGGCTCGGATGAGGGCAAGTTATCTTTGACAAACAGGGCATCATGAATAGAAGACACGTAGCTTCTTTCCTAGATCCAAGAAGCACAAAGTCACTTCCAGATTTGCATATTTAGATCTTATTGTAGCTAAACGGCTAATCACTAAGCGATGGAAAAGCAAGCACCCTCTGTCCTTGACAATTGGAAAAACTCGCTAGTGGTATGGGCACAGGCTGAAAGCACGGCTGTGAGAAGTTGGCCTGGTATATGCTGTTCACTAATTAAAGTGGACACCTTGCACCAGAACAATTCGACTCTTATGGTTGGTAGGTTTAAGACAACCTTTATAGAAAGCTATCCTAGTGGTAGCTGTGGAGAGCAGCCTTCAGGCTAAGTCTTGGAGGAATGTAAAGCAGCTTGTTTTACCACATAATCTCTTGAATCACCAAATGAAAAGACACCACACAGGTATATATATCAAATATATATGTATTTATTAATAAACAACTCTCTACTAATCTCTTTATGAGATTAGAAGTCAGGAACATATGTACAAATCAAATGTTATCAAAAATAAGTTAGCACAATCAAATATCACAATCTTAGTTTGGCTAGACTTAGGTCTAGGGCATCTAGAATCGAGGGACCCCCAAGAACCACCCCAGGTAGTTGTAGGAGACCCACAGGGGACGGACGCGGTGTCCTGGCACCGGTGCGAATCCTGTGCGAGTCTATGCGAACAGACGCGATTGAGATTTCAATGTTAAAGGTCCCTTGCGTGTTCGAGGCGAACACACCGATCGGTCCTCGTACGAGTCGAAGGACGCGGTTACAGATAGCTGGATTCAGCGTGTCCCACGAAGTCTGCAGCTGACTGCGGTGTCGGCGACCCGATTGGAGCCAACAAGCCTTGGTAGCAGCAAGTCTTGTGGTGGAACAGAAAAGTCAATGGTGCAGACCAGCAAGGTCTGAGGAACTTACCCAGCGAGGGTAGGTCAGGGCAGGCCTGGAGCAACCAGGGGAGCCCTTTGGTTTCTTTGGAAAGTCTTCTGGGGACCCACAAGCCGGATGGCAAGGGATCGCGAAGACGCCTCAGGGGGGATTCATTCAACAGGGGCCCACGGTCACTCGGGACGGTGTAGGCCTCTGATTTTGGGAGGGATCTCTGCTGGGGTATGCACAGAGGAGCCTTCTGCTCCCCCAGTGCAGGACTTCAAAGCACTCTAAGAGTGCACCCACCCAGCCCCAATACACTAAACCCTGTCTGGGAGGTGGTCACACCCCCTTGGGACAGGATATCTATTGTTGGGCTTCCTCCACTGCGAGTGTTGGTCATCAGCAGGAGGGCAGCCCAGTGTCTGTGACTGGTGGCATCCATTTTGTGATGCCAGGGCTCTGCAGGATTCTACCGCGTTTCCACAGTAGGTACATGTCTATCCCTCTAGAAGGGTGGGATCATACTCCCACACCAGTTGCTGGCGTGGGGGTATGATTCCAAAGTGTTTGACACCAAACACGACATGTTTTGATGCAGCCATTCCATAGTTAGCATTTACCGCGAGGATATAATGCACTTAAGAGTATATGGTTTGACTGCATTCACAAACAGCCCCAGAGAATGGACTCTGAGGGCTGCAGAGGGGCCCTGCTCAGGCAGAGGCACCCCCTCACATGGAAACTAAGCACCCTGCCCTCAGGATTGATAGAGCCTGCTTTTAGGGGTGACTGATAAGTCTCAATGTGTGTGCAGGAGAGATATAGGGGACCTATATCTCAGTGAGGGGTGCTAGCACTTCCTCACCCAGGCTGCAGTAGCAGGTATGTGGTGTCAGATTTAGTCTGCTTCCCAGGGTGGCATAATACATGCTTCAGCCCCTGGTAGGCCTGTGAAGTACCTATGCCCTTGGTACCTAAGGTACCATATACTAGGGACTCATAAGGTACCACAGTATCCAATCACTAGTGCACCTAGAGTGCACTCCAAATCGTTTAGAGAGAACAGAGAGGCTGGGGCCCTGATTGGCAGGGTCCCAGCCAGACTATAGCCAGAAACCAGGGTAAACATCAGGAAAAAAGTGGGGGCAACATAAGAGGCAGATCCTACTCTCCTACACAACCCCCCCAAACGCAGGGACACTAAACTAACCTTGACCAGTTGAGTCTTCGTGTTCAAAGTGGAAATACCTTGAGAGTCCATCTGCATTGTCATGTTGGGTCCCAGGTCTATGTTCCACTGTATAGTCCATCCCCTGTAGGGAAATGGACCACCTCAAAAGTTTTGGGTTTTCTCCTTTCATTTGTTTAAGCCATAGGAGGGGCTTGTGGTCAGTCTGAACTATGAAGTGAGTGCCAAACAAGTATGGCCTCAGCTTCTTCAGGGCCCACACCACAGCAAAGGCCTCCCTCTCTATAGCTGACCAACGTTTCTCTCTAGGGGTCAGCCTTCTGCTAAATAAAAGCTACTGGCTGGTCTTGACCTTCATCATTCAGTTGAGACAGTACAGCTCCCACACACAGCTCAGAAGCATCTGTTTGGACAATGAACTTTTTGGTGTAGTCTGGACTCTGTAAGATGGGGGCAGTGCACATGGCCTGCTTTAGGTCTTCAAATGCCTTCTGACAGCTAGCTGTCCACTGAACCTTTTTTGGCATTTTCTTTGAGGTCAGATCATTCAAGGGGGTCACTATAGATCCATATCCCTTCACAAACCTCCTATAGTACCCAGTCAGGCCTAAGAAGGCTCTCACCTGTGTCTGGGTGGTTGGAGCAACCCATTCCATGATGGTTTGGATTTTGCTCTGTAAAGGCTGAACCTGGCCTCCACCCACAAGGTGGCCCAGGTACACAACCTAACTCTGCCCTATCTGGCACTTAGTGGCCTTGATAGTGAGGCCTGCTTTCTGCAGAGCCTCCAAAACATTCCTGAGGTGGACCAGGTGATCCTGCCAGGAGGAACTAAAGACAGCAATATCATCTAGATAAGCTGAGCAATAAGTTTCCATCCCTGCCAGAACTTTATTCACCAACCTCTGAAAAGTGGCAGGTGCATTTTTCAATCCAAAGGGCATCACCACAAAGTGGTAGTGCCCACTAGGGGTCGAAAATGCTGTTTTGGCTTTTGCATCATCAGCTAACCTGATCTGCCAGTAGCCGGCTGTTAGGTCAAACGTGCTTAGGTACTTGGCTGAGGCCAAAGTATCAATCAGCTCATCTGCCCTTGGTATGGGATAGGCATCAGTCCTAGTGACTGCATTGAGGCCTCTGTAGTCTACACAAAACCTCATTTCTTTCTTACCACCCTGGGTATGAGGCTTGGGTACTAGGACTACTGGGCTAGCCCATGGGCTATCTGAAGGCTCAATCACACCCAACTCCAACATCTTCTGGACTTCAGTCCTGATACAATCCCTGACATGGTCAGGTTGCCTGTAGATTTTACTCTTGACAGGCAGACTGTCTCCAGTGTCCACCTCAGGGGTGCACCAGGAAGTCTGACTGGGGGTCAGGCTAAACATATGTCTGTACTGTTGCAGAACTTGCCTGCACTCAGTTTGCTGATGGTCAGTGAGGCTGCTTGCCAAAGCAACACGATCTACTGACCCATCATCGGGGTTCTGCGAGAGCAGGTCAGGGAGAGGGTCACTCTCCTCCTCCTGTTCCTCATCAGTTGCCATGAGCAAGCCCATGTCAGCCCTGTCAACATATGGTTTCAATCTGTTGACATGGAGCACCCTCAGGGGGCTCCTGGGAGTTCCAAGATTCACCAGATAGGTGACCTCTCCCTTCTGTTCAACTATTGTATGGGGGCCACTCCACTTGTCTTGGAGGGCTACTGGGGCCACAGGCTCCAACACCCACACTTTCTGTCCTGTCTGGTATACAGTCAGTACAGCCTTTTGGTCATGCCAAGCTTTTTGTAATTCTTGGCTGGCCTCCAGGTTTTTGGTTGCCTTTTTCATGTACTCAGCCATCCGGGAGCGGAGACCAAGTACATAGTCCATCACATCTTGTTTGGGGGCTTGAGAGGTAACTCCCAGCCCTCTTTTACCAAACACAATGGACCTCTCACAGGATGCCCAAACAGAAGCTCAAATGGGCTGTAACCAACCCCCTTCTGTGGAACCTCTCTGTATGCAAACAACAGGCAGGGAAGAAGAAGGTCCCATTTCCGCCTAAGCTTCTCTGGGAGTCCTTTAATCATTCCCTTCAGGGTTTTGTTGAAGCGTTCAACTAAACCATTGCATTGTGGGTGATAGGGGGTGGTGAACTTATAAGTTACACCACACTCCTTCCACATTGCCTTCAAATATCCTGACATGAAGTTGGTACCTCTGTCAGAAATGACCTCCTTTGGGAAACCCACTCAATGAGGGCTCTTGCCACCACAGGGGCTGTGGTGGTCCTCAGGGGAATTGCCTCTGGGTACCTGGTGGCATGATCCACTACCACCAGGATAAATCTGTGCCCAGATGCAGTTTGAGGGTCAAGGGGACCAACAATGTCAATCCCTACCCTTTCAAAGGGTACCCCCACCACAGGTAGTGGTATCAGGGGGCCTTTGTTGTGCCACCTGCCTTGCCACTGGCTTGGCATGTGACACAGGAGCGGCAAAATTCCTTTGTGTCCTCTGACATATGTGGCCAATGAAAATGTGGAACAAGCCTGTCCCAGGTCTTGTTTTGGCCCAAGTGACCTGCCAAAGGGATATCATGTGCTAGGGTCAAGAGGAACCCCCTAAACTTCTGAGGGATTACCATCCTCCTGGTGGCTCCAGGGGCTGGATCTCTACCCTCAGAATATAGGAGTCCCTCATCCCAATAAACTTTATGGGACCCACTAGCACTCCCAGCAGCCTCAGCAGCAGCCTGCTGTCTGAGGGGTTCAAGAGAGGGCAGCACTGTTGCTCCTTACTCAGATCTTCCCTAGAAGGGCCCCCTGCCCCCAAGAACTCAACCTGATCAGGCTCAAGTTCCTCTGGGGCAGTTCCTTCTTCAGGATCTGCTCCTCCTCCCTGGGGAGGGGACTCAGTGGTCTGAGACAGAGGGGAAGGCACTGCCTTAACCCTACTGCTCCTCTTCTTGGGAAGCATCTGGTCCATAGTTTCAGGATCCAGAGCTGGTTCAGTGTCATGCATTTTGGCTTGTGACCTGGTCACAGCAAATACCTCTGCAGGGATGCCCAACATCTCAGCATGAGTCCATAACTCTACTTCAGACCAGGCTGAAGTCTCTAGATCATTGCCCAATAGACATTCTACAGGGAGGTCTGCACTGACTACAACCTTCTTGAGGCCAGTTACCCCTCCCCAGGAGAAATTCACAACTGCCAGACTATGGTTGGTCTTGGCATTGCTTGCATTGGTCACCTGGTACATTTCACCCAGGATGATCTGTCCAGGGTCCACAAGATCCTCTGCCACCATGGTGACACTAGCACCTGTGTCCCTAAATGCCAAAGCCTGTTTGCCATTTATTACAGGCTGCTGTTTGTATTTGCCCAGATTACTGGGGCTCACTAGGAAGGACATTTCAATGTCTCCATCACAAATCAGCATTGCCTGAGTGGGTTCTCTGACTAGGCCAGAGCCCACTTCAGAGCCTAGGGTCAACCCTACTATACCCTTTTTCTGAGTACCACCTCCACCAGTAGCTGAACTAGGGGGAACAGTTGCCTTAGGGGCAGGAGTGGTGGTGGTTTGGTCTTTGGACTTGTTACAATCAGAAGTCCAGTGCCCTTTCTGTTTACAGAATTTGCACCAGGGCTTTTTTTGGCCTTTTCCCTTGTTGGATTGTGACTCCCCACCAGATGCAGATTTTTGGGGCCCTTGTGAAGACTTCTGGTCGGTTGACTTATCCCCACTTTTCTCAGAGCCCTTCTGATCCTGCTTCTTTGTGTCACCCCCTTGGTTCTGGGTTTTCTGCCTCACCCTGGTTCTGACCCACTTGTCTGCCTTCTTTCCCAATTCTTGGGGAGAGGTCAGATCTGAGTCTACCAGGTATTGATGCAACAACTGGTTCTGGCAATTATTAAGGATCTGTTCTCTCATCATTAGATTATACAATCCCTTGAAATCAGTAACCCTACTGCCAACCAGCCAACCCTCCAGAGCCTTGGTTGCACAATCTACAAAGTCAGTCCAGTCCTGAGTCTGTGCCTTCTGGGTGTCTCTGAACTTCAACCTGTACTGCTCAGTGGTTAAGCCAAACCCATCTATCAGTGCACTCTTCAGGACTTCATAGTCATCAGCATCCTCTCCTCTAACAGTGAGGAGCTTGTCTCTACCTTTATCTGAAAAGGAGAGCCACAAGATTGCTGCCCACTGCTTTTGGGGGACCTTTGTACTCTACAGGCCCTTTCCATAGCAGTTATCCACTTGTGGATATCATCCCCACTCTGGTAGGGAGGAACAACCTTGCTCAGGTTCCTATGGTCTGGAGTATTTTCTCTACCTCTAGGGACACTGTTGCTGCCACCAGGGGGTTCTAACCCCTCTCTCCTAGAAGCTTTCTGGAACTCAAAGGCTTCTTTGTCTAATGCCAACTGCTTGGTTTTGAGGGCAAACCTTGCTTCCTCATACTGCAGCAGTTTGTACATCCTTTCAGAGGAGGTCTCTCTTCTTGGGAAGAAGGAGTTCCTCTGGTAGACAGTTTCCTGCCAGAGTGAAAGGAGTGCTCAGATTCCCTGGAAAGGGACCTGTGCCTGTCTTCCACTATGTCAGTTCTCTTAGGGAGAATTCCTCTGTCTGGTTCAGACCCCTTTGGGCCTGGCCCTACAATCACAGAGTCCTGGTCATCCTGATGTTCATCATCTGACCCAGACACTATAAGTGACCCACCCACTGATCCAGACCCCTTGGCTCCTAGAGCCAATCTAAGGTCATCTGCTGTTAGCAGATCTATCAAGTGTCGTGTGGAGGGACTCTGTCCTATCTTCAGGTGCCTCTCAGCACACATGGCTTTCAAGTCAACGAAAGTCATGTCCTTATACTGAAGCTGGGTGGATCCACTGGGTCCATCCCTTGAGGACATTCTAGTGTTGTGCAGTGTTGTACTACCTACACTAGTTTGTGGCCTACTGATACTAGCTTGAGCTGTAGACAGGGTGTGCTATCCCTTTTCACACAGCTCTAAGTTCAGTAGAACTTATTGATACTAAGCTTGACTTTATATGTACCTTGAGTACCTATAATGGTTTTCAGTTAGTAATTCAAATAGAGATTTTCTGGTAAAACAATAGCAAGCTGGAATCCCACACGCTGCCACCAATGTGAGAAGTTGGCCTGGTATATGCTGTTCACTAATTAAAGTGGACACCTTGCACCAGAACAATTCGACTCTTATGGTTGGTAGGTTTAAGACAACCTTTATAGAAAGCTATCCTAGTGGTAGCTGTGGAGAGCAGCCTTCAGGCTAAGTCTTGGAGGAATGTAAAGCAGCTTGTTTTACCACACAATCTCTTGAATCACCAAATGAAAAGACACCACACAGGTATATATATCAAATATATATGTATTTATTAATAAACAACTCTCTACTAATCTCTTTATGAGATTAGAAGTCAGGAACATATGTACAAATCAAATGTTATCAAAAATAAGTTAGCACAATCAAATATCACAATCTTAGTTTGGCTAGACCTAGGTCTAGGGCATCTAGAATCGAGGGACCCCCAAGAACCACCCCAGGTAGTTGTAGGAGACCCACAGGGGACGGACGCGGTGTCCTGCCACCGGTGCGAGTCCTGTGCGAGTCTATGCGAACAGACGCGATTGAGATTTCAATGTTAAAGGTCCCTTGCGTGTTCGAGGCGAACACACCGATCGGTCCTCGTACGAGTCGAAGGACGCGGTTACAGATAGAGTTGCAAGGGGGATGGACGCGCCGTGTCTAACACAGACGCGAACCTTGTACGAGTCAGCGCAATTGAGATTTCAATGTTACAGGCCCCTTGTGTGTTCGAGGTGAACCCACCGATCGGACTCAGTACGAGTCGAAGGACACGGTTACAGATAGAGCTACAAGGGAGATGGACGCGATGTGTCTAACACAGACGCGAACCCTGTACGAGTCAGCGCAATTGTCGCACTTAGAAAATAAGAGTTTTAGGGCAGTTCTAGGGTAGCCACAAGCAAGGCACTTACAGGGTAAGTAGTTCTAGGGCCCACACCCACAGGAGCACCGTAATGCTAAAGTTACCTCACCCAGGGGAGCCGGGTGCATAGGTGTCCTTTGGTGTCGGGTCGCGGCGTCGTTTTCACTGGGAGCCAATGAAGACTTGCTGCTTGCGGCGACAGAAGAAGTGTCCGTTGGATTCCAAGCCTGGATTCAGAAGGAGGAAGACCTGAAAGCAGAGGGGGCAGTGTTCAAGGGCACTTGGTAGTGACCCGGGGCAAGGAAGATGAATGCCCACCGTCGTCGACAGATTCAGGTCGTTCACTGGTGTCTTGACTCTTCGACCACGAGGTCCAGGAGGCGTCAAGGACGGCCAGGAGCTGGATTCAGCGTGTCCCACGAAGTCTGCAGCTGACTGCTGTGTCGGCGACCCGATTGGAGCCAACAAGCCTTGGTAGCAGCAAGTCTCGTGGTGGAAAGAAAAAGTCAATGGTGCAGACCAGCAAGGTCTGAGGAACTTACCCAGCGAGGGTAGGTCAGGGCAGGCCTGGAGCAACCAGGGGAGCCCTTTGGTTTCTTTGGAAAGTCTTCTGGGGACCCACAAGCCGGCTGGCAAGGGATCGCGAAGACGCCTCGGGCGGATTCACTCAACAGGGGCCCACGGTCACTCGGGACGGTGTAGGCCTCTGATTTTGGGAGAGATCTCTGTTAGAGGCTGGGACCACACGTGGTCCAAAGCACAAGTTCGTAGAACGTCGTGAAGAGGTTGCACTCGACAATAGTGCACGGTACCCAGGGTCTGCGGTTCCTCGTTGCTCGTGGGGTCCACTTGCCTCAGCTTCGCTGGGGACTCACGATGGCCTTGGAGAAGTCAGGAAATCCTCTTCCTGGGCTGCAGGGACTGCGGGCTCCGGCAGGAGCGGCGTAGTTCGCGACCGTCGTTGTCGGTTTTGGTGCCTGCCAAGCAGGGGAGTCACTCCTTGACTCCAAGGGAGATTCTTCAGTCTTCCAAAGGTAGTGGAACGTCGAAGGTCCGGGATTCTTCTTGTAGAGCGTCGTCCAGGGGTATCTAGGGTGCAATGCACAGGTTCCCCCTCTTATACTAGAAAGAAGGGAGGGACTAGCTCTATGACCCCACCTATGGGAGGGTCAGGGGAGTGGGTGGCTACACCCACTTCCCTTTGTCCAGTTTCGCGCCAGAGCAGGGGCAGGTAGCCCCTGAGCTGGTTTGAACTGGCATATGCACAGAGGAGCCTTCTGCTCCCCCAGTGCAGGACTTCAAAGCACTCTAAGAGTGCACCCACCCAGCCCCAATACACTAAACCCTGTCTGGGAGGTGGTCACACCCCTTGGGACAGGATATCTATTGTTGGGCTTCCTCCACTGCGAGTGTTGGTCATCAGCAGGAGGGCAGCCCAGTGTCTGTGACTGGTGGCATCCATTTTGTGATGCCAGGGCTCTTAAGGATTCTACCGCGTTTCCACAATAGTTACATGTCTATCCCTCTAGAAGGGTGGGATCATACTCCCACACCAGTTACTGATTTGGGGGTATGATTCCAAAGTGTTTGACACCAAACACGACATGTTTTGATGCAGCCATTCCATAGTTAGCATTTACCGCGAGGATATAATGCACTTAAGAGTATATGGTTTGACTGCATTCACAAACAGCCCCAGAGAATGGACTCTGAGGGCTGCAGAGGGGCCCTGCTCAGGCAGAGGCACCCCCTCACATGGAAACTAAGCACCCTGCCCTCAGGATTGATAGGGCCTACTTTTAGGGGTGACTGATAAGTCTCAATGTGTGTGCAGGAGAGATATAGGGGACCTATATCTCAGTGAGGGGTGCTAGCACTTCCTCACCCAGGCTGCAGTAGCAGGCCTGTGGTGTCAGATTTAGTCTGCTTCCCAGGGGTGGCATAATACATGCATCAGCCCCTGGTAGGCCTGTGAAGTACCTATGCCCTTGGTACCTAAGGTACCATATACTACGGACTCATAAGGTACCACAGTATCCAATCACTAGTGCACCTAGAGTGCACTCCAAATCGTTTAGAGAGAACAGAGAGGCTGGGGCCCTGATTGGCAGGGTCCCAGCCAGACTATAGCCAGAAACCAGGGTAAACATCAGAAAAAAAGTGGGGGCAACATAAGAGGCAGATCCTACTCTCCTACAACGGCGCTGCACAGGGAGGAAATAGCTGGTTGGCGTAAATATCTCATTGCACAATATTGGGACACAATAGTGTCGGAGTTAAAATGATTGGACCAAGACTCGAATGGTATTAATTCCCCAAACAGTGACGGGGCTAGGTCAATTGTAACCGCCTGAATGATTCATGACACAGACACCGCACATAACTTGATATTGATATCACATGATTTTGCACTGTTGTTGTACTTGGGAACTGGGATGACTCTAGATTTTTGTCTATTCTATATCCTGCAGTGGTGGGACTCAGGAATGAGGGATGGGTGCGCACATGGAGCAAGCACCAACAATAGCCCGATGTGATCCTAGTGTGTTGGTTTGTTTTAATTTGTTTTCTTTGTTTTCTTTTTTGTTAAATATACATTGCATTATTGCCTGTAACAAATAGACATGCAGGTCCAGCCTGGTTGCAGTGGGCAGATCGATTCCTGATTCTGTTGAGACATGGTGCATGTTGGGAACAAGTGGTATTTACTGCCATCTGATAGAGACATCTAGCCGCAGAGTCCTTAACTTAGAATATCCCCAGGCGTCAGACTGGATCCGGAAAACTTTTTCCCCAGCAGTACCTCTGCATGCCGGGGGGAGGCGTCGCCTGGCTCCGTCCTGACGTCGTCCACGGAAGTGACTTCAATGGAGCCATATAAGTCCCCCTCGGCGTGCTTACGTCCGTTTTCTTCTTTTCTGCGTCTTAACACGGATCCGGAGAAGCGGTTACCTCTGGCCTGTTTTTGTTTTCAGACCTTCTCGACGCCTTTTGGTGTCCGGGAACAGTGTGCGATGCCTTTGGGCTTCAAGGCGCGTGCGACCTGTACGCGGCAGATGTCGGCGACGGATCCACACGCGATCTGTATGTGGTGCTTGGGAGAGCACCACGACTCCGAGGAGTGCGACGCCTGCCGGCAGCTGAAGCCAAAGTCCCTGCTGGAACGTCGTATGAAGTTGTTGTCCACCCGGATGTCCCGTTCGGAGTCCTCGTGCCGCAGGTCTCCCTCTCGTGCTGGGGCGTCCGGTCAGGACAGGTCACGGGGTCGTTCCCGCGGACGTCGTACACCTGGCGCAGGTAAGCACAGGAAGTCACGGAGGCCGTCGACCTCACATAAACGTGACGTCACCCGCTGCTCCCGGTCTCCACCGGGCACGGGCCCTAAGGAGTCGACCCCCCCTACCCACCATTTCTTGGGGCTGGGGCAACTAGGACCCAAATAGAGGCGTATTCTCAGGCCTTACTGGCCATCTTTGGGTCATCCCCTCTCCCTGGCGCGCCTTCGGGCCCCACAGAGGGGGTAGGGACTCAGATCGGGACTTCGCCGGCGGGTTCGCCCTCGGCGCCGGTCGAGTACCTTGGCTCTGGAGTTGCTGCGACGTCGGGACACGGCCCGGAGGGGAGTCCTATTCGCACGTGCATGCCTGCTATGCCATCTCCGCACAGCCCTGTGAGGCTCCCTGAGCCGACGCCAGCTGAGGCTGCAGCGCAATTCTAGACTCAGTCGACTCCGTTCCTCTCCGCAGGTTCCCATCGCAGTGGGGGTCGAGTCTACGCCGGGTGGACGAGTCGCCTTCGGGGGGTCATCGACGTTGAGTTGACGCCGTCTCGACGTCGATCATCGCTGGTGTCATCCCTGGCTGTTCCTTGGTTGGTGGAGGATGAGGAGGCCGAAAATGAGGAGGCCCCTGTTGGTTCGCCACCCCCAGGGTTGTTTTGCTGTCTCTCGGGGCCAGATTCCATGCCCTGGCAGGGCCTTGGTTGTCCTCTGACTCTGGAACACCCACTGTTTGGTGGAAGGATTAGCCTCCTGACGTCCCCGGACTTGTTGTCGCCTCCCAGGATGGCCACAGTGGCTAGTGCGGCGTTTGCAAGGGCGGTTCGCAAGGCTACGGATATTTTACAGATGCAGCCACCCTCAGTCCCTCTGCCCTCTTGTTGGATCTACTCCACCAGGGTGCTGTGGAAGTGGAGCTTTTGTTGCCTTTTGGTGAGTTGTTCTACGACACTCTTCTTGGGACTTGGGCGAGACCCTCTTTGGGGGACCCGGTGGATCGTGCTATATTGCACATCGCCATCGCCCAGCTCCGGATGACCCTGTCTGTTTGTCCCTCCATCCTCTGGCTCAAGGGCTGGTAGTCCAGGCAGCCTCCGTTTCGCTGCCTTCTGCCCCTCCTCCGTTACTCCCTCCCACTTGGGAGTCTCGATGGTTGGAGTCGTGTGGCCGCCATATTTTTGCGTCCACAAGTGAAGGCCTTAGATCCCTGAACACGTCGTGCGTGTTTGCACGAGCTACTTCGGCCCTTTGGGACTCGGTCGAGCGCCTACTTCCCTCTCTTCCAGAAGGTCCTCGGACTGACCTATGGCCGGGACTTAGCCCAGTTTTCTATTCTGTCGGCCATGGATACCACTGATTCTTTGGGTCGGGCTATGGCCAGGTCAGTTGCTCTGCGTCGCCATGCCTGGCTGCGCGATGGCTGTTTCCCTGCAAATGTTCCGGAGCGTCTTAGGGATTTGCCCTTTGGGGTCTCCCTGTTCGACAGACATGCTTTCTCAGCGGTTCAACGTCTCATGTCTGGGTTTCCATGACTTCCGTGGTTTCTAGTCCTTGTTGCGGACTTTGACTTTTAGTTGCAGTATTGTCACTGCTTTTTCTGATATCTGTTTCTTGGTTCAAGACGTTATTTCCCTTGACGGACTGTACAGCTATTTTGCCGTTTTTTGTCCTTCTTTTGCTGCAGCTGGCCAGCTGTGTCTGCATTTCTTTTTGAGTCCTCTGCCTACGAGCTCGTCTCAAGAGGTGTCCCTTGCTCTTATAGGGACGTGCCATACCCTGTGTGGGGTACTAGTTGGCTATTGTATAGCTACTCTTCCTTGCACGGGAAGTTTCAACGGCTCCCGCAGAGTCTTCTTAGGATACTTCTCTTCTGTCAATGCTCTTCCTACTGTTGTAGGACATCCCCTCTGGTGAGACCCACGGGGTTGGTGCGGCTCTCTCCTGGGGTTTATGCGTTGTAGTCTACGGTTGGTCCGTAGCTCTCTTCTGCCTCTGTGGAGGCACACTTCCCCAAAGTGTTGTTGTGTTTCTGCCATGCCTGGCTCTCCCCGGCGTGTTCTTTCAGCTTTCGCTGTGCTTTTCTGCATGCGTGGCCTGTTTTAGATGTAGGCACGTGTCCCTTGGAGGCTTGTTGCTCTGTTCTGTTTCAGAACAGTTTCTTCCGTGTTCTGTGTGGATTTGACATGTGTTGTACACACAGGATATGTTCGCTGTCACAGGGTCCCGGCGGTGTGCCTTCCGTCCCTGTCTTGGCTGCGTTCTATTCTGGTGGTATTGTCTACTCTCAATTCCTGGTGCGGGGAAGTGCTTACGTCTTCTTTCATGGCTCGGCCATGTGGGGTTTTTGCCTATGGGCAGTGGAATTTCCGCCAGCTACATCTCTGCTGTGCGTTACCTTGTACCCTATTTCAGTGTGCACTTCCCTGGCAGGGACTCCAGTCCCTTTGCTTATTGCGCGCAGGGGTTCAGGTCCTTTCGCTTTTGGCCTCTACTGATGTTTTCTGACTCACTGTGGCCTAGTGGTTAAGGTCTGTCACTCTTATTTCAAGGTTCTGTGTTCCACTCCAGGTGTTTCACTGGTTGTGAGTTAACAATCATAACTAAAGGCACTGTTGCTTTCTTTTGTGTATGTTGACGGTGCAAGTATTCTTCTTCAGGATACTCGTTGTCATTATACAGTGTCTGTATATACTTCTTTCTGACAGACCTCTGTCTGTGTATTTCTCACTCCTTCCTCGTGAATGTAGTGGTCAGTGTCCCCGCCTGTCTCGCGGGAGGCCAGGGTTCCTTCCCCGTCGGGGGGGATGCTGTCGCTTTTAGGTGTCTTGACATTGCTGTGTCCTGCTATGCTCCACACCGGTGCCGTTGGTACCTATTGTGCGACTTCCCTTTATCTAGGGCGTGCTCTCAGAGTTCCCCCTTGTTTTTAATTTTTCCTTCATTTTTTCATATATACGTCTTTGTCTTAAGTATATATGTCATGAGTTATACACACAGTGAGAGAGTATGTATACTAGGTTTTCCTTGCCCTAGTATCGGGGGTTTTAGCCCCAGACATTCATTCTCTCTCTCTCTCTCTCTCTCTCTCGCTCTCTCTCTCTCTCTCTGTCTCTCTCTCTCTCTCTCTCTCTCTCTCTCTCTGTCTCTCTCTGTCTCTCTCTGTCTCTCTCTGTCTCTGTCTCTCTCTGTCTCTGTCTCTGTCTCTGTCTCTTATGGGAAAGAGCACTCTGTGTGTCCCTGGCTTTTGCCGGTTTCCCTTCGCCGTTTCTACCTCTGGGTACGCTTGGCTGGTTGACTACCTGGTGATGCGCCCGCCTCCTTGCTGCCGCATGTGCTGTTGGTGCTCCAATTCCTTGGGCTTTTGCATAAGTGTGGTGTGGTTCTCACGGTACACTCTGTCTCCTTGTGTGTATCCTATCATCCACATACCTGTATCTCCTGGTAGTCATGACTCTGCATGGTGACATCTGTCCCCTCACTTTTTGGCATCCACTGTGGTAAATGTTCAGTGGGTATGCTCTGACGATGTCATACTATCTTGTCCCTTTTTCTGGGATTCTGTCTCTTGCGGATTCATGGGATCCAGTGCTCAATTTAACTTCTTTTTGCAGAAGTTTCTAAACTTTCTTCCATTATGCACTGCCCTTTCTGGTTCTGTTTCTCCTTTCGTCCCTGTCTGGGCGAGGGAGGTCTCGTACAGTCCTCTGACGGATTGTGGTGCCTTTGCCTCCCCTTGTTAATGCTCCCTTACAGGGCTTCATAGGTCTGGTGTCAGCCGCGCTGGCACTGCTGTTCCCACCGTGATTAGTCAATGTTATTGACGGATAAGTTCTCTTGGAACTTGGTGGGTTTCGGTCGCAGACCCCCCTCCAATGGGGTATGGCTTTGGTATCTATTCTAAGTTAAGGAATCTGCCGCTAGAGGTCTCTATCAGATGAACGAGTTACTTACCTTCGGTAACGATGTATCTGGTAGAGACACAGTCTAGCCGCAGAGTCCTTAACGCCCGCCCATCCTCCCCACTCTGCGAGGATCTTTTCAGGTGGGGTTCTACCACCTTGCCTCCTTACAGGTGGCCTTGGTCTTCCTGAGGGGTGCTCTAGTTCACCTACCTCCGGGGCAGGGTGTGTCATTCTGTTTTGGGCACATTGGTTCTCCACCCATTCTCGTTTTTGGGTGGCTAGGTTGTGTACTTTTCAATGCTTCTCCACCTGGTTTCTTTCAGTGTGGAGATTCTCATGTTTTCCTACCCTCCCTCTGCCCTAGTCTGTTTCTCCCAATTTCTTTGGGGTCTCCTTGTCTATGCTGCAGTCGATTGGGTTGAGATTCTATTTGACTATGCTACAGTTCATAGGTCATTGTGGGGGGTGTGGTGACCATCCTATGTGGATGTTCACTTCTGGTCACTTACCATGAGTCCTGTTGTTCCAGTCCTGTGGTCCTTTTCAGTTACATCCTGTGGTTACAGACTGTCTTTCATACAGTTACATCCTGTGGTTGCGAACTGCCTTTTGATTGTCATGTAATTTATTTCCACTGCCGTTGCCTCTTAGGTGGGGGGGCGCTTCGCTTTGGTTGGACTTTTCCTGGGGCGGGTGCTCTGTTCGCTCCCTTCAGTCCCTTCAAGTGTTGAGTACTTTTTCAACATGGTGTTTTCTCATTCTATGATCTCTTATTGTTGTTTTAAAGGTTTTTGCTCCTTTTTTGGCACACTGTTCCTATACTCTCGCAGTTTTTGTAGTGGCTCCGCGTTGTGGCTTGGAAAAGTTTCACAATAGAAAACTGATGTCAGCACGCCGAGGGGGACTTATATGGCTCCATTGACGTCACTTCCGTGGACGACGTCAGGACGGAGCCGGGCAACGCCGCCCCCCGGCGTGCAGAGGTACTGCTGGGGAAAAAGTTTTCTGGATCCAGTCTGACGCCTGGGGATATTCTAAGCTAAGGAATCTGCGGCTAGACTGTGTCTCTACCAGATACATCGTTACCGAAGGTAAGTAACTCGTTCGTTATTGCTGGACACATTGGCCATTCTGTAATTGTTTCTACCGCAATGGGAATCTAAACACTTGCCTATTATAGATGTTGTGCTTAAGTTTTCATGCACTGTTATTATGCTTACTGTGTGCAGATGCCAGGAACCTGACTTCAACACCTACTTTCTCCCATGTAACATGTCAACTAATTAATAGTAATGTTTAAAAAATGCAAATAAAGAAATTTAAACAAAAAAAATAAAAAATGAATAGACGACACGTACAATGCAGTAAGACGGGTGCGCTAAAAGTAATGGTTACACACAATGGCCCAGAAGAATATAGCAAAGGTAGCTACAAAGGGAATTGTTATGCTGCTTTGGCAATCTTTGCTACTAATGAGTCAGGATGGTTGAGTGATATTGATTAGGAAGAAGAGGGGTCGCACAGTCTGGGAATTCTATTGTGGAACATCTGCAGGTTTGTAAAAAAGATGAGGCTAGAAGTGTTTAAGTAGATGATGGAATTATATGAGATTATATGTTTACAGAAAGCTTGGCTGTGCGACGAACCTTCAGTATTAGATGGGTTCTTGCAGGTTAATAGAACCGCAAAAAAAGTGGGGCAGGGACGCCCTTCCAGGGGGTTGACAATACTTGTAGCCACTAAGGCAGCAAAAAAGGTTTCATCAATAAAAGTAAGAAGCAACTGGTTTGTCACCTGTAGGGTCCACTTATACGTTGAAGACACGAGGTATGACTGTATGATAATAATTAATGTATATATCTAAGTGGGAACGTAGAGTAGTATGGATTGGAGCAAAAAATATTTAAGAAAGATGTGGAAGGAATCTGTGCAAACTATTATAAGGACATGATCCTTTTGCTTGGAGACATTCATAGATTGGACTCTAAAAAGTCCAATACCTGGTTCAAAGAAATACTATCAGCATGTGATATTAGTACTGCTGGATTTCCCGCAAGCACGATAGCAACACGCAATGCTGAATTTGTGGACTATCTGGGTTCACAGGGAATGTTTAATATAAACAGGCGTATGGACCCAGATTGCTTGGCAAAACAGCCCTTTAAAGATTTTATGCAATTGTGCCCGATCAATTATATTTTCAAGCATGCCTGTTTTTTCTGATAAAATTGTAAATGTTAAGGTAATGCAAAGTGAGAGAAGTGATCATTACCCCTTGACTTTGGAAATAATCGTGGGAGGTGGTAGAAAGAGAGAAATGGTCCTCACCCTAGAGGTAGAATACCCCAAGCATTTATCTACTAGGATCTTTGAGAAACAAGTAGTAGAATTGGTTAAATATCAACAGAGCCAAGATATTTGGTAGATTGTATAGTATGGTATGGTCAAATAATTCAACAAGTGGAACATTGCCTTAAGGTGGAGCTAAAGGCTAATAGGAAGAAGCAGAAAAGGGCCCGGGAGACATTAGAAAAGAAAATGCCTGGTGTGATGGAGAATGTAGGCTATTAAAAAGCCTCATAAGGAAAGGGGAGAATAAACTAAAGATAAAATACCAGTTTGAGATGACTATAGTGTCTTGAACAACAAAAGACAATACAAAAAAATGATAAAATAGAGCCCATAAGGAGAGCTGCTGGAAAAACATGTTAAAAATTATTGAAACAAAAAAATACAATAAAGTTCTGACAGCTGGTGCAACATGGATCAGGGAAGGAGAAGGGGACTATAAATGTGTTATAGATGAGGAAGAATAGGTAGAATACTTAAAGGAAAGGTGTGGAGCTGGTGGTGAAATAGAGAGAAAGAGTACAATAGATTGGACTGGGATAGATGAGCATATTAAAACCCAATTCTCCTTGCAAAACATCAAAGACGCTATAGTGGCTCTGAAATTGACCAGGGCAGCAGGCCCAGACAATCTACCAGCAGTCATAGTTAAAACTAAGGCAGATTGGTAGACAACATTTTTCTACCTATCATTTCAGGAAATTCTGTCAACAGGCTGGGTCTCCGGAAATTGGAAGGGAGCAATCATAAGACCAATACATAAGAGAGTAGATGGGAAAGAAAAATAAATTGTAGGTTGATTAACCTCCTTGACGTAGACGAAAAACTGTTCAAAAAGTTAATTTTAGGCAGACTTAAGGAGTGGGCAGAACTACACTGAATTGTACCAATAGAACAAGGGGAGTTTAAAGAAGGTCATTCTATGGTAGACCATTTTGTAGTCTGTGGTCACTTGCACGGAAGTCAGTGGAACAAAGGGGCAGTCTATTTTGCTGCTTTGTAGACTTCCGTGCAGCTTTTGATTCAGTAGATCATAGGTGTCTAATGGAAATGCTGACAAAGTTGAAAATCCCAAGGAGCCTCCTTAACATCATAATGGTTCTGCATTCACATAACTAGGCTCAGGTGATCATCGATATAGGAGGAAGATTGACCCGGAAAATCCCCATTAGGAACAGGTTACGCCAAGGAAGTGTCCTGGCTCCCCTGCTTTTTCCTTTGTTCATCGCTGATCTATCATCAGTATTAGCTGCATCAAAGGGCTCTAGCCTTAAAATGAATGGCACCCATATAACTTGCTTGCTTTACGCAGATGACCTGGTCATAACGGAAATGACTGAAGTAGGTCTACAAAATAAATTGAATAAATTATTGGAGTACTGAAATAAGAAAAAGCTAGTAGTAAATATGGATAAGACCAAAATGCTGGGATTCAGAAAAAAACCTTTAACATTTGAATGGCATTTTCGGGGGGCTTACATACTAGAAACAGTGAATAAATATAAGTTCTCAGGGGTATGGTTTGAAAAGAGACTACTGTGGAAAGATCATATTGAAGCACTCCTAGTGAGAGCCTTGGTGTCAATAAGTGGGATTAAAAAACATAAGTGAATGCTATGGAGATTTGTCCCTAAGACCTGTTCTAGCTGTATGATCCACCAGCAATTCCAGTATGGGGCTCAATCATTAAGCCTAAGTGGCAAATTGAATGAGGAATATGAAGAGGAGAAAATGCCTAAAAAGTCTACTTTTACTACTAAGGTCAGCAATGACCCAGGCAATAAGAATGGAAACCGGATTAATATTCTGGAGTTACCAAGATCACGCTGAGACTGTAAGAATCTGGATGTGGCTGGAGTCAAGGGAAGTGCTTAGACTGTTTTCACTATGTAAAAATGAAATAATGCACAGTAAGTTGAAATGGGCAAAGAGCGCCAGAAAGCTCCTGGACGAAATAGGTAGGTCGTTGGATTAAAATGTAAGCAAAAATCTCCAGATAGGGACAACAAAGGGCGAACTGCGTATACGGATAAAAAATAAGACTATAGAACAGGATATGCAGTATTTAAAGGAGAAGCTATCCATCCAATGTATGCTGAATTCATGGCCTGGCAGAATGAAGAGTGGTATCCTTAAATCTGAAAGAGACTATTAGTTATTAGAATTACCCCCAGGCGTCAGACTAAATCCGGAGAGTTTATTCTTAGCAGTACCTCTGTGTGTCGGTAGGTGACATCGGTCGACTCTGCGTTCGTCGTCGGCGTCGTGATCACCGGGATGACGTCGCGGTATCTACTTAGATCCCCCCTTGCACGCTGACGTCAGTTCTTTCTTTTTCCGTGCCAGCAGGGCAGATCCGGAGAGAGCGGTACCCTTAGTCATTTTTTGACTAGTGATTTTTTTTACTTTTGTCGACATCTTTTTCGAGTCGTTCGACTCCTGATAGCACGAGGAATGTCCCATCGTCGGACCAGCTTCAAGCCTTGTGACTCTTGTCACAAGTTGATGTCAGTCACGGACCCGCACCTCGTGTGCCTTTGGTGCCTGGAGCGTGACCAAGACCTGAAGTCGTGCTCTGTCGGGCCATGAACCCGAAGACTATGCGGGAGCGGTCTCGAAAGCTTCTGGAGGCTCGGCAGTCAGCTCTGCGCCGCTCGAGGTCCCGGTCGAGGGGGAGGTCGCGGGACCGGTCGCGGATTCACCACCATCACTCCTCATCGAAGTCTTCGGGTAAGTCGAAGCACAAGAAGAAGGCGAAGCAGTACCGTCGCTCTTCGCCTTCTCCCCGTCCGTCGGCTGGCGGGACGCGAAAGGTCGTCGTCCTTCAGCTCCGCCCACAGAGCCTACTGGGGCGACTCTGAGCTTCCCTCCCTTCCCAGGAGCCGGAGCGTCCACTGCCCAGCTTTGTGCATTTTACGAAGCTCTCTACTCCATCTTTGGGCAGCCCGACTCCGCCGGCGCGCCTTCGGGCCCCGCGGACTCGGCTGAGGATTCTAGGCCTTCGAAGCTGGCGGCTCCGGCCCCGGCGCCTCAGGGCCCCCAGGGATCCAGGCCTGGATCTGGATCGGTGCCGGTCGACCTCACGACACCTCCCCCAGCACTGATACCTCTGACGACGCCTCCGCCACTTCCGAAGCCGGTTGTGTCCCCGGCCGGCATTGACCCCGTCCTCCCCCTCACTTTGGACATGGAGCCGGACCGGCGTCGACCGACGCCGGTACTGGCGCCGACCGGTTCTTTTGTACCACTGTTCTACCCTGGCGTTCCCTATCGCCCTGAGTGGCAGCCAGAGGAAGGTGAGGAGGACTGGGAGGGGTCTGTTGACCCTTTGGCAGGCCAGCTTGATGAGCCGGACTGGAGAGAGGAGTTGGGTGAGGCCAGTGGTCTGGATACCTCCCCAGACCTTGGCATGCTTTCTCCCCCTACCGCGGCCACTGAGGAGGGAGCCTCCTACGCTGTGGTGTTGCGTAGGGCGGCTGAGGCCTTGGGCCTTGAGCTTCTTACGGTGGCAGTCAGGACTAATCTGACTGAGGTGCTTCAGCCGGCAGCGGCCTCTTCGGAGCCCCTGCTGCCGTTCAGTGAGGCCCGAACGGACATCCTTCTGGGCACTTGGTCCAAGCCCAGCACAGGGGCTCCTGTGGAGAGGATGATTGCCCGACGCCACCGCCCGGCCCCGGGCGACCCAATTTTTTCCTCTCCGAACACCCTACCCCTGAGAGCTTGGTGGTCTAAGCCTCAACATCCAAAGGCGCTTTCCCTTCTGCTCCCCCAGATAGGGAATCCAAGAAGCTGGACCATCTTGGGAAGAAGATGTTTTCTTCCGCCAGCTTAGGACTGCGGTCAGTGAATACCGCTTGTCTCTTGGGCCATTACACCCACTCTGTGTGGGATACGGTTGCGCAAGTGCTGCCAGTGTCCAGAGGAAGCCTGGATCACACACTCCCGTGCGGTCGCAGAGGGGAGAGACGAAGCAAAGTTCGCCATCCGCTGTGGGCTGGACACCGCTGACTCGCTCGGTAGAATAATTTCTACGTCGGTAGCCATCAGGCGCTACGCCTGGCTGAGATCCACTGGCTTTTCTGGGGATATCCAATCGACTCTTTTGGACATGCACTTTGATGGCCGTCGCCTGTTGGGCGACAAGGCGGACAGTGCGCTCGAGCACTTCAAGGATTCTAGAGCTACGACCAGATGCTTGGGCCTCGCTGCCACCTCTCGTCCTGTGCAGTCTTCCTTTCGTGGCTACAGAAGGGGTGCCCCACCCCGTTCCACCCAGGACCACAGGCCGGCGCAAGCTACCCAGCCTCTGCGCGGCTGGGGACGTGGGACCCACCGCCGTGGGTCTGGGGGCCAGTGGGCGGGCCAGTCCACCAGTGCCCCCTCTGCAGCAGCCTCTAAGCCTTCCTAGTCCGACCTTTCAGGGCCACCAGTTGCCAGTGGGCGGCAGGATCCACCATCACCTCCCCCACTGGCACAACATCACACCGGACAGGTGGGTTTTGCATATAGTCCGAAGCGGCTACTCCCTCCCCATCGAGACTACCCCTCCCTCCATGCCACCAACACTCCATCGCATGTCGGAGGATCTCTTAGCCCTTCTCCGTCAGGAAGTTACGGCTCTTGGCCAAGGGGGCTATCGAGCGAGTCCCTCTCCTAGAAGTAGGTCGTGGTTGTTACTCCCACTACTTCCTAGTGTCCAAGAAGGACAAAGGCCTGCGTCCTATCTTGGATCTCAGGGACGTCAACCGCTTCCTCCGGAAGGAGAAGTTCAAAATGTTGACATTCGCTCAGGTCCTGTCTGCCCTCAACCATGGAGACTGGATGGTAGCGTTGGACTTGCAGGACGCTTACTTCCACATTCCCGTCCTGCCAGCCCACAGGTGTTACCTATAGTTCACGGTAGGCCACAAGCATTTTCAGTTCACCTTGCTCCCTTTTGGCCTTACCAGTGCCCATCGGTGTACACGAAAGTGATGGCGGTGGCCGCAGCTCATGTGTGCAGATCAGGGGTTCCAGTCTTCCCCGATCTCGACGACTGGCTGTTGAAGGCGGGCTTGCCCCAGGCTGTCGTCTCCCACCCCCAGACTACGGCAGACCTCCTGCATTTCCTGGGGTTCACTATCAATGTGCCGAAGTCGCACCTGATTCCCTCTCAGAAGCTCCTTTTCATCTGAGCAGTTCTGGATACAGCGCAGTTTCGGGCTTATCCTTCCGAGCAGCAAGTCCGGGATATTCGGGGCTATGATACCGATGTTTCAGCCTCTATCCCGGATTTCGGTGAGAATGACCCTGAGGCTGCTGGGCCTCCTGCATCCTGCTGGTGGATCATGCCAGATGGCACATGCAGGCTCTGCAGTGGGACCTGAAGTTCCAGTTTGCGCAGCATCAGGGGAATCTTTCCGATGTCGTCCAGATCTCAGAGGGCACTGCACACCAATTGCAGTGGTGGCTAACGAACCAGGATTGGGTCAAGGGCAGATCCCTCTCCCTTCCCCAACCAGAGTTAACAGTGGTGACAGATGCGTCACTCCTGGGGTGGGGCGGCCACATCGGAGAGGCGGAGATCAGAGGCCTCTGGTCTCCTGCAGAGTCCGAGCGCCACATCAACCTTCTGGAGCTCCGGGCGATTCGTTTTGCACTGAAAGCATTCCTTCCTTCTGTCAAAGGAAGAGTAGTGCAGGTGTTCACGGACAACACCACCGCCATGTGATACTGCAACAAACAGGGCGCGGTGGGGTCGTGGACCCTCTGTCAAGAGGCTCTTCGCCTCTGGACATGGATGGAACATCAGGGCATGTTCCTGGTGGTTCAACACCTGGCAAGTTCCCTGAATGCCAGGGCGGACAAACTCAGCCGTCGGTGCATGATGGATCACTAATGGCATCTTCACTCGGAGGTGGTGCAAGGTCTCTTTCAGCAGTGGGGAGAGCCTTGGTTAGATCTGTTTGCCACCGAAGAGAACGCGCAATGTCAGCAGTTCTGCGCGGCGTTGGAATTTCCAAGGCGGCACTCGTTCGGCGACGCTTTTAGTCGCGAGTGGAATTGCGGTCTTCTATACGCCTATACCACTTCTGCCCAGAGTGCTGAAGATCAAGCACGACCGGGCCCAAGTCGTTCTTGTGGCTCCGGATTGGGCACGAAGAGTCTGGTATCCCGAGCTCTTGAACATGGCCATCGATCCTCCGATCAGACTGCCTCTTCGGGAGTATCTTCTGACGCAGGGGGACGGTCCTCCACCCGAACCTGTCCAGCCTCCACCTCCTTGCGTGGAGATTGAGCGGTGACAGTTGACAGCTTTTGACCTTCCTCCCGAAGTCTGTAATGTCATCTTGGCAGCCAGGCGTTCCTCTACTAAAACTGTATACGCCTGTAGATGGAACAAATGTGTGGCATGGTGCACAGCAAAGGATGTGGATCCCCTTTCTGCCCCTCTTTCTGAGGTTCTCCTCTTCATCCTTTCTTTAGCCCAGCAGGGCTCTGCTCTGGGCACTCTTAAAGGCTATCATCTGATAGAGACATCTAGCCGCAGATTCCTTAACTTAGAATATCTCCCCAGGCGTCAGACTGGATCCGGAAAATCTTTTTTCCCTAGCAATACCTCTGCACGCCGGGAGGCGGCGCCCCCCAGCTCCGTCCTGACGTCGTCCACGGAAGTGACATCAATGGAGCCATATAAGACCCTCCCGGTGTGCTGACGTCAGTTTTCTTCTTTTCCACGTCCTAATGCGGATCTGGGATACCTCTGGCCTGTTTTTATTTTCAGGCCTTCTCGATTCCTTTTTGCGTCGGGAAAAGTGTTTTTTCTCGATGCCTGCGGGCTTCAAATCGTGCCAGTCCTGCTCTCGACAGATGTCAGCGACGGACCCTCACGAAATATGTATGTGGTGCTTGGGCGAGCAGCACGAATCCGTGGAGTGTGACGCCTGCCGACAGCTGCGGCCCAAATCCCTGCAGGAACGCCGCATGAAGTTGCTGTCTGCCCGGATGTCCCGAACGGACCCCTCGCGACGCCGGTCTCCTTCTCCAGCGGAAAGGTCCGCGCGGCGCCAGTCTTCCCAGGAGGACGTTCCTGTTCGGGGCAGGTCCCGGGATCGTGACCGTCGTTCGACCTCAGGTAAGCACCGGAGGAAGTCGCGGAAGTCATCGGCTTCGCGTCGACATGACGTCGGGGCCCGTTGCTCCCGGTCCTTGCCGGACTCTGGCCTCCAGGAGTCGGACCCCGCATTTCCCTCATTGCCGGGTGCTGGGGCGACTCGAGCACAGATGGAGGACTACTGCAGGGCCCTGCAGTCCTTTCTGGCTTTACCCCCCCTCCCTGGCGTGCCTTCGGGCCCCACAGGGGGGGGAAGGGACTCCGCCGGCAGGTTTACCCTCTGCACCGACCGAGTGCCCTGACTCCGGAGTCGCCGCGACGTCGGGACACGGCCCGGAGGGGCATCCCGGAACGTCTAGCCCTTCCTCGGCACCGTCGCACAGCCTTCCGGGGCTCCCTGCATCGTCGCTGGAGGTGGCTGCGGCTCGGTGCACGACACAGAGTTGGCGCACTCTCACCGCAGGGTTCCACCTCGGGTGATGTTGGGTCGACGCCGGCCAGTCGAGGCCTCTTCGGAGGTAGTCGACGTCGCCTCAACGCCGGTACCATCCCCGGCTTTATTGCTGGAGGATGTGGTCCCCGTGCATTCCCCACCCCCAGAGTAATTTCCTCGCTCTCCGGAGTGTGCGCCAGTGGGGCATTGGCCGGCTCATCCTTTTGCTGAGCCCCTGTTGGGTGGCCAGATTAGCTTGCGTCCGTCACCTACAGATGACTTGCTGTCACCGCCTCGCGGTGCCATGGAGGCCAGTGGGACGTTTGTCAGGGCTGTTCGCAGGGCTGCGGATATTTTACGAATGCAGCCGCCCTCAGTCTCTAGGCCTTCAGATCCATTGCTGGATCTTCTCCACCAGGACGCGGGGGACATGGAGCCCTTGTTGCCATTTGCGGAGTCATTATATGACATCCTTCTCGGGACGTGGGCGAGGCCCTCTTCGGGGGTCCCCGTGGATCGTGCTGTGGCACATCGCCATCGCCCGGCTCCCGATGACCCTGCCTGTTTGACACTCCATCCTGGGGCTCATGGACTTGTGCTTCAGGCAGCTCTCTTCCACTCCTGTTCTGCTGCATCCTCCCACTCGGGAGTCTCGGTGGTTGGAGTCATGTGGCCGCGATGTGTTTGCGTCCACCAGCTCGGGACTCTGGTCTTTGCTAGGGCTACTTTTGCTTTGCCCTTTGGGACTCTGTCGAGCAGCTCCTCCCCTCCTTGCCGGAGAGCTCTCGTGCCGATCTGGACCAGCTAATACGTGAAGGCCATGATATGGCGCAATTTTCGATTCGGTCCGCCATGGACACCACTGACTCCGTGGGTCGGGCTATGGCCAGGTCGGTTGTCATGCGCCGACATGCGTGGTTGCGCGATGGTGTTTTCCCAGAACATGTAAAGGAGCGGCTTAGAGATCTACCATTTGATGGGGTCACTCTTTTTGACGCCCATGCTGATTCGGCGGTCCGGCGCCTCCTGTCTGTTTCAATGACTTCACAGGTTTTAATCCTCGTGGAGGAATTTTGGTTTTGTGACGGTGCTGTCGCTGTTTTTTCTGTTGGCCGCCTGGGTTACAGACGTTCGGGGTTGTTTGGCTGTTCAGCCGCATTCTTTCCTTTATCCTAAGGTACAGCTGGTTCAGCTGTTTTTGCCTTTCTTTTGAGCCTCTGCCTACGAGCTTGTCTCAAGAGGGACCGTTGTTTTTGTAGGGTTGTGCCTTACCCTATGTGGGGTATTTGTTGGCTGTTATATAGCTGCTATTCCTTGCCCAGGAAGTTTTGCCGCACGTTGACTCTTCCTACTATTGTGGGACGTCTCCTCTGGTGAGATCCATGGGGTTGGTTTCTCTCCGGGGGTTCACATTGGTGTCTACGGTCGGTCCGTAGTTCCTTCCTGTCTCAGTAAGGGCGCCTTCCCTGCTGTTTCGTTGGGGGTTTTCTCACGCCTATTTTTCCTGGCGTGTTCTTGCAGCTTTGCTGTGCCCGTCTTACCTGTCTAAAGGTGGACATGCGCCCCTGAGGGAGCAGGCCGCTCTGTTCCGCTCCGGAACGGTCTCTTCTGTATTCTGTGTATACTCGCCGTATTGGTGCACACATGTTATGCGTATTTCATAGCTCTTCAAGGCGTGGCACATGTCTGACTGTCTTCCACCAGTTTTTTGCTCCACCCCAGATGTTTCTCGGGGTGTGAGTTCTTACTCCCATTTCTGACACAGTTGCTTCTTTGATGTGGCATTACAGTGCATGTATTCTTCTCGACATTCTCCTTGTTGGTAGACTGTGTAAGTGTATGCCTTTTACGACAGGCTTCTGTCTGTGTCTTCTCTCTCTCTCTCTCTCCTTACTGGGAGTGTTGTGGTCTATGTTCCCGCCTGCCTCGCGGGAGACCAGGTTTCTCTCCCGTTGAGGGGGAAAAATTGTTGCTTCTGAGTTCTGGTACTGTTATGACCACCGACCCGTGCCGTAGTATCGATTGAGCGACTTCCCTTCTTTATGGTTACGTCACTTCAGGTATATGTCTACATTCCTGTCTCTGTGTGTATGTGTCGTGGTTTCTACACGCCACGGGGGTGCTCTCATACTAGGTTCTTCTTGCCCTAGTATCAGGACTTCTGGCTCACTCTCTCCTTCGGGAGCGAGTCCTCTGTGTTTCTGGTTTTGCCGGTTATCCCCTCACAGTGGTACCTTTAGGTACGTTTGGCTGCATGCCTATCTACTGAGCTTTTTGCTTGATGGTAAATCTTCTGTCTCTGGTGGCACAAGACGATGGGTTCGGCCCTGCCACTGTTGTCAAATGTTCTAAGGGGGTACACTTTAAATGTGTGTTTTTTCTTTAACCACACGAGCCTCCTGTTGCGGCTCCTGTTCCTGGCCGGACAGTCTTAGGACTGTCCCCTGTTTCATTTTGGCATCCTCTGTGGTGTATGTTCAGACGGTATGCTCTGCCGTTGTCATGTTGTTTTGCCCCTTGGGGCTTCGTTCCTCACGGATCGTGGGAACCGGTGCTGGGCTCCTTCTTCGAAGGAGTTCCTGCATTTTCTTGCGTTGGCACTGGCCTTTCTAGTTCTGTAATTCCTTTCGTCTGTTTATGGACGTGAGAGGTCTCACACCGTCCCTTGCAGGTTTGTGGTGTCTTTGCCGCCCCTTGGTCATGTTCCCTTACGGAGTTTCCTGGGTCTGATGTCAGTTGCCCTGGCATTGCGGTTCCCACCGTGTTTCGTCAGCCTTTGACGAATATGTTCTCGCAGACCCTCCTCCCATGGGGTATGGCTTTGGTATCTATTCTAAGTTAAGGAATCTGCGGCTAGATGTCTCTATCAGATGGACGAGTTACTTACCTTCGGTAACGATGTATCTGGTAGAGACACAGTCTAGCCGTAGATTCCTTAACGCCCGCCCATCCTCCCCGCTCTGCGAAGACCTTTTCAGATGGTGTTTTTACACCTAGCCTCCTTTCCGGTGGCCTTGGTTTTCCGGAGGTGTGCTCTCGCACCTCCCTCTGGGGCAGGCTGTGTTGTTCGGTGTGGGGCCATTAGGCCTCCCCTCCGTCCTAGTGTTTGGATGATGGCGTGTTCTCGTACCTTCCTTGGGGGAGGGGGGGTGTGTGTGTGTGTGTGTGTGTGGTGAACATTCTTGTGATCGTTCACTTCTAGTCACTTGTCTTGCAACATGTTGCTCCACTCTTGTGGTTCTTTCTCCTCCATCCTGTGGTGACAGGCTGTGCCTTGCTTGTCCTATCTTTCATTCTGCTGCCGTTACCTCCTCGAGGTGGGGCACGGTTTGGCCACTTGCTGGGACCTTGCTGGAAGCAAGTGCTCTGTGAGCTCCCTTCAGTCCCTTCTGGTACTGGGTGCTTTTCCACTTGGTATTGTTTCTCATTCTAATGATTTGGCTCTCATTATCATGTTTCTTCTCATTGTTGTTTCGACAATTTTGCTCCTTTTTAACACACTGTTCCTATGCTATCGCAGTTTTTGTCCTGGCTCCGCGTTGTGGCGCGGAAAAGTTTTACTGTAGAAAACTGACGTCAGCACGCCGGGAGGGTCTTATATGGCTCCATTGACGTCACTTCCGTGGACGACGTCAGGACGGAGCCGGGCGGCGCCGCCTCCCGGCGTGCAGAGGTATTACTGGGGAAAAAAGATTTTCCGGATCCAGTCTGACGCCTGGGGAGATATTCTAAGTTAAGGAATCTGCAGCTAAACTGTGTCTCTACCAGATACATCGTTACCGAAGGTAAGTAACTCGTCCTTTCGGCCATTTCGGCCTTTCTTCGCCTTCCTGATCAGCCTTCGCTTTTCAAGTCCCCTATTATAAATAGATTTCTTAAGGGCATTACTCACCTCCTTCCTCCTATTCCTTTCGTAATGCCCCAATGGGACTTGAATCTGGTCTTAACTTACCTTATGTGTGCTCCTTTCGAGCCACTGCAGAATTGTCCTCTCAGACTCTTGACCTTAAAGACTGCTTTTCTGGTTGCCATCACCTCTGCTCGCAGGGTGAGTGAGCTTCAGGCCCTTTCTTTTAAGCCTCCTTTCCTTGCTGTTCATCCGGACAAGGTTGTCCTTCGAACTCAACCTTCTTTTCTTCCCAAAGTGGTTACCTCTTTCCACATAGGAAAGACCATCACTTTGCCCACCTTCTTCCCGCCCCCGCATCCTTCCAAGGAGGAGGAGAGACTCCACCGTCTGGATCCAAAACGTGCATTATCCTTTTATTTGGATTGCACAAACAAACAAAACAATTCCGGGTGGATGATCAACTTTGTTAGCTATGTGGGTGCCAAGAAAGGTTGGGATGTGCAAAAACGGACCATCTCTCGACGGGTCGTCCTTTGCATTAAGATCTGCTACTCCTTGGCGAAAAAGAAACCTCTGGTAGGACTGCGCGCCCATTCCACCAGGGTGACACCAGCCACTACTGCTTTGGGACGTGGAGTCCCCCTCATTGATATCTGTCAGGCAGCCACATGGGCATCACTGCACACGTTCACTAAACATTATTTCCTGGATAGTCCAGTCCGGAGAGACGACTTCTTTGGCTGTTCAGTTCTCCAGGAATTCTGGTGTGAACTTAGTTCGCAGACCCACCACTGGGGTTGGTATTGCTGGGGTATCTATTCTCAGGTAAGGAATCTATAACTAATAGTCTCTTTCAGATGAACAAGTTACTAACCTTCGGTAACGCTATATCTGTAAGAGACATATATTAGGTATAGATTCCTTATCGCCCCACCCACCCATCCGGCATGTAAGTATATACCGCGACGTCATCCCGGCGATCACGACACCGACGACGAACGCGGAGTCGACCGACGCCACCTACCGACGCGCAGGGGTACTGCTAAGAAAAAATTCTCTGGATCCAGTCTGACGTCTGGGGGTAATTCTAAGGTAAGGAATCTATAACTAATATATGTCTCTTACAGATATATCATTACCGAAGATAAGTAACTTGTTCGTTGACGCTATACCAACCCCCACACTTATATCACAGATATTAAGATTTAGAATAGGTCTAAACCCGTGCTACAGCAATAGTAAGACAAAAGTGGTTATGATGGCTGTACACAGAAAATGCACTTGAGGGATAAACGTAAAGTGTGAAAACATGTACATTCTTTTAGATTGCATAAAAGTTTCAGACACCGCAGAAAGGAATTTTAAAACCTCTCTTCCTTAAATACGGTATCCATGAACGGCAGCAAGCAGTGGCACTTTGAAATGATATGTGATATTTGGATGTGACATGTGTCTTAGGAAGAGTCGTGGTCGCCATCAAATGCATTTTTTTTAATTTTTAATGGGACCTTTCAAAGTATTTTTAAGGATTGGATAAATTATATGTATAAATTGCACAATGTGATTTTATTCATATTTGTATGTATCAGGTTAATTAATTTTAATACGGCTGTATGATGACTAAGGTCAAAAATAAACATTTTCGACTACTGTCCAAGCAGGAACCACAACTCGTAGTCAGGGAAAGTCAGATACACACCTTAAATTAACCTGTACTCACCCACTAGTAGCCTGGCACAGAGTTAAGAGGCAATGTGTAAAGTATTTGTGCAACACTTCGAACAGTAAAACTGTGAAAACACTACACAAAAAGATACCATACCTGGTTAGAACAATAGAGCTTAATTTACTGAACAAAAGAAGACCAATACGACAAAAATCCAAAAAGTATAACCGGAGTTATCATTTTTTAAAGACTAAACTAAAATGTAGTGCTTAGAAGCATAGAGCGCCAACTGGGGCTATCTGGTCGCGCTAGACCGGATCAAATCCAAATGTTCAGGCAGACAGCGATGGTGTGCAGGCCGGATACAGGGGCCAGCCTTGGCCCGCTGAAAAAGTACCTTGGTTCGCAGCTGCGTCGACGTTGAGGACGAGGAGCAAAGAAGGCGATGGGTTGGTGTCAATCCTTCTGGATGTAGGCGATACATCGACTCAGAGCTGTGTAAGTCGGCGATGCGTCCGGAATGGAGGCGATGCGCCGTCGGCCATCCATTGTCCTTGATCCTTGTAGCAGCAGCAATACGTTGTTGTCGAACCTCGCAGCAATGGCAATGCGTCGTGGTCGAAGATGTACCAGTTCCAAACCGGCTTTGTACTGGAGGGGCTCTTTATACCCACTTCCAAAGGCCACGGACTGGATTGGCACCACTTGGCAGGGCAGGACTCACAGATGGCAGAGTCCAGGGGATGTAACAGGTGAGTTGGAAGTCTTTTATGTCCCTGAGACTTCAATTAGGAGGCAAGCACTTGGAGTCACTTTAGTTCTTGGTTGGAGAGCTACAGGTCCGGTCCTTCTCAGTCCCAGGCAAGAAGGCAGCAGGTCAGCACAGCAAAACAGGAGTCCAGCAGAGTAGCAGTCCAGCAGAGTGGCAGTCATTGTAGCGGCACAGCAGTCCTTCATCCTGGTAGAGTATCCACGGATCTAGAAGTGTACTGAAGTGGTGGTGTCTGATGTCCAGCACTTATACCAAGTTGGGTCTTTGTGCACTTCAAAGGTATCTGTTTGAAGTCTCCCCCACTTCAGAGTCCCTGCCCTTCCTGCCCTGGCTCCAAATTAACTGCAGGGGGTATGCAGCCCTTTGTGTGGGGGCAGAACACAGCCTATTCAGGTGTAAGTATGAGGCTGTGTCCAGCTCTTCCTTCCCATCCTGCCCAGGATGGCCCAACAGGATGTGGCTGGCCCACCAAGTCACACCTCAGCTCCCTTTGTGTGGCTGTCTAGAGGGAATGCACAAAGCCCAGCTGGTACCCACCCCATACGTGTATTCAGAGACCGTCAGCATGCACCAAATGGCTAAAGTAAGAAAATACCAACTCTCTAAAAGTGGCATTTTCAGAATTACAATTTAAAATCCGACTTCACGATAAGTTGCGATTTTAAATTGTGATTCCAGAGACACCCAAGGTCCAATCTCTTCTCAACTAGAAATTACACTTCTAAAATGTAATTAGGTAATCCCAAAGTTTTCGTATGGGAGACATAGGCCTTGCAGTAGTTTTATTTATTTATTTGCAGAGTTTTATATAGCGCTGGCCAGACCCGGAGGTATCGGAGCGCTTTACATGAGGATCAGCGAGTTACAGGTTACATAATTAAATAGCCAAGTATAGACACAGGAGAGAGACATGAGATTACACAATAATGAGTTATTAGCGCGTACACACGTCATAAGGGGAGTGAAAGGTAGAGGGGGAATGGTAAACCGGGGTAAGGAATGCAGGTGGAAGACACAACGGGGAGACGAGGGAAACAATGTCTGATGTCCGGCTGGGTAGGTGACGGCCGAGGGGTGAACCAGAGCCAAACTCCTCTATAGCTGCATAGGACAGCTCCACCGGGCATCAGCCAAAGTTGCTCGGGCACCGTAGTAAGTACAGACAGTTATGGATTCCACCCAGGGGGCATCGTCAAAGTTCCATCGAGAGCACCGGTCACGGAGTTACTGGGAAGCGCCGTCCACCTCATCCTCCAGCTCGCCCCCAGGTTCAGGTTTGGTGCGCTTGTTGTTCGGCTTAAGCTCTTTATCTGCCATGGTTTTTGCAGTGGGAGGCTGGTAAGGCGGCACTGGGTAGAAGCCAGTTTTAGAGAGTCTGTGTTATAGATAGGGCTGGGATTAAAGATATTGCGCACCCTCTAGTACAAGCAGCATACAGCAGATGAGTTAGATTGTTGAGGCAACCTGGGGGAACAACAGAGCCCTGACAGAATCCATCAAGGAAAACAAGCCGGAACGAGTAGGTCTAAATACGCCAAGAGCTCAGATCAAATCACCTCGTGCATGGACGCCCTTTTAGGGTCAGTAAGGACCCTGTGAGGCTTCGGTACATCAACAACCCCCACTTCAGACCAGGCTAGATGATGTACTCCTTGGTAGGGAGAATATTGTCCTAAGCATAGAGGGGCAGCTGCTGTTCACGTAAGCCCCTTTTAGGAGAACAGATTTAAATTCTTATTCGTATCCGGCCGCCATTTTCTGGTCAGGCAAGGCAAAAAAAAAACTGAGCAGCCGCCTGAAAGTCCTGAAAGAAGAAAGTACAGCCCTGCAACATACCTCCGTGATAGAACGGTAAGTAGGTGGGCCGCAGAGCTCTCTGGGGGGCCTTGTGTAGTGAGTGCTTCACTTTTGGCTCTGTCACCCCCTGCCGCCATTGCCGACATAGTGAAAAACTAAATCTGAAAGAGACACGTTAGTGACAGATTCCTTACCTTAGAATATCCCCAGGCGTCAGGCTGGATCCAGAAAGTTTTGCATAGCAGTACCCTTGCGCGTCGGTAGGCGGCGTCGTGCGGCTCCGCGTCCGTCGTCTGGATCGCCGGGATGACGTCGCGGCCAGTACTTAGACGCCGCCCCTGCGCGCTGACGTCAGTTCTTTCTTTATCCGCGCCAGTAAGCGCAGATCCGGAGAGAGCAGTGCCCCAGTCATTTTTTGACTGATTTTTTGTGACTTTTTGTGACTGTTTTCTCGAGTCTTTCGACTCCTACGGTGTCGGTAGGGATGCCCGGCTTCAAGCCATGCGACGCCTGTGGTCGAATGATGTCGATCACGCACCCGCATCAGGATTGTCTCTACTGCCTCGGGCGCGACCACGACTCCAAGTCGTGCCCTGACTGTCGGGCCTTGCATCCGAAGGCTTTGCGAGAGCGGTCTCGAAAGCTCCTCGAGGTCCGGCAGTCGGCTCCGCGCCAATTCAAGCCCCGGTCGAGAGAGAGGTCGAGGGGCCGGTCGCGGAGTCCTCATCGTTCTTCGGGGTCAAAGTCTTCGCACTCCTCCGGTAAGTCGAAGCACAAGAAGTCGAAAAAGCGTCATCGCTCTACGATTTCCCCTCGCGCGACTCGGCTGAGGGTCTCGTCGGCACCGTCCCCTCGGCTCCGGGAGTGCCTGTAGAGCCGCCGCCGCATTACCCGCCCTACCCGGGTTCGGCGGCGACTCCGGCCGAAATACAGGAGTTCCTGTCGGCCATGGCCCGCCTCTTCGGGCCTCAAGGTCCCCCCGGTGCGACTTTGGGCCCCGCGGGCCCTAGTGGGGTTCCTACGGCGCCGCCGGCGACTACGGTCCCGGCACCGCCAGCAACACCAGCCCCGGCCTCGGCCCCGGCTCCGGTGCTGCCACAACCCCGATCGACGCCCGTTGACCTAACGACACCTCCACCGGCGTCGATTTCACCGGTGCCGTTCACGACGCCGCCCGGGGCTCCGGGCCACGTCGTCCCCAGGTTCTCTCCGGATCCGGACTCGGCGCCGGACCGACGTCGCTCGACGCCGGCTCCGGCGCCGCTGAGACCTTGGGTCCCACATGTCCCTCCTCCTTACATTGACCCTGATTTGGAGGACGAAGAGAACTGGGAGGGGTCTGAGGACCCTCTCACTGCCCAATGTGAGTATGATCAGGACTGGGCTGAGGAACTTAGGGAGGCCAGTGGTCTGGACACCTCTCCAGACATTGGCATGCTGTCTCCTCCTTCCGTGGCAACAGAGGAGGGAGCAAACTTTGCTACGGTGCTGCGTAGGGCAGCTGAGGTCCTGCACCTCCAGTTGCCTACAGTGGCTGTCAGGACTAACCTCCTGACGGAAGTGCTTCAGCCGGCGGCTACCTCTGCGGAGCCACTGCTGCCGTTCAACGAGGCACTTTCGGACGTTCTTTTGGGCACCTGGTACAAGCCCACCACAGGGGCTCCTGTGGATAGGAACGTAGCCCGGCGCCATCGCCCTGCTCCAGGCGACCCCCTGTTCCTTTCCCAACACCCCACCCCTGAGAGCTTGGTTGTCCAAGCCTCTGCCTCCCAAAGCGCCTTCCCTACCGCTCCCCCGGATAGGGAATCCAAAAAACTGGACCAATTTGGGAAGAAGGTTTTTTCTTCCACCAGTGCTGGCTTGAGGTCCGTCAACACCACTTGCCTTTTGGGCCGATATACCCACTCCTTGTGGGATTCGGTGGCGCAGGTCCTGCCCCAGTGTCCTGAGGAGGCCCAGGCACTGCTTTCCCACACCATTGCGGAAGGAAGAGATGCGGCAAAATATACTATCCGATGTGGCCTAGATACCGCCGACTCGCTAGGCAGATCGCTTGCGACGACAGTGGCGCTGCGCCGTCACGCCTGGCTGAGGACCACTGGTTTCTCGGGCGATGTCCAGAACACACTTATGGACATGCCCTTTGATGGTGTCGGCCTTTTCGGCAACAAGGCAGACCATGCACTGGAGCGATTTAAGGACTCGCGGGCTACAGCCAAGTCCCTGGGCCTTTCTGCTGTGCGCCCTCCGCAACAGTCTGCTTTTCGCCCCTTTCGTGGCCACGGAAGGGGGGCCCAGTCACGTCCGCTGCCCAGCCACCGGCCCGCGCAGCAAGCGTCTTCGCGTGGACGTGGCTCCCGCCGAGGCGGGTCGGGTAACCAGCGTGCGGGTCAGGCCACCACCTCCGCCCCGTCCGCGGCCTCCAAGCCCTCCTAGTCCATCCTTTCAGATCCACGGCACGCCAGTAGGGGGCAGGGTCCGCCATCACCTTCACCACTGGCGTGCCATCACATCGGACAGGTGGGTCTTGGACATTGTCCGAAGGGGCTACTCCCTCCCCTTCGAGACTACTCCCCCAGCCATGCCACCTCAATGCCACCGCATGTCGGGTGATCATTTGGTGCTTCTTCAAAAGGAAGTTGTGGCCCTCTTGGCAAGGGGGCCATCGAGCGCGTTCCGACCCCAGAAGTAGGACGTGGTTGTTACTCCCACTACTTTCTGGTGCCCAAAAAGGACAAGGAGGACATGCGTCCTATCTTGGACCTCCGGAACGTCAATCGCTTCCTCCGGAAGGAGAAGTTCAAGATGCTCACCCTAGCTCAGGTCTTGACTGCCCTCGACCCTGGAGACTGGATGGTAGCGTTGGACTTGCAGGACGCATATTTTCACATCCCCGTCCTGCCGGCCCACCGGCGTTACCTGCGGTTCACGGTAGGCCTCGAGCATTTTCAGTTCACCGTGCTCCCCTTTGGCCTTACCAGCGCCCCTCGGGTGTTCACGAAAGTGATGGCGGTGGTCGCAGCTCATCTGGGCCGGGCAGGGGTTCCAGTCTTCCCCTACCTCGACGACTGGTTGCTGAAGGCGGGCTCGTCCCAGGCAGTCGTCTCCCACCTCCGGACTACGGCCGAACTCCTGCACTTGCTGGGGTTCTCCATCAACGTGCCGAAGTCGCACCTGATTCCTTCTCCACAGCTCCTTTTCATCGGAGCAGTTCTGGACACAACGCAGTTTCGGGCCTATCCTCCCGAACGGCGAGTCCGGGATATTCAGGCTATGATTCCGATCTTTCAGCCTCTATCCTGGGATTCGGTACGGATGACCCTGAGGCTGCTGGGCCTCATGGCCTCCTGCATCCTGCTGGTCGATCATGCCAGATGGCATATGCGGGCTCTGCAGTGGGACCTGAAGTTCCAGTGGGCGCAGCATCAGGGGAACCTGTCCGATTACGTCCAGATCTCGGAGGGGAGTGCACGGCAATTGCAGTGGTGGCTCTCGAACCGGCAATGGGTCATGGGCAGATCCCTCTCCCTTCCCCAGCCAGAGCACACAGTTGTGACGGACGCGTCCCTTCTGGGATGGGGCGGTCACATGGGAGAGGCGGAGATCAGAGGCCTCTGGTCTCCGGCGGAGTCCCTGCTCCATATCAACCTTCTGGAGCTCCGGGCAATCCGACTTGCACTCAAGGCATTCCTTCCTTCTGTCAAAGGGAAGGTAGTGCAGGTGTTCACAGACAACACCACCGCCATGTGGTACTGCAACAAACAGGGCGGGGTGGGGTTGTGGACCCTATGTCAGGAGGCTCTGCGTCTCTGGACATGGCTGGAACATCAGGGCATGTTCCTGATGGTTCAACACCTGGCAGGTTCCCTGATTGCCAGGGCGGACGAACTCAGCCGCAGGTGCATGATGGATCACGAATGGCGTCTTCACTCGGAGGTGGCGCAAGGACTCTTTCTGCAGTGGGGAGAGCCTTGGTTAGATCTATTCGCCACCGAAGAGAACGCGCAATGTCATCAGTTCTGCGCGTTGGAATTTCCAAGGCGGCACTCGCTCGGCGACGCTTTTCGTCGCGAGTGGAGTTGCGGTCTGTTGTACGCCTTTCCGCCTATACCACTTCTACCCAGAGTGTTGAAGAAGATTCGACGCGACCGGGCCCAAGTCATTCTTGTGGCTCCAGACTGGGCTCGAAGAGTTTGGTATCCCGAGCTACTCAGTATGAGCGTCGATCCCCCGATCCGTCTGCCTCTTCGGGAGGATCTTCTGTCGCAGCAGCAGGGGACGGTCCTCCACCCGAACCTGTCCAGTCTCCACCTCCTTGCGTGGAGATTGAGCGGCGGCATTTGATTCATTTCGACTTGCCTCCCGAAGTTTGTGATGTGATTCTGGCAGCCAGGCGTCCTTCCACTAAGGTGGTATACGCCTGCAGGTGGAACAAGTTTGTGGCATGGTGAATCCTCTTTCTGCCCCTCTTTCTGAGGTTCTTCTGTTCCTTCTTTCTCTGGCCCAACAGGGCTCTGCCCAGGGTACCATCAAGGGCTATCTTTGTGCAATCTCGGCCTTCCTCAGGCTTCCTGATCAGCCCTCCCTTTTCAAGTCCCCTGTTGTTAACAGGTTTCTTAAAGGCATTACACACCTCTTCCCTCCTGTTCCGTTTGTGATGCCTCAGTGGGACTTGAACTTGGTTCTTACCTTTTTGATGTGCGCTCCCTTTGAGCCTCTACATAACTGTCCTCTTCGTCTTCTCACTCTGAAGACAGCCTTTCTGGTGGCCATCACCTCCACTCGGCGGGTGAGTGAGCTCCAGGCTCTTTCGTGCAAACCCCCCTTTCTGTCTGTCCATCCAGACAAGGTTGTTCTTAGGACGCGTCCGTCCTTCTTGCCAAAGGTGGTTACTGCCTTCCACATTGGGCAGACCATCACTTTGCCCACCTTCTTTCCGCCTCCGCATCCTTCCAGAGAGGAAGAGAGGCTACACCGTCTGGACCCAAAACGTGCGCTTTCATTTTACCTCAACCGCACACAACAGTTCCGGGTGGATGACCAGCTCTTTGTTGGCTATGTGGGCGCCAAAAAAGGTCGGGCGGTACACAAGAGGACCATCTCCCGCTGGGTAATCTTGTGTATCAAAGCCTGCTATTCTTTGGCTAAGAAGGAGCCCCCTGTTGGGCTACGTGCCCATTCTACCAGGGCAACAGCTGCTACCACGGCTTTAGGCCGCGGTGTTCCGCTACAGGATATATGTCAGGCAGCTACGTGGGCCACGCTGCACACGTTTACCAAGCATTACTGCCTTGACAGCCAAGTCCGGAGGGACGGCTTCTTTGGCCGTTCTATCCTCCGGGACTTCCTTGTCTGATCTTTGTTCGCAGACCCACCACCGGGGTTGGTATTGCTGGGGTATCTATTCTAAGGTAAGGAATCTGTCACTAACGTGTCTCTTTCAGATGCACAAGTTACTAACTTGTGTAACGATTATCTGTAAGAGACAGTAGTTAGTGACAGATTCCTTACCGCCCCACCCATCCTCCCCGTTCTGCAAACTGATTTCTAGGGTTAAGGACATCCCTTTCAGGGCCCTAGTATTTTTTCAGACACCAATGTCAGCTTCTTGCATGGCTCTGCGTTCCTGGCGCGGAAAGTCGTGTACAGAACTGACGTCAGCGCGCAGGGGCGGCGTCTAAATACTGGCCGCGACGTCATCCCGGCGATCTTGACGACGGACGCGGAGCCGCACGACGCCGCCTACCGACGCGCAAGGGTACTGCTACGCAAAACTTTCCGGATCCAGCCTGACGCCTGGGGATATTCTAAAGTAAGGAATCTGTCACTAACTACTGTCTCTTACAGATATATCGTTACACAAGTTAGTAACTTGTGCTTTAAGAGTATTTCACTACTAGGGCGTGTAAAACTTAGTTATTCCCTGCATTTGGGCTGCCCAGGGCCTACCTTTGAGGTAACTTATATGTATTAAAAAGGAAGGTTTAGGCCTGGCAAGAGGGTTAACTTGCCAGGTCGACATGGCAGTTTAAAACTGCACATACAGGATCTGCAGTGGCAGGTCTGACATGTTTAAAAGGGCTACTTAAGTGGGTGGCACAATCAGTGCTACAGGCCCACTAGTAGCATTTAATTTACAGGCCCTTGGCACATGTAATGCATTTTACCAGGGACTTATAAGTCAAATTAATGTGCCAATTGTAGATAAGCCAATGGTACCATGTTTTAAGCAGAGAGCACATGCACTTTAGCACTGGTTAGCAGTGGTAAAGTGCCCAGAGTCCCGAAGCCAGCAAAAACGAATTCAGCAAAACGGAGAGGAAGAAGGCTAAATGTTTGAGGGTGACCCTGTAGAAAAGGCCATTTCCAACACTTCCTAACACATTCTACCAAGCCATAGTCGCCTGCATTCGGGAGAGCTATCTATCGGTGTCTCTCGTTCCTTTTGAAGGGGTGGGGGTCTCGGGTTCTCTGAAAGTAGCTGTGTGCCCTGCCATGCCTGTAAATTGTCTGTTAGACAACGACCTGGAGCACACTACCTGGAGGGAGGTAGAGCTCAGGTCGCACTTGGAGATGTTGGAATTGCCTGAGGGGGTATGTATGACCACACGGTCCTTGGCCACTCTGGAAGGGAGTCAAGGGCATCTGGAGCCTGGAATAATGATCCAGACAGCTGCCAAGAGAGGGGAAAAGGGCGTGGGAAACAAGCTTCTAAAGTTCCCCTGGGCAAGGTTGACAGGGCACCTGAGGAGGAGACCCCGAACGCCTACCGAGGAGGACATTGCCACCTTGGGTGACCTGCATGAGCTTGCTGGTTGACAAGTTGAGGGTGGGCCTACAAGCGAGGAGTTCTGCAAGCTGCAGAAAGACTTCCCCACTCTAGAGGGCTTGTGGCGGCATGCCGAAGCCCAGGCAGCAGGTGACACCTCTGGCGCTCACCTAATATATAGGGAGAATGACCTCCTATATTGCGAGACTAAGGCTCCTGGTTCTTTGGCAGCCCGTGTGCTGGTGGTCCCCCAGTGTTACAGGACCTTCCTACTGGGTTTGGCTCATGACATCCCCCTGGCAGGAATTATAGGGCAAGACCAGACCTTTGCAGGCTTGTTGCCCACTTTTATTGGCCCTGGATGAAGACGGCCTCAAATGCATTCTGAAGTCCTGTCCCACTTGCCAGGCCAGTGGGAAGTCAGGGATAAAGCACAAAGTACCCCTGACCCCATTACATGCCGTTGGCACACCCTTTGAAAGGGTAGGCATCGGACCTTTGGACCCCAAGACAGCCTTAGGCAACAGGGTTGTCCTGGTCTTGGTGGCCCATGCCACCCACTACCCAGAGACCATCTCTCTGAGGTCAGTGGCTGCACCTGTGGTGGCCAGTGCTCTGTTGGGGATTTTTACCCATGTGGTGTCCCCAAGGAGGTAATGTCTGACCGAGGCACTATTTTCATATCAGTGTACATGAAGTTCATGTGGGGTAACCTACAAGTTCACCACACTGTATCACCCCCAAACCAATGGTCTTGTGGAGAAAATCAGCAACACCTTGAAGGGCATGAAAATTCTCCACCTCCCCACCCCCCGCCCCTAGGGCCCAAGAGGCGCAAGTGGGATGTTCTCCTTCCATGGCTTTTCTTTGCCTACAGGGCGGTGCCACCGAAAGGAGTAGGGTTTAGTCCCTTTGAACTCCTCCATGGCCACCCTGTTAGGGGACCTCAGAGCCTTGTGAGGGAGGGGTGGGAGCAAGGTCCCAGGAAACCTTCCCAGGATGTGGTCAACTACTTGCTGGCCCTCCGCAGCCAGAGGCACTGCGTCTGGAAAAAGGCAAAAAGCAACCTTGAGGCCAGCCAAGAGGTTATGAAGCTCTGTACGATCAGAAGGCTACACTGGTGGAGTTTCAACCTGCCCAGAAAGTATGGGTCATGGAGTGTAGGAAGCTGCCCTTCTATGTAGTGTACCAAAACGAGGTACACTATGGAAAAAGTCCAGGTGACCCTTATTGGCTTACAGGAACTTGCTTTAACAATCCCAAAGTGCTCTATTTGTGGTAGTGTGGTCGAGCAGTTTAGGCTTATCAGAGGGGAGTGTTGAGCATTTGTTGAGCACACAGAGTCAATAAATGAGACACACACTCAATAAGAAATCCGAGGCCAATTTAGAAAGATAACACAATATTTTATATAATGTTTAGACATCAGATCTTCGGGATCAGGTAAGTACCTTAATTCGTTACTGTTTTTACACAGTAAAACAGTTGAATAACAAAGCTGTCAGATTTGAAGCATGAGCCTTGAACGCGGTAATGTTATCCTATGGAAGGAATAGACATGTACTGCATACAGATATTTGCAAATGGTTATAGAGGGTACCCTTTAGGACTTAAGGTGCTTGGTGGCCAAGGTCCAGAGTACCACCAGCAGTTTGGGTTTACCTGCTCTGGTGTGTCTGGGTGCAGAGGTTTGCAAAGGGGGACTTGGGGACAAGACCAGCGGAACCCAAAGGGGGGCTCAGCTCGTGAGGACTTCTAGGCCAAAGGGACAAGGGCAGAAGACGTGTACTCGGGTTGTGGGGCACTTTAGCATTGGAGGCTCTCACAGTTCTCAGTATACCTGCACAAAAGGGAAAAGAAACAGAGCAGTCACTCTTGGTGTGGAGCTCGTGTCTTTCAAAGTCCCTCAATGTGCAGGTAAGTCTTTGTGGCAGTGGTGTCTGGACTGGACACAAACAAGCCTTGGTAGGCACAAGTGCCCTTGTAGTCAGGGTATTGGTGCAGGGGGCTCCTGGAGGGTCTAGAGTCTCGAATCTTGTCAGAGACGGGACTGACCTCCTAGAGCCCCAGAGACTTCCTCCTGTTGCGCTGCTCCTTCTGTGGGCCTGATGGCCAATAGCATAGGCTACCGGACAGATGCTTTTGTGCCTGCAGATGCAGGGGGATGCTGCTTGGTTGTTGAAGTTGATGAACGGTCGTCCACAGCTTTGGGAGGAGTTCAGCTTTTGGTCAAGTCTGGTCAGTGCAATTCTCAAGGTTCCAGCAGCAGGCAGGGTTTGGAGCCAAGTAGTGGTAAAGTCTTCAGTTCTTGCAGTAACTGCTCTTCTTTGTTCTTCCTTCGGTTCCTAGTAGCCAACTTTGGGTTGCTGGTGTCAGGGGAACCCCTAAATACTGAATTTTGGGGCGTTAAGGGGAGTATAGAGTAGTAGCCAATGGGCTACTTACCTCTGGTGTGACTACACCCCATATATGACCACTTCCTGGGGAGTGTGGGCATAAACCTGACCCAGAGTTCCTAGTTTCACCAAATTTAAGATGGTTAAACCCTTCTTTCGTTGTTCACGTCAGGTTGCCCACCTTAGGGGTGTGACTGGTCTGTAAGTTAAAACACCTTCTGACTACCTAATTTTCCCACCTGCTCTGGTGCCAAATTAGCCCCAGGGCAGCAGGTGGTATTCCCAGGTCTGGGGGGGCCTGAGGTCGCATATCAAAGGCGGCAGAGGCTTTGAAGCCTCTGCCCTTGATATGCAAAATTTGCTAGCCATCCTGTTGGAGGAGGTGTTTCTGACCTCGGAGAGCATGGGGCTGTCACCTGCAGGGGGTCAGAAACTTGTCTGTGGTGGCAGGGTGGGAGATACCAGTCAGCCAGCATTTCTGCACTTCAATAAATTTGTGAGGCGGTGAAAGTGCCGCTGAAAGGGGTGTGCTGGGGTAAACAGACGGGTGGGCAGGAGGGAGGGCTGGAGGGAGGGCATTCAGTATCATGGCAGGAAAGGTGGAAGGTGGAATGGTACTGTTGGTGGGAGGCAGGGAAACAGCAGGGTGGAGGGAGAGGAGTTGGGATAACATGTTGAGCAGCGGGTAGGCAATTACACAGCACCCTAGAATGAGACTGGAAGGAGAGAAGAGGCGATGGAAAATTGAGGTTTACTGAAGTCATTATGCCCATTTTCTGTTACCTATAAGCAGTTTCAGTGCATATGCTTTGACAACCTCTGGACCTGTGTCTCAAAGTAGCATCGACAGGCATACCTATAAGTTTGTTTGTAGTATGGTTTTACGTGACTCTTTAAAATGTTTTGGATCAGCAGAAAACACACCAGTCTCCTTGAGTAGTAGAATCCTAGAAAGTGGGACCACTGCTTTGTGAACATACATTGTGACTTGATTTATTTGCTTGATAGGTCATGGATTTGACGATTATTTTTGGGTATGTGTGACACCAGAGAAATGGATCTTTGAAACATTAAGATCATGGGCCAGTGTTAATAAGATACATTTTGTGTGGGTTGTGGTACGAACATATGGATTAACCCTTTCCAAATTAACTTTCTTTTTCAGATTCGATACTTGAGGAAGGTGTTAGTGGCAATCACTGGTGTGCATTCCCTGTGGCAGGTATGTTACTCATACTAGCTAGTCTGACAAACGGAAGCTACCACTGGCCATTCACTGAAGATGTGTGTTTGTTTTGCTTTTGAAAAATGCTGAAGTGAAAGTGCTAAATAATAGGTTTCACCAATATTCAGATAAACTTTAACAAAGGGGAAGAAAGGCAGGCAGTGTCCCTTCATCACTCCTTCACAGTGACTTACTCTAGAAGGTGCAGAGAAATATGGCTTCCATTCCACTTCATTCTTGGGTGCAAGTGCTGTTATATTCCTTGTTGAACAAGGGGAATGCCTTCAAACCAAGACCTACACCAACTCCCCAATTGCAAACAGAGTTCCCTTATCTGAACCATTCATTCATAACCACACTGTTTCAATGTAAAGAATTAACCATAACAGCTCTTGAAGAACTGTATGTGCTTTCAGTGACCCAGAGAATACAATTCAAAGTAAAGGCCAACATTGCTTCAGTTGCTGTTCCCAAACACAATCTGAGACCCAGTAAGGCAAATCTAATTGTTGAGTCAAGAATCCTCAGAAAGGACTGGCATTTCATCCTTTTGGTGGAAGCCCAGCTCTGAAATGCTCCTTGTCCTAAATTGAACAATATACCTAACCTGGCAACTCAAAAAAACTGCAATCAAAAGATAGGGGGAGATAGAGGTTGAGGTTAGGTTCACCCGCCTAACTGAATGAAGTTTCACAAAATCTGGAATACCAGAATAAAAACCTAACCGTGGGGAAGAACAGGGTTTTCACTGAACATGTATGAAAATCCTCTTTCCAGAAAGAAAATTTATTTTCTAGAGTCCCCTCACCCACCAGGGTTTCCCCTAGGTGGCATGCTTCTACATTGGGGTCCTCTCAATCCGCTGCTGATTGAGGCGTGCTGCGACTTGCGGAACTACGTAGGAGCACGAAGTTGTGGAAAATGTGTAGTGCAGTGAAAGTGGAGTGGAAAAACAAAAAGTTAAAAATACCTAATTAGTGGGCTAATATTTTATTCCTGCCCCTAGTTGGTATGACTAAAATCAGGGGTTAATAGGGAAAGTCGTATTGGGTCGACATGTTTCGAGCTGTCCCCTTAAAGCTCTTCTTCAGGACCACACGAGGACCAGCCCCGTGCGTGCCACTCCTAAGCAAACCTATATGCGGTCTCCAGGGGTGCCATTAGGTGATTTGCCAGAGGTGCGCTTTGACGAAGGTGTGACTACAAGCCCCTCTACCGCTGCAGATCAAGAGACAAAATTCTGCCTAAACTAAAATACTACGTGTCAGTGATTAACCGTATGTATTACGTGTTCGGTGTATACACAGTAGGTGTGCACCTCATTAATTCCTAATTATAGGTTTGCTTAGGAGTGGCACGCACAGGGCTGGTCCTCGTGTGGTCCTGAAGAAGAGCTTTAAGGGGACAGCTCGAAACATGTCGACCCAATACTAGGGACTCTATACTCATTGTAGTTAGACTTTCCCTATTATTAACCCCTGATTTTAGTCATACCAACTAGGGGCAGGAATAAAATATTTGCCCACTAATTAGGCATTTTTTACTTTTTGTTTTTCCACTGCACTACACATTTTCCACAACTTAGTGCTCCTACGTAGTTCCGCAAGTCGCAGCACGCCTCAATCCGCAGCGGATTGAGAGGACCCCAATGATGAAGCATGCCACCTAGGGGAAACCCTGGTGGTTGAGGGGACTCTAGAAAATAATTTTTCTTTCTGGAAAGAGGATTTTCATACATGTTCAGTGAAAACCCTGTTCTTCCCCACGGTTAGGTTTTTATTCTGCTATTCCAGATTTTGTGAAACTTAACTTAAAAAAAACTCTCACAACCTTAGGGACTACTTCTGGGATTAACTCTTCCCCCCTTCAAGAAGAGACATGTCCCCTTAATACACAGTTTGAGATGAAGATTGGTTCTCAAACTTCTGCCTTTTTGAACCAACCTTCTTCGCCTTAGGAAGATGTTTCATCCAAATAAATGGTTGGAAAATCTTCTAGAACTTCCACAGTCTAAACGCCACCAGTTAAGCCACAAAGTGTCAAGCCAATTATGTGAAAAACAAGTAAATAAATAACAGGTTTGCCCTTTGTGCAAAAGCTTCCAAATATCACGGGCATGGCCAACAAGATGTCCAAACGGACAGAACCTGCTTCAGCTCAGTCAGTTCTGTAATTCATCCTGAAACAATCCCATGCTGCGGAACTCATCTGGATACTCGAAGGACCTGAAAAGGTACCTTGAAGAATAAGTAGCTTATGCCTGATCCAATAAGAAGAGACTCCACATGAAACTAGGCCGCCTGAGGCGCTCTATCCCTCCAGTGCCACGGTCCGGTTGAGAGTCTGGGACAATGGTTGAGGGAAGGCTGACAGCCGAGTGCTGCAGGCCCTTGTTTGGAGTGGAAGATCTGAGCTCACCTTCTGGCATAATTTGAAGGGGAGATATGCAGGGGCACTTTATAAAGCACCAAGGCACTCTTATGCTTAGGCCCAATGCACTTTATATTCTGCGATTTCTAAGTGGCACTTAATGAGAAAGCTGCTGAGCCCTATGACCTCATGAATGATACCCTGATTGAGGGCTTTGGACTAAGCACTGAGGAGTACAGGATTAAGTTCAGGGAGACTCACAAAACCTCGAGTCAGTCATGGGTTGATTTTGTGGACTTTTCAGTCAAAGCACTGCTACTCACCCGTGAGGGCCTCAAGGCGCTGAAGAGGTGGGTATGCTGATCCGTCTGGGTGTGGAGGTTCAATCAAAGAGCCCGGTCTTGAGGTCCTTCCTGAATTGGGTCAACAACGCGGATTGCCTGAGGTGGAGGGGCAGGGTGTTCCACGTCTTGGCGGCGAGGTAGGAGAAGGATCTTCTGCCTGTTCTGGTCTTGTGGATCCGTGGGAGGGAGGCCAGGGCGAGTTGAGCGGAGATGTCTGGTGGGCGTGTGGAATGTGAGACGGTGGATCAGATATTCTGGTCCTGCATTTTGGAAAGCTTTGTAGGCATGTGTGATGAGCTTGAAGATGATTCTATTGTTGATTGGGAGCCAGTGGAGTTGTCGGAGGTGTTGTGTTATGTGGCTGCGGTGGGGGATGTCGAGGACCAGTCCGGTTGCAGCGTTATGGATGTTCTGTAGTTTCCTGAGCTGTTTCTGGGTGACGCCTGCATCGAGTGCGTTGTCGTAGTCCAGTCTGCTGGTGATGAGTCCATGGGTGACAGTCTTTCTGGATTCTGTGGGGATCCATCTGATTGTCTTCCGGAGCATGTGGTAGCAGGATGAGGATACTGCATTGATTTGGCGGTTCATTGTGAACGAGGAGTCCAGTATGATGCCGAGGTTGCATGCGTGGTCCGTAGGGGATGGAGGGATTCCTACTACGGCGGGCCACCAGGAGTCGCCCCAGGCTGAGGGGGTGGGTCCCAGGATGAGTACTTCGGTCTTGTCCAAGTTAAGCTTGAGTCAGCTGTCTTTCATCCAGGTAGCAATGGCCTTCATTCCGCTGTGAAAGTTGATTCTGGGGGCTGCGGGTCCGTTGGTGAGGGAGAGGATCAGCTGGGTGTTGGCTGCGTAGGAGACAATGTTGAGTCCGTGGCTTCTAACAATGGCGGCAGGGGGGCCATGTAGACGTTAAAGAGGGTGGGGCTCAAGTAAAATGTGAACTGTACTGCCGTAACCCTGCAATGTTATGTAAGTTGACTATGTAATGTTCATTAAAGAATAAATAAATAACAACAAAAAAGAGGGTGGGGCTCAGGGAGGAGCCCTGGGGCACTCCCCAGCTGATCTCTGTAGGTTCTGAGAGGAACAGGGGTAGTCTGACTCACTGTGTTCGGCCGGTAAGGAAGGAATGGATCCAGTTCAGTGCCCTGTTCAGGAGGGTGGGCCCAGAGACTTCACAATCCAAGGGTGGATACCAGGGTAAGAACTGAGATCCCAAAAAGGCTGGATGCTTCAATTGTAAAGCCAAGGGACACTGAACTGGGGACTTTTCAAGTCTCCCCAAAAGGTTTCCACTAGTGCACCTTAGTTACCACTGGGGTGTGGAGTCTCCAGATGGGATCTTTGGTGTGCCCTGACCAGGTCAGAGAGCACACTGAAGCTGCCTGAATCTCCGAGGGTGTAGCTGCCCTGGCTGTCTGGCCCAGTAACCTGGAAAAACAGCCACATATCATTGGGGTTAGAGTAGAAGCACTGAGGAATACAGGTGCAAGTGTCACCATGGTAACTGAAAAACTGATATCCGTAGAGCAGTATTTGGCTGGACAAACTTATCCAGTCACCAATGCTGATAACCATACTAAAGTTCATCCCATGGCTATGGTGTCCTTACAGTGGGGAGGGGCTACTGGCGAAAAGAAGGTGGCTGTGTCCTCTGCAACTCCTGTTGAATGTCTGAAGGAATGAACTGGAGACCTCAGCATGGGCACTAAGATCCCATGCAGCCACGCTTGGAATACCTGAAGGGGTGTGTGTAAAAACGAGAGCACAGAGCAAAGCCCAGGGTGAAAAAGAGAAATTGGAGCCTGGAATAATGACCCAATCCTCCAAGAGATTGGGCATGAGTACTAAAGAGGGTCGCTAAGGGCTGAAGCATTGGAGGTATTGTTTCTGACCGCAGAGTGCAGGTTGTCACCTGCAAGGGATCAGAAACTCGTCTGTGGTGGCAGGCTGGGAGATGCCAGTCAGCCAGCACACTAAGGGACTAGTAGGATTCAGGGGGCACCTCTAAGGTGCCCTCTAGGTGAATGTCATAATAAATTTAGTACTGGCATCAGTACAGATTTATTAGGATGAGGTGTTTAATACCAAACACCCTTATTTTCAGGGAAGCCATTATGTAGCTGGGTATTGTAATGACCAGTGCCCAGTACATATGCTTAAGATGGCTTCCTGATCACTTGCAATATCATGTCAATAGTACCAGACATCACAGGGGCATGTCTGCTCATGCAGATATGTCCTCATATATAATATAATGCACCCTGCCTTAGGGCTCTAAGGCCTGCTGCAGTGGTGACTTGCATATAGTATATGCAGTGCACAGGGGCATGGCACACAGTAACTGTGCCATGTCATGCTGGTGCAATTATTTGCATCATTTCACGCAGCTTGCAATGGCAGTCTACATGCAATTTGTGTGTTGGTCCCTTTGGCTGGCATAATACATGCTGCAGCCCTAGAAGACCCACTTTAATACCCATGCCCTAAATATCAGAGGGACCATTTGCTAGGGACTTACAGAGGTGCTAAAGTTCTTGCCATTTGTGTTACAATTAGACATTTACCTTGTTTTAAGGGAAAGAGCAGTGGCACTTGGGGCCTGGTTAGCATGGAATCAGGGCACCTTCAGTCGAACAGCATCAGTACTAGGGCAAAAGGTGGGGGTGACCAAGCCACAAATGGGGTACTTTCCTACAGGTGACAGATGCGCCACTCTTGGGAAGGGGCGGCCATCTGGGAGAGGCGGATATCAGAGGCCTCTGGTTGCCGGCGGAATCTGGTCCCCGCGTCAACCTACTGGAGCTCCGGCGATCAGACTGGCATTGAAAGGCTTTCTAGCCTCCATCAAGGGAAGGCTAGTGCAGCTGGTCACGGATAACACCACTACCATGTGGTACTGGAACAAACAGGGCGGGGTGGGGTCATGGCTCCTTTGCCAAGAGGCCCTGCACCTCTAAACATGGCTGGAACATCAGGGCATATCTCTGGTGGGTCAATACCTGGCAGGCTCTCTGAAAGCCAGGGAGAACAAACTCAGCCAAAGATGCCTAGCTGATCACAAACAGCTTCTCCATCCGGAGGTGGTGCAAGGTCTCTTTCAGCAGTGGGGAGAGCCTTGGTTAGATCTGTTCGCCACCGTTAAGAACGCACAATGTCAGCAGTTCTGTGCACTGAAGTTTCCAAGGCGGCTCTCGCTTTTTGTCTTGAGTGGAGCTCAGGCCTTTCTGCCCATATCACTCATACCCAGAGCTCTCAAGAAGATCAGGAATGACCTGGCACAAGTCATCCTTCTGGCTCATGACTGGGCTCGGAGAGTTTGGTATCCTGAGCTGTTGAGCATGGCCATTGGTCCTCCAGTCTGGCAGCCCCTTCAGGAGGATATTCTGTCACAGCAGCACAGGAGGGTTCTCCAGCCGAACCTGTCAATGCTCCGCCTTCATGCATGGAGATTGAGTGGCAACAGTTGGCAGCTTTCGTCCTTCCGCCCAAAGTCTGCAATGTTATCTTGGCAGCCAGGCGTCCCTCCACCAAGTTGGTATACGCCTGCTGCTGGGGCAAGTTTGTGGTATGGTGTGCAGAAAAGCAAGTTGACCCTCTTTTTGCTCCCCTTTCTCAGGTCCTTCTGTTTATTCTTTCTCTTGCCCAGCAGGGCTCTGCTTTGGGCACTTTAAAGAGCTATCTTTCTGCCATCTCAGCCTTTCTGCAGTTGCTAGATCAGCCATTCCTCTTCAAATCTCCTTTTGTAAATAGGCTTCTGAAAGGTCTCCAACACGTTCCCACATTCGCCCTTTATCATGCCGCAGTAGGACCTCAACCTTGTACTTACATTTCTGATGTGTGCTCCCTTTCAGATGCTATATAACTGTCCTCTCAGGCTCCTCACCATCAAGACGGCCTTCCTAGTGGCGATAACTTCTGCCCAGAGGGTCCGTGAACTCCAGGCCTTGTCATCTAAGCCTCCGTATCTAACCATCTTCCCAGACAAGCTTGTTCTTCACACTAGAGCTTCTTTTCTGCCAAAAGTTGTCACTCCCTTTCATGTAGGCCAGTCCATCACTCTGCCTATCTTTTATGCTGCGCCGCATCCCTCTAAGGAAGGGGAGCAACTCCATCGGCTAGACACACAAGAGCACTGTTGTTCTACCTTGACTGCACTAAAGGTTTTCTGGTAGACCAACTATTCGTGAAGTATGTCTGAGTCAAAAAGGGGAAGGCTGCACAGAAGCAGACCATCTCTGGATAGATCTTGCCCTGCATTAAAATCTGCTAAGCACTGGCCAAGAAGCAACCCCCTGAGGGTTTGTGTGCTCATTCCACCAGAGCTAAGGCTGCAGCCATAGCGTTAGCGCACGGAGTTCCAGTCCTGGACATCTGCCAGGCAGCAACGTGGGCTTCTCTGCACACATTTACCCAGCACTAGTGCCTGCCCAGTCAGGTCCGTCGGGATGGCCACTTTGCCTGTTCGGTCTTGCAGGACTTTCTAGCGTGAAACGGTTTCTCAGACCCACCTCCAGGGAGGTATTGCTGGGGTATCTATTCTAAGGTAAGTAATCTGCAGCTAGAAGTCTCTATCAGATAAACAAGTTACTTATCTTTGGTAACACCTTATCTGGTAGAGACTTTATCTAGCTGCAGATTCCTTCCCGACCCACCCATCATCCCCGCTCTGCGAACAGATTTCTGAGTTTAATACTATTCCCCTTCGAGAGTCTTAGTTTTCCACAGCAGTGGTCAGAGTTCTTCGGGTGGTGTCAATATAGGCACCGAACGACACCACCTACCGGCTTGCAGGAGTACTGCTCACGAAAATTTTCCAGATCCAGTCTAGACTCCAGATAGAGTCTCTACCAGATAAGGCATTACCGAAGGTAAGTAACTTGTTTTTTAGCTTTGTAAATTAATTCTCTCCTTAACCTTCCTCCTAAAATTGTTTTTAGCTTTACTTTGTAACTGTTTGCACATATCCCTCATTAACCTCTCCTATAGACTTCATGTGTCTGCTTTGCACTGTTCTTCTGCATATTCTTCAAATAGCAGTTAATTTCACGTGAACCCTAGTCATCTATACTGTTTGTATTTTCCTTCGTGTCTCACTCCTCATTCGACTTACTGATGTTTCATCATTTGTGTTTTCACTTTATGCCATTATTCAGTGCTTCTAAGGAAAGTCATCCTTGTGCCATATAAACTTGATCTAAGCATAAATATTTCCCAACCAGGTGAACTAGTAAAATATTATACTCCTCTATGTACCTCGCAGATCAGGCCTAATGTTTGAAAATAACCATATCATGCATGAATATATATATATATATATTTATTTATATATATATATATCTATATCTATCTCTCAATGTTTGCCCCCAGTGGAAGAGCCTCAAACAGGTAGGTGATTTTCGGCATTTATTCACGTAGGCTGCAGTCATATGTAGCGAAAACAGGCATCTTATCTTTATGGCCAGACTCGTTTCGGGTTGTTTTCACCCTTCCTCATTGGCACGTGTCCGTGAAACGAAGACAGAAATGTGCAACTTGATTAAATTCTTTAAAGTCCGCCCCGGTGGGCGTGGCCACTCGCGTGGACCTCTGGTATTTGGAGTTTGCACACTTGTATTACTCCAGTGAGTCTGTCTTAGTAATACGGTCGTATCACTTCAAAAATAAAACCGCAGTGGGGTGATGTATTGCTTCGCTCCCATAAGCTGCACTGTTCTGCCTTCGTGACAGAACTACCTCCCCACACTCTGGAGACACCGAGTGGCGTCTCCACGGGAACGCTGCGCTCACAGCGGGGCTCTTCCGCGGCTGGACAGGCCGCTAAAATCCACATCTCAAAATTCGCCCCCAATGGAAGAGCCTCAAACAGGTAGGTGATTTTTGGCATTTATTTTCCACCCAAGTGTGCAAACTCCAAATACCAGAGGGCCACGCAAGTGGCCACGCCCACCGGGGCGGACTTTAAAGAATTTCATCAAGTTGCACATTTCTGTCTTCGTTTCACGGACAAGTGCCAATGAGGAAGGGTGGAAACAAACCGAAACGCGTCTGGAGATATATATATATATGATATGATATGATTATTCCAAGCAGTTTGACTTTCAAGGGATTGAATACCACAGGCCCGCCTCAAGATCAGGCCAGGCAAGTGGCCGATGACAGTCCGTGACTTCACGGAGGATCGTGGTGACTGCATCGTCGATCCACGGCCCGGCTTGATATCTGGAATTGTGGCTTGGACATAGGGGACTCGGGGAGCCCATGGACACGCAATTACGGGGCGCTCCCAAAGCATTAACCCCCCTCGCTTGTTTGGCAAAGCAGCGCTCATTGTGAGCAGAAATCTGTCCCGCTGGTGGAATTTACTACAACAGTGCATGCTGGGTATAGGAGTCTTTATTACAGGACCACAGCAAAGCAACCAGTTGGGACAAGCTTCACTCCCGCCAATGGGAGAGCCAATATGACATTTAAAGGAGGGAGGTGGGACAACCCTGAGCTACCGGCATCTGAAGAAGGCGAGTGACGCCGAAATGCATCGTGCCTAAATAGCTGTGATTAAATTGGGGAGCGGCAGAATTATCGCAACAATTGTTAGCAGCGATGGATTCCCTTGCACCTCTTAGTAAGCACTATTCAGCAAGGAAAAAACCCTCTGCTCCCTGGTTTACGGAGAGGCTCAGAAAGTTGAGACAGGGCTGTCGTAAACAGGAGAGGCACTGGCGCATAGACTTAGATCCACTGAGCAGGGAAATACATAAGCAGGGCCTTAAAGAGAATAAAGCTGCTGTCATGGAGGAAAAGAGATTATACTTTTCCAAGATCACTGATTCTATGAGATCCTCTAGGGATCTTTTCAAGGTAATAAATTCTCTTACCTCCCCCCCTGTCTCCGACCCTTCAGATTTTTCCCAGGAGCGTTGTGATAAAATCTCTGACTTTTTCCATACTAAGATTTCAGACATTTACACCTTGCTTGAAGCCTCCAACTCCATTGCGAGTTCATCTGTTCGATCCACCTTTCTTCCCATTGGGGCCGCACTCACCGAGGGGCCGCCCAGTCTTCTTACCTTTCCTTTTATGTCCTCTGAGGTGACCGATCGGCTCCTCGATGGAGTTAAATCAGGCTCCCCACTGGATCCTTGTCCCCTCAAGGTCCTAAAATGTGGTCGTGAAGTCATTATGCCCCATCTGACTGATGTTTTTAATGCTGCCATCTCAGAGGGGCAATATCCTACTCTGTGGAAGACGGCTGTAGTGAAGCCACTTTTGAAGAAATCTTCTTTAGATCCTGGGGATCTGAAGAATTATCGCCCGATCTCCTTACTGCCTGTTCCAGCTAAGATTCTGGAAACCTACCTTAACTCTCATCTCAGTACCTACTTAAAAGATTTCCATCTGCTTGATGGCTCTCAACATGGATTCCGAAGCCATCATAGTACGGAGACAGCGTTGACGGCGGTATTTGATAATATCCGGATCCAAGTGGACGCAGGGAACACCACCCTCCTTGTCCTACTGGATCTTACCGCTGCTTTCGATACCCTGTCTCCATGCAGATTGATTGATCGCCTTAGAGAGATAGGTATGGGGGCTCGGCCTTGGGGCTTCTCGCTTCCTTTCTCAGTGAGCGGTCACAGACTGTTAAGCTTGGTCAATTTTACTCAGCCCCTAAACCTCTGCTGTGTGGTGTTCCTCAGGGCTCCTCCCTGAGCCCTACTCTTTTTAATATCTATGTCGCTCCTCTTGCGAAGGTTGTGAGATCTTTTGGGTTGGAGGTGTTGTCCTATGCGGATGACACTCAGATAATGGTGTCTATTTCGCATAGTATAAAGGATTCGGCCCTCAATTTTAGGAACTGTATGCAGGCAGTTTCCTCCTGGATGGTGGAAAATTTTCTGAAATTAAATGGAGAGAAGACGGAGGTCTTGATCTTTGGGAGTAAACAGGAAATTTGGTCCAGTGACTGGTGGCCGGACGCGCTTGGCGTGTGTCCCTCCCCAGTTTTCCATGGTAAAAACCTTGGGGTTATCGTGGATAATTCACTTTCCCTAAGTTTACAGGTTAGTAGGACAGTTTCCACGTGTTTTGGGATCATCAGGATCCTACGGAAAATCTCCCATTTTCTCTCCTTCGATGCTCGCAAGCAGGCCGTCATTGCCCTGGTAACGTCCAGATTGGACTATTGTAATGCCCTTTATTTGGGCATTAATAAAGGCCTAGTGCGACGTCTGCAGATGGTGCAGAACGCCGCAGCTAGGCTGGTGATGAATCTACCTAAATATCATTCAGTCACAGCCTCTATTAGGTTGTTGCACTGGCTGCCGGTGGACCGCAGGATCCTCTTTAAGACCTTGTGTATGACTCACAATGCCTATTATGGGTCAGGTCCTGAGGCGATTAAGGCTATTGTCCATCGCTATGTTCCTAGCAGACGGCTCCGGTCTGCAGATAAAAACCTGCTTATTGTACCGAGATTCAAGAAGGTTACATGGGGAGGTAGAGCTTTTTCCACTGCTGCTGCTAAACTGTGGAACTCCCTCCCAGAACAGCTCTCTAGCCAGGTTTCCCATTCCCTTTTTCGCAGGGCCTTAAAGACCTGGCTTTTCTCACTAACCTCGGTATGAGCATGTCTCTTTGTTCTGCACCCTTATGTCCGCTTATAGCGCCTTGACGCCCTTGGGCTTAGTTCGCGCTTTACAAATCTCATATTCATTCATTCATTCATTAAATGGTCTCCCAGAAATTCCCAGCTGTGTCCTCTTGATTGCCCAGGAGTGGAGCGGTCTTTTTTGTGATATTTTGCGCGTGTTGCCAGTTACGCGCTAAAGAGGACCCGTCCAGCAAGAGGCCTGAGGGAAAGCTGGCAACCAAGCAGTTTGACTTTCAAGGGATTGAATACCACATGCCCGCCTCAAGATCAGGCCAGGCAAGTGGCCGCTGCCAGTCCGTGACTTCACGGAGGATCGTGGTGACTGCATCGTCGATCCACGGACCGGCTTGATATCTGGCTTGGACGTAGGGGACTCGGGGAGCCCATGGACACGCAATTACGGGGCGCTCCCAAAGCATTAACCCCCCTCGCTTGTTTGGCAAAGCAGCGCTCATTGTGAGCAGAAATCTGTCCCGCTGGTGGAATTTACTACAACAGTGCATGCTGGGTATAGGAGTCTTTATTACAGGACCACAGCAAAGCAACCAGTTGGGACAAGCTTCACTCCCGCCAATGGGAGAGCCAATATGATATTTAAAGGAGGGAGGTGGGACAACCCTGAGCTACCGGCATCTGAAGAAGGCGAGTGACGCCGAAATGCATCGTGCCTAAATAGGTGTGATTAAATGGTCTCCCAGAAACTCCCCACTGTGTCCTCTTGATTGCCCAGCAGTGGATTTTCAATTTACAAAGAACAGTATTGATTCATCTTCGTAAAGTCCGTGTGAAATGGCAGGGTTTGAGGAAAGGTTTCATTGGTATGCACTCCAGTGGTTGCAGAATAGTCAGCGGGTATCATTTGCACAGTAGAAGTTGTTTGTGGTGAACGGCTTCAATCATGTGAATTAATAGCTGCAGATATTGGTGGAGCAGAGAGTGGTCTCGTGGACCGCTGTATGCACTCCCCCTCCCCATAGTCCCTTTTATAGAGTGGCGCACTTTTTTTTGCATTGCAGCCCAGCCCTTCTAAGAGACAGGTGTGGCATTACTGGCCCTGTTGCAATACAGATATGGAGGCCTGCATGAATGGTGATGAGGAGGGATGTCCCCAGGTCCTTGAAGCCAGCCCTTCTTGTAGTGTAGTTCCTATTTCCCTAATAGGCTCTGCACATTGGAATAATATACCCTATAGGTTTGACATAGGACTGAGGTCGGTATGTCCCTATCGAGTATATTAAACTTAATTACTTTTGTGCCAGCTAACTCAGAGGCCACTAGAAGCGTCTTGTAAACAAGAAGGGAGTAGTTTCTGGCAACCGCATAAACATGACAACTTTGTTTCCCTTTAGAATCGGAACACTTCTCAGAATTGTGGAAACAATAGATAACAGTTTCACTCAGCTAATCGTGCATGCTTAGTTTCCTCAGAGTTGCACAGAAAGAATAGACGGGCGTTTCAATAAAAAGGTTTTATTGAACAGTCTTGTTTCTCGTGTAAGAGATATGAGCTTTTATGATTACAAGACAGTATGCAAAATATATAATGTACAGCGTAAGCAGTAGAAAGAAATAATACTGCGCTAGCATTATCTTTTAGCATATATTCACTTATATAAATAACATGAGCTAAAAATACGAGTACTCATACAATGCTTTTCTAAGCTAGTTCTACCCCAGTGTACCTAACCTGGTCTAGGTGTAGGGCAAGGTAAGAAGTAGGTGAAGTATTCTCTAGTATGGTATACTAAGAGTATGTTAAGTCTAGTATGCCAAGAGTCCCTCTAGGTTCTAGTCAGCTCCATACCTTGAGAATGAGAGAGGTGGGAATCTCCTGCCGGATCTCAAACTCTAACACCCCGCGAAGGGAGTCAGAACACTGGAAGCTGGATTCTTCTGCGAGCAGGAATGACAGCGTCTTCTCAGTGCGTCAGGCCGGGATACGGGCTCCTCTGAAGTCGAGGTCTCCTCTAACTTGCTTGGGCAAGGGAAGGTATATTTATACCTGGTAGGTGCCTTGGAATGTTAGCATTGACGTGAAGTCGGACAGAGGAAGACGTCAGGAATGAACCCTTAAGGAATAGTGGTTCATTCATAATAGATGAGTTCTTGGAGAAATCAATAAACCTGTGCTGGGCTTAGGGTTTGGTTTCTATGAACTCGTTGTGACGTTAGGGTGGACGGATGTCGGTGACCATGCCTGTATTTGGAGTGCACAGCTAATGCCTAAATAAGGACTGGGATTCTATGCCTAAATAAGGGCAATGCGAATTGTGCCTATATAAGGACATGTTTCAGGAAAACAAGCGGAATACAACACCCACTCCACTTTCGAGTGAACGATAATACTAAATGCTAAACATTAAACTTGAGTACCACATATTGCTAAAAACATTTCTAAAAGCATAGTAAAAAGTTTTTAAAAGAACTGTTGCTAAAACATATAATGCAATAGGTACTGTACATTTTAAAGCATTTTTTCATTCTAAGCATATATTGGAAATAAATGCAACATGAATGAATAAACAGAAATATATACATATGATGAAATGGTTAAGTTTCCAAAAATCAAAGCCATTGCATATCATGGTATTAAATGAAATTTTAGACAAATAAGGTGACATTGTGTCACTGGAAGTATTCAAAGAAGTCCGTGTTTATAAGAATAGTTCTACTGTAAGCAGATTGTTTTGCCATGTATTTTCAAAAAAGAAAAAAGTTCAATTTTAGGAAGAGTTCCAAGTTTTTGAAAATATGAAGGCCAAATTCATTGCGTCCCTGGTACACTGTGAGCCGAATCAAAGTCAGTGTATGGGTCTGGTGTAAACATGAAATCATCCATTTCTGTAGACAAAATATCGTCTACCGACGTTGGTGACATTTGGAACACCTCGTTCAGAAGGTTAATTGCACAGAGATGAGAAACATCGCCTTCAGCAGAAGATGCTGCAGCAATGTTCGCGTCCGTTGTTACCTGTGTGCCTGTTGATCCATCTCGTACCTCAGCAGCAGCAGGAAGGGTCTGTGAGATCTCAATGAATGCCGTCATCAGGATTGGTAGCCTCTGGGGACAACACAGAGCATGGGCCGTTACCTGGTCCAGCAGAGTATCGATGTCCGTTGGCATGACTGATGAGTGTTAGACAGGTGTCTAGCACGCATTCTTCACCGCAAAGCAGGCAGCGTAGAATAGGTAAGATGCAATCTTGCCAGATTGGTCTAAATGACAGGAACCATGTTGTATTAAGTTCCCGTAGACGAGGCATGCCCAAAAGCTGCACTATGCGCTCACGGCACTTCCGTTCTAGGAGAGCTTTCTCCACATCGCTCGGAGTGATGTTGGTGGATAGGCTTGCCATAGCGTAATAGTAGGAATAGTAACAGGATTCCTGCAACAAGTGCTAGAATTAATGGCACGCCACCAAACACCGAATGTGCGAAGTTTGGGATGATTCCGAGGACTGCCTGGAAGGGTGCTAACAGTCCTGAACAGATGGTCTTAAATACATGTACAATACCGCTCGTATCAGACATGTTAAAGACACGTCCCATCATTTCTGCGAAATGTATAGGGCAGTTTGTACGAATTAAAGCCTGTATCTCAGCTGAAGTCCTTGCAATTTGTAAATCATAGATTTCTTTGGCCGAGGTCAGAGGCACGGTCTGTTGCAAAAGCATGGCTTTCATTCTGCTTAAAGTATTACAACGTATAAAAGAAACATTCAATGAAGGCCATAGAGGCGACTCCCTGACTGTGTCTATTGGGGGGAACAATACTTGCATACAGCAAGTAACCCTGGAGTTGACCGTTACCAGATATGGGATGCCTGGCAACATGCCACAGCAACTCTGATCATTCAACATGAGGTAACTCCCGTTAGAAAGTTGGCCAAACGTTGGATTAATCACAGCAGCTGGTGTGTACCATGCTGATGGCAGGACAAATTTGCCACAGAACCATTACAAGCCCCGTGTAAAGAAATGTCCTGACATATGAGTAAACCACTTAGTGCATTTTCACAGTGTGTACCGCTTAGAAACACTTCACGATCCCCACTCCAACATCTGTATTTGTAAGGTAAATCCCAGGATGTCTTAATGTATTCTTTACCCAACCTTTCATATTTGCCTGCTTGCATTTGTTTGAGGCAATACTGAAACTGAAAAGTAGAGACAGGCAGAGTGATTTTGCCATGGATAAGCCATTCTGTAGCTGATTTTTCTGCTAATGTAAATGGTAATTTTTCCAGCTTTTCAATGCTCAGCACTGTATACTTTGCTCCCCTTTGTGCCAGTTCGATCTGTTTATCAGTTAGATAGTATTCTGCAAACAGAGCCGACGTGTTGATAAAACGCCAAGGCACATAGCCCGCACGCAAAGATTGCAGCGTCCAGCTTAATAACATAATAGAACGTAACTGTGATTGGCCTTGTTGTAACATGGCTAAATCTTGTTCCAGTATGTCAATAGCAGAGGATACAATGTTGTCCAGTGAATAAATTCTGGATGACAAAGTTGTTAACCCATTGTCGACCACAGAGAGAGTTTTCTCTAAGTTATTACGATCAAGTTCACGTATTCGTTTTGCGGCCTCTGCCTGTGAAACCTTCCATACTTCATTATAAGCAGCATAAATGCCGGCATATATGAAACGTTTTTGACGCGGTTTTCTCGGTCCTAGCAAGAATTCCCTACGGTCTGCGTCTTCTTTAAGTAAAGATAAGTGTTGTTTCACATCCTCAAGTGTAGATTTTTGTAGCCAGTCGAGGCACAATTTTCCTACACTGTATGTTGTTACTACTCCCGGATGTTGTCTTTGAACGTAACGTGGGTCTGGCCTATGGATAGTAAAGCCCTGTCTTCTATTCAGGAATCTTTCTTGACAGATGTTTGTGTCTGTGGGCCAGAGTAACCATTTTTTCCAATCAGGATCTGTTCTGTTGGTTTGTAGTATTGTCAACTGTAACCGCTGCCTTTGTAGTGTTATTACTTACAGGTGTTGGTACAGAAGGTGTTTTCATGTCTTTGATCTTGGCTAAACCAAGGCAAGACGTTTGTTGCACAGTGTCATTCAAAAACATTATTTGCTGAGGGATGATACATGCTCTAAACAAAGCTTCTATCCCCTGCACTTGCCAATCTTTAGAACCCCAGACTGATTTCGTGTCTATTGTGTCTTTCCACAAGTCGAATCCATGTCTAGACAATTGGGTAATAAATGCTGCAGAGTAAATCTGTTTTGTATTTGTCAACATAATTTTCTGTCCTGTTTTGTTTACATTTTTATAGTAAAATGTTTCTGGATCAGATGTATTGTACCCTGAAAAATAGGGAAACTTTTTAGCAAACGTTTTTGAACTACCTTTTGGTGGTGTAGGACAATGTTCCCATTGGTTAAACATAAACACATTTCTAGGTGTTGCAGATTTATGCAAGAAATGATGACCATAGTGGTTATAGCAATAAAGCTGTTCGTAGTCTGATGAACCCTCTAAGTATTCATTGTTCGAGAATGCAGCAGACCTTTCTAGATCAGACATAATATCATTTACAGTCTCAAAGTCCCAATCATCAGAATAGGTACTGGAGGAAATAAAATCACTTAGTGAAATTTTAAATAAATGTGGAATGTTCAAATGTTCCGTAGGGCCGAATATATCGAAATCGATTTTGTCCCACACTATACCATCCTGTATAGGAACGGCTGTGATGTTCACTGCTGACAAGTCTCTAGCTTCACGATGGGATGATTTGTGTGGTTTCAAAAGTAAGTTCACATTTTTACTTTCAGTGTCCAAACGGATGTATCTGCCATTTATAAGCACGCTGATAGTCATAACCAAAGCTAGCCAAAGCAGAAAGAAAAATATTCCAGAAATAATCCACAGTTCATTCCATGGTGAAACCAGATAAGTCTCTTTCAGGAAATGAAAGGTCCTGTACTTGTTGTTTGAAAGTTTTGGATGCTGGCGTCGTTTCAGGTTCACTCGGATCCTCAGAAAACGTATCCAAGTTAATGAAATAGCCAGAAGCAGTTCTGTCAATTGTTGGAATTTCATCAGGATTTGTAGAAATCGCTGGAACCAGTTGATCACTTGTTACGTTGGTGTAGACAGGTGTATCTGGACAAACTGTTACTTGAGTTTCAAGAGGGATGAGTTCCATAGCATTGTTGCTTAGTCCTTCATCTGTTACTGCTGAATTCTCGATGGTTATGAGTCTTTCAGTCTGAACCTCTTGGATAGTAGCGAGAGGAGTGCGTCTGCTACTAGGTCGGAGTCCACGAGGCCTACTATTTAGTATTGGCCACATACTGTGGTTTGATGATGTTGATTGACACAAATCTTTTCTCCTTTTTTCCAGCAAGGGGCGGCAGAAGTACTGTTCTTGTTCCGTGTACGGCTAGGACAGTTACTGGTTGTCTGTAAGAAGGTCCAAATTCCTTCTTGTCCGCAATCTTCTCTCTGACTAGATCCCCAACTTTTGGGATCCAGACAGGCCTTGCTGGGACTGCCGGTTTTTCCCCAGTGGTGGTTGGCTTCAGGAACACGTTGCTTTGTTTCGATCTTAGTTCATTTAGATCCTGTAAAACAGCCAAACGATCTTTGATATCAAAGGGTTTATTTTCCACCACTGTGCCTTTACATTCGAGATCAGGAACCCACATTCTTGTCCCAAATAGGACCTCATATGGAGTGACCCCCCTAGAGAACTTCTTGGCAAATTATTTAATGAGCGTTGGACCCCATAAAGATGTTTGACCCACCCATCACCCAAACCTAATACTCTAGCTGTTATAGACTGCTTTATGTCCCGGTTTTTCCTTTCCACAACAGAATTTCCCTCAGGATGAAATGGAGAGGAGTACCGCAATGCTACGCCCAAATTGGCCATGGCTTCTTTGTAAGCCCGAGAGCTAAACGCGGGGCCCTGGTCAGAATGTAGTGTGCCAATTGCGTATGTGCCGATAAAGACTCGCAAATCTTTTATAACAGTTCGAGCGTCAGCCGAACGCTGAGGCCATATCCATAAGAACCTTGAGCACGAATCCACTGCGACCATTATATATTTATAGTTACTGTCCCGTTGCAAGGGACCGCAGTGGTCCAGGTAAACACAAGCTAATGGTTTGTCTGAAATCAACAGGGGTGTCTGCGCAGGACGTTTCACTGTGGAGACTTTCATCTGTTGGCATATTTCACATTCCAAAACATAGTTCTTGGTCTGTTTCCTAAATGCCAGGCCACCAATATCTTTGTTTAAGTAAAGATACTGTTGCAGAAACACCTGCATGGGCAGAGGCTATCCCTTCATGTGCTGCTAGGATCAGTCCTAATCTACGTTCCATGTTTGGTATTACCCTATCCCCCACTCCAGGGATTCGAGCAAAAGGAACGTTGTTCGCATCAATTACATAAGAGTACTTGAGTGGAAATTTCTTTGGTAATGCTGCACCACTGTCTTTGCTTGAAGCATTGACAGCCAACAATATCTCACTGTCTATTCTCGTTTTTGAACGAGTGATCGCAGCTACGGAAGCCGTCTGAACAGCCCCCTTTGCGGCTTCGTCAGCCAATGAATTCCCTGCAACGTGAACGCTATCACGTTGATGACTCAGCGTGTGTATTACGTGAGCCTTTGGTAGTTCGTTTCTCAACTGAACTACTTGTTCCCAAAGCGTTTTATGCTTTATTGTGCCACCTTTTGCATCTTTGAACCAGTTTTCAAGCCAATTCTGTATATATTCATTATACGACTGAACACAGTAAAAAGAATCGCACACTGAGTGTGGGGAATTCGCGATCTGTACTTTCAAGTGCCAGTTTGAATGCTTGTAGTTCAGCTCGCTGAGCTGTGCAATCTCCTAGAGATTGAGTTTTAGTGACCATTGGTCTGAAGTTACCATCTTGCATGTGACCTTTAACGATTGCGCATGCTGCACTGTAAGCTTGCTTACTCCCTGTAGCGGGTTGTGCTGTTCCGTCAGTGTAAATTATAAATTCATACTGATCGAGAGGTAGAATTTCAGTGGGCAGAGGACATTCATGTTCATATTGCAGGAACGCTTGTGTTTTTAAATCGAGATCAAAAACATATTCAACATCTGTTGCAGCAAGAGAATTAACCCATTGTATCCATCTAGGATGTAAAGCTTTTGCATTTGGAATGCTCGCTTTTGTGACCGCCTCTAAGGCCGGTACTGGAGTTACGACAATAATGCGTTTCCCTTGGGCTAGAGCTCTTTCTTTTGCTACAGCGGTTTGAACTGCTGTCAGTATTTTCTCTGTTGAAGTGAAGCGCATTTCTGCTTGTGTATACAAATGTGATTTGTATGCTATTGGTACTTTTTCACCCTCATTAAATGTTAAGTAGGTGAATCCGCATTGACCCGAAATTATTCGGATCACTAAATTGCATTGACTTACGCGTGTTTGTAAGAGATTTGTTGCTAACATGTTAGCTTGGAGTGAACGCAGGATTTCTGTGTGTTCCTGTGTCCAATGTTTGATTGAAAAATCAGGTTTGATTAAATCGTAGAGAGGTTTAACCCTTTCTGCGTAATTTAGAATGTAAGTTCTTCCAAAATTTCGGAAACCCAAGATGGATTGTAAATTTTTCAGCGTTTTTGGAGGTTGGAGCAGCGCGCACTTTTCTAAAAAGTTGGCTGCCAGGCTCTTGCCTTCACTTGAAAGCTCATATCCTAGGAAAAGGACATTGAGATGGGCAATTCTGGATTTTTTAAAGTTGAACTTATAGCCTTCAGAGGCGAAGCCCAATATAATGGTACCCTGTTCAAGTGCCTATCTAGGTCATCGTCTGTCAGATAGATGTCATCGACATATGACAATGCCAATATCATAAATTTGTAGTAACTCTGTTACCCTCACTGAGAATAACCCCGGGCTATTCTTGAACCCTTGTGGGAGTCTACAAAATTGACGCTGGGTCCCCATTATTGAGAAAGCTGTTAAGTACCTGCTTTCAGGTGCTATGTTTTGACAAAAGAAACCATTGGAAATGTCCAATGTGGTTTTATATTTTTTGCGCACAATGTTATTCATTAATGCTGTACTATGTGCATTTTGCAATGCAAAGGTTTTAGAACAAGTGTTTAGGTGTCTGTAATCCAAAACTAGACGATATGGTTTGGATACAGGAAACAAAGGATTGTTCATTGAGGAGGTGCATGTTTCAATCACCCCTTGGTATTCAAGTTGATCTAAGATCTCCCTGACCTGTTTTTTAGCTTCTTGCTTTATTGGGTACTGCCTTTGTGCAGTAGGTTCATTTTTTAGATGTATTTTGTGGTGAGGTGAGTCCTCATCCCATCCTACATGATTTTTGTATAATGCTGGGGCCTGGGCAACTGCCCATTTCCTGGCATAAGTGTATTTTAGGTGAATTGGAATATGGTTGGAGAAGGCAGGCATAATGATGTCCTCACCATGTGGGCACTCCCTGACAAATTGTGGTGGCCAGTCTTTTTCTGCTAGAAGTATATCATAACCCCTTGAAAGTTTCTCCCAAAAGAATATTTTCACTTTTCTTGGTATGTCTCCCTCCATTCGGAGTGTTATTTCATATATCGTTTGTGGAGTACCAACCCTGGTGTCTACAGTCTCTACTGTGATGTACTCATTCAAGTCCACTGTCTCCAGAAGTTCCTTCAGGTTCTGGCGAGCTATTGTGACTGCTGCTGCACTGTCCAGCATTGTCTGAGCCCATTCTCCGTTCTTGAGCTGTGTTCTCAGTTTTCTCGGCATGTCTGATCTTCAGACCTGCTACCTTCTTTTTTGAGAATTGAGGTTTTGATTTATTTTTCTGAACGTGTTTGTCATCTTTGGATTTCACGCGTTCTTCTCTGTTCTGACCGTCCTTCTTTCCGATGTCTGTGATGATATCTGAAAGGTATGAGAGGAACGTGCATCAGTGTCTTGATACCTGTCAGGTTTTCTTAAATTATCCCTATTCCTGAGGTTATACCTCCATTCAGAGGGCTCCTTTTGAGGAGACCTACCTCAGGATTGAGAACGTGTCTCTTTTGAATTTTGTTTATTAGTTTCCCACTTCTTTGTAGAAGATGTAGGAGTTTGTTTAATAGAGTCCTTTTCAGGACTTTCAGATAGTTTTGGCTTCAAAGGTTTTCCACACAAACTATCTCTGCCTAATTCTGCATAAGATTGTTCTATTATTCTGGGTAGTTCAGTTTGATGTTCTGTAACATCAAATTCCCTTAAGCGTTGGCGGATCGCCACTGATGCTGCCTCCCCTTTAATATTAGATAATATTATTGTTGAGACCTGGTCGAAGTTTTTCAGTAATTTCATACCTAAATTCAGAGCAGGTTCTGCCCCGTATTCGTTTTGAATTTGTTTCAGGACATCTGGTATTACTGCAATTGACAGAACACCATGTGTTTTAGTATAGATGGCAGCAAAGACTGCGCCCCAAGTGGTGCAATCTTCCAGTTGTGGTGTGATCCCCATTGGTAAACAGATTGTTAGTATTCTGTTTCTCTCATAAGGGCTATATTTGGAAATACTGCTTCGATTTGAGTAATTTTTTGAGCTATCCAGAATGGAATTTGCTCACGTTTTGTGGGCATTTTACCCATGACTGCGTATAAAGTCTGTGGTGTAATTTTTAGTGTATTCCCCTGATGAGGGGTTTGAATTGGAATGGTCATTGGTGGTTGGACTGTGAAAGTCCGCATGACATATTGGACCAATTGTCTGTAAATTTGTATTAACTCTGTAAGTTGAGTAAGTAGTTCCTCGTCTGACATTATATCAAGGTCAGGATGAGGAGTGTAGCCGGCTAGAATCGGCCATGTTGCTCCTGGTCTACCTAGTGGACCGAGCCTGGTAATGTTTCTGGGATGTTTTAGGGCGCCTTTAAACCAGAGATGATGCTCCTGGTATGTGAGTGGAATTTCAATATCCTCGAAAGGAATATATTCCTCTGGTGGTTCATCTTCTTTAAAGAAGTCAAACACTTTTGTTACTGGATTTGATTCTGGGAATGCTATCCATGAATAGAATACCTCTGTCTGAAAGGATTCGTGTGCCTCTATCACGAAAACTGCTCTACCAATTCTTGGTGATAGGCCGTGTTTTATAAGTTTTAGAGTGATGGCTCTCCTTAAGTTTGGATGGATGTTTATAACACCCTCATCGGCTTCATTTAAACCGGTAAAGTTAAAAGCTGTTACGACGGTCAGCCGCAGCTACACCGTTCTCGGTGCCATTGTCCCCGTGATTGGACATTTGTTTTTTTTTTTAAATGTAGTACAAGTTTCAAGGAAACAAAAGATAAGGTGCACAATATTTTGGAACACTGTATCCTTCAACGTTGATTAAACGAAAATAGCTAATCTATAGGTTTTTTGTCCTATTTAGCTTTGGCGGATATTTAACCCTACCCACTCCCGACGTCTAATGGAGTATGTGAGTAGGGGTCTCTGAGAGAAAAGCACTACTGAGTTACTCAGTATCTAGCGTTAAATTAGTGCCGTACCAAACCGTTGGGCGCCATGTAGTGTAGTTCCTATTTCCCTAATAGGCTCTGCGCATTGGAATAATATACCCTATAGGTTTGACATAGGACTGAGGTCGGTATGTCCCTATCGAGTATATTAAACTTAATTACTTTTGTGCCAGCTAACTCAGAGGCCACTAGAAACTTCTTGTAAACAAGAAGGGAGTAGTTTCTGGCAACCGCATAAACATGACAACTTTGTTTCCCTTTAGAATCGGAACACTTCTCAGAATCGTGGAAACAATAGATAACAGTTTCACTCAGCTAATCGTGCATGCTTAGTTTCCTCAGAATTACACAGAAAGAATAGACGGGAGTTTCAATAAAAAGGTTTTATTGAACAGTCTTGTTTCTCGTGTAAGAGATATGAGCTGTTATGATCACAAGACAGTATGCAAGATATATAATGTACAGCGTAAGCAGTAGAAGGAAATAATACTGCGCTAGCATTATCTTTTAGCATATATTCACTTGTATAAATAACATGAGCTAAAAATGCGAGTACTCATACGATGCTTTTCTAAGCTAGTTCTACCCCAGTGTAACTAACCTGGTCTAGGTGTAGGGCAAGGTAAGAAGTAGGTGAAGTATTCTCTAGTATGGTATACTAAGAGTATGTTAAGTCTAGTATGCCAAGAGTCCCTCAAGGTTCTAGTCAGCTCCATACCTTGAGAATGAGAGAGGTGGGAATCTCCTGCCGGATCTCAAACTCTAACACCCCGCGAAGGGAGTCAGAACACTGGAAGCGGGATTCATCTGCGAGCAGGAATGACATCGTCTTCTCAGTGCGTCAGGCCGGGATTCGGGCTCCTCTGAAGTCGAGGTCTCCTCTAACTTGCTTGGGCAAGGGAAGGTATATTTATACCTGGTAGGTGCCTTGCATTGTTAGCATTGACGTGAAGTCGGACAGAGGAAGACGTCCGGAATGAACCCTTAAGGAATAGTGGTTCATGCATAATAGATGAGTTCTTGGAGAAATCAATAATCCTGTGCTGGGCTTAGGGTTTGGTTTCTAAGAACTCGTTGTGACGTTAGGGTGGACGGATGTCGGTGATCATGCCTGTATTTGGAGTGCACGGCTAATGCCTAAATAAGGACTGGGATTCTATGCCTATGTAAGGGCAATGTGAATTATGCCTATATAAGGACATGTTTCAGGAAAACCTATAGACGGACACCTAAAGCGGAATACAACATTCTAAGAGACGTGTGATACTGGCCCTGTTGCAATGCAGATATATGGAGGCCTGCACGGATGATGAGGCAGGATGTCTGCAAGTCCTTTCAGTCCAGCCTTTCTAAGAGACTGGGGTTGAATTACTGACCCTGTTGCAATGCAGCTATGGAGGCCAGCACAAATGGTGATGGGGAGGGATGTCCACAGGTCCTTGCAGCCCAGACCTTCTAAGAGACTGGGGTTTCAGTACTGGCCCTGTTGCAATGCAGATATCGAGGCCTGCTTGAATGATGATGGCGCAGGATATCCGCAAGTCTTTACTGCCCAGATTTTCTAAGAGAGAGGTTGCAATGCTGACCCTGTTGCAATGCAGATATGGAGGCCTCCATGAATGATGATGAGGGATGTCCGCAGGTTCTTGCAGCTCAGCCCTTCTAAGAGATGGGGGTTACACTGAGGTTACAGTACTGGCCCTGTTGCAATGCAGATTTGGAGGGCTGCATGAATGATGAGGAGGCAGGATGTCCCCAGGTCCTTGCAGCCCAGCCTTTCTAAGAGACGGGGTGGCATTACTGGCCCTGCTGCAATGCAACTATAGAGGCGAGCACGAATGATGATGAGGAATGGATGTCCACAGGTCTTGGCAGCCGAGCCTTTCTAAGAGATGAGGGTTGCAATGCTGGCCCTGTTGCAATGCAGATATGGAGGCCTCCATGAATGATGATAAGGAATATCTGAAAGAGACACGTTAGTGACAGATTCCTTACCTTAGAATATCCCCAGGCGTCAGGCTGGATCCGGAAAGTTTTTGCGTAGCAGTACCCTTGCGCGTCGGTAGGCGGCGTCGTGCGGCTCCGCGTCCGTCGTCGGCGTCGTGATCGCCGGGATGACGTCGCGGGCAGTACTTAGACGCCGCCCCTGCGCGCTGACGTCAGTTCTTCTTTTTCCGCGCCAGCAAGCGCAGATCCGGGAAGAGCAGTGCCCTAGTCATTTTTGACTAACTTTTTTGGTGAATTTTTCACTGTTTCTTCGAATCGACTACAAGGTGTCGTAGGGATGCCCGGCTTTAAACGTTGCGGCGCCTGTGCTCGGATGATGTCCATCACAGACCCGCATCGGGAGTGTCTCTTCTGCCTCGGCCGAGGCCACGACACGGAGTCGTGTTCCGACTGCCGGGCCCTCAACCCGAAAGCTTTGCGAGAGCGGTCTCGAAAGCTCCTCGAGGCCCGGCAGTCGGCTCCGCGCCACACCAAGCCCCGGTCGCGTGAGAGGTCGAGGGGTCGGTCGTGGAGTCCTCACCGGTCGTCAGGATCTAAGTCTTCGTCGTCCGGTAAGTCTAAGCACAAAAAGTCCAGAAAGCATCGTCGCTCTAGGACTTCGCCTCGCCGGTCTCGCGACTCGGGTGAGGCCCCTCCCGGCACCGTCCCCGCGGCCCCGGACATGCCTGTGGAGTCGCCCCCGCAATACCCGTCCTTCCCGGGTTCGGGGGCGGATCCGGCCCAACTACAGGAATTCCTGTCGGCCATGGCCCGCCTCTTCGGGCCTCAAGGTCCCTCCGGTGCGCCTTCGGGCCCCGCGGGCCCTGATGGGGTTGCCCCGGCGTCGCCGACGGCTCCGGCCCCGGCGTCGCCCGTGCCTCCAGCCTCGATCCCGGCTCCGGCTCCGGCCCCGGCCTCGATCCCGGCTCCGCAACCCCCATCGACGCCAGTCGACCTGACCACGCCTCCGCCGACGCCGATGTCTCCGGTGCCGTTCTCGACGCCGCCTGGGGCTCCCGGCGGCATCGTCCCCCAGTTCCTTCCGGACATGGAACCGGATCGACGCCGGTTCCGGCGGGACCTTGGGTCCCAAATGTCCCTCCTCCTCCTTATTTTGAACCAGAGGAGGACCAGGAGGACTGGGAGGGGTCTGAGGACCCTCTGACACAGCAGTGTCAGTATGATGAGGACTGGGCAGAGGACCTAGGGGATGCCAGTGGTCTAGATACTTCCCCTGACACTGGCATGCTGTCTCCTCCCGTGGCTACGGAGGAGGGAGCCAATTTTGCAACGGTGTTGCGTAGGGCAGCTGGAGCCTTACATCTCCAACTCCCTACTGTGGCGGTCAAGACTAATCTCTTGACAGAGGTGCTTCAGCCGGCAGCCTCCTCTACGGAGACTGTGCTGCCGTTTAACGATGCACTCACTGACGTTCTTTGGGCGCCTGGTCCAAGCCCAACACAGGGGCTCCTGTGGATAGGAACGTGTCCCGACGCCATCGCCCAGCTCCGGGCGACCCCCTATTTCTCTCTGTCCACCCCACTCCTGAGAGCTTGGTTGTCCAGGCCTCCGCTTCCCAAACCGCCTTCCCTACCGCCCCTCCGGATAGGGAATCCAAACGCCTGGATCAATTTGGGAAGAAGGGTTTTTCTTCCTCCAGTGCTGGCTTGCGGTCCATCAACACCGCTTGCCTTTGGGCCGATATACCCACTCCTTGTGGGATTCGGTGGCGACTGTTTTGCCCCAGTGTTCTGAGGAGGTCCAGAAACTGCTTTCCCGCGCTATTGCGGAAGGAAGAGATGCGGCCAAATACACAATACGATGTGGCCTTGACACCGCCGACTCGCTGGGCAGGTCTATTGCAACGACGGTGGCGCTGCGTCGCCACGCCTGGCTGAGAACCACTGGTTTTTCCGGGGATGTCCAGAATACTCTCATGGACATGCCCTTTGATGGAGTCGGTCTTTTTGGGTCCAAAGCAGACCATGCGTTGGAGCGCTTTAAGGACTCACGGGCTACTGCCAAGTCCCTGGGCCTTTCTGCTACACGCCCTCCGCAGACTTCTGCTTTTCGCCCCTATCGTGGCCACGGTAGGGGCGCCCCGTCACGTCAGCAGCCCAGCCACCGGCCCGCGCAGCAGGCGTCTTCGCGTGGCCGAGGACGTGGATACCGCCGTGGCGGTTCGGGCAACCAGCGTGCGGGTCAGGCCACCATCTCCAACCCGTCCGCGGCCTCCAAGCCCTCCTAGTCCCTCCTTTCAGGTGCACAGCACGCCAGTAGAGGGCAGGGTCCGCCATCACCTTCACCACTGGCGTCCCATCACCTCGGACAGGTGGGTCTTGGACATTGTCCGAAGGGGCTACTCCCTCCCCTTCAAGACCACCCCCCCAGCCATGCCACCTCAATTCCACCGCATGTCAGGGGATCACTTGGTGCTTCTGCAGAAGGAAGTCACGGCCCTCTTGGCCAAGAGGGCCATCGAGCATGATCCGACCCCAGAAGTAGGACGTGGTTGCTACTCCCACTACTTTCTGGTGCCCAAAAAGGACAAGGAGGACATGCGTCCTATCTTGGACCTCCGGAACGTCAATCGCTTCCTCCGGAAGGAGAAGTTCAAGATGCTCACCCTAGCTCAGGTCTTGACTGCCCTAGACCCTGGAGACTGGTTGGTAGCGTTGGACTTGCAGGACGCTTATTTCCACATCCCCGTCCTGCCGGCCCACCGGCGTTACCTACGGTTCACGGTAGGCCTCGAGCATTTTCAGTTCACTGTGCTCCCCTTTGGCCTTACCAGTGCCCCTCGGGTGTTCACGAAAGTGATGGCGGTGGTCGCAGCTCATCTGCGCCGGGCAGGGGTTTCAGTCTTCCCCTACCTCGACGACTGGCTGCTGAAGGCGGGCTCGTCCCAGGCAGTCGTCTCCCACCTCCAGACTACGGCCGAACTCCTGCACTCGCTGGGGTTCTCCATCAATGTGCCGAAGTCGCATCTGATTCCTTCTCCACAGCTCCTTTTCATCGGAGCAGTTCTGGACACGACGCAGTTTCGGGCCTATCCTCCCGAACGGCGAGTCCGGGATATTCAGGCTATGATTCCGATCTTTCAGCCTTTCTCCTGGGTTTCGGTACGGATGACCCTGAGGCTGCTGGGCCTCATGGCCTCCTGCATCCTGCTGGTCAATCATGCCAGATGGCATATGCGGGCTCTGCAGTGGGACCTGAAGTTCCAGTGGGCGCAGCACCAGGGCAACCTGTCCGATCACGTCCAGATCTCGGAGGGGACTGCAAAACAGTTGCAGTGGTGGCTCTCGAACCGGCAATGGGTCATGGGCAGATCCCTCTTCCTTCCCCAGCCAGAGCACACAGTTGTGACGGACGCGTCCCTTCTGGGATGGGGCGGTCACATGGGAGAGGCGGAGATCAGAGGCCTCTGGTCTCCGGCGGAGTCCCGGCTCCATATCAACCTTCTGGAGCTCCGGGCGATCCGACTTGCACTCAAGGCATTCCTTCCCTCTGTCAAAGGGAAGGTAGTGCAGGTGTTCACAGACAACACCACCGCCATGTGGTACTGCAACAAACAAGGCGGGGTGGGGTCGTGGACCCTTTGTCAGGAGGCTCTGCGCCTCTGGACATGGCTGGAACATCAGGGCATGTTCCTGATGGTTCAACACCTGGCAGGTTCCCTGAACGCCAGGGCGGACGAACCTCAGCCGCAGGTGCATGATCGATCACGAATGGCGTCTTCACTCGGAAGTGGCGCAAGGACTCTTTCTACAGTGGGGAGAGCCTTGGTTAGATCTATTCGCCACCGAAGAGAACGCGCAATGTCATCAGTTCTGCGCGTTGGAATTTCCAAGGCGGCACTCGCTCGGCGACGCTTTTCGTCACGAGTGGAGTTGCGGTCTATTGTACGCCTTTCCGCCTATACCACTTCTACCCAGAGTGTTGAAGAAGATTCGGCACGACCGGGCCCAAGTCATTCTTGTGGCTCCGGACTGGGCTCGAAGAGTTTGGTATCCCGAGCTACTCAGTATGAGCGTAGATCCCCCGATCCGTCTGCCTCTTCGGGAGGATCTTCTGTCGCAGCAGCAGGGGACGGTCCTCCACCCGAACCTGTCCAGTCTACACGTGCGTGCGTGGAGATTGAGCGGCGGCAGTTGATTCCTTTCGACTTGCCTCCCGAAGTTTGTGATGTGATTCTGGCAGCCAGGCGTCCCTCCACTAAGGTAGTATACGCCTGCAGGTGGAACAAATTTGTGGCATGGTGCACAGCAAAGGCTGTGAATCCCCTTTCTGCCCCTCTTTCTGAGGTCCTTCTGTTCCTTCTTTCTCTGGCCCAACAGGGTTCTGCCCTGGGTACCATCAAGGGTTATCTTTGTGCTATCTCGGCCTTCCTCAGGCTCCCTGATCAGCCCTCCCTTTTCAAGTCCCCTGTTGTTAACAGGTTCTTAAAAGGCGTTACACACCTCTTCCCTCCTGTTCCGTTTGTAATGCCTCAGTGGGACTTGAACTTGGTTCTTACCTTTCTTATGTGCGCTCCCTTTGAGCCTTTACATAACTGTCCTCTTCGTCTTCTGACTCTGAAGACAGCCTTTCTGGTGGCAATCACCTCCGCTCGGCGGGTGAGTGAGCTCCAGGCTCTATCTTGCAAACCTCCCTTTCTGTCTGTTCATCCAGACAAGGTTGTTCTTCGGACGCGTCCGTCCTTCTTGCCAAGGGTGGTTACTGCCTTCCACATTGGGCAGACCATCACTTTGCCTACCTTCTTTCCGCCTCCGCATCCTTCCAGAGAGGAAGAGAGGCTCCACCGTCTGGACCCAAAACGTGCGCTCTCCTTCTATATCGACCGCACAAAACACTTCCGGGTGGATGACCAGCTCTTTGTTGGCTACGTGGGCGCCAAGAAAGGTCGGGCGGTGCACAAACGAACCATCTCCCGCTGGGTTACCTTGTGCATCAAGACCTGCTATTCTTTGGCTAAGAAGGAGCCTCCTGTTGGGCTGCGTGCCCATTCCACCAGGGCAACGGCTGCTACCACGGCCTTGGGCCGCGGTGTTCCGCTGCCGGTTATCTGTCAGGCAGCTACGTGGGCCTCGCTGCACACGTTTACAAAGCATTACTGCCTTGACAGTCAGGTCCGGAGGGACGGCTTCTTTGGCCGTTCTGTCCTCCAGGACTTCCTTGTCTGATCTTTGTTCGCAGACCCACCACCGGGGTTGGTATTGCTGGGGTATCTATTCTAAGGTAAGGAATCTGTCACTAACGTGTCTCTTTCAGATGCACAAGTTACTAACTTGTGTAACGATATATCTGTAAGAGACAGTAGTTAGTGACAGATTCCTTACCGCCTCACCCATCCTCCCCGTTCTGCGAACTGATTTCTAGGGTTAAGGACATCCCTTTCAGGGCCCTAGTATTTTTCAGACACCTATGTCAGCTTCTTGCATGGCTCTGCGTTCCTGGCGCGGAAAGTCGTGTACAGAACTGACGTCAGCGCGCAGGGGCGGCGTCTAAGTACTGCCCGCGACGTCTTCCCGGCGATCACGACGCCGCCTACCGACGCGCAAGGGTACTGCTACGCAAAAACTTTCCGGATCCAGCCTGACGCCTGGGGATATTCTAAGGTAAGGAATCTGTCACTAACTACTGTCTCTTACAGATATATCGTTACACAAGTTAGTAACTTGTGCATCCGCAGGTCCTTGCAGCTCAGTCCTTCTAAGAGGTGGGAGTTACACTGAGGTTACAGTACTGACCCTGTTGCAATGCAGATTTGGAGGGCTACATGAATGATGATGAGGCAGGATGTCAGAGGCCCTTGCATGCCCATGCCTTCTAAGATACAGGGGTTGCAATACTGGCCCTGTTGCAATACAGATCTGGAGGCCTGCTTGAATGATGAGGCATGATGTCTGTAGCTTCTTGCTGCCCAGCCTTTCCAAGAGATTGGGGTTGCAATACTGGCCCTGTTGCAATGCAGATATGGAGGTCTGCATGAATGGTAATGAGGATGGATGTTTAAAGTTCCTTGCAGCCCAGCCCTTCGAAGAGATGAGGGTTATAATACTGACCCTGTTGCAATGCAGATATGGAGGCCTGCATGAATGGTATTAAGGCTGAATGTTTGCATGTCCTTGCAGCCAGCCATTTTGTATTCTGCTTGAATGTTACATCCGCCCTCGGGTAAGTATTTGGCCATGTCATAAGAGGAGCCTGACTAGTAATAAATCTGATCCCTGATACCTTATGAATTGTCTATTAAATCCTCTTTTTGTTTCCTTTAATAGATTCCGAACTTTAGCCGAGCCTGGAGGAATGTAATTCTGGCGCCTTTTCTATCTGGTATGCACACCTGCATTTTTCGTTTTTGGATTATTTTTTATTTTTTTATTTAGTTTGGCTTTTGTAGAGCACAGTCCTAGCGAAGGGCAGCGGAACATCTTACATACAACATAAAAGAGATACATTATGACAGTGTAACGTAAGCATATGGCAGCAGAACCACAACAGAGGTGGCTCGGGGACAGGAGTGCTGAAGAAGTAGGGGCGGGGACTTCAGTTGTACAGTGGGGTGGAGATTGCAACAGGTTAATCTTGTAGCTCAAGCTTGAACAGTTGAGTTTTCAGGTGTTTTCTAAAGAATGAGACTTGGGTGGATCCTGGTGGTTTGTGGGATGTGACTAAAGGCATTCTTTTGCAGTTAATGGCCTTTCATGCAGTTATTCATACTTACAGATTTATCCCTGCTATTTTCTTTAACAGCTTCCTGCCCACCTAGTCCTAAGCAGCTAGAGGCCTGCTATGAGTGCTTTGTGGTTCTGTTGAAGTAAGTTACTGCATGTTTTCATGGTTGCTCCTATTCTCTTTCCCTTCAAGGTATTTTGATTTCTACATGTCAACATAATGAAATGAAAATTGTAGATGTGTCTATCTGATAGACATCTAGCCGCAGATTCCTTACCTTTGAATTTCCCAGGCGTCAGGCTAGATCCGGAAGACTTTTCCTCGAGCAATACCCTTGCCCGCCGGTAGGTGGCATCGGTCTGCTCCGTGTGACGTCGGCGACATCTGCGCAGTAAGTGACACCAGCATCACCTATATAGGCGCCACCTCAGCGTGCTGACGTCAATTCTTTTCTTTCTGCGCTAGCTAGTGCAGATCCTTGAAGAGAGCTACTCTGTCACTTCTTGACAGGTTTTTTCGACATTTTGTCACCGATTTTTGGTGTGTAGTTCCAAACATGTCGAAGAAGACTTCTGGATTCAAACCGTGCGGCGCCTGCCATCGCGCCATGTCGGTGACGAATCCACACTTGATTTATCTCTGGTGCCTGAAGCGCGACCACGACTTGAAGTCGTGCTCTGACTGCCGGGCCATGACTCCGAAAGCTTTGAGGGAGCAGTCCCTAAAGCTGCTTGCTCTCAGCCCCGGTTGAGAGGAACATCTGGGCATTGCTCCAGAAGTCTTAAGTCCTCGTCCTTTCACTCGAAGTCGTCGGGTCAGTCAGGTAAGAGGCATAAGAAACACGATAAGTTGAAGTGTGCTTCAACTTCTCCCTGTCCTTAAGGCTGATGTGGCGGAGGAATCTTTACGCTCTAGGCCTCGTTCTGCAGTACCTGCGCCTGGGTTGGTTCTGCGCTTCTCTGCCTTTCCAGGAGCTGGAGCGGCCCCCGCCCAGCTTAAAGAATTTTATGACACCATGTGCCTCATATTTGGTCGACCTGACTCTGCCGTCGCACCTTCGGGCCCCGGAGGCTCAGAGGGGGCTGCATCGTGTTCTGCTCCGGCCCTGGCGCCGATGTCTCCCAATGGATCCCGTGGTGGATCCAGACCGGTGCTGGTCGTGCCAGTGCGGCCTTCCTCAGTGGCGACCCCCGCCCCAAGACTCCCAACACTGCTGGTGCCCCCAGTGGCGCCAGCCCCATTCTTATCCCCGACAACCCGGAGCCAGATCGGGGCCGGTACAGCACCCTTGGGTCCTAGGTCGGTTCCTCAGCTTTATTTTGAATGGCTGGGAATGAAGGAAGATTGGGATGGGTCACTGGACCCTGTACAAGACCAGCCTGAGCACAAAATGGACTGATATGAGGAAATGGGTGAGGCCAATGGACTGGATCCCTCTCCAGATTCCGGCCTGCTTTCTCCCCCTACCATGGCTACGGAGGAGGGAGCTTCATCTGCTACGGTGGTACGAAGGGCATCCGAGGTCCTGGACCTTCAGCTCCCTTCCGTGGCAGTCGAGACGAATACCTTAACATAGGTCCTGCAGCTGCGTGTCTTCTCCTCGGAACCCCTCCTGCCTTTCAACGAGACCTTGACTGATGTCCTTCTGAAAACCTGGCTCAAGCCCAGCACAGGGGCTCCTGTGATTAGGACTATAGCCCGCTGCCATCAGCCTGCACCGGGCAACCCAAAATTCCTCACCAACCACCCTACCCTTGAGAGCATGGTGGTCCAATCCTCTTCCTCACAAGGCGTGTTCCCTTCCGCACCCCCGGACAGGGAATCCAAGAGGATGGATAGTTGGGGCAAGAAAATGTTTTCTTCCTCCAGCCTTCCATTGCGGTCTGAACACCGCATGACTATTGGGCCGTTAGTCCCAATCCATGTGGGAAACGTTTGAGCAACTGCTGCCACAGGTCCTGGAGGAGGCCCGGGCCATTCTCTCCCAAGCAGTAGCAGACGGGAGAGATGCAGCAAAGTTCACCATTCGTTGTGGGCTTGACACGACCGACTCACTGGGCAGAGCGATGTCGATGGTGACTGTTTGGCGCCATGCCTGGCTGAGAACTTCTGGCTTTTCTGGGGATGTCCAGGCTTCCCTTATGGACATGCTCTTCGTAGACAAGGCAGACATGGCCCTGGAGCACTTTAAGGGCTCAGGGGCTACGGCCAAGTCATTGGACCTCTCAGTGGCCATCCATCCCAGTCTGCCTTCCGCCCCTTTTGTGGCCACGGAAGGAGCTTTCAGCCGTGCTAGCCATATCCCAGCCACAAGACCGTGCAAGTTCAGCAACCTCTGCATGGCCGTGGGGGCAGCTCCTTTCGACCCCGTGGGCCAGGCGGCCAGATGTCGAGTCAGTCCACTCATCCCCCTGCAGCCTCCAAACCTTCCTAGTCCGGCCATTCAAGATCATGGGCGGCCAGTTGGTGGCAGTATCAGCCATCACCTCCACCACTGCCAAAACATCACGTCGGACAGGTGGGTTCTTCAGATAGTCCAAAGAGGCTACTCCCTCCCCTTCGTGACGACCCCTCCCTCCATGCCTCATCTTAAGCTGACGGAGGACTACCTGAACTTGCTTCAGGGGAAAGTCAGGACACTCTTGGCCTAGGGAGCCAGAGAAAGGGTTCCGGCACCAGAAGTAGGCTGTTATGGCTATTCCCGCTACCTTCTGGTCCCGAAAAAAGACAGGGGCCTTCGTCCTATGCCAGATCTGCGAACCCTCAACTACTTCCTCAAAAAGGAAATGTTCAAGATGCTCACTCTGGCTCAGGTCTTGTCTGCCCTAGACCCCAGAGACTGGATGGTAGCGTTGGACTTACAGGACACCTATTTTCTCATTCCCGTCCTGCCTGCTCATTGGCGTTACCTGCAGTTCATGGTAGGCCACTAGCACTTTCAGTTCACTGTGCTCCTCTTTGGCCTTAACAGTGCCCCCCGGGTGTTCACCAAGGTGATGGCGGTGGTCGCAGCTCATCTGCGCAGATCAGGGGTGCCAGTCTTCGCCTATCTTGATGGCTGGCTGTCCTCTCCCACCTCCAGACTACGGCGATCCTCCTGCTTTCGCTGGGGTTAACTATCAACGTGCCGAAGTCACACCTGACTCCCTCTCAGATGCTCCCTTTCATCGGAGCTGTTCTGGACACAGTGCAGTTTCGGGCCTATTATCCCGAGCGGCGAGTCCAGGATATTCAGGCCATGATACAGATGTTTCAGCCTCTATCCTGGATTTCGGTGAGACTGACTCTAAGGTTGCTGGGCCTCATGGCCTCCTGCATACTGCTAGTGACACATGCCAGATGGCATATGCAGGCTCTGCAGTGAAATCTGAAGCTCCATTGGGCGCAGCATCAGGGGAATCTCTCCGACATGGTCCAGATCTTGTAGGGAACTGCACAGGACCTGCAGTGGTGGCTGACCACCGGGAGAGGTGGAGATGAGAGTACTATGGTCTCTTGCGGAATCCGGACTCCACATCAACTTGCTGGAACTCCGAGGTATTCGCTTGGCATTGAAAGCCTTTCTACCCTCCATCAAGCGAAGGCTGGTACACGTGTTCACAGACAACGCCACTGCCATGTGGTACTGTAACAAACAGGGCGGAGTGGGGTTGTGGACCCTTTGTCAAGAGGCCCTGCACCTCTGGATATGGCTGGAACATCAGGGCATATCCCTGGTGGTTCAACACCTGGCTGGCTCTCTGAATGCCAGGCAGACAAACTCGGCTGCAGAAGTCTAGCGGATCAGAAATGGCATATCCATCCAGAGGTGGTGCAAGGTCTCTTTCAGCAGCGGGGAGAGCCTTGGTTAGATCTGTTAGCCACTGTTGAGAACGCGCAATGACAGCAGTTCTGTGCGCTGAAGTTTCCAAGGCAGCTCTCGCTCTGAGATGCTTTTCATCGCGAGTGGAGCTCATGCTTCTTGTACGCCTTTCCTTTCCGCCCATACCACTCCTGCCCAGATTTCTTAAGAAGATCAGGAACGACTGGGCCAGAGTCATCCTTGTGACGCCAGACTGGGCTCAGAGAGTTTGGTATCCCTATCTGTTGAGCATGGCCATCAGTCCTCTGATCAGGCTGCCCCTTCTGGAGGGACCTTTGTCGCCACAGCAGGGGAAGGTTCTCCACCCGAACCTGTCAACGCCCCGCCTTCTTATGTGGAGATTGAGCGGCGACAGTTGACAGCTTTAAACCATCTGCCTGAAGTCTGCAATGTTCTATTGGCAGCCCAGCCTCCCTCCGCCAAGATGGTATACACCGGCTGTTGTAATACATTTGTTACATGGTGTGCATGAGAAACAGAATGATCCCTTCTCTGCCCGCCTTTCTCAGGTCTTGTTGTTTACCCTTACCCTTGCCCAGCAGGGCTCTACATAGGGCACCTTAAAGGGTTACTTATCTGCCATCTACACTATCATGCGGCTGCCAGATCAACCTTCACTCTTCAAATCCCCTATTGTAAATAGGTTACTTAAAGGTCTCCAACACATGTTTCCACAGACTCCATTTGTAATGCCTCAAGGGGACCTTAATTTAGAACGTACTTTTCTGATGCGCGTTCCCTTTGAGCCGCTTCATACCTGCCCTCTTAGGCTTTTCACCATCATGACAGCCTTCCTAGTGGTAATTACATCTGCCTGGAGGGTCAGTGAACTGCAGGTGTTGTCATCTCAGCCTCCATATTTGTCAGACAAGCTGGTCTTTAGGACTAGAGCATCCTTCTCTCTGAAAGTAGTCACCCTGTTCCATGTAGGCTAGCCCATCACGTTGCCTGTCTTTTAAGCCCAGCCTCAGCCCTCTAAAGAAAAGGAGAGACTCCACTGACTGGAACCAAAAAGAGCATTGTTCCACGTAGGGCGACAAATGCAAAAAGAACAGATGATGGATGGAATGCTGATTAAATCAAGCTTCTACCCCCAGTCACAGATCTGGGTTGAATCTATCATATTTTTGCTCGCCACTCCAATTTGGACCCACCCATATGCAATTCAGTCTTGACCCTGCTCCCCATGGGAACAGTCCAGCCTGAACTGCCAGGACAGGGCCTCCCTTGACTGGAAACAAGAATCCTGGGACTGTTCAGCATTCCATCCAGCATCCATTTGTGTTGCTATAGTCGCCCTAAGTATGGAAGGGTATTGCCAGGAGTGGATCCCGTGCTCGCTGTGTCACTGGATTCAAGCTAGCTTGGCTGATATGGGGTGATACCACAAAACCAGTCTCAGGATGCTTATTTTCCGGTCTAGGGAGGACCTGGGCTGGCAGTTCGGGTTGGACTGTTCCCATGGGGCGCGGGGTCAAGACTAATTTGCATATGGCTGGGTCCAAACTGGGGTGGCATGCTGAGCGAAAGACGATGGATTTAACCCAGATCTGTGACTGGGGGTGAAAGTTTGACAATATTCAGCATTCCGTCCATCATCTTTTCGTGATATTAATAAAAAGATGGCAATAGAAATTTTTTCACAAACCTTTATTAAAAGGAAAGGGAATATGCGACATTGTTAACAAATAGGCTGCAATTCAAAGCATAGCAAAAAAAAACTGGCACCGTGCCTTTAAGAGGCTCACAGTACCTCCCGTATCCCATCATGCCCCACAGGTGACAGTTCGGTCCGTTTATTTTCCTGCTCCTGTTGTTAGAATCCTGGAGCACTGAGCTCTGCCTTTTTTGACAATTTTGTCAGAAAAATCTTTCAAAGCTCTCAAAATAAATTCCTTTATTTGTTCTCAGTACCTAGAGTACAGAGAAACCTTTTTCTGGTAGAAAAGGTTCCTTTTCTGGCAAAAATGTCTTTACTCATTGTGAAGTGTCCTGCCTGTGGGGAAAATAAATCCCAGACTGACCCTCACTCAGTCTGTATTGTTTGCCTGCCGGACTCGCATAGTCCTGAGTCCTGTCCTCACTGCCGGAAACTATCTAGGCATACTTTGAAGGACAGGGAAAAGATCAGGCTTCATGCTCTTCAAGAGAGCAGAACTACTGGATCATCAGGAGACCTTGGGGTACATCATTCTTCCTCCAAAGAGCCATCCTCTTATCCAAAAGAACCCCACAGAGGAAGATCTTGTGAGACACCAGAAAAGACGATCCCGATCGTCGTCGAGAGGTATGGAGTTAGAACTGAGAAAATACTGGCATGTTCGCTGTCGGTGTCAAAGACACGGTCGAAGGTGGGGGTCGACTCATCATTCGACGTCGGAGCAAACGCACCACCCGACAGACGAGCTTCACAGTAGCAGCCACCATCGACAAGCAGAAAGCATCATTCATCGACAATTGCATCGCCGCCACAGTCACAGTTGACGGCCAGAAGTCACTCATCGACGGTCATTACTTCTCCGGTCTCTGTTACCCGCTCTGGTGGGGGGCAGTATCACCAATCACCTAAAAGAGTGGAGTGTAATAACAAAAGTCAAATGGGTCTTGAATATTGTTCAGAATGGATATTATCTTCCGTTCAAGTCCCCTCCTCCTCCTGTTCCTCCAACAAAAACATCAAGATTTCAACAAGATCTGTTACAGAAAGGTCCACATTCTTTTACAAAAAAAAGCTATGGAGGAGGTCCCACTTCACCAACAGGGACTGTTGACTTCTTCCTGTTACTTTCTAATGAGAAAGAAAGGACCAAAACAGGGGTTCAGACCCATTTTAGATATATGAATACTGAACAAAAAGAAAAGTTCAGAATGCTGGCTCTTCATCAGGTCTACCCACAACTGCATCAAGGAGACTGGATGTGTTCGATAGATCTCCAAGACTTCTACCTTCACATCCCAATTTCCACAAAACACCGGAAATCTCTGTTTCAAAGTAGGATCTCAACACTATTGGTACAAAGTCCTACCGATCAACCTAAAATGGGATCCACAAACATTGTCCAAATGTGTGGCTACGATCGCAGCATACTTCAGAAAAAAGAAGATCTTTGTCTATCCTTACCTGGACGATTGACTAATAAAAGGTTCATCACCACCAGAGACAGAGAAACATTACCAGATTTATATCAAAATATTAGTCAATCTGGGTTTCCAGAAAGTCTACAGTCGGCCCAGTTCTAAAGATACAATATCTGGGAGCAATACTGGATACACAATCCGCAAAAGTGTATCCTTCGGAAGAGAGACTATTGTCAACCAATTTGAAATGTCACAATCTTCTACAATCTCGCAATCCATCAGCGAGATAAATCGCATCTCTACTGGGGGGTCAGTGGCCTCTTGCATCTTCATTGTCCCTCATGCAAGACTACACTTGAGACCTCTGCAGCAGTGCCTGGAGGACCAGTGGAATCAAATCTCCAACCGCTGGAAGGACAAGCTGACTATTGCAGGCTGCAAGTCAATCTCATTCCTGGTGGTCTCATCAGAAGGACTTGCTGGTAGGGGTACCACTCCATCTGGATGTGCCAAGCCAAATACTGATCACAAATGCGTCTCTCCAGGGATGGGGTGCACATATGGACTCCCTGCAGACCCAAGGAATTTGGCTGGACAAGGAAAAGACTTATCACATCAATATGCTGGAATTGAGAGCAGTTCATCTGGCTCTAAAATCTTTCTTCCTATCAATAACAGCAACCTCTCTCCTTGTTCAAACCAACAACATGACCACGATGCATCACCTGATCAAGCAGGGAGGGACTCATCCTGTCCTTTATTTTTCGAGGCCCAAGCCATTTGGAAATGGTTAATAGCCAATAATCTAATCATAACAGGCATTCATCTACCAGGGGTTTAAAATACCCAAGCAGATTCTCTGTCAGTTTTTTCACGAAAACCATGACTGGATCTTATACGGTGAGGCCTTGCAAGTCGTTTTTCAGGACTGGGGATACCCACAAAGAGACTTGTTCACAGACGCAAATAACAAAAAATGTCAAGATTGCGCATCCAGATTCATCCAACCAGGGTCGAAAGGAAATGCCCTTTTGATAAACTGGTCAGGGAAATATATCTACGCATTTCCCTAAATTCCTCTCATACCAACAGTGATTGTCAAACTGTACAAATCCATATTCAGGATGATATTGATAGCACCAGAATGGCCTCATCTGAAAGAAACACATTAGTTATAGATTCCTTACCTTAGAATTACCCCCAGGCGTCCGACTGGATCCGGAAAGTTTTTTCGTCAGCAATACCTCTGCGCTTCGGAAGGTGGCGCCGGTCAGCTCCGTGTCCGGCGTCGTGGTCGCCGGGATGAGGTCGCGGCAGCTACTTAGACGCCGCCCTCGCGTGCTGACGTCAGTTCTTTCTTTTTCCGCGCCAGCCAGCGCACATCCGGGAAGTCATTTTTTGACTAACTTTTTCTCGACTTTTGTCGACTTCTTTTTTCGAGTCTTCGACTCCGAAAACGTGCACGAGGGATGCCCGGTTTCAAGGCCTGCGGTTCCTGTCATCGCATGATGTCAGTGACGGATCCACACCGCGTGTCTTTTTTTGCCTGTAGTGCGACCACGACCCCAAGTCTTGCTCCGACTGCCGGTCGATGGCGCCGAAGGCTTTGTGGGAGCGGTCCCGAAAGCTGCTTGAACACCGGCAGTCGGCTCCGCGCCGTTCGAGGTCGCGAGGGAGGTCGAGGGACCGGTCGCGGAGCCACCACCATTCCGGCTCGAAGTCTTCGCACTCGGGGTCAGGTAAGTCGAAGCATAAGAAGAAGTCGAAGAAGCATCGTCGCTCTTCGACTTCTCCTCGTCAATTGGCCGATCCGACGAGGCGCGCTGGTGGTGCCACTCCCGCGGCTCCACGCGCGGAGCCCAAAGGGTCGACTCCGAGCTTCCCTCCCTTTCCGGGACCCGGAGCGACCCCCGCCCAGCTACGTACGTTCTACGAGGCGATGCATGCCATCTTTGGGTGGACCGACCCCGCCGGCGCGCCTTCGTGCCCCGCGGACTCGGTTGGGGGGCCTAGGTCTTTGCTGCCGGCGGCTCCGGCCCTGGCGCCGCAGGCCCCCCTTGGATCCAGGCCTGTTGACCTAGTTACGCCTCCACCGGCGCCGCTTCCTATGGCACCACTACCACGCTCGGCGCTGGTCGGCTCCCCGGCTGGCGTGGACCCCGGCCTCCTCCCCGACGTGGACATGGAGCCGGACCGGCGTCGTCCAGCGCTGGGGGGGAGGCGGGTTTATGCCCCTGTTCCCTCCTTGGGTCCCTTTCCAACAACAGTGGCACCCAGAGGACGATGAGGACTGGGCGGGGTCAGGTGACCATTTAACTGACCAGCTAGATTGAGCAGGACTGGAGAGAGGAACTGGGGGATGCCAGTGGTCTTGACACTTCACCCGACCTTGGCATGTTGTCTCCTCCTACCGTGGCTACGGAGGAGGGAGTGTCATACGCTGTGCTGTTGCATAAGGCGGCCGAGGCTCTCAACCTCTAGCTTCCTACGGTGGTGGTCAGGCCACCTCCTGACTGAAGTGCTTCAACCGGCGGCGAGCTCTTCGGAGCCCCTGCTGCCGTTTAATGAGGCCCTCACCGACGTCCTTTTGGGCACGTGGTCCAGGCCCAACACTGGGGCTCCCGTGTACAGGATGATCGCCCGACGCCACCGCCCGGCTTCGGGCGACCCCACTTTCCTCTCCCAACACACCACCCTGGAGAGCTTGGTGGTCCAAGCCTCCACCTCCAAAAGCGCCTTCCCTACCGCTCCACCAAAAAGGGAATCCAAGAAGCTGGACCATCTTGGCAAGAAAATGTTCTCTTCCGCCAGCTTAGGACTGCGGTCCGTAAACACCGCATGTCTCTTGGGCCATTATTCGCACTCAGTGTGGGATACGGTGGAGCAAGTGCTGCCTCAGTGTCCGGAGGAGGCCCGGGCAGTGCTCTCCCAGACTGTCGCCGCCGGGAGAGATGCAGCAAAGTTTACGACCCGTTGTGGGCTGGACACCGCCGACTATCTGGGCAGGACCATTTCAACGTCGGTAGCGCTTCGCCGCTACGCCTGGCTGAGGTCCACTGACTTTTCAGGGGATGTCCAGAACACCTTGATGGACATGCCCTTTGATGGCCATCGCCTTTTTGGGGACAAAGCAGACAACGCCCTAGAGCGCTTCAATGACTCACGAGCTACGGCAAGTCCTTGGGCCTCTCCTCCCGTCCGGCGCAGTCTGCTTTTCGCCCCTTTCATGGCTACGTGAGGGGTGCCCCGCTACATCTAACCCAGGGCCACAGGCCGCAGCAAGTTACCCAGCCTTCTCGCGGCCGGGGACGTGTAAACAACCGGCGAGGTTCCGGGGGCCAGCGGGCGGGCCGGTCCACCAACCCCCCCCCCCTCTTCAGCAGCCTCCAAACCCTCCTAGTCTGACCTTTCAGGCCCATCAAACGCCAGTGGGCGGCAGGATTCGCCATCACCTCTCCCACTGACGCACCATCACTTCGGACAGGTGGGTTTTGCAAATAGTCCGAAGGGGCTACTCCCTCCCCATCGAGACTACCCGTCCAGCCATGCCACTGCGATACCACCGCCTGTCGGAGGATCATCTGGCCCTTCTCCAGCAGGAAGTTACAGCTCTTTTGGCCAAGGGAGCCATCGAGCGCGTTCCTGTCCCAGAAGTAGGTCGTGGTTGTTACTCCCACTACTTTCTGGTTCCCAAGAAAGACAAGGGCCTGCGTCCTATCTTAGACCTCAGGGACGTCAATCGCTTCCTCCGGAAGGAGAAGTTCAAAATGTTGGCGCTTGCTCAGGTCTTGTCTGCCCTCGACCCGCAAGACTGGAAGGTAGCGTTGGACTTGCAGGACGCTTATTTTCACATACCCGTCCTGCCGGCCCACCGGCGTTACCTGCGATTCACGGTAGGCCACGAGCACTTTCAGTTCACCGTGCTCCCCTTTGGCCTTACCTGCGCCACTCAGGTGTTCACGAAAGTGATGGCGGTGGTCGCAGCTCATCTGCGCAGATCAGGGGTTTCAGTCTTCCCCTATCTCGACGACTGGCTGTTGAAGGCGGGATCGCCCCAGGCAGTCGTCTCCCACCTCCAGACTACGGTCGACCTCCTGCATATGCTGGGGTTCTCCATCAATGTGCCGAAGTCACACCCGATTCCCTCTCAGAAGCTCCTCTTCATCGGAGCGGTTCTGGACACGATGCGGTTTCGGGTCTATCCTCCCGAACAGCGAGTCCGGGATATTTGGGCTATGATTCCGATCTTTCAACCTCTGTCCCGGGTTTCGGTCAGAATGACCCTGAGGCTGCTGGGCTCATGGCCTCCTGCATCCTGCTGATCGATCATACCAGGTGGCATATGCGGGCTCTGCAGTGGGACCTGAAGTTCCAGTGGGCGCAGCATCAGGGGAATCTGCCCGATTGCGTCCAGATCTCGGAGGGCACTGCTCGACAACTGCAGTGGTAGCTTACGAACCAGGATTGGGGTCAATGGCAGATCCCTCTCCCTTCCCCAACCAGACCACACTGTGGTGACGGATGCCTCCCTTCTGGGATGGGGCGGCCACATGGGAGAGGCGGAGATCAGAGGCCTCTGGTCTCTGGCGGAGTCCGGGCTTCACATCAACCTTCTGGAGCTCCGGGCGATTCGTCTTGCACTGAAGGCATTCCTTCCCTCTGTCCGGGGAAGAGTAGTGCAGGTGTTCACGGACAACACCACCGCCATGTGGTATTGCAACAAACAGGGCGGGGTGGGGTCGTGGACCCTATGTCAGGAGGCCCTCCGCCTCTGGACCAGGCTGGAACATCAAGGCATTTCCTTGGTGGTTCAACACCTGGCAGGTTCTCTGAACGCCAGGGCGGACGAACTCAGCCGCAGGTGCATGATGGATCACGATTGGCGTCTTCACTCGGAGGTGGTGCAAGGTCTCTTTCAACATGGGGAGAGCCTTGGTTAGATCTATTCGCCACCGAAGAGAACGCGCAATGTCAGCAATACTGCGCGTTGGAATTTCCAAGGCGGCACTCGCTCGGCGACGCTTTTCGTCGCGAGTGGAGTTGCGGTCTGTTGTACGCCTTTCCGCCTATACCACTTCTGCCCAGAGTGCTGAAGAAGATCAGGCGCGACCGGGCCCAATTCATTCTTGTGTCTCTGGATTGGGCACGAAGAATCTGGTACCCCGAGCTGCTCAACATGGCCATCGATCCTCCGATCACACTGCCTCTTCGGGAGGATCTTCTGTCGCAGCAGCAGGGGACGGTCCTCCACCCGAACCTGTCCAGTCTCCACCTCCTTGCGTGGAGATTGAGCGGCAGCAGTTGACGTCTTTCGACCTGCCTCCTGAAGTTTCTGACGTAATCTTGGCAGCCAGGCGTCCCTCCACAAAGACGGTATACGCCTGTGTCTTGATAATACAGAATCTTCCATACGGTAGCCCAGCACCCGACGCAGTCAGACTTTAACACAAAACAAACAACACCTTTAGAAAAGGGGTTTTATTTTACAAAATGCAAGGACTCTCTCTTTAGAATAAGGCTTGGGGTTTTATTTAACACAATGCTCTCTAACGGAAAAAGCTTTCCCAGATGCCAAATGCACAAGATTCAAATATACAAAGATATATATATATATATATATATATATGTTTATATGCAAGCAATAATCTAAATGCATGAATAATACTGATTGATAAACAAGCAGCAAATAATATGAGATAAGACTCAAGCAAATATACTGGATGTCCTGCAAGAGATCAGAAAACTATATATACATCAAATGAGTACTTTGGAGGTGCACCTTGACTCACTCACACATCACAAAGAAAACACACTCACACATCAAATGATCACAGCCACTGGCTCACAACAGAATGGCAATAATCAAAACTCAATACATCACCTGGTGTAAAACACTGCATCTCAGACTGGGGAAGTAAACAGCCGTGGTTTGAGAGCCTCCGCATCCAGGGTCCACGCTCCGAGATTGACGCTTCCGTCCTCGCTCGGATTCCAAAACTCCCGGTCTCTAAGTCCACAACCCTCAGCTTTAAACACACCAGAAGGTTCGAGAAAGACCTCCTCCGGGCCAGAGGAATCTTACCAGAACTGCCCAGGTTCCAAGCAAGCATTCCCATGGCAGGAAGGCGCTCTCACGTCCCCTTCTCCAAATCTCGCATGTTGCAGCCTCTATCTTGACGAAGCTCACAAAAGCCTTTCAGAGTACATAAACAATCCCTCACAAAAACAGAAAGACCTTGAACGTGAATAACCCAAGCAACTTGCAAGCGCTGCTGTGCACGCAGAAAAGCTGAAGCAAGGCAAAGTCAGGAAAAAGGATGACATGAGGCCATGTCAAAGCAAATAGTAAGCACTTCATAATTCTCATTAATGTACAACACCGAGCACATGTGTGCATCACTGCCCACAACACTGCACTTCCAGACCAAAAAGTACATTCCACAACTCTCTCTCCCTTTCATGCTTTTAAATGCACATCCCACATGCTCTGCTCTTGGCAAGGCTGTTTTACTCCGTGACAGCTCCCACTGAAAGACAGCAAGATTACAAGAAAGAAGAGAAGCAGGCATATGCAGGACCGTCTCGTACATCCAGGCTAGGATAAAATAACACACTAAAGTCAGTTAAAATAATGGTAGTCAAAGGTCATCACTGGGTGTCAAACCACAAGAGTGCCTCTAGCACTACATTCCACCCCATGACCTTTGACTATCATCACCTATATATATCAAAAACTGAACCTCTTAACTGAAAGCACAACTATGATTGAAAAACTGCATTTCTTAACTGAAAGCACAACTATGTTTGAAGATCTGCATTTCTTAACTGAAAGCACAACTATGATTGAAGAGCTGCATTTCTTAACTGAAAGCACAACTATGATTAAAACACATGTTGAAGCAGTAACATTATAAACTCATGTGCTGAACTGAAAGCACAAGTATAATGGAAACACACATTAAAACAGTGAAATCATAAAAGCATGCAATAATCATTTCAAAGCATGTAAAAATAGCTCCTGCATATCTAGATACTCAGCAAGAATAAATGTTTGATGGATACACAAAATAAATGATGCAAATAGAATCAAGCATATGAACTCAGTAATGCTCCTAATGTCTCAAATGGCTAATACTGGAACTTCTACTGTTGAAGCAACCAAACTTATATATTGTGCTAAAAAATAAAGGCAACATCATCATTTTCTTTAAACCAAAAAACCATCTACTTCACTTCAATTCTACAACATTTTTGTTGTTCTTTTTTTTTTTTTCTTCATACTGAACAAATAATGTCCTTCTGTGTGAAAGACACACAGCCTTCTTGCATTTAAAAATATAACTGTTTTTTAACTTCATGTTTATGATATCAGTTCATCGGTCTTGGGTTGGTACGACTGTCTGGTTTGTTCAGCCACAGGATGTCAGCTTGCACCATCCGGTGATCACTCCAGGGTTGGGGAGGGAGGGTAGGGGTGGGGTCCCACACAGACACGGGCATCCACTCGCAGGACAGGGGCACCAACACATCGCGGTATGATCTGTAAAAGAAACCAGCATCACTCTTCTTGCAAAAAACATTTTTCAAAAAGCGCACGTTTTCCTTTCTCTGTTGTGAGTCTGAAGGCACAATATTATCATTCCTGTCTGCACGGTTCTCTGCTGGCTCTGGGGAATTATCTCTTGTGCATACTGACACATAAGAATCACAGTTTTAGGTAAATCTAGGGGAATATGCATCCCTTCATTCTCTGCCCACCTGTTTGTATGGTCTTTCTCTCCTAGGTGCTTGTATTTAGTCATGTACACCAAATCTGAATCGTGTGTCACCACCTCTGTCTCCAAGATTTTAGCCTTTTCATCTGTAAGGGAATTAAATCTTCTGTCATGCACAGTAGCTGCGCTTTGCAGTACAATCTGCCACTTCACTGGGGAATCCTGTGTCTCAAACTCCACCCCTGGACTTTCTATTGGGACCTGCACAAACTGTTCATGCAAAACTGCAGTTTCTGTCTGTATATGCCACTTTATAACTGTTGCTTCATCCCATTGCATTTGAAGAGATTCAAAAGTGAAAATTACAGTGTCTTATTGTCATCTGCCCAATGTCTTTCAATGCGCAAAAGCATCTGTATTTGTGTAGCATTAAGAGATGTTACAGTCCACAACTTTAAAAGCATACTTTTCTTTCCCTGTGTTTCACAAGTACTAAAAATAGCACACTGCTCCTGGACTGGCACACAAGATACACTGTCACATTTCTGAATTGACCACATTTTAAAAACATTCTGCACAGTCTGTTGTGCAGATTCAAAAGCACATTGCTGCATTTCTTTTTCAAAATAGCGTTTTTCCATGTAGAGCAAGATTCATCATTCACTGACGTCTAATTTATACCTGAAACCCACGATTGCTAATTCTAAGAGACTGGTCTGTTCATCTTCCTGCACATTCACATTTTCTCGGTTCAAATTAATTTCTGGCTGAGGAACGTTCTCAAAAGAATTAATTAAGACCTCTTGTGAAGCCTCCATGTTAACTGGCAACATCTCGAAGTTCACGTTTTTATCATACGACTCATCCTGGCTATCAGAATAGCTGGTCAAAACAAACGGCTTCAGAGCTTGGTACATGTTTAACTCTTTTTTCAAAGACTTGTTTTCAAACTGAGCGTCAGCCAACTCTCGTCTCAGCTCACTACATTCTTTTTCTAAATGTTCACATTTTTGATACATGCTAAACAATGCATTCTAAATGACACCACTGTTTCTGTCTGAAATACCAAGTTGTTTTCCCTCTTCAAATAACTCAGTTGGCATCTGGGACTCTGCACCTGAAAACATAGGCATTTTACAGAGCATTTTCCCCTTTTAATTTTCTTTTCGAATCCTGTGAAAGTGACGCCAAAATGTCTTGATTGCGCCTATCAGATAATACAGAATCTTCCACACGGTAGCCCAGCACCCGGCACAGTCAAAGACTTTAACACAAAACAAACAACACCTTTAGAAAAAGGGTATTATTTTACAAAATGCAAGGACTCTCTTTAGAATAAGGCTTGGGGTTTTATTTAACACAATGCTCTCTAACGGAAAAAGCTTTCCCAGATGCCAAATGCACAAGATTCAAATATACAAAGAGCTATATATGTTTATATGCAAGCAATAATCTAAATGCATGAATAATACTGATTGATAAACAAGCAGCAAATAATATGAGATAAGACTCAAGCAAATATACTGGACGTCCTGCAAGAGATCAGAAAGCTATATATACATCAAATGAGTACTTTGGAGGTGCACCTTGACTCACTCACTCACACATCACAAAGAAAACAATCTCACTCACACATCAAATGATCACAGCCACTGGCTCACATCACAATGGCAATAATCAAAACTCAATACATCACCTGGTGCAAAACACTGCATCTCAGACTGGGGAAGTAAACAGCCATGGTTTGAGAGCCTTAGTAACCAGGGTCCACGCTCCGAGATAGACGCGTCCGTCCTCGCTCGGATTCCAAAACTCCCGGTCTCTAAGTCCACAACCCTCAGCTTTAAACACACCAGAAGGTTCGAGAAAGACCTCCTCCGGGCCAGAGGAATCTTACCAGAACTGCCCAGGTTCCAAGCAAGCATTCCCATGGCAGGAAGGCGCTCTCACGTCCCCTTCTCCAAATCTCGCATGTTGCAGCCTCTATCTTGACGAAGCTCACAAAAGCCTTTCAGAGTACATAAACAATCCCTCACAAAAACAGAAAGACCTTGAACGTGAATAACCCAAGCAACTTGCAAGCGCTGCTGTGCACGCAGAAAAGCTGAAGCAAGGCAAAGTCAGGAAAAAGGATGACATGAGGCCATGTCAAAGCAAATAGTAAGCACTTCATAATTCTCATTAATGTACAACACCGAGCACATGTGTGCATCACTGCCCACAACACTGCACTTCCAGACCAAAAAGTACATTCCACAACTCTCTCTCCCTTTCATGCTTTTAAATGCACATCCCACATGCTCTGCTCTTGGCAAGGCTGTTTTACTCCGTGACAGCTCCCACTGAAAGACAGCAAGATTACAAGAAAGAAGAGAAGCAGGCATATGCAGGACCGTCTCGTACATCCAGGCTAGGATAAAATAACACACTAAAGTCAGTTAAAATAATGGTAGTCAAAGGTCATCACTGGGTGTCAAACCACAAGAGTGCCTCTAGCACTACATTCCACCCCATGACCTTTGACTATCATCACCTATATATATCAAAAACTGAACCTCTTAACTGAAAGCACAACTATGATTGAAAAACTGCATTTCTTAACTGAAAGCACAACTATGTTTGAAGATCTGCATTTCTTAACTGAAAGCACAACTATGATTGAAGAGCTGCATTTCTTAACTGAAAGCACAACTATGATTAAAACACATGTTGAAGCAGTAACATTATAAACTCATGTGCTGAACTGAAAGCACAAGTATAATGGAAACACACATTAAAACAGTGAAATCATAAAAGCATGCAATAATCATTTCAAAGCATGTAAAAATAGCTCCTGCATATCTAGATACTCAGCAAGAATAAATGTTTGATGGATACACAAAATAAATGATGCAAATAGAATCAAGCATATGAACTCAGTAATGCTCCTAATGTCTCAAATGGCTAATACTGGAACTTCTACTGTTGAAGCAACCAAACTTATATATTGTGCTAAAAAATAAAGGCAACATCATCATTTTCTTTAAACCAAAAAACCATCTACTTCACTTCAATTCTACAACATTTTTGTTGTTCTTTTTTTTTTCTTCATACTGAACAAATAATGTCCTTCTGTGTGAAAGACACACAGCCTTCTTGCATTTAAAAATATAACTGTTTTTTAACTTCATGTTTATGATATCAGTTCATCGGTCTTGGGTTGGTACGACTGTCTGGTTTGTTCAGCCACAGGATGTCAGCTTGCACCATCCGGTGATCACTCCAGGGTTGGGGAGGGATGGTAGGGGTGGGGTCCCACACAGACACGGGCATCCACTCGCAGGACAGGGGCACCAACACATCGCGGTATGATCTGTAAAAGAAACCAGCATCACTCTTCTTGCAAAAAACATTTTTCAAAAAGCGCACGTTTTCCTTTCTCTGTTGTGAGTCTGAAGGCACAATATTATCATTCCTGTCTGCACGGTTCTCTGCTGGCTCTGGGGAATTATCTCTTGTGCATACTGACACATAAGAATCACAGTTTTAGGTAAATCTAGGGGAATATGCATCCCTTCATTCTCTGCCCACCTGTTTGTATGGTCTTTCTCTCCTAGGTGCTTGTATTTAGTCATGTACACCAAATCTGAATCGTGTGTCACCACCTCTGTCTCCAAGATTTTAGCCTTTTCATCTGTAAGGGAATTAAATCTTCTGTCATGCACAGTAGCTGCGCTTTGCAGTACAATCTGCCACTTCACTGGGGAATCCTGTGTCTCAAACTCCACCCCTGGACTTTCTATTGGGACCTGCACAAACTGTTCATGCAAAACTGCAGTTTCTGTCTGTATATGCCACTTTATAACTGTTGCTTCATCCCATTGCATTTGAAGAGATTCAAAAGTGAAAATTACAGTGTCTTATTGTCATCTGCCCAGTGTCTTTCAATGCGCAAAAGCATCTGTATTTGTGTAGCATTAAGAGATGTTACAGTCCACAACTTTAAAAGCATACTTTTCTTTCCCTGTGTTTCACAAGTACTAAAAATAGCACACTGCTCCTGGACTGGCACACAAGATACACTGTCACATTTCTGAATTGACCACATTTTAAAAACATTCTGCACAGTCTGTTGTGCAGATTCAAAAGCACATTGCTGCATTTCTTTTTTCAAAATAGCGTTTTTCCATGTAGAGCAAGATTCATCATTCACTGACGTCTAATTTATACCTGAAACCAACGATTGCTAATTCTAAGAGACTGGTCTGTTCATCTTCCTGCACATTCACATTTTCTCGGTTCAAATTAATTTTTGGCTGAGGAACGTTCTCAAAAGAATTAATTAAGACCTCTTGTGAAGCCTCCATGTTAACTGGCAACATCTCGAAGTTCACATTTTTATCATACGACTCATCCTGGCTACCAGAATAGCTGGTCAAAACAAACGGCTTCAGAGCTTGGTACATGTTTAACTCTTTTTTCAAAGACTTGTTTTCAAACTGAGCGTCAGCCAACTCTCGTCTCAGCTCACTACATTCTTTTTCTAAATGTTCACATTTTTGATACATGCTAAACAATGCATTCTAAATGACACCACTGTTTCTGTCTGAAATACCAAGTTGTTTTCCCTCTTCAAATAACTCAGTTGGCATCTGGGACTCTGCACCTGAAAACATAGGCATTTTACAGAGCATTTTCCCCTTTTAATTTTCTTTTCGAATCCTGTGAAAGTGACGCCAAAATGTCTTGATTGCGCCTATCAGATAATACAGAATCTTCCACACGGTAGCCCAGCACCCGGCACAGTCAAAGACTTTAACACAAAACAAACAACACCTTTAGAAAAAGGGTATTATTTTACAAAATGCAAGGACTCTCTTTAGAATAAGGCTTGGGGTTTTATTTAACACAATGCTCTCTAACGGAAAAAGCTTTCCCAGATGCCAAATGCACAAGATTCAAATATACAAAGAGCTATATATGTTTATATGCAAGCAATAATCTAAATGCATGAATAATACTGATTGATAAACAAGCAGCAAATAATATGAGATAAGACTCAAGCAAATATACTGGACGTCCTGCAAGAGATCAGAAAGCTATATATACATCAAATGAGTACTTTGGAGGTGCACCTTGACTCACTCACTCACACATCACAAAGAAAACAATCTCACTCACACATCAAATGATCACAGCCACTGGCTCACATCACAATGGCAATAATCAAAACTCAATACATCACCTGGTGCAAAACACTGCATCTCAGACTGGGGAAGTAAACAGCCATGGTTTGAGAGCCTCAGTAACCAGGGTCCACGCTCCAAGATAGACGCGTCCATCCTCGCTCGGATTCCAAAACTCCCGGTCTCTAAGTCCACAACCCTCAGCTTTAAACACACCAGAAGGTTCGAGAAAGACCTCCCCCAGGCCAGAGGAATCTTACCAGAACTGGCCAGGTTCCAAGCAAGCATTCCCACGGCAGGAAGGAGCTCTCACGTGCCCTTCTCCAAATCTCGCATGTTCCAGCCTCTATCTTGACGAAGCTCACAAAAGCCTTTCAGAGTTCATAAACAATCCCTCACAAAAAAAGAAAGACCTTGAACGTGAATAACCCAAGCAACTTGCAAGCACTGCTGTGCACGCAGAAAAGCTGAAGCAAGGCAAAGCCAGGAAAAAAGGATGACATGAAGCCATGTCAAAGCCAATAGTAAGAACTTCATAATTAACAACTTGCAAGCGCTGCTGTGCACGCAGAAAAGCTGAAGCAAGGCAAAGTCAGGAAAACGGATGACATGAGGCCATGTCAAAGCCAATAGTAAGCACTTCATAATTCTCATTAATGTACAACACCGAGCACATGTGCATCACTGCCCACAACACTGCACTTCGAGACCAAAAAGTACATTCCACAACTCTCTCTCCCTTTCATGCTTTCAAATGCACATCCCACACACTCTGCTCTTGGCAAGGCTGTTTTACTCCGTGACAGCTCCCACTGAAAGACAGCAAGATTACAAGAAAGAAGAGAAGCAGGCATATGCAGGACCCTCTCGTATATCCAGGCTAGGATAAAATAACACACTAAAGTCAGTTAAAATAATGGTAGTCAAAGGTCATCACTGGGTGTCAAACCACAAGAGTGCCTCTAGCACTACAGCCTGCAGGTGGAACAAATTTGTGGCATGGTGCAGCAGCAAAGGCTGTGGATCCTCTTTCTGAAGTACTCTTGTTCCTTCTCTTTAGCCCAGCAGGGCTCTGCTCTGGGCACTATCAAGGGCTACCGTTCAGCCATCTCTGCCTTCCTTCGGCTGCCAGATCAGCCTTCTCTTTTCAAGTCCCCGGTAGTTAACCATTTCTTAATAGGCTTAACACATCTTTTTCCTCCAATCCCTTTCGTTATGCCTCAGTGGGACTTGAATCTTGTGCTAAATTATTTGATGTGCGCTCCCTTTGAGCCGCTTCATAACTGTCCTTTACGTCTCTTGACTCTTAAGACTGCTTTCCTGGTAGCCATCACTTCTGCTAGAAGGGTGAGTGAGCTCCAGGCTCTTTCCTCAAAACCTCCTTTCTTGTCTGTTCATCCGGACAAGGTGGTTCTCAGGACCCGTCCATCCTTTCTTCCTAAGGTGGTCACTGCCTTCCACATCGGGCAGACCATTACTTTGCCCACCTTCTTTCCGCCTCCTTCAAAGGAAGAAGAAAGGCTCCACCGTCTGGACCCAAAACGTGCACTCTCCTTCTATCTGGATCGCAAAAAGCAGTTCCGGGTGGATGATCAACTTTTTGTTGGTTATGTGGGTGCAAAGAAGGGTCGGGCCGGTCACAAACGCACCATTTCTCGATGGGTCATGTTGGGTATTAAGGCTTGTTACTCTCTAGCTAAAAAGGAGCCTCCAGTCGGGCTACGCGCTCACTCCACCAGGGCGACGGCAGCCACTACTGCCTTGGGAAAGGGAGTGCCTCTGAATGACATCTGTCAGGCAGCCACGTGGGCATCGTTGCACACGTTCACCAAACACTACTGCCTGGACAGCCAAGTCCGGAGAGACGGCTTCTCCAGGATATTCTGGTGTGATCTTGGTTCGCAGACCCACCACCGGGGTTGGTATTGCTGGGGTATCTATTCTAAGGTAAGGAATCTATAACTAAAACAAAGTTGGAGTGGTGCACTACTCAGGTGAAATTTCTCATTAAGTCACATAGATTTGTTTTGTTGTGTCAATAAATCCTTTATTCTCAATGTCATCCGACAGTAAAAAGTTCCAGCCAACGCGTTTCGTTCATTTGAAAATGAACTTCTTCAGGGCTGTAAGTTACAATGTATAAAAAACATAAATATATTTACAAACGTTTAATTTCACTCAACATAGAACATTGCTAAAAAGAGACATGATGGCAAAGGGCATATGACAAGGCAACAACGTAAAAACAAAGGCATATGGCAAGACCCAAACGCACATAGTCATACATATAAAGACATATGTGTACAAAACATACATAAAAATACATAAAGACACTAAACAGTCTCCTAGATCTGCGTTTGTAGCGCGTTTCCAGGGCATAGAAAAAAGACTAACTGTGGTCTTGTGAGGGGAACTTTCCCAATAAAAAGGTAAAGGGAAAAGAAAAGTGATTCTGGTGATGGGAACCCCTTGCGGTTTGGGGAGATCCCTCCCTGGTGAAATGAGTCGGGGTGCATGGCAATGGTATGCAATATGGCAAACAAAGTAAATGGTGTCTGTACATACCAATGGGTGGTTCGTGATCGGTGGGGAGAGATGGTCCTTAGATCCCCATATTTTATCTCAAGAGCGAAAAGCGAGCTTGTTCAGGTGTGCTCGTGGTGTTAGTTGCCAAACAATGTTTGTTGGGGACACGCAAATTAATGCGATAGCGAAGGCCTCCTTGATAAGGGCCAGCAACAGTGGTTCTGAGGAAAAAAACGGAGTAAGAATGAACAAACAGTGAAAGGGAACGGCGATAGGAAGGGAGGTCAGGGTGAAAAAGAAGGGTGGTGGAGGGGGAAGTGGAGTGAGGAGCGTGGTGGGCAGAGGGTCGTGAAGGAAAGATAACAAGCATGTAATTGGCGGTGACAAAGCACGCACGTGCTAAAGTCATCAGCGCAAGGAATGAAAGCGGGCCAAAGGCCGAGAGTCCTATGGGTGCACGCGTCCTGCCCGGAAAACACTGGGGGATAGGTGTGGAATTTCATGGTAACCTGAAAAGAGGGGTGTGAGCCATGGGAAGGGGTCCGCGGTGAGCGCGAGACCCGAAAAGGCAGCAGTGGAGCAGGAGAGGCTGCGGGTAAGGGTGTGCACGAAAATGAACTGTGCACAAGTAGGGCCATGCGGCGGGTAACTGAAAGAGATGCGGCTGGCGGGATAGTAGCGTCGGAAGCAAAAGAGCCAAAGGGGCGCCTGTGTATATGCTGCTAATATAATAAAGATGAAACTAAGGTGGTAGAGAGGAAGATAAGCCTGTGCCGGCCGCTGGGAGACTACTGAAAAACAGAGTGGGGGCATAGTAATCAGCGAGAGTCCAATAGTAAAGTAAAAGCTGGGAGGAGAGAAAAAGTATAAACCAAAATGTGACCCAGTGCGCATCCAAGATTGGGTAGGTGAAACCCGTCACAGAAAGTTGGTGCGTGGGATCTGGTCGGTAGGGTGATAGGAGAGGGAAAAGCTCGTACCTGAGGTGCAGAACGCTTATGTCAGTCCTGCTCGAAACCAAGTGATGCCTAAGGTGGCGTCCCAGCAGTATATGCCTGGAAACGCGGGAAAAGAAGTGGGCGGACATAGATGAAAGACTGAAAGACTAAAAAGGGCCTCCTGTGGCTGACGGAGAGGCAGATGTATCTGTGTATCTATCGGCATGTCTGACAAGAATGAGCGTCAGTACATGTTGCCAAACTCAAAAAGAAGGGTAGGTGATGGGGAAGGGATGGGATAAAAAGAGATGAAAGACTGTAACGCTTGTGCGTTGGAGGAGGGGCACCATGGGGCATGATGCACGATGGTGCGCTGGGTATAAAGAAGCGAATGTATCTGTATATCTATCAGTATTACTGACAGGAAAGTGTCAGCAAAGGTTACCAACCAAGTTATGGTGATGGGGAAGGGACGGGAGTGAGGGGGGATGAGAGAATATGACGCATGTTCGTTGGAAGAGGTGCACCATTTGGCATAATATGCGATGGTGCGCTGGGTGTAACTAAGTGGTACATGCTGCAGTAGTGCACGTATCAGAAAGTGAAATGAGTAAAATTGATATAGGAAATAGACATGAACATGGACCTACAAAGGAAGAGTGAGTAAAAGGGATAAAAGATGGCGACGCCTGGTTGGTGGCAGTCAGAAAACGGAGCTGTGACGAGGCGGTACATGCTCGTGGTGCACGTGCCAGAAGGAAAATAAAAAATTATATAGAGAATGGGCAAGAGGAAGAGTGGGTAAGAGGGATAAAAGACAACGAAGTCTGGTCGGTGGCAGTCTGTAAAGGAGAGACAGCTCCAGATGTCTGGAGGCATTGGCAAAACGGTGCCTGGGAAGGGAGCATTTATTTAAAAAAATAGTGAAACTCATGGTCAGTGTTATGCCCCTTCTTTACCAAATCAAGTCTACAAATCCATTTGGCCTCCGCTCTCCTTCGTGTCAATTCTCTATCCCCCCCCACGGTTGTTAAGTGGGATGTGTTCAATGCCAAAGAAACTGAATTTGATGGGTCCTGTGTGTGTGGTGCGATAGTGCTCTGTCATCGGGTATCTATCATCACCATTAAGTAGGGCCCTGCGATGTTCCTGGATTCTGGTTTTAAGACTGCGCACAGTGCTTCCCACATAAATCATGCTGCATGAGCATTCTAGAATGTAAATCACAAACGGTGTATTGCAGTTAATGTGGTGTTTGATTTCGTGTGTGAAGTTGGAATTATAACAGTTCTTTGCGCTTGTTTTGGCCCAAGCAGCAAATGTTGCAGTTGGTGCAGGTAAAAAAGCCATGACGTGTTTGTGGCAACCATGTGCTAGTGGTTCCTTTGTTGGCTCTGATGTAGCTGGGTCATAGGGAGCTCCTCAGGGTGCGCCCCCTCCTGAAGATCAATGAGGGGTTGTCATTGATGTGGGGGCATAATGTGGGAATTTCAACCAATAGGTGCCAATGTTTTCTGAAGGCCCTAAAAATCCGGTCACTGTGTGCCGTGTAGTTGGTAAAAAAGGCTATTCTTTCTCTGTGGTGTTCTTTGGTGTGGTGTTTCCCTGTCCTTTCTGATGGACTGGTTGTGAGTGTGTCCGATCTGGAAAGGCTCAGTGCTCTCTGCTCTGCTCTGTCCAAAATCCTATGGTCATAGCCCCTTTGTTTGAAACGTTCCTTGATGTCCGATATATTTTCTTTGAACCCCTCCTCCTCACTGCATGCGCGTCGTGCCCGGACCATTTCCCCATAAGGGATGTTGGAAATGACTGATTTAGCTTGGGCACTTCCCGCGTGGAGTATGCTGTTGCAGGAGGTAGGTTTCCTGTACAGAGTGCTGTGTACCACCCCATCTCTGACAAAAAAGTGAATGTCCAGAAACTCAATGTGTTCTAGGTGGTGCTGCATGGTGAGTTGGACATTAAAGGGATTGTTGTTGAGGTAAGTGAGGTATTCGTTAAGGAGTACTTCTGAGCCAGACCATAGACAGATGATATCGTCTATGTACCTCCCCCAATATACAATGTGTTTGGTCCAGGGGGAGGCACCTCTGGCCCAGGCATGCTCCTTCTCGTACCACCCCGTGAAGAGCCCAGCGTACGAAGGAGCGAATCTCGAACCCATGGCAGTCCCCTGTAGTTGGTGGTACCACCTCTCGTTGTGTTTGAAAAGGTTTTTAGTGAGAATCAGCTCGATCATATCCATGATCATGTTATTATATGCGTAGTGGTCTGCCCCTTCTGTGTCTAAGTAATGACGGGTTACCAACATGCCAACGTTTTTGTGGATGCATGTGTAAAGTCCTACCACATCTAAGGTAACAAATCTATAACTAACGTGTTTCTTTCAGATACACAAGTTACTTACCTTCGGTAACAGTATATCTGTAAGAAACATCAGTTAGTTATAGATTCCTTACCGCCCCACCCATCCTCCCCGTTCTGCGAACTGATTTCAAGGGTAAGGACATCCTTTCAGGGCCCTAGTTTTGTGCACCAATGGTCCGTGTCTTGCATGGCTCTGCGTTTCTGATGCAGAAAGTCGTGTACAGAACTGACGTCAGCGCGCGAGGGCGGCGTCTAAGTAGTTGCGGCGACGTCATCCTGGTGACCACGATCCGGACGCGGAGCCGACCGACGCCACCTTCCGACGCGCAGAGGTACTGCTGACAAAAAAACTTTCCGGATCCAGTCTGACGCCTGGGGGTGATTCTAAGGTAAGGAATCTATAACTAACTAATGTTTCTTACAGATATATCGTTACCGAAGGTAAGTAACTTGTGTGTCAGTGGTGGTTCACGGACCTTCTACACCTCTCAGAACGACCACACAGGAGATTGCCATGCAGACAGGATCTCCTGTACAAGTTTGGAGGAGCCATCACTGAACTTGACAGTATGGCTCCTGAATTCCTCCAATATGAGCACCTAGGTCTTTCTCAAGACTGTAAGGACATTTCAAGAGAGGCTAAAACACCTTCCACTAGAAAATCATATGCCTTTAATTGAAAGAGGTTTTATTTATGGTGCATTCAAACAAACCCAATCCAATTTTGGGTCAAGAAGATATGGTTATACTGTATCTTCATTTAGCTAAATCTGGCCTAGGAATTTATTTTATTAAAGTGTATCTTGTGGCTATTACAGCCTATAGAAAATCTCCATCACCGACATCTTTCTTCAAAATGCCGGTGATCAAAGACTTCTTAGAAGGGCTTAAGAAAGTGTTACCTCCAATTAGATCACCCTCTCCTCCATGGAGATTTAGGGCAACATGTACGACCATTTCATTTAGCAACTCGCACATTGTAATATTTTGCGACTCTCAATTAGCGAGTCGCAAAATGAAATGTACAACAGTGTCTCAGACACTGTTTGCGATTCCCAAATGGGCCTCATTTTAATATTCATTAGGCAGGTCGCAATTTGTGACCCATTGGGAATGAACAGCACTCACAGGGATGGTGGCCTGCTGGGGTCAGCAGGCTACCATGCCTGTGACTGTTTTTTCAATCAAGCAGCTTTTTTTAATGCAGCCCGTTTTCCTTAAAGAAAAACGGGATGGATTTTAAAAAGAAAAATGAAACGTTTCTGTCTGTGGGACCACTGTCTGCTCTTGAAAAACATTTTCGCTGCCTTCGAGTTTGTGACTGGCTTACCACCTACTTGAAGTAGGCGGTAAACTGTGATTGTTTTGCGACCGCATTCCAGTCGCAAAACAATCCTGCATCCCCCTGCGACTCGCTGTTAGGATGGGGAGCCCTTGGCACGCCGCTTCCTAATAGCGACCGACAAACCCTGTTTTGCAAGTTGGTAACAGGTTACTGACTCTCAAAATAGGGTTGATACATGCTACAGGCCGTTTTAGCGGACGCAAATGGCCCAATTCACCGTTTGCAACTGCTAAACATGGTCGTACATGTAGCCCTAAATGTTGTCCTTTCGAAATTAATGGGTTTCCCATTTGAACCTATCCATAAAGCCTCTTTGCAGCATCCGTCACGGAAAGCGACTTTTCTGGTGGCCATCACTTCAGCACGTAGGGTTAGTGAAATTCAGGCACTAAGCTCTGAAGAGCCGTACACAGTTTTTCACGGCAATAGAGTTATGATGAGAACTCATCCCAGCTTCCTTCCGAAGGTAGTGTCAGACTTCCACATTAATCAAAACATGTCATCACCTAATTTTTTTTCCTAGTCCTTCTACTCTAGCTGAAAGGGCTTTATACGCTCTTGATATGTAAAGGGTTCTGAAGTTCTGCCTAGATATATCCAATAACCTTATGAGGTCAGATTACCTCTTCATTAATTATGGCCCAGTGAGAACAGGTTTGGTATCATCAAAATGGACTATGGGCCTGATTTAGAATTCAACAGATGGGTTTCTCCATCACAACGGTGATGGATAGCCCATCCGCCGAAATATAAATCCCATTGTATCCTATGGGATTTATATTTCGGTTGATGGAATAGCTGTCACCGTTGTGACAGAGTAACCCGTTCCCCAAAATCTAAATCAGGCTCCCTATCTAGGCGGATAGTTTCCTGTATAAGTCTCTCATATCAACTAGCCAAGAAGTCATTACCTAGGAGCCCTAAAGCACATTCTAGCAAAGGAAAGGCTGCTTTTTCAGCTCTTTTAAGAAGTGTGCCTATTTCTGAACTATACAAAGCTGCTACATGGAGATCTGACAATATTTTCACTAGGCATTATTGTCTAGATTCGGATTCTAGAGCAGATACTCAAGTAGGATAGGCTTGTTTGCAGGATCTCTTCGAGTAGTTGTCGGAGCTGTTTCTAGTCCGCTTCTTGTGTAATGGGCTTGCTATTCTATTCAGCACTTATGACTATTGATGAGGATCCCCCGGAAGAGAGTGAAAAATTCCTTACCTGTAATCCTAGTTCTCTTCCAGGGGAATCCTCATCAAGGTCATAAGCAACCCTCCCACCTCCCGGACAGAAATTGCACAGTTCTTAACAAATACTTCACCCAGGATTCCTTATCACTGTAAAAAATTACTTGATCTATCTGTCACCTCTTGGGCATGATGGGATACAAAAGGTACTGTGAAGCTGTTAAAGGCACGATGCCGTTTTCTTTGCTTATGCTTTGAAAAGCAGCCTATTGGCTAACAATGTCTCCTATTCTCTTTCCTTTTCTTTGAGTAAAGGTTTATGAAAGATTTTTTATTGGCATCTTTTTATTAATGGCATAATTCTCTATGATTGGGTGCTTTTTAAAATTAAATGTAATTGGACAATTTTAGCCTCTCTGTACACTCTTCCTCTCTCTCTCTCTCTCTCTCTCTATATATATATATATATATATATATATACACACACACATATATATCATATTGAAAAGTGCTCCGGGGTGCCTGCACGAGGCGGGACTATTCAGTGCTTATGACTTTGATGTGGATTCCCCTGGAAGAGAACTAGGATATCTGAAAGAGACCATTAGTTATAGATTCCTTACCTTAGAATTACCCCCAGGCGTCAGACTGGATCCGGAGAATTTGTCTGTAGCAGTACCCCTGCACATCGGTAGGTGGCGTCCGTCGACTCTGCGTTCGGTGTCGTGGTCGCCGGGATGACGTCACAGTATCTACTTAGACGCCGCCCCTGCGCGCTGACGTCAGTTCTTTATTTTTCCGTGCCAGCCAGCGCAGATCTAGAGAGAGCTTGCCCCTTAGTCATTTTTTGCCTAAACTTTTTTTGACTTTTGTCGATGTCTTTTTTGAGTCTTCGACTCCTGGTATCACGAGGGATGTCCCATTGTCGGGCCGGCTTTAAGCCTTATCTCCTGTCACAAATTGATGTCCGTGACCGATCCGCACCTCGTGTGCCTTTGGTGCCTGGAGCACGACCACGACCCGAAGTCGTGCTCCGACTGCCGGGCTATGAATCCAAAGTCTTTGCAGGAGTGGTCCCGAAAACTCTTGGAGGCCCAGCGGTCCGCTCCGCGTCGTTTGAGGTCCCGGTCGAGAGGAAGGTCTCGGGACCGGTCGCGGAGCCACCACCACTCGTCATTGAAGTCTTCACACTCCTCGGGTAAGTCGAAGCACAAGAAGGTAGCGAAGAAGCATCGTTGCTTTTCGCCTTCTCCCCGTCCTTCGGCCGACGCAGGACCCTGAGCGTCATCGCTCTACAGCTCTCTTCGGAGCCTGCTTCTGGGATGGCTACTCGCTTCCCTCCTTTTCCCGGAGCCGGAGCGTCCCCTGCCCAGCTTTGAGCTTTTTACGTAGCGCTTCACAGCATCTTTGGGCAGCCGACTCCGCCAGCGTGCCTTCGGGCCCCGCGGACTCGGCTGGGGGCCCTGGGCCTTCGATGGCGGCAGCTCCGGCCCCGGCGGGTCCCCGAGGATCCAGGCCTGGATCCGGATCGACGCTGGTTGACCTCACTGTACCTTTCCCGGCGCCAATTCCAGTGACGACGCCCTCTGCGTCGGTTGTGCCCCCAACCGGCGCCGACCCCAGACTCACCCCCAAGTTTGACACGGCGCCGGACCGACGTCGCTCGACGTTGGTACCAGCGCTGGAAGGTACGTTTGTACCGCTGTTCGTTCCTGGTGTTTCCTACCTGCCTGAGTGGCAACCAGAGGAGGGTTAGGAGGTCTGGGAAGGGTCTGTAGACCCTTTGGCTGACCAGCTTGAAGAGCCGGACTGGCAAGAGGAACTGGGTGATGCCAGTGGTTTGGATACCTCCCCAGACCGTGGCATGCTCACCCCCTTAACGTGGCTACGGAGGAGGGAGCTTCGTATGCAGTGGTGTTGCGTAGGGCGGCTGAGACATTGGGCCTGGAGCTTCCTACGGTGGCAGTCAGGACTAACCTCCTGACAGAGGTACTTCAACCGGCAGCGGCCTCTTCGGAGCCCCTGCTGCCTTTTAATGAAGCCCTCACCGACTTCCTTCTGGGCACTTGGTCCGAGCCCAGCACTGTCCTGTGGATAGGATGATTGCCCGACGCCACCGCTCAGCTCCAGCGACCCACTTTTCCTCTCCCAACACCCGACCCCCGAGAGCTTGGTGGTCCAAGCCTCGTCCTCTAAGGGCGCATTCCCTACTGCTCCCCCAGATAGGGAATCCAAGAAGCTGGACCACGTTTGGAAGATATTTTCTTCCGCCAGCTTAGCACTGCGGTTGGTAAACACTGCATGCCTCTTGGGCCGTTATACCCATATGGTGTGGGATACGGTTGCGCACGTGCTGCCACAGTGCCCGGAGGAGGCCTGGGCCGTTCTCACCCGTGCAGTTGCGGAGGGTCGAGACGCAGCTAAGTTCACCATTCGATGTGGGCTGGATACCGCCGACTCTGTGGGCAGAACTGTTTCCACGTCAGTAGCCTTGAGGCGCTACGCCTGGTTGAGGACGTCTGGTTTCTCTGGGGATGTCCAATCCACCCTTCTGGACATGTCTTTTGATGGCTGTCGCCTGTTCGATGACATGGCGGACTCAGCTCTCGAGCGCTTCAAGGATTCTAGGGCTACGGGCAGGTCCTTGGGCCTCGCAGCAAATTCTCGCCCCGCGCAGTCTGCCTTTCACCCCTTTTGTGGCTACGGAAGGGGTGCCCCACCACGTTTGACCCAGTCTAGCCACAGGACCATGCAAGCTACCCAGCCTATGCGTGGCCGAGGACATGGGACCCAGCGACGCGGGTCTGGGGGCCAGCGGGCGGGCCAGTCCACCCATAACCCCCCTGCAGCAGCCTCCAAACCCTCCTAGTCCGACCTTTCAGGGCCACCAGGAGCCAGTGGGCGGCAGGATTCGACATCACCTCCCCCACTGGCAAAACATCACTTCGGACAGGTGGGTTTTGCACATAGTCCAAAGAGGCTACTCCCTCCCCTTCGAGACTACCCCTCCCTCCATGCCACCATCCTTCCATCGCATGTCGGAGGATCACTTGGCCCTTCTCCACCAGGAAGTTGCAGCTCTCTTGGTCAAGGGAGCCATCGAAAGGGTCCCTGTGCCAGTAGTAGGTCGTGTTTGCTATTCCCACTACTTTCTGGTACCCAAGAAGGACAAAGGCCTGCGTCCTATCTTAGACCTCGAAACCCTCAACCGCTTCCTTCGGAAGGAGAAGTTCAAAATGCTCACATTGGCTCAGGTCCTGTCTGCCCTCGATCCTGGAGACTGGATGGTAGCGTTGGACCTGCAGGACGCCTATTTCCACATCCCCCGTCCTGCCAGCCCACAGGCGTTACCTACGGTTCACGGTAGGCCACGTGCATTTTCAGTTTACCGTGCTCCCCTTTGGACTTACCAGCACCCCTCAAGTGTTCACGAAAGTGATGGCGGTGGTCGCAGCTCATCTGTGCAGATCAGGGGTTCCAGTCTTCCCCTTTCTGATGGATACTTCTGCCTGTGGATTCCTCACCTTTTGAATACCCCTTGCGCCAGCAATTCCCCGTATTCAAAAAGTGAGGAATCCACAGGCAGATATTGTATCCACCAGAAAAAGCGTTACCGAAGATAAGTAACTTGTTCATCTCGACCGCTGGCTGTTGAAGGTGGGCTCGCCACAGGCTGTCGTCTCCCACCTCCAAACTACGGCGGACCTCCTGCACATGCTGAAGTCACACCTGATTCCCTCTCAGTAGCTCCGTTTCATCGAAGCAGTTCTGGATACAGCGCAGTTTCGGGCTTATCCTCCCGAGCAGCGAGTCTGGGATATTCGGGCTATGATACCGATGTTTCAGCCTCTATCCCAGATTTCGGTGAGAATGACCCTGAGGCTGCTGGGCTTCTTGGCCTCCTGCATCCTGCTGGTGGATCATGCCAGGTGGTATATACGGGCTCTACAGTGGGACCTGAAGTTCCAGTGGGCGCAGCATAAGGGAAATCTTTCCGACTCTGTCCAGATCTTGGAAGGGACTGCACGGCAATTGCAGTGGTGGCTCACGAACCAGGATTGGGTCGCACTGAAGGCATTCCTTCCTTCTATCAAAGGAAGAGTGGTGCAGGTGTTCACAAACAACACCACCGCCATGTGGTACTGCAACAAACAGGGCGGGGTGGGGTCGTGGACCCTATGTCAAGAGGCTCTTCGTCTTTGGACATGGCTGGAACATCAGGGCATATCCCTGGTGGTTCAACACTTGGCAGGTGCATGATGGATATCGAATGGCGTCTTCACTCGGAGGTGGTGCAAGGTCTCTTTCAGAAGTGGGGAGAGCCTTGGTTAGATCTGTTGGCTACCGAAGAGAATGCGCAATGTCAGCAGTTCTGCTCGTTGAAGTTTCCAAGGCGGCACACGCTCGGCGACGTTTTTCATCGCAAGTGGTGTTGCGGCCTCCTGTACGCCTTTCCGCCTGTACCACTTCTACCCAGATTGCTGAAGAAGATCAATCGCGACCGGGCCCAAGTCATTCTTGTGGCTCCGGACTGGGCACGAAGAGTCTGGTACCCTGAGCTCTTGAACATGGCCATCGATACTCCGATCAGACTGCCTCTTCGGGAGGCTCTTCTGTCACAGCAGCAGGGGACGGTCCTCCACCCGAAACTGTCTAGCCTCCACCTCCTTGCATGGAGATTGAGCGGCGACATTTGACAGCTTTCGACCTTCCTCCCGAAGACTGTAACGTCATCTTGGCAGCCAGGCATCCCTCCACTAAAACGGTATACGCCTGTAGATGGAACAAATTTGTGGCATGGTGCACAGCAAAGGCTGAGAATCCCCTTTCTGCCCCTCTTTCGGAGGTTCTCCTATTCATTCTATCTTTGGCCCAACAGGACTCTGCTCTGGGCACTCTTAAAGGCTACCTTTCGGCCATCTCTGCCTTTCTTCTCTTCAAGTCCCTGATTGTAAATCGGTTTCTAAAGGGCATATCTGAAAGAAACAGTTAGTTATAGATTCCTTACCTTAGAATTACCCCCAGGCGTCAGACTGGATCTGGAAAGTTTTTCGTCAGCAGTACCCCTGCGCGTCGAAAGGTGGCGTCAGTCGGCTCTGCGTTCGTCGTTGGCGTCGTGTTCACCGGGATGACGTCAGTTCTTGCTTTTTCCGCACCTGCCAGCACAGATCCGGAGAGAGTGGTACCTCCAGTCACTTTTTGACTGATTTTTTTGCTGACTTTTGTCGACACCGTTTTCGAGTCTTCGACTCCTGGTGCACGTCAGGGATGCCCGGCTTCAAGGCTTGCGGGTCCTGTAGCCAACTGATGTCAGTGACGGATCCGCACCGCATGTGCCTGTTTTGCCTGGAGCGCGACCACTGCCGGACTATGAACCCGAAGTCTTTGCGGGAGCAGTCCCGAAAGCTTCTCAAGGCCCGGCAGTTGGTTCCGCGCCGTTCGAGGTCCCGGTCGCGTGGGAGGTCGAGGAGCCACCATCATCATTCTTCTTCCAAGTCTTCGCACTCGGGGTCAGGTAAGTTGAAGCACAAGCAGTCGAAGAAGCATCGTCGCTCTTCGACTTCTCCCCGTCCGTCGGCCGACGCGACGAGAGATGCGGGTGGTGCCCCGTGCGGTGCCTGAAGGGACGGCACCCAGAGCGACCCCTGCCCAGCTTCGTCAATTTTACGAAGCGATGCAAGCCATCTTTGGGCAGCCCTACTCCGCCGGCGCAACTTCGGGCCCCGCTGACTCGGCTGGGGGCCCTGGGCCTTCGGTGCCAGCGGCTTCGGCCCCGGCGCCGCAGGGTCCCCTTGGATCCAGGCCTGGATCCGGATTGGCGCCGGTTGACCTTGTGACACCTCCCCCGGCGCCGATTCCACCGGCACCACGTCCGCAGCCAGCGTTGGCTGTGTCCCCAGCCGACGTCGACCCCGGCCTCCACCTCGAAGTAGACGCGGAGCCGGACCGACGCCTGATCCGGCGCCGACGGGTGCTTTTGTGCCCTTGTTCTACCCTGGCTCTTTTAGACCAGATAAGCAGCCAGAAGAGGGTGAGGAGGACTTGGAGGGGTCTGGAGACCCTCTAACTGACCAGTTAGGCTATGAACCGGACTGGAGAGAGGAACTTGGGGGAAACCAGTGGTCTGGATACCTCACCAGACCTTGGCATGTTGTCTCCTCCTACCGTGGCTACGGAGGAGGGAGCGTCTTACGCCGTGGTGTTGCGTAGGGCGGCCGAGGCTCTCCGGTGGCAGTCAGGACTAACCTCCTGACAGAGGTGCTTCAACCGGCAGAGAGCTCTTCGGAGCCCCTGCTACCGTTTAATGAAGCCCTCACTGACATCCTTTTGGGCACCTGGTCCAGACCCAACACAGGGTCTCCTGTGGATAGGATGATTGCCCGACACCACCGCCCGGCTCCGGGCGACCCATCTTTCATCTCCCAACACCCCACCCCTGAGAGCTTGGTGGTCCAAGCTTCTACCTCCAAAGGCGCATTCCCTAACGCACCACCTGATAGGGAATCCAAAAAGCTGGACCATCTTGGGAAGAAGATGTTTTCTTCCTCCAGCTTGGGACTGCGGTCGGTAAACACCGCATGTCTGTTGGGCCGTTATACCCACTCTGTGTGGGATACGGTGGCGCAAGTGCTGCCTCAGTTCCCGGAGGAGGCCCGGGCCGTTCTCTCTCGTGCAGTTGCCGAGGGGAGAGACGCAGCAAAGTTTACCATCCGCTGTCGGCTGGATACCGCCGACTCACTAGGCAGGACGATTTCCACGCCGGTAGCCCTTCAACGCTACGCCTGGTTGAGGTTGACTGGTTTTTCAGGGGATGTCCAATCCACTCTTATGGACATGCCCTTTGATGACCGCCGCCATTTTGGCGACAAGGCAGACAACGCGCTAGATCGCTTTAAGGACTCTTGGGCCTCTCCACCACCCGCCCTGCGTAGTCTGCCTGTCGCCCCTTTCGTGGCTACGGAAGGGGTGCAGTGCCACGTCCTGCCCAGAGCCACAGGCCAGCGCAAGCTGTTCAGCCACTGCACGGCCGGGGACGTGGGAACCACCGCCGTGGTTCTGGGGGCCCCTCTGCCGCAGCCTCCAAACCCTCCTAGTCCGACCTTTCAGGGCCACCAATCGCCAGTGGGCGGCAGGATTCACCATCACCTCCCCCACTGGGGCACCATCACGTCGGACAGATTGGTTTTGCAAATAGTCCGAAGGGGCTACTCCCTCCCCTTCGAGACTACCCCTCCATCCATGCCACCTCATTACCATCGCATGTTAGAGGATCATCTGGCCCTTCTCCAACAGGAAGTTTCGGCACTCTTGGCCAAGGGTGCAATCGAGTGAGTTCCTGTCCCAGAAGTTGATCGTGGTTGTTATTCCCACTACTTTCTGGTGCCCAAGAAGGACAAAGGCCTGCGTCCTATCTTGGATCTCAGGGACGTCAACCGCTTCCTCCGGAAGGAGAAGTTCAAGATGTTGACGCTAGCTCAGGTCCTGTCACGACCCTGGAGACTGGATGGTAGCGTTGGACTTGCAGGGCGCTTACTTTCACATCCCCGTCCTGCCGGCCCACCGGCATTACCTGTGGTTCACGGTAGGCCACAAGCAGGTTCAGTTTATCGTGCTCCCCTTTGGCCTTACCAGTGCCCCTCGGGTGTTCACAAAAGTGATGGCGGTGGTCGCAGCTCATCTGCGCAGATCAGGAGTTCCAGTCTTCCCCTATCTCGACGACTGGCTGTTGAAGGCGGGCTCGCCCCAGGCAGTCGTCTCCCACCTCCAGACTACGGCCGACCTCCTGCATTCGCTAGGGTTCTCCATCAACGTGTCAAAGTCGCACCTGACTCCCTCTCAGAAGCTCCTCTTCATCGGAGCGGTTCTGGACACGACGCAGTTCCTGGTCTATCCTCCCGAACAGCGAGTCCGATCTTTCAGCCTCTATCCCGGGTTTAGGTCAGGATGACCCTCCGGCTACTGGGCCAGATGTCCTCCTGCATCCTGCTGGTGGACCATGCCAGATGGCATATGCGGGCTCTGCAGTGGGACCTGAAGTTCCAGTGGGCACAACATCAGGGGAACCTGTCCGATTGCGTCCAGATCTTGGAGGGCACTGCACATCAGTTGCAGTGGTGGCTCACGAACCAGGATTGGGTCAACGGCAGATCCCTTTCATTTCCCCAACCAGAGTTCAAGGTGGTGACCGATGCATCACTTCTGGGATGGGGCGGCCACATGGGGGAGGCGGAGATCAGAGGCCTTTGGTCTCCGGCGGAGTCCGGGCTCCACATCAACCTTCTGGAGCTTCGGGCGATTCGTCTTGCACTCAAAGCATTCCTTCCCTCTGTACGGGGAAGAGTGGTGCAGGTGTTCACGGACAACACTACCGCCATGTGGTACTGCAACAAACACGGCGGGGTGGGGTCGTGGACCCTATGTTGAGAGTCCCTCCGCCTCTGGACATGGCTGGAACATCAGGGCATATCCCTGTTTGTTCAACACCTGACAGGTTCCCTGAACGCCAGGGCGGACGAACTCAGGCGCAGGTGCATGATGGATCACGAATGGCGTCTTCACTCGGAGGTGGTGCAAGGACTCTTTCAGCAGTGGGGAGAGCCTTGGTTAGATCTATTCGCCACCGAATAGAACGCGCAATGTCAGCAATTCTGTGCGTTGGAATTTCCAAGGCGGCACTCGCTTTGTGACGCTTTTCGTCGCGAGTGGAGTTGTGGTCTTCTATACGCCTTTCCGCCTTTACCACTTCTGCCCAGAGTGCTGAAGAAGATCAAGCGCAACTGGCCCCAAGTCATTCTTGTGGCTTCAGATTGGGCACGAAGAGTCAGGTATCCCGAGCTGCTATACATGGCCATCTATCCTCCGATCAAACTGCCTCTTCGGGAGGATCTTCTGTCGCAGTAGCAGGGGACGGTCCTCCACCCGAACCTGTCCAGCCTCCACCTCCTTGCGTGGAGATTGAGCGGCGGCAGTTGACGTCGTTTGACCTGCCTCCCGTTGTCTGTGATGTTATCTTGGCAGCCAGCCGTCCCTCCACTAAGACGGTATATGCCTGTAGATGGAACAGATTTGTGGCATGGTGCGCAGCAAAGGCTGTGGATCCCCTTTATGCCCCTCTTTCTGAGGTTCTCTTGTTCCTCCTTTCTTTGGCCCAGCAGGGCTCTGCTCTGGGCACTATAAAGGGCTACCTCTCGGCCATTTCACCCTTTCTTAGGCTTCCTGATCAGCCTTCTCTTTTCAAGTCCCCTGTTCTAAATCGCTTCCTTAAGGGCATTACTCATCTTTTTCCTCCTGTTCCCTTCGTAATGCCCCAGTGGGACTTGAACTTGGTTCTTGCGTATCATATGTACGCTCCCTTTGAGCCGCTACATAACTGTCTTCTCAGGCTTCTGACTTTGAAAACTGCCTTTCTGGTGGCCATCACCTCTGCACGCAGGGTGAGTGAGCTACAAGCTCTTTCTTCAAAGCCTCCTTTTCTGACTGTCCATCCGGACAAGGTTGTCCTTAGAACCCGTCCCTTCCTTCCCAATGTGGTTACTCCTTTCCATATTGGACAGACCATCACTTTGCCCACCTTCTTTCCGCCTCCGCATCCTTCCAAAGAGGAAGAGAGGCTCACACCGTCTGGATCCAAAACGTGCGCTTTCATTTTATTTGGATCGCACAAAGCAATTCCGGGTGAATGACCAGCTCTTTGTTGGCTACGTGGGCGCCAAAAAAGGTCGGGCCATGCACAAACGGACCATCTCTAGATGGGTCGTTTTGTGCATTGAGACTTGCTACTCCTTGGCAAAGGAGCCTCCAGTGGGGCTACGCGCCCATTCCACCAGGGCGACAGCAGCTACCACTGCTTTGGGACGTGGCGTTCCCCCTCAATGACATCTGTCAGGCAGCTGCGTGGGCCTCGCTGCACACGTTCACTAGACACTACTGCCTGGACAGCCAAGACCGGAGAGACGGCTTCTTTGGCCGTTCTGTTCTCCAGGATTTTCTGGTGTGAACTTGGTTCGCAGACCCACCTCCGGGGTTGATATTGTTCGGGTATCTATTGTAAGGAATCTATAACTAACTGTTTCTTTCAGATAAACATGTTACTTACCTTAGGTAACGATATATCTGTAAGAAACATAGGTTAGTTATAGATTCCTTACCGCCCCAACCATCCTCCCCGTTCTGCGAACTGACTTCTAGGGTTAAGGATTTCCTTTCAGGGCCCTAGTTTTGTGCACCAGTGGTCAGTGTCTTGCATGGCTCTGCGCTTCTGGCGTGGAAAGTCGTGTACTGAACTGACGTCAGCACGCGAGGGCGGAGTCTAAGTAGCTACCGCAACGTCATCCCGGCGACCACGACGCCAACGACAAACGCGGAGCCGACCAACGCCACCTTTCGATGCGCATGGGTACTGCTGATTAAAAACTTTCCGGATCCAGTCTGACACCTGGGAGTAATTCTAAGGTAAGGAATCTATAACTAACCTATGTTTCTTACAGATATATCGTTACCGAAGGTAAGTAACTTGTTCTCATCTCTTTCCTCCTTCTCCTTACGTAATGCCCCAGTGGGACTTGAATCTTGTCCTTACTTACCTTGTGTGCTCCCTTCGAGCCACTACATAATTGTCCTCTTCGTCTTCTCACTTTGAAGACCACTTTCCTGCTTGCCATCACCTCTGCTCGCAGGGTGAGTGAGCTTCAGGCTTTCTTTCAAGCCTCCTTTTTTTGCAGTTCATCCGGACAAAGTGGTCCTTCGCACTAGGCCCACTTTTCTGCCCAAAGTGGTTACCTTTTTCCACATAGGTCAGACCATCACATTGCCCACCTTCCTCTAGCCTACGTACCCCTCCAAAGAGGAGGAGAGCCTCCACCGTCTGGACCCAAAACTAGCGCTGTCCTTCTACCTTGACCGCACAAAAGATTTCCGGGTGGACGATCAACTCTTCGTGGGTTATGTGGGCGCCAAGAAAGGTCAGACCGTGCAAAAATGTACCATCTCTCGATGGGTTGTCCTATGCATTAAGATCTGCTATTCTTAGGCGAAAAAGGAACCTCCAGTAGGACTACGTGCCCACTCTAGTAGGGCGAAGGCAGCCTCTACTGCTTTGGGACGTGGAGTTCCGCTGCTTGACATCTGCCAGGCAGCCACGTGGGCACCCCTGCACACGTTCACAAAACATTACTGCCTGGATAGCCAAGTCCAGAGTCTGCTTTTTTGTCCGTTCTGTTCTCCAGGACTTCCTGGTGTGAACTTAGTTCGCAGACCCTCCTCCGGGGTTGGCATTGCTGGGGTATCTATTCTAAGGTAAGGAATCTAGAACTAATCGTCTCTTTCAGATGAACAAGTTACTTACCTTCGGTAACGATGTATCTGTAAAAGACATACATTAGTTATAGATTCCTTACCGCCCCACCCATCCTCCCCGTTCTGCGAACTGACTTCTAGGGATAGGGACTCCCTTCCAGGGCCCTAGTTATGTGCACCAGAGGTCGGTGTCTTGCATGGCCCTGTGCTCCTTGCATGGAAAGTCATATCTGAAAGAGACACGTTAGTGATAGATTCCTTACCTTAGAATATCCCCAGGCGTCAGACTGGATCCGGAAAGTTTTTCGTCAGCAGTACCCCTGCGCATCGGTAGGTGGCGTTGTGCGGCTACATGTTCGTCGCTGGCATCGTAAGCGCCGAGATGACGTCACGGAGACTACTTAGGCGCGCCACCCATGCGCGCTGACGTCAGTTCTTTCTTTTTCCGCGCCAGTAAGCGCAGATCCGGTTAGAGCACGTACCTTAGTCACTTTTTGACTACCCTTTTTGAGACTTTGTCTCCTGTAAGCGTGGTTTCCTTGGTGCACGTAGGGATGCCTGGATTTAAGTCTTGTGGGGCCTGCCGTCGCAATATGTCGGTGGCGGACCCCCACGATGTCTGCCTCTACTGCCTGGAGACCGACCACGACTCCCGGTCCTGTCTGGACTGTCGGGCCATGGCCCCGAAGGCCTTGAGGGAGCGGCACCGGAAGCTGCTGGAGGTCCGGCACTCGTCCCAGCGCCGTTCCCGGTCCAGGGGCCGTTCCAGAGAACGCTCGCGGGCCCACAGTCATCGCTCCTCAGGCTCCAAGTCTTCACCCTCGGATTCGGGTAAGAGACGACACAAAAAGAAGTCAAAGAAGCGTGTTCGCTCTCCGACGTCCCCCTGTCGGTTCCCGGATGCGGACGAGGGGGACAGGGGCTTTGCCCCTGCGGCTCCTTCGGAGCTCGAGAGTCCTGCGGCCTACCCGCCTTACCCGGGTCTGTCGGCGACTCCCGCACAGGTGCAAGAGTTTCTTGCTACCATGGACTGCCTTTTTAGGCCTCGGGCTCCTGCCGGCGCGCCCTCAGGCCCCGCGGTCCTGTGTCAGGATCCTGTTGGGCCGTCGGCGCCGCCGGCGGATCCAGCTTCGGCGCCACAGGATCCTGCGCCGTCTGCTCCGGCGCCACAAGGTCCATCGCTGCCGGCTCCGGCGCCGCAGTGGGTGCCATTTGTCCTGCCCTTGCCCAGGTTCCAGGACCATTTTGCTCCTACCTGGGATCCGCATTGGGACACGGCGCCGGTCCGGCCCCGGCCGGCGCCGATCTCGGTGCCGTTTCCGACGCCGTTTGTTCCTTCTCCGGCTACTGCCCTGCCGCCGCGGTCTGTGCCACATGCGGCGGAGGACGACTGGGAGGGGTCCGAGGACCCTCTTGCTCGTCAGTGTGACTCTGAGCAGGACTGGGCGGACGATTTTGAGGATGCCGGCAACCTCGACGTCTCCTCTGACCCGGGGTTTGCCTCTCCCCGCCTACCATGGAGGAGGGCGCCTCCTACACGATGGTGCTCCGTCGGGTAGCTGATGTTCTCAACCTTGATCTCCCTACGGTGGCGCTCAAAACTAACCTCCTCACTGAGGTGCTCCAGATGGCGTCCACTTCGTCGGAGCCCCTGCTGCCATTTAATGACGCCCTCACTGACGTCTTGCTGGGCACTTGGTCGCGGCCAGCCACAGGGGCCCCTGTGGATAAGAACTTCGCCAGGCGTCATCGCCCGGCGCCCCTGCCTTTCTGACCACTCATCCTACACCTGAGAGCCTGGTCATCCAAGCTTCGACGTCCCAGAGTGCCTTCCCCACGGCTCCGCCGGATAAGGACTCCAAGAAGCTGGAGCAGTTCGGCAAGCGGTTGTTCTCTTCGGCCAGCTTGGGGCTGCGGTCGGTGAACACCTCTTGCATATTGGGCCGCTATTCCCACGCGGTGTGGGATACAGTTGCACAGGTGTTGCCTCAGTGTCCTGAAGAGACCCAAGCTGTGCTGTCCCAGGCTGTTGCCGAGGATAAAGATGCGGCTAAGTTCGCCATTCAGTGTGGTTTGGACACCGCGGACTCACTAGGTAGAGCGATTTCTACGACTGTGGCGCTTCGTCGCCACGCCTGGTTGAGATCTACCGGGTTCTCGCCAGATGTCCAAAGCTCGCTCATGACATGCCCTTTGATGGCACTCGTCTGTTTGGCGATAAGGCCGACAGTGCGCTGGAGCGTTTTAAGGACTCGCGGGCCACGGCCAAGTCCTTAGGTCTTGCCATGAAAAGTCCAGCCACTCCTGGTTTTCGTTCCTTTCGTGGCCACGGAAAGGGCGTCCAGGCACGTTCCTTCAGCAAGCCTGTGCAGAACCAGCCTCAACGCGGACGCGGTTTCCGCAGGGGCGGGTCTGGGAATCAGCGTGGGGGTCAGTCCACCTCCGCCCCCGCTGCTTCTGCCTCCAAATCTTCCTAATCCGAGCTTTGGGGGGCACCCCACGCCAGTGGGTGGCAGGATCCGCCATCATCTCCCCCACTGGCACGCTATCACATCGGACAAGTGGGTGTTGCAGATCATCTGCAAGGGTTTTAGCCCTTCCCTTTCAGTCCACCCCTCCAGCCATGCCACCTCAGTTCCATCGCATGTCGGGGGACCACTTGGCACTTCTCCTGCAGGAAGTCACGGCCCTCTTGGCCAAGGGGGCCATCAAGTGTGTTCCTGGGCCAGAAGTAGGAGTGGTTGTTTTTCCCACTACTTTCTGGTCCCCAAGAAGGACAAGGGGGCTTGCGCCCCATCTTGGACCTCAGGAACGTCAATCGCTTCCTCTGGAAGGAGAAGTTCAAGATGTTGACTCTGGCTCAGGTCTTGGCTGCCCTGGAGACTGGATGGTAGCGTTGGACTTGCAGGACGCCTATTTTCACATCCCCGTCCTGCCGGCCCACCGGCGTTACCTGCCAGGAGCATTTTCAGTTTGCCGTGCTCCCCTTCGGCCTTACCAGCGCCCCTCGGGTGTTCACGAAGGTGATGACGGTGGTCGCAGCTCATCTGCGCAGGTCAGGGGTGTCAGTCTTCCCCTACCTCGACGACTGGTTGTTGAAGGCGGGCTCGCCCCAGGCAGTCGTCACCCACCTTCAGACTACGGCCGACCTCCTGCATTTGCTGGGGTTCTCCATCAACGTGCCGAAGTCGCACCCGAGTCCCTCTCAGAAACTCCCCTTCATCGTAGCGGTTCTGGATTCGACGCTGTTTTGGGTTTATCCCCCCGAGCAGCGAGTCTGGGATATTCAGGCTATGATTCCGATCTTTCAGCCTCTATTCCGGGTTTCAGTCAGGATGACCCTCCGGCTCCTGGGCCTGATGGCCTCCTGCATCCTGCTGGTGCAACATGCCAGATGGCATATGCGGGCTCTGCAGTGGGACCTGAAGTTCCAGTGGGTCCAGCATCAGGGCAACCTGTCCGATCTTGTCCAGATCTCGGAGGACACTGCACGACAATTGTAGTGGTGGCTCACGAATCGCGATTGGGTCAATGGCAGATCCCTCTCCCTTCCCCAACCGGAGCACACAGTGGTGACGGATGCGTCCCTCCTGGGATGGGGCGGCCACTTGGGAGAAGCGGAGATCAGAGGCCTCTGGTCTCCGGCGGAGTCCCGGCTCCATATCAATCTTTTGGAGCTTTGGGCGATCCGACTTGCACTGAAGGCATTCCTTCCCTCTGTCCGGGGAAGTGTGGTGCAGGTGTTCACGGACAACACCACCGCCATGTGGTTTTGCAACAAACAGGGCGGGGTGGGGTCGTGGACCCTATGTCAGGAGGCTCTACGCCTCTGGACATGGCTGGAACATCAAGGCATTACCTTGGTGGTTCAACACCTGGCAGGTTCTCTGAACGCCAGGGCCGACGAACTCAGCCGCCGGTGCTTGATGGATCACGAATGGCGTCTGAACTTGGACGTGGCGCAAGGTCTCTTTCTGCAGTGGGGAGAGCCTTGGTTAGATCTATTCGCCACCGAAGAGAACGCGCAATGTCAGCAGTTTTGCGCGTTGGAATTTCCAAGGCGGCACTCGCTCGGCGACGCTTTTCGTCGCGAGTGGAGCTGCGGTCTGTTGTATGCCTTTCCGCCTATACCACTTCTGCCCAGAGTGCTGAAGAAGATTCGGCGCAACCGGGCCCAAGTCATCCTTGTGGCTCCGGATTGGGCACGAAGATACTGGTATCCCGAGCTACTCAACATGGCGATCGATCCCCTTATCCGACTGCCTCTTCGGGAGGATCTTCTGTCGCAGCAGCAGGGGACGGTCCTACACCCGAACCTGTCCAGCCTCCACCTCCATGCGTGGAGATTGAGTGGCGACAGCTGATTCCATTTGACTTGCCTCCTGAAGTCTGTGATGTCATTCTGGCAGCCAGGCGTCCCTCCACTAAATCGGTATACGCCTGCAGGTGGAACAAATTTGTGGCATGGTGCACAGCTAAGTCTGTGGATCCCCTTTCTGCCCCTCTTTCTGAGGTCCTTCTGTTCCTACTATCCTTGGCCCGGCAGGGCTCTGCTCTGGGCACAGTCAAAGGTTATCTTTCGGCCATTTCCGCCTTTCTTCGGCTTCCAGATCAGCCTTCACTCTTTAAGTCCCCGGTTGTTAACCGTTTCCTCAAAGGCATTACACACACGTTTCCTCCCGTGCCTTTCATAATGCCTCAATGGGACTTAAATCTTGTCTTGACCTATCTGATGTGCGCTCCTTTTGAGCCCCTTCATAACTGTCCTTTACGTCTTCTTACTCTCAAGACGGCTTTCCTGGTAGATATCACCTCTGCCAGAAGAGTGAGTGAGCTCCAGGCTCTTTCTTCTAAACCTCCTTTCCTTTCTGTTCATCCGGACAAGGTGGTTTTAAGGACCCGTCCTCCTTTCTTGCCAAAGGTTGTCACGCCCTTCCACATCGGGCAGACCATCACTTTGCCCACTTTCTTTCCGCCTCCGCCTCCGCATCCTTCAAAAGAGGAAGAGAGGCTCCATCGTCTGGACCCAAAACGTGCGCTCTCGTTCTATCTAAAGCGCACACAATAGTTCCGGGTGGATGACCAGCTCTTTGTTGGCTACGTGGGCGCCAAAAAAGGTCAGGCCATGCACAAACGCACCATCTCTCGGTGGGTCGTTTTGTGCATCAAAGCATGTTACTCCTTGGCTAAGAAGGAGCCTCCTGTGGGGCTGCATGCCCATTCTACCAGGGAGACAGCAGCCACTACTGCCTTGGGACGCGGCGTTCCCTTGCAGGATATTTGTCAGGCAGACACGTGGGCCTCGCTGCACACATTTACCAATCATTACTGCCTTGACAGTCAAGTCCGGAGAGACGGCTTCTTTGGCCGTTCTGTTCTCCGTGACTTTCTGGTGTAATCTATTCGCAGACCCACCACCGGGGTTGTTATTGCTGGGGTATCTATTCTAAGGTAAGGAATCTATCACTAACGTGTCTCTTTCAGATGCACAAGTTACTACTTGTGTAACGATATATCCGTAAGAGACATTAGTTAGTGATAGATTCCTTACCGCCCCACCCATCCTCCCCGTTCTGCGAACTGATTCTAGGGTTAAGGTCATCCCTTTCAGGGCCCTAGTTTCATGGCACCAGTGGTCAGTTTCTTGCATGGCTCTGCGTTCCTGGCGCGGAAAGTCGTGTACAGAACTGACATCAGCGCGCATGGGTGGCACCTAAGTAGTCTCCGTGACGTAATCTCGGCGCTTACGATGCCAGCGAAAAACGCGGAGCCGCACGACGCCACCTACCGACACGCAGGGGTACTGCTGATGAAAAACTTTCCGGATCCAGTCTGACGCCTGGGGATATTCTAAGGTAAGGAATCTATCACTAACTAATGTCTCTTACAGATATATCGTTACAGAAGTAGTAACTTGTGCGTCAGAACTGACCTCAGCGTGCAGGGGCGGCGTCTAAGTAGACACCGCAGCGTCATCCCGGCGACCACGACGCTGACGACGGACGTGGAGTCGACCGACGCCACCTACCGACGCGCAGGGCTACTGCTACAGAAAATTCTCCAGATCCAGTCTGATGCCTTGGGTAATTCTAAGGTAAGGAATCTATGACTAATGTATGTCTCTTACAGATGCATCGTTACTGAAGGTAAGTAACTTGTTCTACAGGTAAGCAATTTTTACTTTGCGGTGTTCTCTGGGGCTAAGAAAGACAAGGCAGTGCAGAAAAGGACTTTGTCCACTTGGATAGTCTTCTGCATTAGGATATGCTACGTACGAGCCAAGATGCAGCCTCTAGAAGGACTGAGGGCCCATTCCACCAGGACCAAGGCTGCTACCACTCCACTTGGCGTTCATGCATACGGTCATAAAGCGACTGGCGCTGTTCTTCCAAAACCCATGTTGAAGCATTAAACAATCACATTTCCACTCTTCTACTTAATTAGATTTTCATCCCCTCCTTGAAACCAGAAGATTAACTGATCACTGACACATTGCCCCTCATACTTGAGGCCATTCTAAAATAAGAACGGGTGGCGTCTGATTGATGTGTTTGTAAATCATTCTTCTGATTTACAGAGCATTCTGTTCCGCATGAGATGCATGCTGTTACTCTTGTTTGCATTCCCTGGGGTTATTTTCAAACTCCATATACATACTTGTTCTTATTCTTTGCTGTTTTGTAATTATGGTTATTGTTTTTTGTTACAGATGTCCTGTTTTAGCTGATTTGGACCTCATTGGAATTGCAAGGCAGTATGCACAGTTAAATCTGCCAGCTTTTACATTAGGATGTTTGCTGTTAATTCCAAACTCTGAGAAGAAAGAGCAGCAAATTCAGGTACTGCAGCTGAATTGAGTACTGACATGATTATTAGGTTTCCCTTTTGTATAGTTTTTCTTTGCACCTTCCTCTTCTAAGAGTAACGTTGCAGTGTGTAACCTCCCATTTGAAGCAAATGCAATATGGCTATGAATGCCAGATGCATTCCTCACAAGTTGAGATTCAGAAAATTAAAATTTCTTGGTGAGAAAGTTTGACGCTAAATGTTATTGCATTTTCTGAGTGGGGGCAACTTTTTGCTCCTGACTATTTTTGTGTGGAAGGATTTGCAATCTAACAAATATTGCAGAATTATATATTTACTGTCCTCCTTATGTGTGGAAAATATCTAAAGCAGAGATAAAAATACAGTGCTCTTCTCAAAGATGCTTTTTAAAACAGATTCCTTAGCTTGTGAATCTCCCCAGGGTCCAGCATTGCAGTAGGTCTTGCGTGAAATCAGGTGTCACCATCCGCCTCTCTTCATTCCTCCTCTATACATGATGACAGGGAGCTGCATAAAGATGCCACCCTGGACCTCAGTTCCTCTTTTTCCACACGCAAAGATGCAAATCTGATGCTCTGCTCTCAATTTAATTTATTTCAGCAAAGTGCTCAAACTTTCAAATCTTTTACAGCATGCAGGAAAATCACTAATATCTGAAAGAGACACGTTAGTGATAGATTCCTTACCTTAGAATATCCCCAGGCGTCAGGCTGGATCCGAGAAAGTTTTGCGTAGCAGTACGCTCCTTGCGCGTCGGTAGGCGGCGTCGTGCGGCTCCGCGTCCGTCGTCGGCGTCGTGATCGCCGGGATGACGTCGCGGGCAGTACTTAGGCGCCGCCCCTGCGCGCTGACGTCAGTTCTTCTTTTTCCGCGCCAGCAAGCGCAGATCCGGGAAGAGCAGTGCCCTGGTCAATTTTTGACCATACTTTTTGGTGATTTTTTCACTGTTTTTCCATCTTTAAGGTGTCGTAGGGATGCCCGGCTTCAAGCGATCGCGGCGCCTGTGCGCGGATGATGTCCGTCACCGACCCGCATTGGGAGTGTCTCTTCTGCCTCGGCCGAGGCCACGACACCGAGTCTTGTCCCGAATGCCAGGCCCTCAACCCGAAAGCTTTGCGAGAGCGGTCTCAAAGCTCCTCGAGGCCCGGCATTCGGCTCCACGGAGGCCCCGGTCGCGTGAGAGGTCCAGGGGTCGCTCGCGGAGTGCACACCGGTCGTCGGCGTCGAAGTCTTCTTCGTCCGGTAAGTCTAAGCACAAGAAGTCCAGAAGCATCGTCGCTCTCGGACTTCGCCTCGCCGGTCTCGCGACTCGGCTGAGGCCCCTCCCGGCACCGTCCCCGCGGCCCCGGACTTGCCTGTGGAGTCGCCCCCGCCATACCCGCCCTTCCCGGGTTCGGGGGCGGATCCGGCCAAGGTACAGGAGTTCCTGTCGGCCATGGCCCGCCTCTTCGGGCCTTCAGGCCCCTCCGGTGCGCCTTCGGGCCCCGCGGGCCCTGTTGGGGTTGCTCCGGCGTCGCCGGCGGCTCCGGCTCCCGGCGTCGCCCGTGCCTCCAGCCTCGATCCCGGCTCCGGCTCGGCCCCGGCCTCGATCCCGGCTCCACAACCCCCATCGACGCCGGTCGACCTCACAACACCTCCGCCGGCGCCGATGTCTCCGGTGCCGTTCTCGACGCCGCCCTGGGCTCCGGGCGGCGTCGTCCCCAGTTCCTTCCGGCTCCGGACATGGACCCGGAGCGACGTCGCTCGACGCCGGCTCCGGCGCCGATGGGACCTTGGGTCCCAAATGTCCCCTCCTCCTCCTTATTTTGAACCAGAGGAGGACCAGGAGGACTGGGAGGGGTCTGATGACCCTCTGACGCGCAACTGTCAGTATGATGAGGACTGGACAGAGAGTCTAGGGGAGGCCAGTGGTCTGGATACTTCCCCTGACACTGGCATGCTGTCTCCTCCCGTGGCTACGGAGGAGGGGGCCAATTCTGGTACGGTGTTGCGTAGGGCTGCTGGGGCCTTACGTCTCCAGCTCCCTACTTTGACGGTCAAGCCTAACATCTTGACAGAGGTGCTTCAGCCGGCAGCCTCCTCTGCGGAGACTGTGCTGCCGTTTAACGACGCCCTCACTGACGTTCTTTTGGGCGCCTGGTCCAAGCCCAACACAGGGGCTCCTGTGGATCGGAACGTGTCACGACGCCATCGCCCCGCTCCGGGCGACCCCCTGTTTCTTTCTGTCCACCCCACTCCTGAGAGCTTGGTTGTCCAAGCCTCCGCTTCCCAAACCGCCTTCCCTACCGCTCCTCCGGATAGGGAATCCAAACGCCTGGATCAGTTTGGGAAGAAAGGTTTTTCTTCCTCCAGTGCTGGCTTGCGGTCCGTTAACACCGCTTGTCTTTTGGGCCGATATACCCACTCCCTGTGGGATTCGGTGGCGGATGTTTTGCCCCAGTGCCCTGAGGAGGTCCAGGCACTGCTTTCCCGCGCCATTGCGGAAGGAAGGGATGCGGCCAAACACACTATCCGTTGTGGCCTTGACACCGCCGACTCGCTGGGCAGGTCGATTGCAACGACGGTGGCGCTCCGACGCCACGCCTGGCTGAGAACCACTGGTTTTTCAGGGGATGTCCAGAATACTCTCATGGACATGCCCTTTGATGGAGTCGGTCTTTTGGGTCCAAAGCAGACCATGCGTTGGAGCGCTTTAAGGACTCACGGGCTACTGCCAAGTCCCTGGGCCTTTCTGCCACACGCCCTCCGCTGCCTTCTGCTTTTCGCCCCTATCGTGGCCACGGTAGGGGCGCCCTTCACGTCAGCAGCCCAGCCACCGGCCCGCGCAGCAGGCGTCTTCGCGTGGCCGAGGACGTGGATTCCGCCGTGGCGGATCGGGCAACCAGCGTGCGGGTCAGGCCACCACCTCCAACCCGTCCGCGGCCTCCAAGCCCTCCTAGTCCCTCCTTTCAGGTGCACGGCACGCCAGTAGGGGCAGGGTCCGCCATCACCTTCCCCACTGGCGCACCATCACCTCGGACAGGTGGGTCTTGGACATTGTCCGAAGGGGCTACTCCCTCCCCTTCGAGACCACCCCCAGCCATGCCACCTCAATTCCACCGCATGTCAGGGGATCACTTGGTGCTTCTACAGAAGGAAGTCACGGCCCTCTTGACCAAGAGGGCCATCGAGCATGTTCCGACCCCAGAAGTAGGGCGTGGTTGCTACTCCCACTACTTTCTGGTGCCCAAAAGGACAAGGAGGACATGCGTCCTATCTTGGACCTCCGGAACGTCAATCGCTTCCTCCGGAAGGAGAAGTTCAAGATGCTCACCCTAGCTCAGGTCTTGACTGCCCTCGACCCTGGAGACTGGTTGGTAGCGTTGGACTTGCAGGACGCGTATTTCCACATCCCCGTCCTGCCGGCCCACCGGCGTTACCCTCGGTTCACGGTAGGCCCCGAGCATTTTCAGTTCACCGTGCTCCCCTTTGGCCTTACCAGTGCCCCTCGGGTGTTCACGAAAGTGATGGCGGTGGTCGCAGCTCATCTGCGCCGGGCAGGGGTTTCAGTCTTCCCCTACCTCGACGACTGGCTGCTGAAGGCGGTGGCTCGTCCCAGGCAGTCGTCTCCCACCTCCAGACTACGGCCGAACTCCTGCACTCGCTGGGGTTCTCCATCAATGTGCCGAAGTCGCATCTAATTCCTTCTCCACAGCTCCTTTTCATCGGAGCAGTTCTGGACACGACGCAGTTTCGGGCCTATCCTCCCGAACGGCGAGTCCGGGATATTCAGGCTATGATTCCGATCTTTCGGCCTTTATCCTGGGTTTCGGTACGGATGACCCTGAGGCTGCTGGGCCTCATGGCCTCCTGCATCCTGCTGGTCAATCATGCCAGATGGCATATGCGGGCTCTGCAGTGGGACCTGAAGTTCCAGTGGGCGCAGCACCAGGGCAACCTGTCCGATCACGTCCAGATCTCGGAGGGGACTGCAAAACAGTTGCAGTGGTGGCTCTCGAACCGGCAATGGGTCATGGGCAGATCCCTCTCCCTTCCCCAGCCAGAGCATACAGTTGTGACGGACGCGTCCCTTCTGGGATGGGGCGGTCACATGGGAGAGGCGGAGATCAGAGGCCTCTGGTCTCCGGCGGAGTCCCGGCTCCATATCAACCTTCTGGAGCTCCGGCGATCCGGCTTGCACTCAAGGCATTCCTTCCCTCTGTCAAAGGGAAGGTAGTGCAGGTGTTCACAGACAACACCACCGCCATGTGGTACTGCAACAAACAGGGCGGGGTGGGGTCTTGGACCCTTTGTCAGGAGGCTCTGCGCTCTGGACATGGCTGGAACATCAGGGCATGTTCCTGATGGTTCAACACCTGGCAGGTTCTCTGAACGCCAGGGCGGACGAACTCTGCCGCAGGTGCATGATGGATCACGAATGGCGTCTTCACTCGGAAGTGGCGCAAGGACTCTTTCTACAGTGGGGAGAGCCTTGGTTAGATCTATTCGCCACCGAAGAGAACGCGCAATGTCATCAGTTCTGCGCGTTGGAATTTCCAAGGCGGCACTCGCTCGGCGACGCTTTTCGTCGCGAGTGGAGTTGCGGTCTGTTGTACGCCTTTCCGCCTATACCACTTCTACCCAGAGTGTTGAAGAAGATTCGGCACGACCGGGCCCAAGTCATTCTTGTGGCTCCGGACTGGGCTCGAAGAGTTTGGTATCCCGAGCTACTCAGTATGAGCATGGATCCCCCGATCCGTCTGCCTCTTCGGGAGGATCTTCTGTCGCAGCAGCAGGGGCGGTCCCTCCACCCGAACCTGTCCAGTCTACACCTGCTTGCGTGGAGATTGAGCGGCGGCAGTTGATTCCTTTCGACTTGCCTCCCGAAGTTTGTGATGTGATTCTGGCAGCCAGGCGTCCCTCCACTAAGGTGGTATACGCCTGCAGGTGGAACAAATTTGTGGCATGGTGCACAGCAAAGGCTGTGGATCCCCTTTCTGCCCCTCTTTCTGAGGTCCTTCTGTTCCTTCTCTCTCTGGCCCAACAGGGTTCTGCCCTGGGTACCATCAAGGGTTATCTTTGTGCTATCTCGGCCTTCCTCAGGCTCCCTGATCAGCCCTCCCTTTTCAAGTCCCCTGTTGTTAACAGGTTCTTAAAAGGCATTACTCACCTCTTCCCTCCTGTTCCGTTTGTAATGCCTCAGTGGGACTTGAACTTGGTTCTTACCTTTTTAATGTGCGCTCCCTTTGAGCCTCTGCATAACTGTCCTCTTCGTCTTCTGACTCTGAAGACTGCCTTTCTGGTGGCCATCACCTCCGCTCGGCGGGTGAGTGAGCTCCAGGCTCTATCTTGCAAACCTCCCTTTCTGTCTGTTCATCCAGACAAGGTTGTTCTTCGGACGCGTCCGTCCTTCTTGCCAAAGGTGGTTACTGCTTTCCACATTGGGCAGACCATCACTTTGCCCGCCTTCTTTCCGCCTCCGCATCCTTCCAGAGAGGAAGAGAGGCTCCACCGTCTGGACCCAAAACGTGCGCTCTCCTTCTATATCGACCGCACAAAACACTTCCGGGTGGATGACCAGCTCTTTGTTGGCTACGTGGGCGCCAAAAAGGTCGGGCGGTGCACAAGAGGACCGTCTCCCGCTGGGTTACCTTGTGCATCAAGACCTGCTATTCTTTGGCCAAGAAGGAGCCTCCTGTTGGGCTGCGTGCCCATTCCACCAGGGCAACGGCTGCTACCACGGCCTTGGGCCGCGGTGTTCCGCTGCCGGTTATCTGTCAGGCAGCTACGTGGGCCTCGCTGCACACGTTTACTAAGACATTACTGCCTTGACAGTCAGGTCCGGAGGGACGGCTTCTTTGGCCGTTCTGTCCTCCAGGACTTCCTTGTCTGATCTTTGTTCGCAGACCCACTCTCCGGGGTTGGTATTGCTGGGGTATCTATTCTAAGGTAAGGAATCTATCACTAACGTGTCTCTTTCAGATGCACAAGTTACTAACTTGTGTAACGATATATCTGTAAGAGACAGTAGTTAGTGATAGATTCACTACCGCCCACCCATCCTCCCGTTCTGCGAACTGATTTCTAGGGTTACGGACATCCCTTTCAGGGCCCTAGTATTTTTCAGACACCTGTGTCAGCTTCTTGCATGGCTCTGCGTTCCTGGCGCGGAAAGTCGTGTACAGAACTGATGTCAGCGCGCAGGGGCGGCGCCTAAGTACTGCCCGCGACGTCATCCCGGCGATCACGACGCCGACGACGGACGCGGAGCCGCACGACGCCGCCTACCGGCGCGCAAGGGTACTGCTACGCAAAACTTTCCGGATCCAGCCTGACGCCTGGGGATATTCTAAGGTAAGGAATCTATCACTAACTACTGTCTCTTACAGATATATCGTTACACAAGTTAGTAACTTGTGCTTCAGAGCAGATGCGTTTGCTTCAGCCACAAGCATGATAGATGTTCCCCAATGCACCTGAAGGCCATTAGGAAGTGAGGTTGAGCTCTACACCTTGAAATACAAGAAGCAGGGCTGGTGTCTGTCGAGCTTGCCACGTCATGTAGGTCAAGGCCAAAATCAAAGACAAGTCAAAAAAGAACAAGCAATAGAAACACACTCATTGTTCTTCGATGACCAGTCACTACCACTCCAGGGGGATTTTGCACAGTCCGTATTAGCGTCGCCTGACTACGGCACGTGACTCGGACCTGATGCTTAATCTGGAAACGATGCACCTTGAGTTCTCCAAGCCATTATCGACTCCATAGCAAATTAAGGCCTTCCGATGCCATGAGGAAATGAAGATCTCCAGTAGGTCCTCCGCAGGGGTGCTTTCCTCCAGCACCAACTATTCCTCAACAAAGTTGTGTTGGTGCCACATGGACTCCTGCGATGCTGTTTCCAGATATGTCCTTTGCTCTGGTTTCAAATCCAGAACCATCTCCAGAAAGATTTCTTCCAAGGCAAATATTCAGACTGGTGAGGGTTCTCTTTCACTCCCTCTGTAAAGGCAGCAATATTTTCAGAGGATGGAGGCCATTTTGGATCAGATTCAGATGCCTTACAAGGGCTTGACCATGTTCCATTAGCTGAGAATGATTTACTACATCCTCACTATACAGATCCTGGCCTTTATTTTGACTTGCAGAACTCCAATATCTGAAACAGACTGTAGTTATAGATTCCCTACCTTTAGAATTACCCCCAGGCGTCAGACTGGATCTTGTGAATTTTTTCGTAGCAGTACCCCTCCGCGTCCACGGGGATGACGTTGCGGTGTCTACTTAGAAGCCACCCCTGCGCGCTGACGTCAGTTCTTTCTTTTTCCGCGCCAGCCAGCGCAGTTCTGGAGTGAGCGGGCCCCTTAGTCACTTTTTGACTAAACCTTTTTCGATTTTTGTTGACGTCTTTTTTGAGTCTTCGACTCCTGGTAGCACGAGGGATGTCCCATCGTCGGACCGGCTTCAAGCCTTGTGACTCCTGTCACAAGTTGAAGTCTGTCACGGATCCGCACCTCTGATGCGTGGAGCGCGACCATGACCCGAAGTCATGCTCCGACTGCTGGGCCATAAATCCGAAGTCTTTGCAGGAGCGGTCCCGAAAGCTCTTGGAGGCCGTTGGAGGTCCTGGTCGAGAGGAAGGTCACGGAGCCACCACCACTCGTCATCGAAGTCTTCGCACTCCTCGGGTAAGTCGAAGCACAAGAAGAAGGCGAAGAAGCATCGTCGTTCTTCGCCTTCTCCCCGTCCGTCGGCCTACGCGTTGCGGGACTCGGAGCGTCGTCGCTCTCCAGCTCCGTCTTCGGAGCCTGCTTCTGGGACGGTTCCGCGCTTCCCTCCCTTTCCTGGAGCCAGAGCATCCCCTGCCCAGCTTCAAGCCTTTTACGAGGCTTTTCATAGCATTTTTGGGCAGCCCGACTCCGCAGGTGCACCTTTGGGCCCCACGGTCTCGGCTGGGGGCCCTCGAACTTCGATGCCGGCTGCTCCGGTGCCAGAGGGTTCCCGGGGATCGAGGCCTGGATCCGGATTGCCACCGGTCAACCTCACTGCACCTTCTGCTGCGCCGATTCCAGTGACGGCGCCCCCGACGCCGGTTGTGCCCCCAACCTGTATCAACCCCAGCCTCACCCCTGACTTGGACCCGGTGCGGGACCGACGTCGCCTGACGTCGGTACCGGCGCCGGAGGGTACTTTTGTAGCGCTGTTCATCCCTGGCGTTCCCTTTCGCCCTGAGTGGCAGCCAGAGGAGGGTGAGGAGGACTGGGAGGAGTCTGGAGAACCTTTAGCTGACCAGCTTGAGGAGCCAGACTGGCGAGAGGAACTGGGTGATGCCAGTGGTTTGGATACCTCCCCAGACCTTGGTATGCTCTCCCCCCATACTGTGGCTACGAAGGGGGGGAGCTTCTTACGCAGTGGTGTTGCGTAGGGCGGCTGAGGTCTTGGGCCTCGAGCTTCCTGCGGTGGCAGTCAGGACTAAACTCCTGACAGAGGTGCTTCAGCCGGCAGGGGCCTCTTCGGAGCCCCTGCTGCCCTTCGGAGCCCCCAGAAGCCCTTACAGACATCCTTCTGGGCATTTGGTCCAAGCCCAGCACAGGGGCTCCTGTGGACAGGATGATTGCCCCACGTCACCGCCCGGCCCTGGGCGACCCACTTTTCCTCTCCCAACACCCAACCCCCGAGAGCTTGGTGGTCCAAGTCTCGTCCTCTACAGGCACATTCTCTACTGCTCCCCCAGATAGGGAATCCAAGAAGCTGGACCACCTTGGGAAGAAGATGTTTTCTTCCGCCAGCTTAGCGCTGCGGTCGGTGAACACTGCATGCCTCTTGGGCTGTTATACCCATACGGTGTGGGATACGGTTGCGCAAGTGCTGCCACAGTGCCCGGAGGAGGCCCAGGCTGTGCTCACCCGCGCAGTTGCTGAGGGTCGAGACGCAGCTAAGCTCACTATCCGGTGTGGGCTGGATACCGCCGACTCTCTGGGAAGAACTGTTTCCACATCAGTAGCCCTGATGGTTGAGGACATCTGGTTTTTCGGGGGATGTCCAATCTACCCTTTTGGACATGCCCTTTGATGGCCGTCGCCTGTTTGGTGACAAGGCGGACTCGGCGCTAGAGCGCTTCAAGGATTCTAGGGCTACGGCCAGATCCTTGGGCCTCGCAGCAACCGCTCTCCCCACACAGTCTGCCTCTCGCCCCTTTCTTGGCTACGGAAGGGGTGCCCCGCCACGTTCCACCCAATCGAGCCACAGGGCCACGTAAGCTACCCAGTCCATGCGTGGCCGCGGACTTGGGACCCAGCGACGCGGGTCTGGGGGCCAGCGGGTGGGCCAGTCCACCCATACCACCCCCGCAGCAGCCTCCAAACCTTCCTAGTCCGACCTTTCAGGGCCACTAGAGGCCAGTGGACGGCACGATTCGCCATCACCTCCCACACTGACAAAACATCACATCGGACAGGTGGGTTTTGCAGATAGTCCGAAGGGGCTACTTCCTTCCACTTCATCACTACCCCTCACTCCATGCCACCAGCACTCCATCGCATGTTGGAGGATCGCTTGGCATTTCTCTGCCAGGAAGTTACGGCTCTCTTGGCCAAGGGAGCTATCAAACGGGTCCCTGTGGCAGAAGTAGGTTGTGGTTGCTATTCCCACTACTTTCTGGTACCCAAGAAGGACAAAGGCCTGCGTCCTATCTTAGACCTCAGGGCCCTCAACCGCTTCCTCTGGAAGGAGAAGTTCAAAATGCTCACGTTGGCTCAGGTAATCTCTGCCCTCGATCCCGGAGACTGGATGGTAGCGTTGGACTTGCAGGACGCCTTTTTCCACATCCCCGTCCTGCGAGCCCTCAGGCGTTACCTGCGGTTCACGGTAGGCCACGAGCATTTTCAATTTACCATGCTCCCCTTTGGCCTTACCAGTGCCCCTTTGGTGTTCAGATGAACAAGTTACTTACAATCGGTAACGATGTATCTGTAAGAGACATAGGTTAGTTATAGATTCCTTACCGCCCCACCCATCCTCCCGCTCTGCGAACTGACTTCTAGGGATAGGGACTCCCTTACAGGACCCTAGTTGTAGCGAACCAGTGGTCAGTGTCTTTTATGGCTTTTCGCTTCTGCCGTGGAAAGTCATGTCAGAACTGATGTCAGCGTGCAGGGGCGGCCTCTAAGTAGGCACCGCAACTTCATCCCGGCGACCACGATGCCGACGACGGACACGGAGTCGACCAAAGCCACCTACCGAAGCGCAGGGATACTTCTGAGAAAAAATTCTCCGGACCTAGTCTGACGCCTGGGGGTAATTCTAAGGTAAGGAATCTATAACTAACCTATGTCTCTTACAGATACATCGTTACCGAAGGTAAGTAACTTGTTCTTTAGCCGGCCCGAGACGAACGGCCAAACATTCATGCGCATGGTGGGAGTGAAAACCACTCCTTCCCTCCCCTGCTCCTACAGCAGAGCAGCCCTGCCCCGCTTCCCAAAGTTGGTGCGCCCGCAACAAGAAAAAAAAAAATTATAATAGCATTGAGTTATTATTTTATTTTTTCTTACGCTGCTGAATAGCAGTGGGGTGACGCTCCTCCGCCTTAGCAGAGGAGATGCCACTGCTAGAATTGTGACTAGCTTGTAAATGTAACACGCCTCCTGACCATCTAATTTACCCCCTGTCCTGGTGCCAAAGGGCCTCAGGGCAGGGGGTGGCATCCTCCAGGTTTGAGGGACGCCAGGCTGGCATATCAAAGGCACTGTGTTCTTTGAAGCTCCCTTCATTGACATGCTAATTTACTAGCCACCTGTTTGGAGGAGATGTAAACACCTCCAGCCAGAGCAGGCATTGTATCCAACCTCTGAGAGTGGGGCTCTCACCTCCTAGGGGCTCAGAAACCCGCCTGTGGTTGCATGCTGTACAGGACCAGTCAGCCAGCACACTAGAGGACTAGGTGGATTTCAGGGGTACCTCTAAGGTACCCTCTGGGTGCCGGAATTAATAAATCCAACACTGGAATCAGTGTGTGTTTATTAATACGAGGTGTTTGATACCAAACACCATAGGTTTCAGTGAAGCCATTATGTCGCTGGGAAACTCGTTTTGACCATTGTTCAGTACATACCTTAAGATGGCTTCCCTGCTCACTTGTAATATCCAGCAATGAAACTAGACATTACAGGGGCATATCTCCTCATGCAGATATGTCCTCACATAAAATATAATGCACCCTGCCTTAGGGCTGAAAGGCCTGCTGTATGGGTGACTTACTTATACTAAATGCAGTGACTTTGGCATGGCAAACAGGAGTGTGCCATGTCATATTTTCACTCATGGTTTGCACCATGTGACGAATCCTGCAATGGCAGTCGGTGTGGAATTTGTGTATGGGTCCTGCAGGGTGGCATAAGATATGCTGAAAGCCCTTACCCTTAGGGACCCTCTATAGTACTCATGCCCTAGCTAATGGGGACGTACAGAGGCGCTAAAGTCCTTTGCCAGTTGGGTTACTATTAGACATCACCTTGTTTTAAGGAAAGAGCACTGGCACTGAGGTCTGGTTAGCAGACCTCAGTGCGCTGTCAAAGTTGAAAACCAGCATCTAGTAGCTAAAAAGGGGGCAAAAAGTGTGGCAACAACTGCAACAAAACCCCAGTTTCCTACTTATGGCAATTAATGATTCTACAGTGTATGAAACGGCACAGTATCACTTGTTAAATGTTCACCACTCAAACCACTGCATACAACAAATGACTTGACTCTTAACCTAAGGCTCGCCTGATGGCCATTTTCAGAAAAGTAAAGTGCATTTATCTGTTTAAAAATCAAACCTTATTGCGTAAGCGGAAGAAGTGACTCCCATTATTTTATCCCCTCAAGGGCTTCCTGTCATCCTGCAACGCTGAAACTGTGCTGCAGCAAGTGGCCGATTACCTGAGCACCGGGGAGGTAGCAGGCTTTGCATCTGAGGTAAGCACACGTAGACTTCTCCAACTAAACTTTATGTTGAATAGCAGGTATTACTGGCATGGTTGCCTGATAGTTGAGCTGAAGACCATGGGCCCGATTCACAAAGGGAAAACTGAGACGAAAGTTTAACTATACGACTTTCGATATTCACAAAGGGCATTTACGAGTAATAAAGTTGGACTTTTGTCTCAGTTAAACTTCAGTTTTGGTCTTAAGTCTAAGGACTTTTGATCTCAGTTAAATTTAAGACCAAAACTTAAGTTAAACTGAGACCAAAGTCCAACTTTACTACTCGTAAATGCTCTTTGTGAATACCGAAAGTCGTAATGTTAGACTTTCGTCTCAGTTTACATTTGTGAACCAGGCCCCATATCTCCATTACCTTTACAAATTACTGTCATCAGGTTCTCTAGTCTCATTTCATCACTTCCAGCCTAATAGCAATACAACTTCCACAATGCATTATTTAGTCAAATACAAGCCCAGAACTGAAAACATGACGTTTTGCTGACATAAAGCAATTTGTCAACCCTAAATGCTGAGTACCATGAAATTGGTAATTATGAATATTTTTGTGGCATGATTGTGTATTTCCTGTGATTTTGTCTGGAATATATATGTATTTTCCTTTCTAGGGTGTCCACTGTTGTACTCCAGCACAAAAGAATTTAGAGAGCTATATTTATTACGATTATCTAGGTACAAGGGATGAGAGAGATGATTGTTGCTTGAACATCAGCCCTCACCTAAAAAAAAAATCTCACTAATTGTGTTTTTTCCCCAACTTGAAACTCAACGCGTTCTTAAAAATCAGCTGACACGCGCTTCATCCTCTTTATGTATGATGTATTAACTTTATAATGAATCCTAGCCACAACCTGGTATGTTTCCATGCAGGAAAAAGGTTTGATGGAGCTGGCTCGTTTCACTACTTCCTTGAAGGGTTGTAGACTGTTCATGACCAATGTAAGCTTCAAGCCTGTTACACCAGAAAACCGCTTATTCTTGGAAAGAAGGGTTATAGTGATTTTGTGTTTTTAAAAATGCAGGCAGAGATCAAGGAACTTCACTCTCTCCATGTGCCAAAAATAATAGGAGGGTGGAAAAGAGCATTTAGTTCGGAAAATTGAGTTTTCTTCCATGCAAACCCGACCAAGAGAAGGTGAGCAATGTTGTTTGATCTTACTGCATAGAAACAGAACAACAGTTATTGGGGTTACACTTCATAAGATCGATGCAACATTTTGAAAAATATAAACGTGGTAGGATGGACAGTTCTACGTAGCATTTGTTTTCCATCTGTAACTGACTTGCTTCTTGGCACTTAAGTAGAGCAGATGTGGGGTTATACCTTTCCCTGGGGTGTATAACATGAAAAACTGATAGTTAACACCACATAATTTTCATTGGTTAAAAAGTTCTTGACATAAAGGTGCAAGTGTATCCTATGTAGCTGGAAAGTGGTGTAGCCCTGGGCAGAAAAGGGAATGGAGCCGGGGCTCAGGATTAAAGAGTGTCATGAATCCCAGTAAAATACATGCGATCTGATAGACATCTAGCCGCAGATTCCTTGCCTTTGAATTTCCCAGGCGTCAGACTGGATCCGAAAAACTTTTCTTCGAGCAATACTGCTGCGCGTCGGTAAGTGGCTTTGGTCGGCTCCATGTGATGCCGTCCGCATAGTCTGCGCCATTGTGACGTCCGTGTCACCTATTTAGGCACCACCTCGGCACACTGACATCAATCCTTTTCTTTCCGCGCCAGCCAGCGCAGATCCGTGAAGAGAGCTTCCCTCTGTCACTTTTTGACAGGCTTTTTTTGACGTTTTGCCAGCCCCTTTTTGTGTGTGTAGGTTTTCCTAATATGTCGAAGAAGACTTCTGGGTTCAGTCTGTACGGCGCCTGTGACCGTGCCATGTCGGTAACGGACCCACACCTGGTTTGTCTCTGGTGCCAGGAGCGCAACCACTATTTGAAGATGTGCTCCGACTGCCAGGCCATGGTTTCGAAAGCTTTGAGGAAGAGGTCCCTAAAGCTACTTGCGGCTTGGCACCGTGTCGTTCTCCTCGGAGGTCTCGTTCTGGTCCCGGTCAAGTGGAAGGTCCTAAGTCTTTGTCCTCCCAATTGAAGTCATCGAGTCGGTCAGGTAAGAAGCACAAGAAACACAAGAAGTCAAAGCGTGCTTCGATTTCTCCCTGTCTGTCAGCTGACGCAACGGAGGTGTCTCGGCGTTCTAGGCCTCGTTCCGCTGAACCTATACCTGGGTCGGCTTCGCGCTACCCCGCCTTTCCAGGTTCCCGGAGCGACCCCCACCCAACTCAAAGAATTCTATAATGCCATTTGCCTCTTATTTGGGTGGTCTGACACTACTGGCGCGCCTTCGGGCCCCAGAAGCTCAGAGGGGACTCAATCGGGTTCCGCTCTGGTGGCTCCTGCAACCCCCCCATGGATCCGGACCAATGCCTGTTCCGCCACCGTGACCTTCCCCGGTGCCCGTCTTGATACCGAGACTCCCGACGCCGTCGGTGCCCCCTGGTGGCACCAGCCCCATTCTCATCCCCGATGAGCCGGATCGGCACCAACGAACTTCACCTTCAGCTCCCTTCTGTGACAGTCAAGACAAATAAATTGACAGAGGTCCTGCAGCCTGGTTTCTCCTCTTCGGAACCCTTGCTGCCTTTCAACGAGGCGTTAACTGATGTTGTACTAGGAACCTGGTCCAAACCCAGCACAGGGGCTCCTGTGAATAGGACTATCGCCCATCGCCCTGCACCAGGCAAACCAAATTTCCTCACCAACCACCCTACCCCTAAGAGCTTGGTGGTCCAAGCCTCTACCGCCCACCGCTCGTTCCCTTCCGCACACCCGGACAGGGAATCCAAGAGGCTGGACATTTGGGGCAAGAAAATGGTTTCTTCTGCCAGCCTTGCATTGTGGTTAGTGAACACTGCATGCTTATTGGGCCGTTATTCCCAATCCCTGTGGGAAACGGTTTAGCAAGTGCTGCCACAGGTCCTGGAGGAGGCCCAAGCTGTCCTTTCCCAGGCGGTATCAGCCGGGAGAAATGCAGGAAAGTTCGCTATCAGTTGTGGTCTCAACACGATCGACTCGCTGAGCAGAGCGATTTCATCGACGGTGGCTGTTCGATGCCACGCCTGGTTGAGGATTTGGCTTTTCAGGTGATGTCCAGGCCTCTCTCATGGACATGCCCTTTGATGGCACCTGTCTCTTAGGACACAAGGCAGACATGGCACTGGAGCGCTTTAAGGACTCATTGGCCTTGGGCCTCTCAGCGGCCACTCCTCCCCAGTCTGCCTTTCACCCCTTTCATGGCTACGGAAGGGGCTTTCAGCTGCACCAGCCCTATCCCAGCCGCAGGGCCTTTAGGTTCAGCAACCTCAGCGCGGGCCAAGGGCGCGGCTCGTTCTGGCCCCGTGACTCGGGCGGCCAGAGGTCGGGTCAGTCCACCACACCCCCTGCAGCCTCAGACTCCAAACACTCCTAGTCCTGCCATTCAAGATCATGGGCGGCCAGTGGGTGGCAGGATCAGCCATCACTTCCACCACTGGCAGAACATCACTTCCGACAGGTGGGTTCTTGAAATAGTCCAAAGGGGCTACTCCCTCCCCTTCAAGACTGCCCCTCCCTCCATGCCTCCAACTTAGAACCGGCTGACGGAGGATCACCTGACCTTACTTCAGGAGGAAGTCATGACTCTCTTGGCCAAGGGAGCCATAGAAAGGGTTCTGGCGACAGAAGTAGGCTATGGTTGCTATCCCCGCTACTTTCTGGTCCTGAAAAAGGACAAGAGTCTTCGTCCAATACTAGATCTGCGAGCCCTCGACTGCTTCCTCAAAAAGGAAAAGTTCAAGATGCTCACACTAGCTTCAGGTCCTGTCGGCCCTGGATCCAGGAGACTGGATGGTAGCGTTGGACTTGCAGGACGCCTACTTTCATATTCCTGTCCTGCCTGCTCATCGGCGCTACCTGTAGTTTACAGTAAGCCACAAGCATTTTCAGTTCACTGTACTCTCTTTCGGCCTTACCAGCACCCCTCGGGTGTTCACCAAGGTGATGGCGATGGTCGCAGCTCATCTGCGCAAATCAGGGGTGCCAGTCTTCCCATATCTCGATGACTGATTGTTGAAGGCGGGCTCTCCCCAGGTTGTCGACCCCCACCTCCAGACTATGGCAAGCCTCCTGCACTCGCTGGGGTTCACTATCAATGTGCAGAAGTCACACCTGACTCCCTCTCAGATGCTCTCTTTCATCTGAGCTGTTCTGGACACAGTGCAGTTTCTGGCCTATCCTCCCGACCGGCTTGTTCAGGATATTCAGGCTATGATACCGATGTTTTAGCATCTATCCTGGATTGTGGTGAGAATTACTGAGGTTGTTGGGCTTCATGGCCTCCTGCATCCTGCTAGAGACACATGCCAGATGGCCTTTGCGGGCTCTGCTGTGGGACCTGAAGTTCCAGTGGGCGTAGCGTCAGGGGAATCACTTTGACATGGTCCAGATATTGCAGTTGGGGCTGATCAACCGCGATTGGGTCAGAGGCAGATCCCTCTTCCTTCCCCAACCAGACCACAGAGTAGTGACAGATGCGTCACTCCTGGGATGGGGCGGTCATCTGGGAGAGGAGGAGATCAGAGGACTCTAGTCTCCGGAGGAATCCAGACTCCACATCAACTTGCTGGAGCTCCGAGCGATTCACTTGGCATTGAAAGCCTTTCTTCCGTCACTCAAGGAAAAGCTGGTTCAAGTGTTCACAGACCACACCAACGCCATGTGGTACTGCAACAGACGGCAGGGTGGGACTGTGGACCCTTTGTCAAGAGGCCCTGCATCTCTGGACACAGCTGAAACCGCAGAGTGTATCCCTAGTGGTTCAACACCTGGCAAATTTGCTGCACGCCAGGGCAAACGGACTCGGCTGACAATGCCTAGTGGAACATGAATGGCATCGCCATCCGGAGGTGGCGCAAGGTCACTTTCAACAGTGGGGAGAGCCTTGGTTGCATCTGTTCTCCTCTGCCGAGAACGTGCAATGTCAGCAGTTTTGCACGCTGGAGTTTCCAAGACGGCTCTCGCTCGGAGACGCTTTTCGTCTCGAGTGGAGCTCAGGCCTCCTATACGCCTTTCCGCCCATTCCACTCCTGTCCAGAGTGCTGAAGAAGATCGGGAACACCGGGCCCAAGTCATTCTTGTGGCTCTGCACTGGACACGGAGAATCTGATATCCCGAGCTTCTCCAATTGAGCATCGATCCTCCGATCAGGCTGCCCTTTCGGGAGGATCTTCTGTCACAACAACAGGGGAGGGTCCTCCACCCAAACATGTCAACTCTACGCCTTCTTCGCTTGGAGATTGAGCGGCAGCAGTTGATAGCATTTGACTTTCCTCCTGAAGTTTGCAATGTTATTTTGGCAGCCAAGCGGCCCTCCACCAAGACTGTGTATGCCTGCCGGTGGAGCAAATTTGTAAAATAATGTACATAAAGGTCTACTGATTTTCTTTCTGCTCCCCTCTCTCAAGTTTTGCTTTTTATTTTGACCCTTGTCCGGTAGAGCGCTGCACTGAATGCTCTCAACACATGGACACCTTCTGGCCCTGTCTGCCTTCCTGAGGCTTCCAGACCAACCCTTCTTATTCAAATCTCCCACTGTAAATAGATTCCTCAAAGGCCTTGTACATAAGTTCCCTCCTTCCCCTTTCATTTTGCCTCAGTGGGACCTCAATTTAGTTCTCACCTTCCTATGTGCGCTCCATTTGAACTGCTGCACAATTGCCGCCTTCGGCTGCTTTCTATCAAAACAGCCTTTTCAGTGACAATCACTTCTGCCAGGAAGGTGAGCGAATTGCAGGCTCTGTCATCTAAGCTTCCTTACCTAACCATTTTCAGTGATAAGTTGGTGCTTCGCACTAGGGCATCTTTCTTACCGAAAGTGGGAACACCTTTTCACGTGGGACAATCTGTCACCTTGCCCACTTTCTATGCTCCTCCGCACCCCTCAAAAGAATAGGAGCGACTCCACTGCCTGGACCCAAAAAGAGCGTTGTCGTTCTACCTTGACCGCACTAAAGAGTTCCGGGTGGTAAACCAACTCTTCGTGGGGTACGTTGGAACACAGAAAGGTCATGCGGTGCAGAATAGGGCTATCTCGTGATGGGTCGTCCTCTTCATCAAAACTTGCTACGCTTTGGCCAAAAAGCAGCCTCCAGAATGCATAGGAGATCATTCCACCAGAGCTAAGGCTGCTACCACGGCGTTGCAACGTGGAGTTCCAGTCCTCGAAATTTGTCAGGCAGCATGTTGACATCCCTGCACATGTTCACCAAGCACTACTGCCTGGACTGTCAAGTCCACAGGGATGGCCTTTTTGGCCGCTCTGTCCTGCAGGACTTCCTGGTCTAACTTCTTTGCAGTCCCTCCTCCGGGGATGGTATTGCTTATGTATCTAATCAAAGGTAAGGAATCTTCGGCTAGATGTCTCTATCAGTTGGACAAGTTACTTACCTTCTGTAACGCCTTATCTGGTAGAGACATGATCTTGCAGCAAATTCCTTACTGACCCACCCAGCCTCCCCGCACTGCGGACAGGTTTTTAGGGTAAGGGCTGATCCCTTTCAGGGCCTTAGTTGTTCAAAAACACACCAATGTCAGTGCACTTCATCGGTCTGCCCCTCAGGCGTGAAAAGTTGTGAAAGTAACTGGCATCAACGCACCAAGGTGGTGCCTATATAGCTGACACAGACTTCACAACGGCACAGACGACGCCGACAACGTCACGCTCAGCCGACCAACTCCACCTACCGGCACCTAGGGTTATTGCTCGAAGAAAAATCTGGATCCAGTCTGACGCCTGGGAAAATCAAAGGTTGGGAATCTGCGGCTAGATCATGTCTCTACCAGATAAGGCGTTACCGAAGGCAAGTAATTTGTCCGTATGGTAGCTTGGAGGTCAGCTGAGAAACGTGAACGTAATGGGATGGATGTTGTAGGAAGCTGGCTCTGCATATACTATACCAAAGTAAGCTATATTGTGCACAGAGTCCAGGGAGTCCCCAGAGATATAGCAGAGGCTAAATTAGGCAAGTTCTAACAGCTCTCTTTGTGGTAGTGTGGGCAAGCAGTTAGGCTTATCCAGAGAGTGTGTTGAGCACCAGCGTCCCTGGGCGGCCGGGTGCAGAGTGCCAAGAAGATGTTGGGGACCCTGTGCTTCTCAATGGAGACCTTCGTTCGGAAAAGGGGCTGCAGGCTTGGGCAGGGAAAGTTCCTGAGGGCGACCACTGGCTGGGGAGGTAAGCTGGGATCTTAGAGGATGCCTGGACACCGTCGATGTCATCACGCAAGGCCGTTGGGTGTTTTTTGGCATCTGATTCTTCAGACCGCCTTCGATTGCAGTCTGGCTCTTCAGACCACTTCGGTCACGGTCGGGTTCTTCTTACCGCCTTTGGTGGGGGGGTACCCTTCAGATTGAGGCTGCAGGCGTCATCTCGAAGCTTGTGGGAGGTCGGGCCCCCAGATACAGGTCAAGATTGCTGGGGGGACCTCCTCGTGGTGTTGGGCCACTCGGACTCAGGCCTTGGCGGACGGGTGCAAAGTGGTGCAGGACCGCAGAGCCGCCTGGATCCAGGTTCTGGTCTTGGGGTCTTTTGGGTTGAGCAAATACGGTGCTCACGGGAGACAGTCTGTAAGGTGAGTGCAGGTCAGGTCCTCCGGGCTCTGAAGGGCTGCTGGCTGCTAGACACGCCGGCTTCTTTGCTGTTTGCAGGTCAGAGTCGGTACACGCCGGTAGGGCTTGGGCCAAAGCAGTAGGTGTCCTCTTCTTCCTGGGCCGGTACGGCTCTTTAGTCCTACTTCCTCGAATCTGAGGTGGCAAGGTTCAGGGTTGCCCCTAAATACTAGATTTAGGGGCATTTAAAGGGGTGTGCAGGTCGGGACCAATGCGTCCCTTCCTTGGGGTGGATACACCGCCTATTGTGCTACCCTCCACTGGGAGGGGGGCATGAGCAACTCCCTAATTGGCTGGGTCCCCTCATCTTCAAGATGGATGGGACTGAGATGTGGGCTTCACCTCGCCTCTCCCACCTGAAGGGTGGGGTTGGCAAAGGTGGGCACACCTCTCTTCCTAGCTTGGTTTTCCCGCCGATTCTCCCACCCAAAGTGGGAGCCAGTTGCTGGGGGCAGCAAAAGCAGGGATAGCTTCCTAAGGCGGCAGGCCTTTGAAGCTTCCCCTTCTTGGACCCAGCCCATCCTGGGGGAGGAGGCATGACACCTCTGCCCAGGATGGGCTTTGTTTCCAGAGAGCGGAGACACTCTACCCATGGGTCCAGCAACCTGTCTGGTGGTGGCAAATGGCGGGCAGCCATTCAGGAACCACACCAGGGCTGGTCGGGTTTCAGGGAGCATCTCTAAGATGCCCTCTGAGTGCATTTTACATTAAATCCCACACTGGCATCAGTGTGGGTTTAATGTGCTGAGAAGTTTGCTACCAAACTTCCCAGTGTTTAGTAAAGCCATTATGGAGCTGTGGAGTTCGTAATGACCAACTCCCAGACCATATACTCTTCATGGCTTTACTACACTTACAATGTCTAAGAATGGACTTAGACACTGTAGGGGTACAGGGCTCATGCCATTGTATCCTCACCTGAGGGCTAGTGCACCCTGCTAGAGGGGTGACTTACCTAGGCCTCAGGCAGTGGGTGGCAGGCATGGCACACAGGGATGTGTATCATGTCGACTCTTCACTTTTCTCTGCACCAAAACACGCAGCCTGCAATGGCAGTGTGTTGGTGTTAAGGTACAGGGCCTCTAAGGGTGGCACAATAGGTGCTGCAGCCCTTAGAGGCTGTCCCTGGTCACAGTGTCCTTGGGAACCCATGGTACATTTTACAAGGAGCTTAACTGTGGCCAGAGATGTGCCAATTGTGGGTACAACCGTACAGTCTTGGGAAAGAACACAGGCACTGGTAACCTGATTGGCAGGGACCGAGGGTACATCAAGTCAGGTTGCATCAGATGTCAGGCAAAAAAGTGGGGTGTAAGCATGCAAAAAGGGGCTCTTTCCTACAGATGTTCGCTTCATTTCCAATGTTTATGCCTGAAGGTAGAAGAAACCATCTAATATAGCCAGTGTAATTTCCCCCTCCCCCCATGCAGTTCGATTCATTTAGTTGAATTTGCTCAAGTGCTGTGCAATTTTGGATGGTTTAAACAGTTTTGTTCAGGGGACAACAGATTGTCAGAAGGCAGTGATCTCTTTAAAAGGATTGACACTACAAAATTCACTTTTGTATCTGCAAAATGACATTCTTGGCAAAAGCTGTACGATGAGTGGAAAGAATAATTTGTCAACCAAAATTCCATATAAGATTTACTTGCAAATTTTTTTTTTTAATAATTGTTTTTATTAGCAATTATGCGTATACAACATACACATCAACAACACGTGGTCATTTGAGAATATAACCCAGCCGAGTCAGACAGTATAAATTCCAGTACCGTACACTACATTACATGTAGGAAACAATGTAGAGGAATGCAAGCGGCAGACAGACGCAATCATGATGAAGAAGCAGCGTGTTTATCCAAATATGCATTACGGCACAGTCGAGACCAGGTAGGCTAGGGAGTCAGATGGCTGTTGCACTAAGGGTGGATGGTAAGAGGCATAGTGTCATGACCTGAGTCCTCTTGCGACTAGACTGGCTGCGTATTAGACGTGGGATGGAGAAGATAAGTGCGATAATGTCTCCATATATCTCGGGGACATGACGTCGGTGTTTGCATTAATGTACACATTTCAATCCTATCGTTGAAGATGGCCATATCCCTCAGCAATTCAGCAGCAGTAGGTGTTCCAACATGCCCCAAAGCCATTGCCAGCAGGAGGGCCATTGCTGTGAGGCACTGAACTCACGCTGGGATCTCCTGGACATATTCTAGCAGGGCTATCAGTGGGTCTGTTGTAAAGTATGTTGCATTATGTCCGATATCTGCAGCGGCGACAGCTGTGCGGGAATGTAGGATCGATTCTATGTTGTTTTGGGGGGCTAATGTAGGCCCTATGAAGAAATTTATAATGTAACTTATGCCTGTAGTTCATAGAAAAAATACTAGTCGTTGACAGCACTACTTCCACTACTCAGCAGATAGGGGAATGCCAAGAGAGTACAGCTGGTGTCTTTTTCTTCAAACCCAAAAACAATCAAGAATGGAGTTCCACAGGGAGTATCGTTGAGTCCCACCCTCTTTAATGCATATGTCTCTCCATTGGCCACGATTGGGAGGAAATGGGGCTTTAACATTTGTTCTTATGCAGATGACACACAGTTTCTGATAGCTATAGCAGAACGATATGAGGACACTAGAGATAATCTGATCAACTGTCTCTCAGAAACTGCAAATTGGATGACAAATCACTGTCTGAAGCTGAATGCAGAGAAGTCTGAAATACTTCCCTTTGGAAAAGCACACCTAGTCTGGGACGCATCTTGGTGGCCCCAGTCGGTAGGCATTGTACCAGAACCTAAATGGGTTGTAAAAAATTTAGGAATCCTGGTTGACAATGCACTAACCATGCAAGACCAAGTAAAAATACTGTGTGGCAAATGCTTTGCCATGCTAAAATTAAGGAGACTTTTCATATGGATCCCGGCCAACTGGAGACATACCCTTGTTCAGGCCTAGATAACTAGCAAACTGGACTATGGGAATGTGCTATATGTTGGTATGGCTGACTACTTATTCTCCAGACTGCAGGTGACCCAGAATGCAGCAGCTAAGCTGGTCTGCAACAAGAACAAATAAAGCTTGACTTCTGAGTGTTTGAAGGCGCTACATTGGCTGCCTATGCGTCAAAGATCTAAGGTGGTTATTCAGGTGTGGCGACAAACGGTCAGGAGGAAGGAATGGGAGGGACGGCTGACACAGGCAACCCCACTGTGGCATAGAACCTACCTTTGGCAGGTCGCTGCACTGCCTCGGGTTTAGGGCATGGGACCTCATCGGGCTATCCACACTACCATGAAGATGGTACTATGTCTGCAACTGTTGAAAGGACTTGAGCACCGTCCCTTTCATACTGTCCACTGGGGGAAATTATGAAAGGGACGGTGCTCAAGTCCTTTCAACAGTTGCAGACAGAGTACCAACTTCATCGTAGCCAGTTCAACAGGTATTTACAACTCAGACATGCACTGACCCCATGTATCCAATCCCTGATGGACCTTCCCGAATTCCGCCCACTCGAGGGGCGACTGCTGATGAGAGACTTAGGCGCCCACAAGATCAGACAAATTTACCAAACGCTAGTCACACATGACCGGACCACGTTGGGCGCGCTGCAGGTGGCGTGGGAGGGAGACATCGCAGATCTCACTGACGATGACTGGACGGAGGCCCTGGCGAGCCCCCGTGGTGCTACCATTGCAACACGGTTCCGCCTAATCCAATTTAAATACCTTCAACGGGTGTATTATACAAGGTCACGCCTCTGGCGCATGGGCGTGATGGCGTCCCCTACATGTCTCAGATGCGAGGCTGAGGAAGGGACTTTCCTCCATACAGTGTGGAGCTGCAGGGCACTCCAGCCCTTCTGGCGCAGGGTAACCTCTTGCCTAGAACAGGTGCTGTCCTGGCAGCTCCCCTTTGAACCCAAGCTTTTCCTCTTGCACAGCGCAGATGGGATCGGGGGAAACCTATACAAACAACACCTCTTGTTCCTGGGGCTCACGTTGACCAAGAGAGACATAGCCCAGCGCTGGAGGGAGACCTCTCCACCCTCAGCAGGAGGGTGGAAACGCGCTATGGACAAATGCATGGGGATGGAGGTAGCGGTATTTCAGGCGCGGGGCTGCCCACAGAAACATAAGAAAATTTGGAAATGATGGCCTGACTACAGGGGCATTGACCTGCCTCCCGTATGTCCCCCAGAATCCCTCATCGAGCAGGAAACACATCCATATAGCCGCGGGCATACTCTTACGTTCTAGATCCAGCTATTCCAATGTTGGAGACAGACATTCCTCGCGGGGTCGGGGGTGGTGCCTGGGTTTTTTCTTGTTTCTTATACTTCTTTGTTGAGGCTTTGAAACGGGGGTACTGTTCGGCAATGTAGTATACTGTGATGTTTGTGTATGGGCCTCTCAGGCTGTGCTGTACTGCTAAAAATCTCAATAAAATCTGTTTACAAAAAAAAAGATCTAAGTTCAAATTATTGTGCTATGCGCATAAAGCCCTATACAAGCTCGGCCCAAAAATCCTGCACGACAAAGTTGAATTTTTTGCCCCTCCGCAAGAACTGAGGTTTTGCAATCTCGCTCTTGCTAAAACTAGACTCATAAGGAAAGTCAGATCTGGAGGCCGCACTTTTTCATACCAGGCGACCGTTTACTGGAATAAACTTCCTTTCGACCTACGCATTACTGATGACCACATGGGGTTTAGGAAGAAACTGAACACATGAGTTAACTACCTTAGCGCTGTGATATCCCTTGGGATGAGTGTTGCGCTTTACAAGTACATTAAATAAATAAATGATGTATTTTTTACTGTGCGCTCAAGTGTAAGTGGCAGAACAGGGTTCAAATGTAGCTTAATGGTGAGGGAGTAGAGATCAGCCATACCAGCCTTGCGGCATAAACTTTTCCAGGCCCAACAGGTAGTTGCCGCCATGTGTATCTCCCTATGCGATCTGGGCAGGCCCTTGGGTAGTAATGAGGTCAACAGGACGCCGTTATTTTGGGCCCGCTCTGGAATCGGATATGGAATGTGTACATCTTGGTTGTACCAACATTTTTTAAACTGAAACTGAGCTAGTAGATTTTGGAGTCAGGGATAGCGAATCCTCCACTATCGAATGGCAGGACCAACCTATCCCAGGCAATCTGCACTGCTTTGTTCGCCCAGAATAGCCATATCAAGAGGGCACGTAGCATCTTGGCAATGACGCTCAACATCCTGTGATTCTGGGCAAATCACTTAATCTCCCCTTGCCTAACAAAAATGAATGTGTCCTTGTGTAATGCAAGTGGTGCTCATGTAAAGCGCTCCGATACCTGATACCTTCGGGTCTAGTTCGTGCTATATAAAACTCTGCAAAAGAAAAAAGAAGCGTAGTGAAAACTGTTCATTCAAGGGTATGGGGATATTTGTAAATAAATAAAGTTGTTTAGGGAATACAACCATCTTAATCAGGGCCGCCCTGCCAGCCAGAGAGAGAGGAAGCCAGAGACACAGATCCACCTAGTTTGCTAAGTTGTCTAATGCTGGCTTATAATTAAGCCTGGGTACCTGCTCCAACAGTTTGTGTGGGAATATGCTTAGATATTTGACCAAGTCAGTCACTCAGCTGATAGGGTAGTCCAAAGTGACAAGTACCATGCTGTCAGTGAGGGGAAAGAGGTAGCATTTTGACCAGTTGAAGGAGATTCCAGAGTAAGTGCAGAATCGGACAACTTCTTGGATCAATGGAACAGAGTCGACTTCAGGGTCCTTCACAAATAGTAACATGTCTTCGGCATACATGGATAAGAATGGACGCCCACTTCGGAAGAAGAGGCCCCTTTGGATATGTTTGTCCTGCAACTGCCTGGCTAAGATGTCCATAGCTAATATAAACAGCAAAGGGGAGCCCTGCCCTGATGGTCCTTCGTTCAATCAAAAAAGCGCTAGCCGTTAAGCCATTAACCATAATGCAAGTAGATGGGGACTTATATACAGTTGAATCAGACCAGCAAATTATTTTTCTCAAAAAATTGTGTTCTCATTTCACTTGAATCAATGGAATATAAAAAGTTTACTTTTGGTTTCTAATGTCTGTAACATTTTTTAACTGAATCCTCATTGTCTTTCCCTAACTACAGTTATTCTGCTCGTTCTTCATTACAGATCCAAGATTTGATTCTGGAGCACATAATGGATAAGAAGCTATTTGGAAAGTTTGTGAAGACCAAGCACTTATGTCTGCTGAAGCAGCAGGTTATTGCAACCAACCGTGTGAAGGAATTGGTGGATTACTTTGTAAGCAATAGTTGGTAAGTCTCAAAGTGAACCTTTGACACACATCAAAGCTCACTCTTATTGAATACTTTTAACATTTCCATCATCTCGTACGTTACCCAACATCTCTATTATTCATTCCCTTTATTCCAACCCTTGTTACTTTCAACCTGCCACATGACATGTTGCTTGAAGTGCCTTGAAGATCCTTATTTGCACTGTGTAAAGAAAAACCCAGTAATACATTAATCTGGCCTGTGCTCAAGTGCATGACCTTTTGGCTAAAGGGGCTATCAAGAGGGAGCCTGCATCGGAAGTTGGTTACTACCGCTACTGCCTGGTGCCACAGAAGGGCGGAGGCATTCTTCTCATTTTAGACATGTGCCTTGTCACACCTGCCTTCAGAAGGACAAATTTAAGATGCCCATTCTGGCCCCAGGCATTGTCTGCCCTCGACCCTGGATGGTAGTGTTGGACCTGCCAGACAGTTATTTTCACATTCCCGTCCTGCAGGCCCACAGGCGCTATCTGTGGTTCATGGTGGGACAGGGGCATTTTCAGTTCTCTGTGCTCCCCTTTGGTCTCACCAGTGCCCCTCGAGTATTCACAAAAGTGATGGCTGTGGTGGCGGCACATCTCCGGGGATCAAGGGTCCTAGTCTTCCCTTACCTCGACAACTGGATGCTGAAAGCGGCCTCACCCCAGGCAGTTGTCACCCACCTCCAGACTATGGTGAACCTCCCAACGTCCATGGGGTTCACTATCAACTTGCTGAAGCCACACCCGACTCCTTCTCAGATGCTCCCTTTCATCTGAGCCATTCTGAATACAGCCCGGTTTTGTGCCTTCCCCCCCCCCCCAGAAAGCAGAGTCCAGGACATTCAGGCTTTGTTCCCAATCTTCAGCCTCTTTCCTGGATTTCAGTGAGCTTGACTAGGAGGCTGCTGGGACTGATGGCCTCCTGCATTCTGTAAGTAAAGCACTCAATGTTGCAAATAAGTGGGCTCGCTCGGGGTCTGAAGTCTCGGTGAACCCAATATCAACAGGATATCCAGATCTCAGTTGAGACTGCAAAAGACATGCAGTGGTGGTAGCTCAACCTCAATTTGGTCAGTGGCAATGGCTGGACCATCAAGAAACCTTCCTGGTTGTGAACCACCTGATAGCATCTTTAAATGCAAGGGCAGACTAACTCAGCCGGCGATGCCTAGTGGATCACAAGTGGCCGTTACACCCAGAGGTGGCACAAGGTCCCTTCTACGCATGGAGAGAACCATGGCTTATTCTGTTCTCCACCACCAACAACGTGCAATGTCAAAAGTTCTGCTTGTTGGAGTTTCCAAGGTTACCCTCTCTCGGAGATGTGTTTAACCTACTGTGGGACTCTGGGTTCCTGTATGCCTTCCAGAGGATAGCTCACTTGCTCAGAGTTTTGAAGACGATCAGGACCGACCGGGCCCAAGTCATCCTAGTGGCTCCTATTTGGGCATGGAGAGTATAGTATCCAGCGCTCTCCTGGGCATGAGTCATCTGTCGTCCGATCATACATGGAGGAAAGAACTCAGGAAGTCATGGATGCTAACCTTTTTTTCATAGTGTAATAGGAGGATTTCGTTACAAAGATCAATTTCTTGTATGTGGCTAAAAGACCTTTATGCTTAACTTTCTCATTAGGGTCTAAATTAGAGCACCACTTATGCTACTGTCTCCAACAATGCTGTCTTAGATTTCTAAGTTCTTCGGAGTACCAGGAAGCTGATATTTTGCTCCCAACCGGGCATTTATCCTTCATAGGGGCTATGTCAACACTTTTTTGAGAATTTATTCTCCTAGTGTGACAAGGATGTCCCCGAAGAAACCTACCGGTTTCCAGCCATGTGGTGCCTATCACAGGCAGATGTCTGTGACAGACCCACACTTAGTTTGTCTGTGGTGCTTGGAGCAGGACCACAACTCCAAGACCTGCGAGGACTGCAGTGCCATGCACCCGAAGGCGCTGAGAGATCATTTCCTCAAGCTCCTTGCTGCCGACGCCGGACGACCCAGCGAAAATCCTAGTCACACGGAACGTCCCGCTACTGCTTGCAGAGCTACACCCGATGTTCGTCTTCTCGATGCAAGTCGTTGAGTAAGTCCCACCGTAAGAAGTAGTAAAAGACGTCGAAGAGGTCTCTGACTTCGCGTGCCCATCCAAATCCTCAGTCGAAGTGCGGGAGCTTCGGCACTCCAAGCCTCACTCCTCTGTGGAGGCTGCACCAAGGTCTGCTCGGTGCCTCCCTGACTTTCTTGGAGCCGAAACTACCCCCACCAACTAAAAGAGTTCTATGAGGCCATGCATCTTATATTTGGGAGGCCCGGCCCCTCTGGCGTGCCTTTGGGACCCATATGGTCATGAGGGGCCCCCCCTGGATTCTCGCTGGTGGGTTTGCCCTCTGGCCCTTTAAATCCTTTGCTGGATCTGGAGCGCCGCCGACCGCGACCTTCCTCACCACCCGCTCTAGTACCAACACTCCCAGCGGTGCCATCCCCATCTTCATTCCCGACAGGGACGGACGGCCGTTGCCTGACACTGGCTCAGGCACTGACCGGGGCCATGCTGTCTGGGTTGGAGTCAGTGCCTTTTTCATATAGGTCTGGAGAAGAATTCGAATGGGAGGGTTCTGAGGACCCTTATGGGTACCAGCATCCCCTAGATGACACAGAGGACAAATGGTATGAGGAATTGGCGGATGACAGTTGGTTAGGCACCTCACCGGACATTGGCTTGGTCTCTCCCCCTACCGTGGCTACATAGGAGGGCGCTAAGGTGGTGCGAAGGGCAGCTGCGGTTTTAGATCTCCAGTTGCCCTCAAGGGCAGTCAAGACTAACGTCTTGACAGAGGTTATTCAGCTAGGAGTTGCCCTCTCCGAACCCTTACTCCCATTTAATGAAGCCCTTACCAGTGTCCTACTCTGGGCCTGGTCCAAGTCCTGTACAGGGGCTACCGTGCACAGGACAATTGCCCACCGCCATCGCCCTGCTCCAGGGGACCCCAGTTTCTTCACCCAGCAGCCTACACTGGAGAGCTTGGTGGTCCAAGCCTCCACTTCCCAAGTCAATCCTGGTGCATTCCATACCACTCCACTGGATAGGGAATTCAAGATGCTGGATACCTTTAGTAAGAGGATGTTCTCTTCCTCCAGCCTAGCACTGTGGTCTGGGAACACCCAGTGCCTCCTGGGCCGATACACCCATACGATCTGGGACTCGGTTGCGCAAGTTTGTAACTGCTGCCCATGGTCTCGGAGTTGACCCGAGTCTTACTGTTGCAGGCAATTGCAGACGGCAGAGATGCAGAGTTCACCATCATCTGAGCTGTTCTGGACACAGTGCAGTTTCGGGCCTATCCTCCCGAGCGGCAAGTCCAGGATATTCAGGCTATGATACCGATGTTGCAGTCTCTATCCTGGATTTCGGTGAGACTGACTCTGCTGCTGTTGGGCCTCATGGCCTCCTGCATCCTTTTTGTGACACTGCCTGATGGCATATGAGGGCGCTGCAGTAGGACCAGAAGTTCCAGTGGGCACAGCATCAGGGGAATCTCTCTGACATGGTTCAGATCTCGGAGGGAACTGCAAAAGACCTGCAGTGATGGCTGACGAACTGCAACTGGGTCAGCGGCAGATCCATCTTCCTTCACCAGCCTGAACTGACTCTAGTGACAAATGTATAATTTCTGGGCTGGGCCATCAATCTGGGAGGTGGAGATCAGAAGACTCTGATGTCTGACGGAGTACGGGCTTCACATCAACCTGCCAGACCTCCGGGCAATCCAGTTGGCATTGAAAACCTTTCTTCCTTCAGTAAGATAAAGGGTAGTGCAGGTGTTCATCAACAACACTACAGCTGTGTGGTACTACACCAAACAGGGCGGAATGGGGTTGTGGACCCTTTGTCAGGAGGCCATGCTGCTCTGAACATGGTTGGAACATTAGGGCATTTCCCTGGTGGTTCAACAACTGGCGGGCTCTCTGGATATCAGGGCAGGTAAACTCAGCCGTCGATACCTAGTGGATCCCGAATGGCGTCTCCATCTTGAGGAGGCGCAAGGTCGCTTTCAAGAGTGTGGAGGGCCTTGGTTAGATCTATTAGGCACCATTAAGAATGCGCAATGTCAGCAGTTTTGTGCACTGGAGTTTCCAAGCAGCTCTTGCTCGGAGACGCTTTTTGCCTTCAGTGTTCCTCTTGGCCTGCACTCCTGGTGTAAAAAGTTGTGAAAAGAATCGGACGTCAGCGTGCTGGGGTGGTACCTATCTGGGCACCAGGCACATCATTTCCAGCGCGGATGCCAACACTGAGCCGGACAATGCCACCTACTGGTGCAGAGGGGGTACTGCTTGAAAATTTCCGGATCCAGATTGCCACCTGGGGAACATTCTAAGGTAAGGAATCTGCGGCTAGATAGTCTCTACCAGATAAGGTGTTACTGAAGGTAAGTAACTTGTTCAACAAGATAAATGTACTCACTGAGGTCCTTTTGCCATCAGCACAGACTACGGAGCCGCTACTCCCCTTCAATGATACTAGTGCTTAATTTGTGAATGAAAGCGTGCCGGTGCCCGAAGCTCTGCTCAGAAGCTGGTGGACGGTGCAATTAAAAGTCGGCACACCAAATACCAAGGTCAGTAGTCTTTATTCTACTACCAGGCACTCCCCGACCTTTTTTCTCACTCTTGCAGGTTTTTGCTATCTGTTTGTGACGGTTTGCCTTTCTTTTTCTTCCACTGTATTTCCGGGCTGTGTGATATTCCCCCTCTTCAACTCGGGTAACTTTCTTATATACAAAAATGAGTGCTGGCCCCCAATACTAAGTGCAAGTGCCCCCCACCGGCAACCACTGGCTCAAGTTAAGCACCGAGTTATGCCCTTCTGGATCCAGTCATGGCGGGATGGGAGAAGCCATCTTCGGCACCAGCTGTCAACAGACGAGTGGTACGTCGTTATCACCAAGCTCCAAGTGAACTGCCTTTTCTCTCCTCCCATGCAACGCCTGAGAGTCTGGTAATCTAGGTTTCCTGCACATCAGGCCAATTAGGGAGGATGTTCTCAACACTTCCTTCTGACAGGGAATCAAAGCATCTGAAAGAAACATGTTAGATATAGATTCCTTACCTTAGAATTACCCCCAGGCATCAGACTGGATCCGGAAAGTTTTTTCGTCAGCAGTACCTCTGCGCGTCGGAAGGTGGCGTCGGTCTGCTCCGCGTCCATTGTCGTGGTTGCCGGGATGACTTCGCGGCAGCTACGTAGACGCCGCCCTCGCACGCTGACGTCCGTTCTTTCTTTTTCCGCGCCAGCCAGCGCAGATCCGGGAAGAGCGGTACCTCAGTCAATTTTTGACTAACTTTTTCTCGACTTTTATCTACTTCTTGTTTCGAGTCTCCGACTCCGAACAGGTGCACAAGGGATGCCCGGTTTCAAGGCCTATGGTTCCTGTAACCGGCTGATGTCAATGACTGATCCGCACCGCGTGTGCCTCTTTTGCCTGGAGCGCGTCCACAACCCCAAGTCGTGCTCCGACTGCCGGTCGATGGCGCCGAAGGCTTTGCGGGAGCGGTCCCAAAAGCTGCTTGAATGCCGGCAGTCGGCTCCGCGCCGTTCGAGGTCCCGGTCGAGAGGGAGGTAGAGGGACTGGTCGCGGAGCCACCACCATTCCGGTTCGAAATCATCGAAGTCTTCGCACTCTGGGTCGTGTAAGTCGAAGCATAAGAAGAAGTCGAAGAAGCATCGTCGCTCTTTGTCTTCTGCTCGTCGGTCGGCCGATCTGACAAGGCACTCGGGTGGTGCCCCTCCCCTCCCTGAAGGGTCGACTCCGAGTGTCCCTCCCTTCCCGGGACCCGGAGCGACCCCCGCCCAGCTTCGTACGTTCTATGGGGCGATGCATGCCATCTTTGGGCGGACCGACCCCGCCGGCGTGCCTTCGGGCCCTGCGGACTCGGTTGGGGGGGCCTAGGTCTTTGCTGCCGGCAGCTCCGGCCCTGGCGCCGCAGGCCCCCCTTGGATCCAGGCCTGGATCCGGATCGGCGCCGGTTGACCTTGTTACGCCTCCACCGGTGCCGCTCCTCACGGCACCACTACCGTGTTCGGTGCCGGTCGGCTCCCGGGCCGGCGTCGACCCCGGCATCCATCCCGACGTAGACACGGAGCCGGACCAGCGTCGTCCGACGCCGGATCCAGCGCCGGGTGGGGTTTTTGTGCCCCTGTTCACTCCTGGGATCCCTTTTCAACAACAATGGCACCCAGAGGATGATGAGGAGGACTGGGAGGGGTCAGGTGACCCTTTGACTGACCAGTTAGACACTGAGCAGGACTGGAGAGAGCAACTGGGGGATGCCAGTGGTCTTGACACCTCTCCTGACCTTGGCATGTTGTCTCCTGCTACCGTGGCTACGGAGGAGGGAGCGTCATACGCAGTGGTGTTGCGTAGGCCTGCCGAGGCTCTCAACCTCGAGCTTCCTACGGTGGCGGTCAGGACTAACCTCCTGACAGAGGTGCTTCAACCAGCTGCAAGCTCTTCGGAGCTCTTGCTGCCGTTTAATGAGGCCCTCACAGACGTCCTTTTGGGCACGTGGTCCAGGCCCAACATGGGGGCTCCCGTGGACAGGATGATTGCCCGACGCCACCGCCCGGCTCCGGGTGACCCCACTTTCCTCTCCCAACATCCCACCCCGGAAAGCTTGGTAGTTCAAGCTTCTACATCCAAGAGCGCCTTCCCTACCACTCTACCGGAAAGGGAATCCAAGAAGCTGGATCACCTTGGCAAGAAAATTTTCTCTTCCGCCACCTTAGGACTGCGGTCTGTAAACACTGCATGTCTCTTGGGCCGTTATTCGCACTCAGTGTGGGATACGGTGGCGCAAGTGCTGCCTCATTGTCCGGAGGAGACCCGGCCAGTGCTCTCCCAGGCTGTTGCCGCCGGGAGGGATGCAGCTAAGTTTACAATACGTTGTGGGCTGGACACCGCCGACTCTCTGGGCAGGACCATTTCAACGTCGGTAGCGCTTCGTCGCTATGCCTGGATGAGGTCCACTTGCTTTTCAGGGGATGTCCAGAACACCTTGCTGGACATGCCCTTTGATGGCCGTCGCCTTTTTGGCGACAAAGCAGACAACGCCCTAGAGCGCTTCAAGGATTAACGGGCTACGGCCAAGTCATTGGACCTCTCCACCTGCCCGGCGCAGTCTGCTTTTCGCCCCTTTCGTGGCTACGGAAGGGGTGCCCCGCTACGTCACACCCAGGGCCACAGGCCGCAGCAAGTTACCCAACCTTCGCGCAGCAGAGGACGTGGAAACAACCGTCGTGGTTCCGGGGGCCAGCGGGCGGGCCAGTCCACCAAACCCCCGCCCCCTCCCCCTCTGCAGCCGCCTCCAAACCCTCCTAGTCCGACCTTTCAGGCCCATCAAACGCCAGTGGGCAGCAGGATTCGCCATCACCTCCTCCACTGGCGCACCATCACGTCAGACAGGTGGGTTTTGCAGATAGTCCGAAGGGGCTACTCCCTCCCCTTCGAGACAACCCCGCCATCCATGCCACCGCGATACCACCGCATGTCGGAGGATCATCTGGCCCTTCTCCAGCAGGAAGTTACGGCTCTCTTGGCCAAGGGAGCCATCGAGCACGTTCCTGTCCCAGAAGTAGGTCGTGGTTGTTACTCCCACTACTTTCTGGTTCCCAAGAAGGACAAGGGCCTGCGTCCTATCTTGGACCTCAGGGACGTCAATCGCTTCCTCCGGAAGGAGAAGTTCAAGATGTTGAAGCTTGCTCAGGTCTTGTCTGCCCTCGACCCTCAAGACTGGATGGTAGTGTTGGACTTGCAGGACGCTTATTTTCACATCCCCGTCCTGCCGGCCCACCGGCGTTACCTACTGTTCACGGTAGGTCACGAGCACTTTCAGTTTACCGTGCTCCCCTTTGGCCTTACCAGCGCCCCTCGGGTGTTCACCAAAGTGATGGCAGTGGTCGCAGCTCATCTGCGCAGATCAGGGGTTCCAGACTTCCCCGATCTCGACGACTGGCTGTTGAAGGCGGGCTCGCCCCAGGCAGTTGTCTCCCACCTCCAGACTACGGCCGACGACCTGCATTCGCTGGGGTTCTCTATCAATGTGCCGAAGTCGCACCTGATTCCCTCTCATCGGAGCGGTTCTGGAAACAACGCGGTTTCGGGTCTTTCCTCCCAAACAGCGAGTCCAGGATATTCGGGCTATGATTCCGATCTTTCAGCCTCTATCCCGGGTTTCGGTCAGAATGACCCTGAGGCTGCTGGGCCTCATGGCCTCCTGCATCCTGCTGGTCGATCATGCCAGATGGCATATGCGGGCTCTGCAGTGGGACCTGAAGTTGCAGTGGGCGCAGCATCAGGGGATTCTGTCAGATTGCGTTCAGATCTCGGAGGGCACTGCACAACAACTGCAGTGGTGGCTCACGAACCAGGTTTGGGTCAATGGCAGATCCCTCTCCCTTCCCAACCAGACCACACTGTGGTGACAGATGCATCCCTTCTGGGATCGGGCGGCCACATGGGAGAGGCGGAGATCAGAGGCCTCTGGTCTCCGGCGGAGTCCGGGCTTCACATCAACCTTCTGGAGCTCCGGGCGATTCGTCTTGCACTGAAAGCATTCCTTCCTTCTGTCCGGGGAAGAGTCGTGCAGGTGTTCACGGACAACACCACCGCCAGGTGGTACTGCAACAAACAGGGCGGGGTGGGGTCGTGGACCCTATGTCAGAAGGCCCTTGGCCTCTGGACATGGCTGGTACATCAGGGCATATCCCTGGTGGTTCAACACCTGGCAGGTTCCGTGAACGCCAGGGCGGACGAACTCAGCCGCAGGTGCATGATGGATCACGAATGGCGTCTTCACTCAGAGGTGGTGCAAGGTCTCTTTCGACAGTGGGGAGAGCCTTTGTTAGATCTATTCGCCACCGAAGAGAACGTGCAATGTCAGCAATTCTGCGCGTTGGAATTTCCAAGGCAGCACTCGCTAGGCGACGCTTTTCGTCGCAAGTGGAGTTGCGGTCTGTTGTACACCTTTCCGCCTATACCACTTCTGCCCAGAGTGCTGAAGAAAATCGGGTGCGAGCGGGCCCAAGTCATTCTTGTGGCTCCGGATTGGGCACGAAGAGTCTGGTATCCCGAGCTGCTCAACATGGCCATCGATCCTCTGATCTGAAAGAGACACGTTAGTGACAGATTCCTTACCTTAGAATATCCCCAGGCGTCAGGCTGGATCCGGAAAGTTTTGCGTAGCAGTACCCCTGCGCGTCGGTAGGCGGCGTCGTGCGGGTCCGTCGTCAGCGTCGTGATTGCCGGGATGACGTCGCGGCCAGTACTTAGACGCCGCCCATGCGCGCTGGCGTCAGTTCTTTCTTTTTCCACGCCAGTAAGCGCAGATCCGGATTGAGCAGTGCCCCAGTCATTTTTTTGACAGAATATTTTTTCGAGACTTTTTGTCCAAGTTTTCGAGTCGTTTCTACTCCAAGGTGTCAGTAGGGATGCCCGGCTTCAAGCCATGCGAGGTCTGTAATCGCATGATGTCGATTACGGATCCACACCGAGAGTGTCTCTTCTGCCTGGGGCGCGGCCATGACCCCAAGTCGTGCCCCGAGTGTCGGTCCCTCGCCCCGAAGGCTTTGCGAGAGCGGTCTCGAAAGCTTCTCGAGGCCCGGCACTCGGCTCCGCGCCGCTCGAGGTCCCGGTCCCGGGAGAGGTCGAGGGGCCGGTCGCGGAGCCGTCGTCATTCGTCGGGGTCGAAGTCTTCGTCTTCAGGTAAGGCGAAGCACAAGAGGTCGAAGAAACGTCGCTCTAAGACCTCCCCTCGCCGGTCTCACAACTCGGCTGAGGGTCCAGCGGTACCGCCCCCGCGGCTCCGGGGGTACCCGAACAGCCGACGCCGGCATACCCGCCTGTTCCGGGTCCGACGTCGACTCCGGCCGACATCCAAGATTTCTTGTCGGCCATGGCTCGCATCTTCGGGCCTAAGGGTTACCCTGGTGCGCCTTCGGGCCCCAGTGGGAGTCCTCCCTCGGCGGCTCCGACCCCGGTGTCCCCGGCGGCTCCGGCCCCGGCACCGCAGGACCCCCTCGGATCCAGGCCTGGATCCCGGTCGACGCCGGTTGACCTAATAACACCTCCACCGACCTCCCTGGTACCGTTTACGGCGCCGTCCAAGGCCCCGGGCGGCGCCGTCCCCAGGTTCTCCCCGGAACCGGACACGGAGCCGGATCGACGTTGCCCGACGCCGATTCCGACGCCGATGGGACCTTTCTTCCCTCATGTCCCTCCTCCATACTTTTCACCTGTTTTGGAGGACGAGGCGGACTGGGAGGGGTCGGAAGACCCTCTCACAGCTCAATGTGAGCCTTATCAGGACTGGGCTGAGGAACTGGGTGATGCCAGTGGCCTGGACACCTCTCCAGACCATGGCATGCTGTCTCCTCCTTCCGTGGCTACGGAGGAGGGAGCAAGTTATGCAACGGTGTTGCGTAGGGCGGCCGCGGCCTTGCGCCTCGAGCTCCCTACAGTGGCTGTCAGGACTAACCTCCTGACGGAAGTGCTTCAGCCGGCGGCTACCTCTTCGGAGCCACTGCTGCCGTTCAACGACGCACTTTCTGACGTTCTTTTGGGCACCTGGTCCAGGCCCACCACAGGGGCTCCTGTGGACAGGAACGTAGCCCAACGCCATCGCCCGGCCCCGGGCGACCCCTTGTTCCTCTCCCAACACCCCACCCCCGAGAGCTTGGTTGTCCAAGCCTCTGCCTCTCAAAGCGCCGTGTTATTGCAGACGGGAGGGACGCGGCGAAGTTCACAATCCGATGTGGCCTAGACACCGCTGACTCGCTAGGCAGATCGCTTGCTACGACAGTGGCGCTGCGCCGTCACACCTGGCTGAGGACCACTGGTTTCTCGGGCGATGTCCAAAACACCCTTATGGACATGCCCTTCGATGGCATCCGCCTTTTTGGCAATAAGGCAGACAGCGCGCTGGAGCGCTTTAAGGACTCGCGGGCTACGGCCAAGTCATTGGGCCTTTCCGCCTTGCGCCCTCCGCAGCAGTCTGCTTTTTTCACCCCTTTCGTGGCCACGGAAGGGGCGCCCTGTCACGTCCACTGCCCAGCCACCGGCCCGCACAGCAAGCGCCTTCGCGTGGTGGAGGACGTGGCTCCCGCCGAGGCGGGCCGGGTAACCAGCCTCCGCCCCGTCCGCGGCCTCCAAGCCCTCCTAGTCCATCCTTTAAGGTCCACAGCACGCCAGTGGGGGGCAGGGTCCGCCATCACCTTCCCCACTGGCATACCATCTCATCGGACAGGTGGGTTTTGGACATTGTCCGAAGGGGCTACTCCCTCCCCTTCGAGACTACCCCCCCAGCCATGCCACCTCAGTACCACCGCATGTCGGGGGACCATTTGGTACTTCTTCGACAGGAAGTTGCGGCCCTCTTGGCCAAGAGGGCCATCGAGCGCGTTCCGACCCCAGAAGTAGGACGAGGTTGCTACTCCCACTACTTTCTGGTGCCCAAAAAGGACAAGGAGGACATGCGTCCTATCTTGGACCTCCGTAACGTCAATCGCTTCTCCGGAAGGAGAAGTTCAAGATGCTCACCTTAGCTCAGGTCTTGACTGCCCTCGACCCTGGAGACTGGATGGTAGCGTTGGACTTGCAGGACGCTTATTTTCACATCCTCGTCCCTGCCGGCCCACCGGCGTTACCTGCGGTTCATGGTGGGCCTCGAGCATTTTCAATTCACCGTGCTCCCTTTGGCCTCACAAGTGCCCCTCGGGTGTTCACGAAAGTGATGGCGGTGGTCGCAGCTCATCTGCGCCGGGCAGGGGTTCCAGTCTTCCCCTACCTCGACGACTGGCTGCTGAAGGCGGGCTCGTCCCAGGCAGTCGTCTCCCACCTCCAGACTACGGCCGAACTCCTGCACTCGCTGGGGTTCTCCATCAATGTGCCAAAGTCGCACCTGATTCATTCTCCACAGCTCCTTTTCATCGGAGCAGTTCTGGACACGACGCAGTTTCGGGCCTATCTTCCCAAACGGCGAGTCCAGGATATTCAGGCTATGATTCCGATCTTTCAGCCTCTATCCTGGGTTTCGGTACGGATGACCCTGAGGCTGCTGGGCCTCATGGCCTCCTGCATCCTGCTCGTCGATCATGCCAGATGGCATATGCGGGCTCTGCAGTGGGACCTGAAGTTCCAGTGGGCGCAGCACCAGGGCAACCTGTCCGATCACGTCCAGATCTCGGAGGGGACTGCAAAACAGTTGCAGTGGTGGCTCTCGAACCGGCAATGGGTCATGGGCAGATCCCTCTCCCTTCCCCAGCCAGAGCACACAGTTGTGACTGACGCGTCCCTTCTGGGATGGGGCGGTCACATGGGAGAGGCGGAGATCAGAGGCCTCTGGTCTCCGGCGGAGTCCCGGCTCCATATCAACCTTCTGGAGCTCCGGGCGATCCGACTTGCACTCAAGGCATTCCTTCCCTCTGTCAAAGGGAAGGTAGTGCAGGTGTTCACCGACAACACCACCGCCATGTGGTACTGCAACAAACAAGGCGGGGTGGGGTTGTGGACCCTATGTCAGGAGGCTCTGCGCCTCTGGACATGGCTGGAACATTAGGGCATATTCTTGATGGTTCAACACCTGGCAGGTTCCCTGAACGCCAGGGCGGACTTACTCAGCCGCAGGTGCATGATGGATCACGAATGGGGTCTTCACTGGAAGTGGCGCAAGGACTCTTTCTACAGTGGGGAGAGCCTTGGTTAGATCTATTTGCCACCGAAGAGAACGCGCAATGTCATCAGTTCTGCGCGTTGGAATTTCCAAGGCGGCACTCGCCGCGACGCTGTCCGTCGCGAGTGGAGTTGCGGTCTGCTGTACGCTTTTCCGCCTATACCACTTCTACTCAGTGTTGAAGAAGATTCGGCGCGACCGGGCCCAAGTCATCCTTGTGGCTCCGGACTGGGCTCGAAGAGTTTGGTATCCCGAGCTACTCAGTATGAGCGTCGATCTGCCTCTTCGGGAGGATCTTCTGTCGCAGCAGCAGGGGACGGTCCTCCACCTGAACCTGTCCAGTCTCCACCTGCTTGCGTGGAGATTGAGCGGCGGCAGTTGATTCCTTTCGACTTGCCTTCCGAAGTTTGTGATGTGATTCTGGCAGCCAGGCGTCCCTCCACTAAGGTGGTATACGCCTGCAGGGGGAACAAGTTTGTGGCATGGTGCACAGCAAAGGCTGTAAATCCCCTCTCTGCCCCTCTTTCTGAGGTTCTTCTGTTCCTTCTTTCTCTGGCCCAACAGGGTTCTGCCCTGGGTACCATCAAGGGCTATCTTTGTGCGATCTCGGCCTTCCTCAGGCTCCCTGATCAGCCCTCTCTTTTTAAGTCCCCTGTTGTTAACAGGTTTCTGAAAGGCATTACACTCCTCTTCCCTCCTGTTCCGTTTGTCATGCCTCAGTGGGACTTAAACTTGGTTCTTACCTTTTAATGTGCGCTCCCTTTGAGCCTCTACATAACTGTCCTCTTCGTCTTCTTACTTTGAAGACAGCCTTTCTGGTAGCCATCACCTCCGCTCGGCGGGTGAGTGAGCTCCAGGCTCTATCATGCAAACCTCCCTTTCTGTCTGTCCATCCAGACAAGGTTGTTCTTAGGACGCGTCCGTCCTTCTTGCCAAAGGTGGTTACTGCCTTCCACATTGGGCAGACCATCACTTTGCCCACCTTCTTTCCGCCTCCGCATCCTTCCAGAGAGGAAGAGAGGCTCCACCGTCTGGACCCAAAACGTGCGCTTTCCTTTTATATCAACCGCACACAACACTTCCGGGTGGATGACCAGCTCTTTGTTGGCTACATGGGCGCCAAAAAGGTCGGGCGGTGCACAAGAGAACCATCTCCCGCTGGGTCACCTTGTGTATCAAAGCCTGCTATTCTTTGGCTAAGAAGGAGCCTCCTGTTGGGCTGCGTGCCCATTCCACCAGGGCAACGGCTGCTACCACGGCTTTAGGCCGCGGTGTTCCGCTGCAGGATATATGTCAGGCAGCTACGTGGGCCTCGCTGCACACGTTTACCAAGCATTACTGCCTTGACAGCCAGGTCCGGAGGGGCGGCTTCTTTGGCCGTTCTGTCCTCCGGGACTTCCTTGTCTGATCTTTGTTCGCAGACCCACCACCGGGGTTGGTATTGCTGGGGTATCTATTCTAAGGTAAGGAATCTGTCACTAACGTGTCTCTTTCAGATGCACAATTTACTAACTTGTGTAACGATATATCTGTAAGAGACAGTAGTTAGTGACAGATTCCTTACTGCCCCACCCATCCTCCCCGTTCTGCGAACTGATTTCTAGGGTTAAGGACATCCCTTTCAGGGCCCTAGTATTTTTCAGACACCTATGTCAGCTTCTTGCATGGCTCTGCGTTCCTGGCATGGGAAGTCGTGTACAGAACTGACGTCAGCGCGCAGGGGCGGAGTCTAAGTACTGCCCGCGACGTCATCCCGGCGGTCCCGACGTCGACGAACGCGGAGCCGCACGACGCCGCCTACCGACGCGCAAGGGTACTGCTACGCAAAAACTTTCCGGATCCAGCCTGACGCCTGGGGATATTCTAAGGTAAGGAATCTGTCACTAACTACTGTCTCTTACAGATATATCGTTACACAAGTTAGTAACTTGTGCATTAGGGTAAATATGAATAGGTCCATTTTAGGGCATGTACGAACGGGTCTACATTAGGGCATCTATGCGGGATATAACACAGCGAGTCCGAGATATTCGGGCTATGATACTGATGTTTCAGTCTCTATCCCGGATTTCGGTGAGAATGACGCTGAGGCTGCTGGGCCTGATGGCCTCCTACATCCTGCTGGTGGACCATGCCAGGTGGCATATGCGGGCTCTGCAGTGGGACCTGAAGTTCCAGTGGGCGAAGCATCAGGGGAATCTTTCAGATTGCGTCCAGATCTCGGAGGGCACTGCACACCAATTGCTGTGGTGGCTAACGAACCAGAATTGGGTCAACGGCTGATCCCTCTCCCTTCCCCAACCAGAGTTCACAGTGGTGACAGATGCGTCACTCCTGGGGTGGGGCGGCCACATGGGGGAGGCAGAGATCAGAGGCCTCTGGTCTCCGGTGGAGTCCGGGCTCCACATCAACCTTCTGGATCTCCGGGCGATTCGTCTTGCACTGAAGGCATTCCTTCCCTCTGTCAAAGGAAGAGTAGTGCAGGTGTTCACGGACAACACCACCGCCATGTAGTATTGCAACAAACAAGGCGGGGTGGGGTCGTGGACCCTTTGTCAAGAGGCTCTTCGCCTTTGGACATGGCTGGAACATCAGGGCATGTCCCTGGTGGTTCAACACCTGGCAGGTTCCCTGAACGCCAGGGCGGACGAACTCAGCCGCCGGTGGATGATCGATCACGAATGGCGTCTTCACTCGGAGGTGGTACAAGGTCTCTTTCAGCAGTGGGGAGAGCCTTGGTTAGATCTGTTCGCCACCGAACAGAAGGCGCAATGTCAGCAGTTCTGCACGTTGGAATTTCCAAGGCAGCACTCGCTCGGTGACGCGAGGGGAATTGCGGTCTTCTATACGCCTTTCCGCCTATACCACTTCTGCCCAGAGTGCTGAAGAAGATCAAGCGCGACCGGGCCCAAGTCATTCTTGTGGCTCCGGATTGGGCACGAAGAGTCTGGTATCCCGAGCTCGTGAACATGGCCATCGATACTCCGATCAGACTGCCTCTTCGGGAGGATCTCCTGTCGCAGCAGCAGGGGACAGTTCTCCACCCAAACCTGTCCAGCCTCCACCTCCTTGCGTGGAGATTGAGTGGCGACAGTTGACAGCTTTCGACCTTCCTCCCGGAGTCTGTAACGTTATCTTGGCAGCCAGGCGTCCCTCCACCAAAACGGTATACGCCTGTAGATGGAGCAAATTTGTGGCATGGTGCACAGCAAAGGCTGTGGATCCCCTCTCTGCCCTTCTTTCAGATGTTCTCCTCTTCATTCTTTCTTTGGCCCAGCAGGGCTCTGCTCTGGGCACTTTCAAAGGCTATCTTTCGGCCATTTCGGCCTTTCTTCGCCTTCCTGATCAGTCTTCTTTTTTCAAGTCCCCTATTGTAAATAGATTTCTTAAGGGCATTACTCACCTTTTTCCTCCTATTCCTTTCGTAATGCCCCAGTGGGACTTGAATATTGTCTGGACTTACCTCATGTGTGCTCCTTTTGAGCCACTACATAATTGTCCTCTCAGACTCTTGACTTTAAAGACTGCCTTTCTGGTTGCCATCACCTCTGTTCGCAGGGCGAGTGAGCTTCAGGCTCTGTCTTCTAAACCTCCTTTCCTTGCTGTCCATCCGGACAAGGTTGTCCTCCAATCTAGATCTTTTTTTTCTTCCCAAAGTGGTTACCTCTTTCCACATAGGACAGACCATCACTTTGCCCACCTTCTTCCCGCCTCCGCATCCTTCCAAGGAGGAGAGACTCTACCGTCTGGATCTAAAACGTGCATTATCATTTTATCTGGATCGCACAAAACAATTCCGGGTGGACGATCAACTCTTTTTTGGCTATGTGGGCGTCAAGAAAGGTCGGGCCTTTGCATTAAAATGTGCTATTCCTTGGTGAAAAGGAGCCCCCAGTAGGACCACGCGCCCATCCCACCAGGGCGACGGCAGCCACTACTGCGTTGGGACGTGGAGTCCCCCTCAGTGACATCTGCCACGCAGACACATGGGCATCACTGCACACGTTCACTAAACATTACTGCCTGGATAGTCAAGTCCGGAGAGATGGCTTCTTTGGCCGTTCAGTTCTCCAGGACTTTCTGGTGTGAACTTGGTTCGCAGACCCACCTCCGGGGTTGGTATTGCTGGGGTATGTATTCTAAGGTAAGGAATCTATAACTAATTGTCTCTATCTGATAGAGACTACTAGCCGCAGATTCCTTAACGTAGAATTATCCCCAGGCGTGAGTCTGGACCCGGAAAATTTTCTTTGCCCCAGCATCTCTGCGGGCCGGGGGGCGGTACCACGTTACTCCGCCCTGACGTCGTCCGCGGGCGTGACGTCAGCGAGGTCACATAAGCCCCACCCCGGCGCGCTGACATCAGTTTCTTCTTTCCGCGTGCAACGCGGATCCGGAATCGTGTCCCTGGCCTGTTTTCAGGCCTTCTTTTTACGCTTTTGCGTTGTGGAACAGTGTGCGAATGCCTTCGGGCTTCAAGACGTGTTCTTCTTGTGCGCGTCAGATGTTGGCGACGGACCCTCACCCTATTTGCATGTGGTGTCTGGGCGAGCACCATGACTCTACGGACTGCGGCGCTTGCCAGCATCTGAAGCCGAAGTCCCGGCGGGAGCGCCGGATGAAGCTCCTTTCGGCCCGCTTGTCCAGATCGGTGTCGTCACCACGCCCGTCCCCCGCAGAAGGGCCCAGGAACCGCCGCTTCCGCCTCCGACATCGTCCTTCACCGAGGACCATGGGGCGTCGCTCGCCCGCCGGTAAGTCTTATAGCTTGTCCCCGAGGCCTGGTCCCCGTTCTGCGTAGGGCGCTGGTTCTCCTCGGGACATGCGGCCTCGTTCGTCGCCACCCTAACCGCCGTTTCCTGGCATTGGGGCGACGAGGGCCCAAATGGAGGCCTATGCTGCGGCTCTGCAGGCTTCCTTGGCCCCTCTTCCTGAGACGTCCGCGGATCCCTTGCCTCGTGCGGGGCCTTCCGTGGAGTCGCCGGCGCCGACGGGTTCGGCTCCAGGTTTTGGGGGTGTGGTGTCATCGGGGTGCGGCCCTACGGGGTTCCCCTCTTCGGCCCACGGCGCCTCTGCCTCGCCGCAAACCCCCACGGGGGTCCCTGTGGTGTCGCCGGGACTCGCGGTTCGTCCCCGAGTCCCCCTCGGTCCTCTGGGCAGGCGGCGGCCTTGCCGGAGGCCGAGCCGATGCCGTTTCAGGCACCGACGGCTGTCGGCCCTGGCGGCGCCGCGGGTGCTTGCTAGGGGCCGGGGCGCTTCCCCGGGTCCCTCTCGGCCCTCCGTGCAGGCGGCTGCCTCGTCAAAGGTCGGGTCGGCGCCGTTCTTTAGCCGCCCCGGCTCCGACCCCGCCCCATTCTCCTGAGGCGCATGTGATGGTGGGGGTCGACTCGGCGCCGGTCGACGTCGCACCGGCGCCTGTGGCGGACTCCACGGCGCCGTGCCGGCGTCGGGTCGTCGACTCGTCTCCAGAGGTCCCCTCCTCTCCGGAGGTTTGTCACCTTTTTGTCTCCTCTTCCCCGGAGACGGGCCGCCGCGTCGTTGCTTTTTCGCCGGCGTCTTCCAAGGAGGGCTTTTCACCATCCCCGCGATCTCAGCCTTCCCCGGAGGCGCCTCAGGCCCCCCACTCGTCCGTGGATCCTCCGCCATTCAGGGGCTGGCCGTTTTTTCCTCCAGCTGGACTCTGGGATGGCCGGCTTAGTTTACAGCCATCGCACACGGAGGAATTGCTCTCTCCCCCACGACGCCCTACGGAGGCGAGTGCAGCTTTTGTCCGGGCCATTTCCACGGCCGCTGGCATTTTGCGCATGGGCGACCCCTGCACCCCATTCCCTACGGACCACTTGTTAGAGGTTCTCCATCAGGGCTCTGGTGGGCGGGAGCTGCTTCTTCCGTTCGAAGCTTCGCTCCATACTTCTCTTCTGGGGGCGTCCTGCCACGGGTGATCCCGTGCCTCAGCCGCTCCTACATCACCCTGCTCCGCATGATCCAGTCTGCCTTTCTTTCCACCCTTGTACACAGGGCCCTCTGCCCTTGGTGTTTCCTCAGTCACGGGAGGCCCGGTGCTTGGATTCGTGGGGGCGTAACATCTTCGCTTCCTCTAGTGCTGCTTTGCGAGCGCTCAACACACTTTGTGTGTTGGCCAGGGCTACTTCCAGTCTGTGGGATTCCGTGGAGTCCCTTCTGTCTGGTGCCTCCCCAGAAGGTGTCCACGCTGATCTGCGGCCCCCTGTGTCGGATGGCCGGGAGTTGGCCGGGTTTATTCTTCGTTCGGCCTTAGATGTTTCTGATGCTCTCGGCCGCGCCATGGCAAGTTCAGTAGCTCTCCGTCGCCATGCTTGGTTGAGGGATAGCGTTTTTCCAGAGAATATTAGGGAGCGTCTGGTTGACCTGCCCTTTGATGGGGTTCTTTTGTTTAACACCCATGCGGACTCCGCCATTCAGCGGCTTCTTGCGGGGCTCCGACCTCCTCCCCCTCCGTAAACTTGGCTTGTCGGTCCCCTGGTGCTTTATGGGAGGCGTTATCCCACTTTTTTTCGGGGGTCTAGTGCTTCGCTTGGCCCGGTTGTGTGTTCCGTGTGGTTTGGCGTGCCTTCGGGGTCCTTAGGTTGGCCCCTCTGTACTGTTGGCTGCTGGTACAGCCCCCTTTTGGCTTCTGTGTCTTTTTTGGCTGATTGGCAAGACGTCTATGGTTTTACCCGCAGGTCCTTTATGTTCTTGTCCTCTGCTGCGGAATTTTTTCCTAAGAGGTGTTCCCATGTTTTCCTTGGGACGTATCATGCCCTAAGTGGGGTACTTGTAGCTATTACATTGCTCTGTCCTACGCTGGGGAGGTGTGGATGCCCTTTTTCGGGTTCCTTGCCTTTCCTGGCATCACTGTATACCGCTGGTGCGGTCTCTTTTGCCTTTGTCTTGGTGCAGCTTACGCTGCTCCAACGTCTGTCATTCTCAGTGTTCGCTACATCGCTCGACCAGCCTGGCATGCCGTCTACGGCATCGTGTTGTGGCGTTTCCGCCTTCCTGTCCGGCGTTTCGGCCTGGTCCTCTGTCTGGTGTTCCAGGGGGGCTACGTTTCTTCTGGCTTTCCTGTGCTCTGGTTGCCGGCTGGTCCGTCCTCCGTGTCTCTCCTCTTTCTCTTCTGCCTGGTCCCACTTCTTTCGTGGGCCGGTGTGTGTGTCTCTGGCACGGCCCCCCTTTTGGGGATTGTTCTGGGTTTCCCTGGCCGCTGTCCTCGGCTTGCACTTGGCTTGTTCTGGGTGCACTGCTCCATGGTGTTGCCGGCTGCCGGCTGTGCATGCCTGCTCGTTATGGTCCACCGCCGTGGCCCTTGGTGCGTTCCCTTGTGCCCCTGCCTCTTGTTCTGCTGGGGCTTTGCGCACCTGTGCCTTTCTTCTTCGCCTGCGCCTTTTGGCTGTGAAGCCGCTCCTGCCTTGTCCGCTGCTTTGAGGCTGATGCCTGTTCAGCTGCCCCCTATCGCTCTGTCTGTGTTTTCCTACGGCAGGCTCTGCCTCCGGTTCTACCTCTTCTGGAGTTTGGGGTGGTTCTTTTCTTCCTTGGTGCTCCTCTGGCGCTGTCTGCCCCTACGGGGTTTTCTGGCGGCTGTACCTTGGATGGGCTTGGGTTTCCTGGCCCTCCCTTCGCCTCGTTCTTACTTACTTCTGCTTGGTGAGGGCTGGGCCGCCCTTCTTGTCCCTGTGAGACATCCCCTGCGGGGGCCCTGTGTTTTTTCCTACAGGGGAGGTTCTCTCGCAGGCCCTCCTCCCCTCTGGGTATGGCTAGGGTATCTATTCTACGTTAAGGAATCTGCGGCTAGTAGTCTCTATCAGATGTACGAGTTACTTACCTTCGGTAACGATGTATCTGGTAGAGACGATTCTAGCCACAGATTCCTTCACGACCCGCCCTTCCTCCCTGTTCTGCGAGGACCTTCTGTTTGGTTTTCTGCACTCGCCTCCCTACGGGTGGCTTGTCTTCTGTGGGGGTATGCTTCGCCTCCTCCCGGACAGGATGCTTCGTTCTGCTTGATTGTTCCACCCCTTCCTTTCTGATCCGAGGTCGGTTGGTTCATGTGTGCTTCTGCCTCCCTCCACTTTGGTTTTTTCTCCAAGTGTAGGGGCCTCCTTGACTCTTCTCCCTTTTACTGGCTTGGGGTTTCTGATTCCTTTGCAGTTCTCTGCGTTGGGTTTTTTTTTTTGCTTGTACCTCGGCCTTTTCGCTCCTTTCAGGGGATACGGCCCTCCTTGATGGTGTCGTCTGGGGGTGAATTGCTGTTACTCCTCTGTTTCGGGCTGGTTGCCCCTTCACTGTTGTGGATTGTGATTGCAGATTCTCTCTCTCTCTCTCTCTTCTGCTATAGCGTTTTTCACATGTGTTCTGCCTCCAGGGGGGATGTCGCCTTAGCTTGCAAGGTTGCTCCTCGGGGCGGTGCTCTGCTCCTTCCCTGCTATGGCTTTCGCTGCTATGGCTTTTTGGTACCTTAGTGCTTGGCACTTTTCCAATTGGTGCTGTTCCACACCTTTCGTTTTTCTCTTCTCTTTTTCTCTGATTTTTTGCACACTGTTCCCATGATCCCCACAGTTTTGTTGTGATGGCTCCGCGTTGTGGCGCGGAAAAGTTCTCCGAAGAAAACTGATGTCAGCGCGCCGGGTTGGGGCTTATGTGACCACGCTGACGTCACGCCCGCGGACGACGTCAGGGCGGAGTCGCGTGGTACCGCCCCCCGGCGTGCAGAGATGCTGGGGCAAAGACAGTTTTCCGGGTCCAGTCTCACGCCTGGGGATAATTCTACGTTAAGGAATCTGCGGCTAGAATCGTATCTATAACTAATATATGTCTCTTACAGATATATCGTTGCCAAAGGTAAGTAACTTGTTCATCTGAAGTACGAGTACGAGAAGAGACGATTCTAGCCGCAGATTGTTCTTTTAGCACCTGGCCGACTGGCTAACCAAAGCCGGTTCGCCAGAGGTGATATTGTCAAGAGGCACACCGATTTAAAACCAATATTCCACAGGAGAAGATGCCAGGTCCCAACTCCCCTCTGCAGCCGAGTGCTCCTGCCCTATCTATAATCTAAACAACTTGTCCACAAGGGGGAGAGGGGAAGTGGATAAAATGAGAGTCTGCCTCCAGATTCAGTGATTGTCTGTAACTTCTCTGCTATGCGAGTATTAAGATTCTTTACTCATTTCTGGTAGAGAAATAACAGGACCTGTATAAAACAATAGTTCACTAGATTAGGTCAACACATTTCATTACATAAATCTCTAACCTATTATATTTCTCTCTTAGTCTCACTCACACACACCTGAATCTTATAGAAGGCTAGCCCATCTCTGATAAGTTGAGTGTTGTCTTAATTCTTGTTTTCTTCTGGCTCCAACTCTCATAGCTTTTCTTCGGAGAAGTAGTAATTATTTTAATGAATGAGAGACTTAATGTGAAGGGAGTTCACTAAAGCCAAGAAACATTGAGGATAAAAAAGGTCTCTTTGAGAAAATGTATAGTTCTGGTTGACACAGTTAATTCTTAAGTTCTGTCAAATAATTATTATTTTCCAAGAAAGCGAGAGGAAGACTAGTTTTCTTACTGTCCTGTAGAGCAGACTCTCTACCCAAACCTTCTCCACAGGAGCTCTTCTTGACGAATCGTAATTCGGAGAAAAACGAGACGAGACACCAGTCTCCAAAAGGGGGAAGTCCCCGGTGGGCACGCCACTCCGGAAAAAGGGCGGAGTCTCAAAAAACTAAGGCTAACAAGGAATTCTCCTCAGAGTGAGCGCGATAACCAGACACTGCTCACTCGCCGAGGACTTCAGTTGAAGTGCACGGCTTCTAGAGCATGCGCGCTGGAAGGTACACTACAGAGCGAGGACTAAACAAAGAACTAGAATGCTGATGACGATTGCGATGGTGGCCGCCATCTTGAGAGTTTGAAAACCCCATGTAGGCAAGTTTAAACATTAGTCTTTGTAAGAGCAGTTTGGAATGGAGACACCGCAAATACCAGCGAGGGTAAAGGGCAAAATGGATCTTCTTCCTTCTTGGTGAGCTTTTCAGAATACATGCGATGGTGTTCTTAACAGTACCCCCTCTCAAAGGAGGCCCTCTCTCAAAAGTTTTGTTTGGGAAAGCAGAATCAAATTGTTAAACCAGCCTTGGAGTATGCACATTACTGGATGGTTCCCAAGATCTTTCCTCGGGGCCAAACCCCTTACATTCTATGAGATAAAATAGCTTTCCATTCCTGAACCTTGAATCTAGGATTCTGCTCACTTCATATTCTAGGTGTGAGTCTATGACAACCGGATCTGGAGGGGTAGTTGACCTAACATTAGGAGGGCTCTTTTTAAGTCGTGATACATGGAAAACAGGATGTATTTTCCTATGAGGGAGAGTTTAACTGTCACCGGATTTACAATTTTATTGACTCGAAAAGGGCCCAAATATCTCGGTTGGAATTTTCTATTTCCTTTTATATGGAGGTGTCGAGTTGACAGCCAAACCATATCTCCTACAGTGTACCCAGGATTACTTCTTCTCTTTATGTCCGCTTGTTTTTTATATGAGTGCTTGGCTTTACTTAAGTGCTCTCTAGCTGAATGGTAGGTTTCTTGGATTCTTTTACTAAATTCTTCTAAGGCAGGAATAGAGCCATCAGACTTTCCTAAGATGACGTTTGGATGTCTACCAGTGCTCAAATAAAATGAGGTTTAACCAGTGGATGAATGAGCAGCATTGTTGTATGCAAATTCTGCCGTCCAGATTAAGTCTGACCACTCCCTCTTAGTCTAAGAGGTATAGACGCAAATACTGTTTAATCTACTGGTTAACCCTTTCTGTCTGACCATCCGTTTCCGGATGATAGCTAGTGGAATATCATGAATCAATTCCTAGTTGTTTCATGAAGTCTCTCCAAAATTTAGAAACAAATTGAGCCCCACGATCAAAAATTACAACTACTGGAATAACATGAGCTCTGACAATGTGCTGTGAAAATAGTTGAGCTAGCTGAGAAGCCCCAGGGATCTTTTTAAGTGGAATAAAGTGACTCATTTTTGAGAGAGTGTCTACACACCAAAATGGTGTCAAAACCTTGACTTACTGGCAAGTCCACAATAAGGTCCATGATTATGGTGTGCCAAGGATAGGGGGCTGTAGGAAGGGGCTGAAGTTCACCTTCCGGGGCCTGTCGATTAGTTTTCCCTCTAATGCATTTATCACAAGTTAGAACATATTGTCTTATTTGGGGAGTCCTTGCAGGCCACCAAAAATGTCTCTTCATTAGTTCTGTGGTCTTTAACACACCTTTATGGCCAGCCAAAGGGTCATTGTGACAAGCTTGAAGGGCAATTTCTTGTAACTCTCGAGTAGGCAAATACAAGGCGTCTTCCACATAAGGGAGATTCTCTTTAACTGTTCTGTTCTTATTTTCCTTTGCCCAATCCAAAATTTCATCTTCTGACGTGTTCTCGAATTTTTTCAGAAAATTGCAGGGCACAAGCAAACTTGTCCGTAGGAATAATTGGGAGCGCTTTAGTTTCTCCATTTCCAGGCACTGTATCTATTTTAGAAAGAGCATCGGCTTTACCATTTGCAGAACCAGGACGGTAGGTGATGGTGAAGTTGAAGTCAGCAAAGTATAATGACCATCTTAACTGTCTGGGGGTTAGGGTTTTCGCAGATTTCGAAAATTGGAGATTCTTATGGTCGGTGAATACTGTGACAATGTGGCGGGCTCCTAGTAGGTAGTGTCGCCATTCTTGAAAAGCGTCCTTAACAGCCAGCAGTTCCTTGTCTGCAATTGAATAGTTTATTTCGGGGAGTCGACTTCCGAGAACGAAATGCTACTGGATGAAGTTGGCCCGTTTTCTTGTTTCGCTGAGTTAGTATACCTCCAATGGCCAAGTCCGAGGCATCGGTTTCGACATAGAATGGTTCCTCAAAATCCAAATGAAGAAGAATTGGTGCTGAGGTAAAGGACTCCTTCAGGAACTTAAAGGCCTCCTCTGCATCATTTGACCATTGAAACGGAACCCCTTTCCTCAAGAGTCTGGTGATTGGGACAATTCTTTTAGAAAATTCCTTTATAAAGCGACAATAGAAATTGGCGAAACCAAGGAAACTCTGTACATCTTTTACATTCTTGGGAGAGGGCCAATTTAGGATGTCTGAATCTTAGCGGGATCCATGGAGATTCCATTTTCAGATAAGATGAACCCCAAGAACTCAACCTTCTTCACGTGAAAGGCACATTTTTCGAACGTCACATAGACGTTATTTTCCAACAATCTTTTTAGGATCGCCTTAACATGCATTACATGGTCTTGCTGATTTTTTGAGAAAATTAGGATGTCAGCAATATAAACCACTGCAGTGTGCTCCAAAAACTCCCTCAACACATCGTTCACGAAATGTTGAAAGGTAGCGGGGCGTTGCATAGTCCCTAGGGCATCACTTGGTACTCGTACAATCCAAATCTGGTGCGAAAAGCGGTCTTCCATTCGTCACCCTCGGCCACTCGAATTAAATGGTAGGCTCCACGAAGATCCAATTTTGTGAAGACTCTTGCCTCTTTCACCTGATCTAATAGCACCAAGATCAGGGGTAAGGGATATCGGTTCGTGACTGTCACTTGATTTATTGCGCAATAATCTATGCAAGTTCTTAATTCTTGGTTCTTCTTTGGGACAAACAAAAGAGGTGACAAAACCGGGGATTGGGAAGGACGTATGAAACCATTGGCCAAATATTGCTCAAGGTACTCCTACAGGAATTTGTCCTCCTTCTCTGTGAGGGCATAAATCCTACTACAAGGCAAATTGGCTCCTGGTACCAGTTCCATTTTGCAATCATAGGGCCTGTGGGGGAGCAACTTCTCTGCTTCCACTTTGTCGAACACTGCCGCCAAATCTTCATATTCTGGAGGTATGTCTACCTTCTCAAATGCACAGACAAAATTAGACTTAGTGGCTAAAATCTTGGCTGGGGATGAATTGTGAATTCCTTCCGGAGATTTATTACAATGCTGAAGACAGTAACTTGAATTGAGTTGGACTGTTCTTTTCTCCCAGTCTATTGCAGGGTTGTGTTCGGTTAATAACGGCAAACCTAAAATTGACTGAAATTGAGGAGCATGTATAAGGTTAAATGATATTCGCTCTCGATGCCCCTGCGAATCTCTCAATTCGATGGTTTCTGTTTCATCTGTAATTGGGCCTGAAGATAAGTTGGTCCCGTCCACAGCACGTACTGGTTCTGCCGTCTTTTTTCTAACAAATGATATTCCTATCCTTTCAGCATACTGAATGTCGCAGGAATTTCCAGTAGCTCCTGAATCAATCATTACCGAAACCTCGAAGTTTCTTGGTTCCGAAACTGATTTCAAAGGACATAGTAAGGTGGGGGCAAGATGATTGTAAAGTGTTAGCCACCTGCTGATGAACCGGGGTTGACTTAGGTTGAACATCCATCAGGGCAACCCTTTTCACTGATGGTTCTTTTATTTTACCGAATTATTAATTTTTGGCTTCTTAGGGCACTCCTTCATAAAATGCCCAGATTGTCCGCAATATAATTATAAACATAAATTTAACAAGGAATTCTCCTCAGAGTGAGCGCGATAACAGACACTGCTCACTTGTCGAGGACTTCAGTTGAAGTGCGCAGCTTCTAGATCGCGCGCTCTGGAAGGTACACTACAGAGCGAGGACTAAACAAAGAACTAGAATGCTGAAGACGATTGCGATGGCGGCCGGCATCTTGAGTTTGAAAACCCCATGTAGGCAAGTTTAAACATTAGTCTGAGTCTAAAAAAGGGTTGTTTAGGCCCTGCAAGACTTGTGGAAAGTCCAGGCTTTTCTCTGAGGATCCACATAAGGAATGCCTGTATTGTCTGTATCTGGATCATAAGCCCAGAGACTGTAAGTACTGTTGTACTTTCTCTTCAAAAACCCTCAAGGATCGTGAGGGAAGACTGCTCCTCTGGCTACAAAAGAGGAAGTCTGTGAGGGAATCAGACTCTGAGAGTGAGAAGAAGCCTCATACCTCCTCTAAGAAGAGGAAGGAAGAAGATTCTTCTTCTGCCCAAAGAGATCCGAAAAAATTGAGATCTCGGAGTAAGAAGAGATCTGTGGAGAAGAGGGCTAAAAAAGAACAGCCTGGCCCCTCTCACGCACAGCAAAGATCTGGCTCTGCGCCTCCATCTGCGCCGCATACTCCTTTCAAGGATGCTCCTTCAGAGAAAATCCACCCCACGATGACCTCGTCGACGAGACACTCCATCTACGACCTCCGTCTCCACCGGATCAGGTACGCTGTTGATGGTCTCGTCGGCGACTTCTACGACGTCGACGGTCAGGACGACGACGGCCGTAGTGTCATCGAGGACGTAAGTGGTGATGTCATCGTCGGCGGCAGCTGTGAGACCATCTTCGACAAGAACTTCACCGTCGACGGTCCTGCTCGGCACTGCACCATCGAGCGTTCCACCCTGTCGACGCAGTCAGTTATACCGTCAACAGTAGCGTCTACGATTCCTTCGATGGCCCCTCGACGAAGGTAAAAGACATGTCTTTTCTAAAGGCGATCCCCTCTCTTTTGCAAGACTTTTCTAAGATCTCTCCATTGCCTCCTGATCGTCTTTTGGACTTCCAGGAATCAGAGGATGAGGGTCCTTATGGTCCTGCATATAGCCCCTCACAGCTCTGGGTCATATGCCAAGAATCTGAGGATGAGGAAGCGCTGGATGACTCTTCTACATATCTAGAGGGTGAATATTCCTTCTCTGACATGGGACGTCCCAGCGTGCAACACTTAAACACTTACCAGGAGTATTATCCATATGAGGAACAGGAGGATGAGCGTCAGCAAGAGCCCTCCATCAACATCCCTATTTCATTGGTCACTGACTTGCGTTCGATGCTCAGTGATTATTACAAACGTTTTCCTGAGGCTAATGCTAGCCAGAAGCCACCTCCTACCCAGGAGGTACCTACCGTCATTCCAGATTCACAGGCCATGCATATGCTGCTGAGACGCAAAGATCTACCGTCTTTGGAAATTCCTGTCCTGGTGCTTGACAGTTGTGACCAGCAGCTAGAAGAGGGAGAGCTGCAGTTGGGCCCGGATGACCGAGACGAATGGAATGACTATGTGGCGCACACACCACCTTCTCCCACTCTGCCGATGGTTGATTCTCCACCGGCGGATATCCGCTTTTTCATGACCTCTTAGAGCGGGCATTTAAAGCGTTTTGATCTTCCCATGCCCGTTAAGCAGACGGAGTGTTTTTTGTGTGATTTTAAGGCTGCTACACACGCTCAACCAGAGCTATCCCCATAGTGGATTACCTGTGGCAGGAGGGCCTGAAGTTAATGAAGACCCCAGCCTCCGTTCCTGCGGTTATCCCGAAATTGGACAAAACATACAGGGCACCTGAGGACTCTCCTGTGTGTCTTATTGGTCATCCACGACCTGACTCCGTTATTATGCAGGCCACCCAAAGAAGATCCAAAAACCTGCATAGCAATGTGTGCTGCCCCACCAGATAAGGAAGGGCGCAGGTTGGATAACATTGGCAAGAGATTCTCCGTGCTGGCAGCAACAGCCATCAGGGCCTCCAACGCCATGGCTTTCCTCAGGAGATGTGACCGGCAAATGTGGTCCGACATCTCCCCCTTGCTGGACTATCTTCTAGAGGATAAGAAGGAGGCAAAACACATACTATCAGAAGGAGAGAGAGCCTCATCGGAGATCATTGATGTGACGCTGGACATTTCATCCACTGCCTTTAGGCAAACGGTGGGAGCAGCCGTGTTGAGAAGGCAGGGATGGCTTAGAGCAACAACATTTCGCCCTGAGGTTCAGGCTAAGGTGCTGGATATGCCGTTTGACGGCGAATATCTTTTCGGCAAGCACGTTGATGAGGCGCTGCAGTCGATAAAATCGGACACGGACAAGTCCCTAACTAATTTACAGCCAAAGAAATTTTCTTCTTTTTGAGGAAAAGGTAGAGGTCAGTTTCTTTCTCGGCCTCATCTCCAGCAGCGTTTTCGACCCTACTATCAGCAGGGGTTTCGGCCACAATATTCGGCGCAGTCTTTTTACCACACCCTCAACGCCAGCATATACTAGAGCACCAGCACGCAGACGCCCCGCGACTGGAGGAAAATCTCATGACGCCAACAGGAGACAAAGAGGTTTCACAGGCACCCGTCACCCCAGTCCCACTTCAATTGGCTCAAACTTGCTCCAAATTCTTCGCTAAATGGAATATCATTTCTTCCTACAAATGGGTGTTAGATGTATTCCATCACTGTCACACCCTGGAATTTCTTAAACAGGCTCCGAATGTCCCTCCACAAAAGACTGCACATAATCATCTAGCACTTCTCAAAAAAGAAATCAATTTGCTCCTCTCCAAACAAGCAATCGAGGCGGTGCCACGCAGTCAACACAACCTAGGCTTCTATTCTCATTTCTTTTTAATCAAGAAAAAAGACAGGAAAATGAAGGCAATGATGGACCTCAGGTTGTTGAACAAGTTAATCAAAAGTCAACTTTTCAGGATGTTGTCGCTTCAGGAGATTCTTTTACTCATACAGGAGATTATATGACCTCCCTAGATTTTCTGGATGCGTACTCTCATATTCCCATACACCCAAAGCATCATCGCTTTCTCAGGTTCAAGGTGGCAGGGTGTCATTACCAATTCAAGGTGCTACCTTTCAGACTAAAATCAGCGCCCAGAGTTTTCACCAAGTGCCTGGTGCCAGTGGCAGCTTTTCTCCGGCGATCCGGTTACCAGGTATTTCCCTACCTGGACGATTGGTTGGTCAAGGCCACATCTTTCCAGGGCGCAAGAAAATCTACAAAACCCTGTCTTCTACTTTTTCGCTCCCTGGGCCTCAATCGCAGCAGGGAAAAGTCCTCTCTCATCCCTTCCAGGTCGCTGGTGTACCTGGGAGCGATCTTGGATACCAATTGCTCAATGGCCTTTCCCACAGAAGAAAGGATTTCACGCCAACAAAGGATGGCACATTCCCTCTCCTCAAAAAGGTGCGTTTCTGTAAGGACTTACAAGTCAATGCTGAAGATGATGTCATCCTTCATCCCGTTAATTCCACACTGCTGCTTACTGATGAGACCTCTCCAGGAGCAACTCGAATCTCAGTGGATTCAGTCTTGAGGCTCCTTCAACATCGTTTCGATCACACCAGAGATGACCGTGGCAATGTCCTGGTGGGCGATCAGTGACAATCTCTCCCAAGGCCTGTCCCTCCTCCCAGCGAAACCAGATATGGGGATGACATTGGACGCTTCCATGGAAGGATGGGGAGCTCACCTTCAGGAATTACAGGTCCAGGGGAAGTGGTCAGACCAGGAAGCATTGTGTCACATAAATCTGTTGGAACCGAAAGCAGTATTTCTGGGCCTCCAGTCTTTTCTGCCAAGGTTCAGGGGATTGTCGATACTAGTCCGCACGGACAACACCACCACCATGTTCTATCTGCAGAAGCAAGGGGGGACGAGGTCTCATGCCCTGTCAATCCTAGCGCAGCAGATTTGGGAATGGCTAATAGCCCACAACATATCTATGCAAGTCTAACACGTTCCAGGAATACAAAACGAATGGGCCGAGTCCCTCAGCAGGGACACCAAGCAATGTCACGAGTGGGAGCGAAGCGTGACTCAGCTATGGAAAGTATTTCAGTGTTGGGGGTTGCCGACCCTAGATCTATACGCTACATCACTCAACAAAAAATGTGAGTTTTATGCCAGCAGATTTCCTCAACCAGGCTCTTTGGGGGACGCCTTCCACTTTTCCTAGGAAGGAACATTTGCTTATGCGTTCCCTCCGTTCCTGCTCATTCCGAAAGTTCTGCTGAAACTCAAGCGGTAGCCCTGCTGCATTATTCTCATTGCCACGGCGTGGGCAAGGCAATATTGGTACACCGAGCTGTATTGCCTATCAGAGTCTTCCAACCAACGGAGAATCTACTTTCCATGAACCAAGGCCAAGTGGTTCATCCACAGATTCACATGCTTCAATTGTCAGCTTGGCTCCTCACCACACAGAATTTGGAGAGTTAAAGCTTTCTGATGAATGTCAATCCATACTTAACAGAGCCCGAGCTCCTTCCACGCTCAAGTGCTACTCGGCTAAATGGAAGCGATTCTGTTCATGGAGTGTCGAGCACTCTTGTCATCCTCTCTCTTCGCCTCCACAGGACATTTTACTGTATCTTTTGTATCTCACCAAAGCTGGCCTTTCCCATTCGTCAATTAGAGTGCACTTGGCGGCAATTTCCAGATACAGGAGACGTTCGGGCCATTTGTCCTTGTGGTCCAATAGGCTGGTGAAGGAGTTTATGAAGGTTCTCTTTAGGGCCTACCCACCTATAAGGCCTCCTCCAGTCCTCTGGCAGTTGAACATTGTCTTGTCACAACTTATGAGGTCTCTCTTCGAGCTGATTCACAAATGTGTTTTCAAGTATCTTTCATGAAAGGTGGCTTTTCTTTTGGCCATCACGTCTGCTAGACGCATTAGTGAGATTCAAGCTTCACTGCAACAGAACCATACCTAGTTTCATCAGGACAGAGTGGTACTCCGCACCAATCCTTCTTTCATTCTCAAGGTTCCTTCCACGTTCCATCTCAATGAGCCGGTGGTTCTGCCTTCCTTTTTTCCCCTCACCATCTATGCCTGCAGAGAGATCCCTCCATTCTCTGGGCATCAAGCGTTGCTTAAAATTTTACTTCCAAAGGACGAAGGTTTTCCGTAAATCAACCCAGCTACTCATCGCCTTCTCCGCCCCTAGAAAGGGTCAGACCTTGACATGAGCATCTATTGCACGCTTGATCTCCTCAACTATAATCTTCTGCCATGAGAAAGCGGGACGCCCGCTTGTAGCTAAAGTCACCGCTCATTCCACCCGGAAGATGGCAGCGTGCTCAGCCCTGTTTGCCGGAGTGTCTTTACCCGACATCTGCAGGGCAGCGACATGGACAAACGTCCATACCTTCACGAGGCACTATTGCCTGGATGCATGGCGGAAGGTGGATATTGCTGTTGGACAATCGGCCTTGCAACGACTATTCGCATAAGGTAGGTCTTATTAAGGTCTATTCCTTTTACTATGTTACTGTTTGGTGATTGGCTCTTTTTCTACATTTGCATTGTCTACTTTTGCTTATTATTCTATGTTTTGGGTCGCACGGTGGGATGGTTCACTTGTTTTCCCGCCTCCTTTATTCCTTATAACTGCTTACTATTCCGATTCAAGCATGTGAATCTATAAAAGATATCAATACTGGAGAACCACAGTGTAAAGGTAAGTAATTTGTTTTTTCTCTCTAATTATTTTTCTCCTCCGGCGGCAATAGACTGTTCATGAGGGGCCTTTTTTCATCAGAGTGCGGAACCGAAATAGCAGTGAGTGATAAAGTCACTGTGTCACATGCGGTGAAAGGAAAAGAGGTAGCAAAAAGCGGGATCTAGCAAGATTTTTTTTTTAATTGCCAGTTGCAATATGTTGTATTTCCTCTGTTTTTTTCTATTAGTTTGTGCCCTGGTTGAAACCCTGATCTGAAAGAAACACGTTAGTTATAGATTCCTTACCTTAGAATTACCCCCAGGCATCAGACTGGATCCGGAAAGTTTTTTCGTCAGCAGTACCTCTGCGTGTCGGAAGGTGAAGTCGGTCGGCTCCGCATCCGTCGTCGGCGTCGTCGCCGGGATGACGTCGCGGCAGCTACTTAGACGCCGCCCTCACGCGCTTACGTCAGTTCTTTCTTTTTCCGCGCCAGCCAGTGCAGATCCGGGAAGAGCGGTACTTCAGTCATTTTTTGACTAACCTTTTCTCGACTTTTGTCGACTTCTTTCTTCGAGTCTCCGACTCCGAAAAGGTGCACGAGGGATGCCCGGCTTCAAGGCTTGCGGATCCTGTAGCCGACTGGTGTCGGTGACGGATCCGCACCGCGTGTGTCTTTTCTGCCTGTAGCGCGACCACGACCCCAAGTCGTTCTCCGACTGCCGGTCGATGGCGCCGAAGGCTTTGCGGGAGCGGTCCCGAAAGCTGCCTGAACTTCGGCAGTCGGCTCCGCGCCGTTCGAGGTCGTGGTCGAGAGGGAGGTCGAGGGACCGGTCGCGGAGCCACCACCATTCCAGTTAGAAATCATCGAAGTCTTCGCACTCTGGGTCGGGTAAGTCGAAGCACAAGAAGAAGTCGAAGAAGCATCGTCGCTCTTTGACTTCTCCTCGTCGGTCGGCCGATCCGACGAGGCACGCGGGTGGTGCCCCTCCCGCGGCTCTGCGCGCGGAGCCTGCAGAGCCGAATCAGAGTTTCCCTCCCTTTCCGGGACCCGGGGCGACTCCCGCCCAGCTTCGTACGTTCTACGAGGCGATGCATGCCATCTTTGGGTGAACCGAACCCGCCGCTGCGCCTTCGGGCCCCGCGGACTCGGTTGGGGGGCCTAGGTCTTCGCTGCCGGCGGCTCCGGCGCCGCAGGCCTCCCTTGGATCCAGGCCTGGATCCGGATTGGCGCCTGTTGACCTCGTTACGCCTCCACCGGTGCCGCTTTCGACGGCACCACTACCGCATCCAACGCCGATTGCCACCCCGGCTGGCATCGACCCCGGCCTGCATCCTGATGTGGACACGGAGCCGGACCGGCGGCGTCCGACACCGGGTGGGGTTTTCATGCCCCTATTCACTCCTGGGGTCCCTTTTCAACCACAGTGGCACCCAGAGGATGATGAGGAGGACTGGGAGGGGTCAGGTGACCCTTTGACTGACCAGTTAGACACTGAGCAGGACTGGAGAGAGGAACTGGGGGATGCCAGTGGTTTGGACACCTCCCCTAACCTTGACATGTTGTCTCCTCCTACTGTGGCTACGGAGGAGGGAGCCTCATACGCAGTGGTGTTGCGTAGGGCGGCCGAGGCTCTCAACCTCGAGCTTCCTACGGTGGCGGTCAGGACTAACCTCCTGACGGAGGTGCTTCAGCTGGCTGCGAGCTCTTCGGAGCACTTGCTGCCGTTCAACGAGGCCCTCACCGACGTCCTTTTGGGCACCTGGTCCAGGCCCAACACGGGGGCTCCCGTGGATAGGATGATTGCCCGACGCCGGCTCCGGGCGACCCCACTTTCCTCTCCCAACACCCCACCCCGGAGAGCTTGGTTGTCCAAGCCTCCACTTCCAAAAGCGCATTCCCTACCACTCCCCCGGAAAGGGAATCCAAGAAGCTGGATCACCTTGGGAAGAAGATTTTCCAGCTTAGGACTGCGGTCGGTAAACACTGAATGTCTCTTGGGCCGTTATTCCCACTCTGTGTGGGATACGGTGGCGCAGGTGCTGCCTCAGTGTCCGGAGGAGGCTCGGACAGTGCTCTCTCAGGCTGTGGCCACCAGGAGAGATGCAGCAAAGTTTGCCATACGTTGTGGGCTGGACACCGCCGACTCTCTGGGCAGGACCATTTCAACGTCTGTAGCGCTTCGGAGCTACGCCTGGATGAGGTCAACTGGTTTTTCAGGGCATGTCCAGAACACCTTGATGGACATGCCCTTTGATGGCCGTCGCCTTTTTGGCAACAAAGCAGACAACGCCCTAGAGCGCTTCAAGGACTCACCGGCTACGGCCAAGTCCTTGGGCCTCTCCTCCCGTCCGGCGCAGTCTGCTTTTCGCCCCTTTCGTGGCTACGGAAGGGGTGCCCCGCTACGTCCCACCCAGGGCCACAGGCCGCAGCAAGTTACCCAACCTTCGCGCGGCCGGGGACGTGGGAACCAACGTCGTGGTTCAGGGGGTCAGCGGGCGGGCCAGTCCACCAATCCCCCCTCTGCAGCAGCCTCCAAACCATTCTAGTCCGACCTTTCAGGCCCATCAAACGCCAGTGGGCGGCAGGATTCGCCATCACCTCCCCCATTGGCGCACCATCTCTACGGACTGGTGGGTTTTGCAGATAGTCCGAAGGGGCTACTCCCTCCCCTTAGAGACTACCCCTCCAGCCATGCCACCTCGTTACCACCGCATGTCGGAGGATCATCTGGCCCTTATCCAGCAGGAAGTTACGGCTCTCTTGGCCAAGAGAGCCATCGAGCACGTTCCTGTCCCAGAAGTAGGTCGTGGTTGTTACTCCCACTACTTTCTGGTTCCCAAGAAGGACAAGGGCCTGCGTCCTATCTTGGACCTCAGGGACGTCAATCGCTTCCTCCGGAAGGAGAAGTTCAAGATGTTGATGCTTGCTCAGGTCTTGTCTGCCCTCGACCCGCAAGACTGGATGGTAGCGTTGGACTTGCAGGACGCTTAATTTCACATCCCCGTCCTGCCGGCCCACCGGCGTTACCTGCGGTTCACGGTAGGCCACGAGCACTTTCAGTTCACCGTGCTCCCCTTTGGCCTCACCAGTGCCCCTCGGGTGTTCACGAAAGTGATGGCGGTGGTCGCAGCTCATCTGCGCAGATCGGGGGTTTCAGTCTTCCCCTATCTCAACGACTGGTTGTTGAAGGCGGGCTCGCCCCAGGCAGTCGTCTCCCACCTCCAGACTACGGCCTACCTCCTGCATCAGCTGGGGTTCTCCATCAATGTGCCGAAGTCGCACCTGATTCCCTCTCAGAAGCTCCTCTTCATCGGAGCGGTTCTGGACACGACGCAGTTTCGGGTCTATCCTCCCGAACAGCGAGTCCGGGATATTCGGGCTATGATTCCGATCTTTCAGCCCTTGTCCCGGGTTTCAGTCAGAATGACCCTGAGGCTGCTGGGCTTCATGGCCTTCTGCATCCTGCTGATCAATCATGCCAGGTGGCATATGTGGGCTCTGCAGTGGGACCTGAAGTTCCAGTGGGCGCAGCATCAGGGGAATCTGTCCGATTGCGTCCAGATCTCGGAGGGCACTGCACAACAACTGCAGTGGTGGCTCACGAACCAGGATTGGGTCAGTGGCAGATCCCTCTCCCTTCCCCAGCCAGACCACACTGTGGTGACGGATGCCTCCCTTCTGGGATGGGCCCGCCACATGGGATAGGCGGAAATCAGAGGCCTCTGGTCTCCGGCGGAGTCCGGGCTTCACATCAACCTTCTAGAGCTCCGGGCGATTCGTCTTGCACTGAAGGCATTCCTTCCCTCTGTCCGGGGAAGAGTAGTGCAGGTGTTCACGGACAAGACCACCGCCATGTGGTATTGCAACAAACAGGGCTGGGTGGGGTCGTGGACCCTATGTCAGGAGGCCCTCCGCCTCTGGACATGGCTGGAATATCAGGGCATTTCCTTGGTGGTTCAACACCTGGCGGGTTCTCTGAACGCCAGGGCGGAAGAACTCCGGCGCCGGTGCATGATGGATCACGAATGGCGTCTTCACTCGGAAGTGGTGCAAGGTCTCTTTCAACAGTGGGGAGAGCCTTGGTTAGATCTATTCGCCACCGAAGAGAACGTGCAATGTCAGCAATTCTGCGCGTTGGAATTTCCAAGGCGGCACTCGCTCGGCGACGCTTTTCATCGCGAGTGGAGTTGCTGTCTGTTGTACGCCTTTCCGCCTATACCACTTCTGCCCAGAGTGCTGAAGAAGATCAGGCGCGACCGGGCCCAAGTCATTCTTGTGGCCCCGGATTTGGCACGAAGAGTTTGGTATCCCGAGCTGCTCAACATGGCCATCGATCCTCCGATCAGACTACCTCTTCCGGAGGATCTTCTGTCGCAGCAACAGGGGCCGGTCCTCCACATGAACCTGTCCAGTCTCCACCTCCTTGCGTGGAGATTGAGCGGCGGCAGTTGACGTATTTCGACCTGCCTCCCGAAGTCTGTGACGTAATCTTGGCAGCCAGGCGTCCCTCCACAAAGACTGTATACGCCTGCCGGTGGAACAAATTTGTGGCATGGTGCACAGCAAAGGCTGTGGATCCCCTTTCTGCCCCTCTTTCTGAAGTACTCTTGTTCCTTCTCTCTTTAGCCCAGCAGGGCTCTGCTCTGGACACTATCAAGGGCTACCTTTCAGCCATCTCGGCCTTCCTTCGGCTGCCAGATCAGCCTTCTCTTTTCAAGTCCCCGGTAGTTAACCGTTTCTTGAAAGGCTTAACACATCTCTTTCCTCCAATTCCTTTCGTTATGCCTCAGTGGGACTTGAATCTTGTGCTGACTTAATGTGCGCTCCCTTTGAGCCGCTTCATAACTGTCCTTTACGTCCCTTAACTCTTAAGACTGCTTTCCTGGTAGCCATCACTTCTGCTAGAAGGGTGTTTGAGCTCCAGGCTCTTTCTTCAAAACCTCCTTTCTTGTCTGTTCATCCGGACAGGGTGGTTCTCCGGACCCGTCCATCCTTTCTTCCTAAGGTGGTCACTGCCTTCCACATCGGGCAGACCATTATTTGCCCACCTTCTTTCCACCTCCGCATCCTTCAAAGGAAGAAGAGGCTCCACCGTCTGGACCCAAAACGTGCGCTCTCCTTCTATCTGTATCGCACAAAGCAGTGCAGCGGGTGGATGATCAATTTTTTGTTGGTTACGTGGGTGCAAAGAAGGGTCGGGACGTACACAAACGCACCATTTCTCGATGGGTCGTGCTGTGTATTAAGGCTTGTTACTCTCTAGCTAAAAAGGAGCCTCCAGTTGGGCTACGCGCTCATTCCACCAGGGCGACGCCAGCCACTACTGCCTTAGGAAGGGGAGTGCCTCTAAATGACATCTGTTAGGCAGCCACGTGGGCATCACTGCACACGTTTACGAAACACTACTGCCTGGACAGCCAAGTTCGGTGAGACGGCTTCTTTGGCCGTTCTGTTCTCCAGGACTTTCTGGTGTGATCTTGGTTCGCAGACCCACCACCGGGGTTGGTATTGCTGGGGTATCTATTCTAAGGTAAGGAGTCTATAACTAACGTGTTTCGTTCAGATGCACAAGTTCGGTAACGATATATCTGTAGGAAAGATTAGTTAGTTATAGATTACTTACCGCCCCACCCATCCTCCCCATTCTGCGAACTGATTTCTAGGGTTAAGGACATCTTTTCAGGGCCCTAGTTTTGTGCACCAATGGTCAGTGTCTTGCATGGCTCTGCGTTTCTGGCGCGGAAATTCGTGTACAGAACGGACGTCAGCGCGTGAGGGCGGCGTCTAAGTAGCTGCCGCGACGTCATCCCGGCGACCACGACGTCTTCCCGGCGACCACGACACGGACGCGGAGCCGACCGACGCCACCTTCCGACGCGCAGAGGTACTGCTGACGAAAAAACTTTCCGGATCCAGTCTGACGCCTGGGGGTAATTCTAAGGTAAGGAATCTATAACTAACTAATGTTTCTTACAGATATATCGTTACCGAAGGTAAGTAACTTGTGCATCGAGAAGAAAGGATATAGAGGTATGCAGCACTCTGGAGGGGGGAAAGGGGTCCTATGGACCCCCCAGACATTGCCTTACAGGTGGGTGCAGTCACTCCCTGCACCCGCCTGCAACCAGATCTCTAATCCTCTTTAAAAGTGCAGGCGGGTTGCCACCTGCACAGTGAAACACGGAGCGGCTGCTTCAAAGCCGCTCAATTTTTCACCTGAATGCGCTGCCCCCAGGGCAGCACGGGTTTGTGGCTCCCCTGGGTCTGCGCATTCTATATGATTGGGCGCACTTTCCCTATTTGCACCCGGGACACCTGTTTTAAGGTGTGCTGGGTACAAACAGGGAAAGTGCGCCCAAAGCATATTAAGGCCCCAGGTATGAAGCATTTTTTAAAGGTCTCCAATACGCGTTTCCCCCACTCTCCTTTCGTCATGCCTCAGTGGGACCTTAACTTGCTCTGCACGTATTTGATGTGCACTCCCTCTGAGATACTTCACAGCTGTTTCTTGTGACTCCCCACCCTCAAGACAGTGTTCCTCATTGCCATCAACTCGGCGCAGTGAGTGAGCTTGAGGCTCTCTGTGTTAATCCACCGTACAACACAACCTTCCCAGACAAACTGATTCTGCAGAGGTGAGCATCTTTCTTACCAAAAGTTGTGACGCAGTTCCATGTCGGTCAAACCATCACTCTGCCAGCGTTCTATGCTCTGTCTCACCCCTCAAAGGAGGAGGAGATACTCAATTGCTTTTACCCCAAAAGAGCGCTGAGATTTTACATTGATTGTACCAAAGAACAGAGGGTGGATGATCCGCTCTTTGTGGGGTTCGCCTGAGCGATAAAAAGGCAAGGCCATGCAGAAGAGGTCAATCTCCAGTTTGATCGTACTCTGCATCAAGATCTGCTATGCACTGGCCAAAATGCAGCCTCCAGAAGCTCTGCGGGCCCATTCCACCAAGGCCAAAGCTGATACCACTGTGTTGGCACATGGAATTCTCCCCTGGACCTCTGCCAGATGACTGCGTGGATGTTGCTCCAGAAATTCATTAACCACTACTTTCTGGACAGCCAGATTTGCCAAGAAGGGCATTTCCAACAGGACTTCTTGGATTGAGCCAATTCACAGACCCACCTCCTAATAGGTAGTGCTCTGATATCTATTCAAATGATGAGGAATCTGCGACTAGGCGTCTCTACTAGAAAAACAAGTTACTTATCTTCAGTAACACTCTTTCAGGTAGATGCTCTATCTAGCTGCAGATTTCAAGGATTGGTAAATTTAATGAAACAGTGGGGAAGTGGGAGGATTGACACCTGCAAAAAGCCTGTTTCCTCACAATAGGGTATCAAAAGTATATTGTTAGGCTTGATAAAAGCCATTAATACTCTATTTTGGCTCATATATATATCAAGGTCACACAACCACACCATTTCCTCACATCAATGTTTTATTTTCATGAAAATGTTTGTTTTTATGTTCAGTCTTGAATCCCATTTCATGATCAATGTATTTGCTGATGGTAAGAGACCAAAGGGACTGTGGCCGACCCAAAACATGGAACATACTCTATTTCTTTTGACAGTTTGGACGATGCAGTGGCACTTATTTCAGACTACAAAAAGCAGCACGGGAAGGCGGTACCACGTGATGCTTCTTCGATGGACATTCTAAAGGTAAGCTGGCCCTTTGATCATCTTTCCTTTAATGTGTTTCTTCTTGTTTAGCTTAATACTTCATTGTTGCAGATCGAAGAAATTTACATCTCCAATCTTTTAGGTTGGTTTGAACCTTATCTCAGGAATAGTTACCTTTCTTATTCATTTGCCTATGAACAGTATATGAAAGTCTATATCACATTTGGAGTATTCGCTTCCAGTGTCAAATTTACATCATGTTAAAAGTGCATACTAATCTATCCCAGCATTAAACCAATTTTTCTCTGAACCAGAGTTGTTTAAAAAAGAAAACTTTATCTTCATGAAAAAATCTTAAGTAGTGGGATCAGGTGCCCTCCCATAATGTGAATCTCGGAGGTGGCAGTTTCCTGCTCATTAGATACAGCGTTAGTTCAACATTCGTGCATGGCTCGATTTACGAGTGCAAAGAATTCAAAGAAGGGAAATTACATTCGTAGATGGATTTAATGTTTTGCAATAGTAACCCATGATGGGTAATATTGTGCATAAGTGAAGTCTACAAATGGCCACAAAAAGCCAGGGGCCCAGGCGGATATACCCTGGAACGTTACTCAATGGGGACAAGACTCATTGCTTGTTCTTTTGATAAATTTTCCATTAAATGATAAAGCAATGGTTAATACAATTTTTTTAAAGAAAATAGGATGAGATGTGGATTATGTAAGAGCACAAAATTCTAAAATGATGGATACAGAGAAAAGGTATCTTGATCTATAACTTTGTGATAAGTGGTTGATTAAATCAATTAAACATTCACAGTTAGAGGATTTCATATATTACAGGACTTCCCATGAGCCTGTGTGTTTAAGGTTAATGTATAAACTTCATGTTGTTGTTTATAATCTACAGAATTTCTGATGGATACTTCTAACTACTTATTCCTCACCTTGAGAATATTCCCTAGGAATCAGACTGGATTCAAAGCAGTAGTCCTGCACGCCGGTAGATGGCATCGTGCAGATGTCGCTCTGCTCCGCTCCAGAAGTAACTAGTGAAGCCATGTATAAACGCCACCTATGCGCACTGATGTCACTTCCTTTCTTTCCGTGCCTTCAGATGCAGATTCGGAGCTACTCCTTCGGCTTTTGACAAGCTATCCCCAAATTTTTCAGTGTGCTAGAGAAGTCATCTCCCAAAACAACAGGGTTTGAGCCTTGTAGGGACTATCGCAAACAGAGGTCTGATACATATCCTTAAAAGGCAAAACTTTTTTTTTTTTTTTTTTTTTTTTTAAATTTATTTATTGTGTTTTTACTTAATACAACAGTCAGCAGGTACACCTCATTGAAACAGGGCAGTCAGTTCAGTGTGAGCATATTTGGAACATTATAGATACAAGCATGGTATACGAACATATCAATCAACTGAGTGGTAGGATTAAGCTGTGTTCGGGTGGCAGTGATTTTGGTGTTGGGCAGGATGTCTTGTGCCCCTGCTCTCCATTGTCGTGTAGTTCCTATAAAAAAGTATACAGGATCTGCACGTTTAGACAACATACACTGTAGGATTGGTGTCGGACGAACTCTGATCACCCCCACCGGGTATGCTGGCCTTCTTGTACCAACTAGCTCACAGTGCCACTAGAATCTCCCCTTACCAAGGAGAGAATAGTTCTTGGCAACCATCGAACATGACAACCCTGATCCCTCAGGACCGTGGAAACAATGTACTACCTTTCGCTCAGTCACTCGTGCTTACTTAGTCTGTCTCAGAGAGATACACCGAATAAAGCAAGCTGGGCATTTTCAATAATCATTTATTGAACAGTTGTTGTTCTGGTGTAGAATAGATGTGCTGCAACAACCGTTAGACAGTATAAGATATAAATGATTAACAGTACTATAAAGGTAAAAGGATGGTATAGTTCTACCATCTTACTAAAATCATGAATACATTCAAGTATATAAAATACATGATAAAAGATGCGTACTCCTACAATGCCTCCCTAACTAGATGTACCTAAGTGTACCTAGCATGGGTGTAGGTGTTAAGCCAAGAATCCCTCTAGTATCTAGTCAACCCCATTACCGTAAGTGAGACTGTGGGACCCCGTCCTGGTCTCGAGCTGGACACCCCGCAAGGGATGTTAGACCACTGCGAGCTGGAGCGTCTGCATGCAGGAACCTCCGCGTCTCTGGTCAGTGTGTCGGCCGGGAAGTCTCGATCTCCTCTAACTATCTTAGCAAGATGTGATGTATATATACCCATAGGTCTCCCCAGGGGTCCTACCTTGCTGTATTACTGTGTCTGCCTTAGGATGACGTCGGGCATGAACTTTGTACATAGATTTTATACAGGAGATGGCAGTCCTGCTGTGCTTCCAAGAACCCTCATGCATAATGTATGAGATTTCGAACTAGGGAAAACCCGCGTTCTGAATGCAGTGTAATATCTAGGTAAAAGGTCAGTCCCTGTAAACCGTGACAAGTGTAATGTAGGGAGAGAATATAGGTGAAGAGTAAGGAGTTTTACAGAGGCCTATATTATAGTACCTATATGGAATATAACACCACTGCATCATGTCATTGGGGTTGTTCATTTTATTAAGATGTTAGGGGAGCAGTGTTTTGGAGAGGTGTTAGAATTCTCCCTCTCTGGTTGGATTCCATACGAGTTTGCCGTATGCATGTCAAATGGCGCCAATATGTTGTGTAGCAGCTAGCTGCTGGCCTCAAGAGCCAGTACTCCATCAGCTGCTTCTGGCAGTATGCTACGTCTGTAAGCCAGTGGTCAATAAGGGGGGCTGCAGCCTGACTCCAGTGCATGGCTGCACAGCACTTTGCCAACAGCATCATCAAAGTTACCAGTTTGTGCGTGCTACAAGGCAAAACTTTGTCACCAAACACCTAAAAGCCTGAAAACTCCACGCTGTGATTGGTTGAAGGCGAAAGAAAGGTCCCGTTCCTGCAGCAGGTATTTGTTGCAATCGAAGTCATCAGGCAAGTCTAAGAAGAAATATAAGAAGTTCAAGTGGGACTCTGCCCCTTCCCACCACTCTTTAACTCCAGAGATAGCGCATGGGTGTCGCGATGCCTCCTGATCTCGCTCCCAATGCCCTTTGTAGCACATTCCTAACGTGGACCCGGTGCACCCTGAATTTCCAGGTCCATTGGCGACATCACAGAAGGTTAAGGCTTTTCAAGAGACCATGCTCTTAAACCTTTCGCTGGTTCTCTCTAGGGTGCCTTTGTGCCCTAAGTGTCTGTGAGGGCTCCAGTTGGACTTCTGACAGCGGATCCACCCTCTGTGCCCTCCGAACCTACTTCAGGTTTGTACCCATCCCAGTGCCAACTTTGGTCCCGGCTCAATCCCCTGTTCCAGTTTCTTTCACATTGAAGCCATCGGTGCTGAATGAGGAGGCTCAACACATCCTGCTCTCCACTCTGAGCTGAACATGTCCCGACCTCGACTGAGGCTATGTCCTGATTCCTCTAGGGGGGGAGGGGGGAGCAGCAATCTCACAACTTCTCTGATTCAGATACTTTGCACTTACCTCACAGCAGGTATTGCACAATATCTTTGGCACAGACTCAAACAATGATAATTTTCTTGAAGTGGATGGCTTTTACCCCTAATATACTGAGGACAATTGGTATGAGCAATTACAGGATGCTAGTGGCCTAGACACCTCCCCAGACCCTGGCCTGGTTCCTCCCCACTGCCTTGCCATGAAAGAAATTGCCTCCTTTACTGTAGTGATGTGGAAGGTGGCAGTAGTAGCTGATTTTACCCACCGTGGAGGTGAAAACGAATGTCCTCACAAAGGTTCCTCAATGGGGCCAGTGTAGTGTGATAATACTGCCCCTACCCCTATCTCAGAAGCATCTGTCTGGACAATGAAGGTTTTGGAGTAATCAGGACATTGCAGGATGGGAGCAGTGCACATGGCCAGCTTCAGGTCATCAAATGCCTTTTGACAGCTAACTGCCCACTGAACCTTTTTAGGCATTCTCTTGGAGGTGAGATCATTAAGGGGAGTCACTATGGACCCATATCCCTTAACAAACATCCTGTAGTACCCAGTCAGGCCCCAGAAAGCTCTGACCTGAGTCTGGGTAGTGGGAGCAACCCAGTCCACTATGGTGTGGAGTTTGCTCTCCAGTGGTTGAACCTGGCATCCACCGACAAGGTGGCCGAAGTACACCACCTTGCTCTGCCCTATTGGCACCTTGTAGCCTTGATAGTGAAGCCTGCCTTTTGTAGGGCCTCCAGAACATTACTTAGGTGGACCAGGTGATCCTCCCAGGTGGAACTAAAGACAGCAATATCATCTAGATATGCAGCACTATAGGCTTCCAGACCTGTGAGAACTTTGTTCACCAACCTCTGAAATGTGGCAAGTGCATTCTTCAAACCGAAAGACATTACAATAAATTGGTAATGCCCACTAGGGGTTGAAAATGCTGTCTTTGGCTTGGCTTCCTCAGAGAGTCTGATTTGCCAGGAGCCAGCAGTCCGGTCAAATGTACTAAGATACTTGGCTGAGACCAGAGTATCAATTAGCTCACCTGTCCTGGGAATTGGATGGGCATCAGTCCTAGTGACTGCATTGAGGCCTCTGTAGTCTACAAAAAACCTCATCTCTCTCTTACCATCTTGGGTGTGCGGTTTTGGCACAAGGACTACTGGACTAGCCCAAGGGCTAACCAAAGGTTCAATGACCCCCAACTCCAGCATCTTTTGGACCTCAGTCCTGATGCAGTCTCTGACATGGTCAGGCTCTCTGTAGATTTTACTCTTTACAGGCAGACTGTCACCTGTGTCCACGTCATTGGTAAACCAGGTGATCTGAAAGAAACAAGTTAGTTATAGATTCCTTACTTTAGAATTACCCCTAGGCGTCCGACTAGATCTGGAAAGTTTTTCGTCAGCAGTACTTCTGCGCGTCGGAAGGTGGCGTCGGTCGCCTCCGCGTTCGTCGTTGGCGTCGTGGTCGCCGGGATGACGTCGCGGTAGCTACTTAGAACTGACATCAGAGCGCGTGGGCGGCATCTTTCTTTTTCCGCGCCAGCCAGCGCAGATCCGGAGAGAGCGGTACCTCCAGTCACTTTTTGACTGACTTTTTCTCGACTTTTGTCAACGTCTATTTTTGAGTCTACGACTCCTGGTGCACGAGGGATGCCCGGTTTCAAGGCCTGCGGCTCCTGTCCCCGACTGATGTCGGTTACGGATCCGCACCGCGTGTGCCTCTTTTGCCTAGAGCGCGACCACGACCCCAACTCGTGCTCCGACTGCCGGTCGATGGCGCCCAAGACTTTGCGGGAGCGGTCCCGAAAGCTGCTTGAGCGCCGGCAGTCGGCTCTGCGCCGTTCGAGGTCACGGTCGCAAGGGAGGTCGAGGGACCGGTCGCGGAGCCATCACCACTCGTCGAAGTCTTCGCACTCTGGGTCGGGTAAGTCGAAGCACAAAAAAGTCGAAGAAGCATCGTCGCTCTTCGTCTTCTCCCCGTCGGTCGGCTGACGCGACTAGGGATGCAAGCAGTGCCCCTCCTGCGGCTCCGCGTGCGGAGCCTGAAGAGTCAACTCCGGGCTTCCCTCCTTTTCCGGGACCCGGTGCGACTCCTGCCCAACTTTGTACGTTCTACGAAGCGATGCATGCCATCTTTGGGCGACCCGAACCCGCCAGCGCGCCTTCGGGCCCCGCGGACTCAGGGGGCCTGGGCCTTCTCCGCCGTCTGCTCCGGCCACGGCGCCGCAGGCCCCCCTTGGATCCAGGCCTGGATCTGGATCGGCGCTGGTTGACCTCATTACACCTCCACCGGCGCCGCTACCTCCGGCACTGCAACCGACGCCGGTCGTGTCCCCGGCCGGCGTTGACCCCGGCCTCCATCCCGAAGTGGACCCGGACCGGCGTCGTCCGACGCCGGATCCGGTGCCAAGAGGGGTTTTTGTGCCCCTGTTCACTCCTGGGGTCCCTTTTCAGCCAGATTGGAAACCTGAGGATGAGGAGGACTGGGAGGGGTCAGGTGACCCTTTAACTTATCAGATGGGATCTGAGCAGGACTGGAGAGAGGAACTGGGAGATGCCAGTGGTCTTGACACATCTCCTGACCTTGGCATGTTGTCTCCTCATACCGTGGCTACGGAGGAGGGAGCGTCGTACGCAGTGGTGTTGCATAGGGCGGCCGAGGCTCTCAACCTCTAGCTTCCTACGGTGGTGGGCAGGACTGACCTCCTGACTGAGGTGCGTCAGCCGGCAGCGAGCTCTTCGGAGCCCCTGCTGCCATTTAATGAGGCCCTTACCGACGTCCTTTTGGGCACGTGGTCCAGGCCCAACATGGGGGCTCCCGTGGATAGGATGATTGCCCGACACCACCGCCAGGCTCTGGGCGACCCCACTTTCCTCTCCCAACACCCCACCCCGGAGAGCTTGGTGGTCCAAGCCTCCACTTCCAAGAGCGCATTCCCTACCGCTCCACCGGAAAGGGAATCCAAGAAACTGGACCATCTTGGGAAGAAAATTTTCTCTTCCGCCAGCTTGGGACTGTGGTCGTTAAACACCGCATGTCTATTGGGCCGTTATTCCCACTCTGTGTGGGATACAGTTGCGCAGGTGCTGCCTCAGTGTCTGGAGGAGGCCCAGACAGTGCTCTCCCAGGCTGTCGCCGCCGGGAGGTATGCGGCTAAGTTTACCATCCGTTGTGGGCTTGATACCGCCGACTCTCTAGGCAGGATGATTTCCACATCTGTAGCCCTTCGTCGCTATGCCTGGATGAGATCGACTGGCTTCTATGGGGATGTCCAGAACACCTTGATGGACATGCCCTTTGATGGCCGTCGCCTTTTTGGCGACAAAGCGGACAACGCTCTAGAGCGTTTCAAGGACTCACAGGCTACGGCCAAGTCCTTGGGCCTCTCCAGCCGCCCAGCGCAGTCTGCTTTTCGCCTCTTTCGTGGCTACGGAATGGGTGCCCCACTACGTCCTGCACAGAGCCACAGGCCGCAGCAAGTTTCCCAACCTTCGCACAGCCGGGGACATGGGAACCAACGCCGTGGTTCAGGG